>CM048745.1:34969612-36172826 GCA_026315105.1 Locusta migratoria
TCTTTACACCACGGAAGAAGTTTTTACTTCCATTTCCGCTGTCTTTTCAACTCTCGTCTGCTGTTTCCTTTATCTGGTCAAGGCCATATGTTGCACACTGTCTAACTAACACAGTTTTTCGCCCAATTGTCCGCATTTTTGAGGTTTTTAGCAGCCACGTTGCACATTCTGTAACTAGCATAGTTTTTCACACAATTGTACACATTTTTGAGGCTTTTAGCAGCCATGAATTACTTTCTGTATTTTCGTCTTTCATTTGTTTTGTTGCTAACAATCCGAAATATATGTTGCTTCTTAAACATTTTGTGTGTGAACAAACTGAAAAGGTAAGAATGTTATTTGAAACAGAAGAATAGGAAAGAAAGAGAGAGAAAGACAGAGACAGAAGGAGAGACAGAGAAAGTGTCAGAGAGAGAGAGAGAGAGTAGTGTTATTTTGTGTGTGTATGATTGCAATATTTGTATGCTGCGGGTGTTCGTATGAAGTTCGGAGCAGCGATCGCATTATTACACTTTGAAAATACTACTTACTCTTTGACTTTTCAAATTTACCATATTTCTGAAAATCGTTTTCTTTTTGCATGCTATGTTCTAAGAAATATGATTCAATCAGTGCCGGATCTAGGACATTTGCCAAGGGGGCAAGATTAATTTTGCCGCCCCTTCTTTCATATCCCCCCCCCGTAAGAATCGACTTTTTGACGCTAATTTCTCGAATTTCCACACCACACAGAAAACTAATTTTTACACCAATTTTCTCAAAGAGCGGTAAACCTGGTGCTAAGCTCTGTCAATTATTCCTTATTTTTTCTGTGAATGTTGGATACTTCATCCTCACAAAGCTCATCGGCCATTTTCTTCTTTCTTCGAATCCTTTTTTCGGAGAATACCGTTGATACCTCATTATCTTCTGCTAGCACTTTGGCCTCAGAAATCTCTTCAGAGGTACAATAATACCAGGAAGTATTGAGAAAGCCCAAAAGTCCTGAAATGTTTCGAACGGCTTTATCAATTGTAAAATATTAATTTCGCAGAATTTGATTAACATGAGCAATTTATTTTAATATTGCATACCAGAAACAAGTTAAAGTAATGAATTTGACCTTCCTCACTTTTTTTTTTTTTTTTTAAACAGATCTTGTCTCTGATTTTGTTTTTGGTGTTGACTGGACCTCTTTGTACTTTCCAGCTCTGTTTGCCCCATTGTCCTGAGACTGCCCCCTGCAGTACTAACGTTCAGCCCATCTTGTTCCAATTTTTGCAGTATCTTTTGACTAAGGCCTTCTCCTGTTTTGTCTGTAACTGCAATCAAGTTACGGAACTCATCTTGTACATTTTTGTAAAAGTAACTAATCTGGCCTTTCTTGTGGCGTTCAATGCGCAGACGAAGGGGGACACTATAGTACGAGATCAATAGTATTTAGAAATTTGTCGCTATGTGGATCACCAAAATCACCATCTTCTTTTGTTCCTCTAAAAGGACTTCCTTGCTTAGCTAGAAAAAGGACAGCATTAATAAAACAGTGAGATTCCCGCTGTTTTATCTGGTCTTGCTGCCCAGTGTGCGATACGTGTCAGTTGGGTTAGTCGGAGGACATCGAAAGAGCCGAAAGAAGGGCAGCTCGTTTTGTATTGTCACGATACAGGGGAGACAGCGTCACGGAAATGATACAGGATCTTGGATGGGAATCATTAGAACAAAGGCGTTTATCGCTGCGACGTGGGCTACTTACGAAACTACAATCGTCAACATTCTCCTCCGAATGCGAAAATATATTGTTGCCTCCCACTTACATAAGTAGAAAAGATCATCTGAATAAATACGTGAAATCAGAGCTCGAACAGAGAGATTCAGATGTTCTTTCTTCCCGCGCGCTATTCGAGAATGAAATGGGAGATAAATAGTATAAAAGTGGTCCGATGAACCCTCTGTCAGGCAGGTAAATGTGATTTACAGAGTATCCTGTGTAGATGTCTATCAATTCCACCGCTACCGAGAGAGGACTCTAGATCCTTAACGCTTTTGACTTTCAATAAGAAGTGTGCTCACCTGATATACTTTTTTTTATAAGGACTGGAATGTTATTCAAATTCACCTGTTCTACAAATATTACCTTGATATGAAATATGAATATTCATTTATCTAAAAAAGGAAATCTATGCAAATTAATAAACATTATGTATTTACTTATGCAATAACGCAAACATCTCCCTCTTTCTGGCTGCTATCTAGTAGATTTTTTAAAGTTTGATTAGCTGAGGTACTTGCGATAGGGCAACACTGAAGTCAACAACCAGGAATTTTAGTTTATTAAATGATTTCGGTATTTCTTGCAGTCATTTTACTTTTAATAATTCTGTGTCAATCTGCCGCCCTGTGAATTCTGCGCCCGGGGCAACTGCCCCCTTTGACCCCCCTAGATCCGGCCCTGATTAAATACAATGAAAATAAAACTGATGCAATCCTCGCCGTGTTTAATCCATATATTTACATACTGATATCGCTGTCTAATGTATATGAACAACTGCTATGGAAGTTTAAGTCTCGCTCTTTGAGCGACAACAGCGCTTCTAACGGAAAGAGAGCCAAGCGCAAGAATAACAATGGTTTTCAGTGATATTTCTGCTTAATAACTTATGACATTCTAGCTTTCCTTGCATTAACCCATTGTCGAGAGATATGTATGATCATGAAATACATGTTATAAATGGCGACTATAACTGATCTATGAGAATCATACTCCTGAAGATACGCCTATTTGTAACACGTTTTGCAAACGTATTAAAAAAAATCAACTGACACATTTTCATGCGGTTTTCATAGGATATTCGAGCTACGACTGGGGCAACATATAGGCATGATTTATTAAAACCAGATCAAAGAAAAAAGATACATCGCAATCTTAAGTGTTTTCAGTAACTGTCTGTTCATCTATTAGAAATACCTAAACCACTTCACAGATTTGCATGGAGCAACTTCGTTTCATAAAAATGGAATCAGGGAAATTGTTTTAGATGTAGGTTATGCTTAAGTATGAACTGCGTAGTACAGCAAACAAGCGATAGAGGCGCTGTAGTGCACCAAAGAACTAATGAACACCGTCCTGCATAATACGTATGGGGTAGTACAAGGAAGCGAACGTCTGTGACAGAATTAAGCAGTCTTATGTCTACGAATACCAACAAACATTGAACAACTTAGTGCTACTGATTTCGACTTGTGTATTAAATACTTAACGACATTTCTTTGCTTATTTTGGCACGTTTCACTTTGTGTATCAAAAACCTTATAAAGAAACATCGTTTCGAACAATGACTTACTTACATTTGACATCTTGGATAGGACAACTGAGTTTATTAGTAGAGCGATCCAACAAGGATTCTATTTTTTCTGACCGAGATGCGGAACCCTAAAGAGCCATGATACAAACAGGCCTTCCTTCAACAACCGTTGCGAAGCACGGGCATATAAGCTAGTATAAAATAAAATGAAACAATATATATTTCCCGTCGAAATATCCATACTCAGATGAAATATCAACATCCAACCATTCTTCGAATCTCTGTTAAATAACTTACGATAAAATAATATAGTGTTCGAGCCATGTGACAAATTATATCTCTATGCATGTGTCTTAATTTGCAGAGCCAAATTAAAAAAAAAAAAAAAAAAAAAAAAATCTATCAATAGTAATTTATTTGTGAACATCTTTTCCGATTCAACAGTGACGCCACCTATCGGTTATGGCGCCAGATTGTGGCAGGCGGTCAACAAGTTCGTATGTGTCATTTGTCATTTGGAAGCGAGCGTTTGAACGGCGCGATCCGAAAAGTGGGAACACGCCACAGACGATCAGAGGCTGTGTAAAACCGCCGTTAATTTCACAGATATCTCCGAAACGGTGCGAGATACGAAAAAAAGTTGAGGCCGCAAAGTTGTACAGAATTTTCTATTCCACAGATCCGTTTATTTACATTTTGTCTCAGACGAACGGTTAAGGCGGTGTTTGTAATTCCATTCTGAACTGTCAAAAAGCCATAGCAAACAGTGCACTATTAGTTTCACTTGCCGAAAGTTTTCAAAAAGGAATATCAATATTTGGTTGTTGTTATTGGAGAGGGAGCACAAGCTCGGATGGTTTTGTTAAGGGTGGAGCAGTAAATAGGCCTTGCCCTTTGAAAGGAACCATCCCGGCATATGCCTTGAGTGGTTTACGGAGTCTGGAGGGTCGGATGCGAATTTGAAGCTTTTTCTGCCCGCATGCAGGTCCCCTAGGTTAACTGCTACGCCACTTCCCAAAGTTTCTCACTACAAATGTAGGAAAATACCCGCCACGCTACGTCACGCTACGATGCCCCAAACACATGTTTTTCAGTGTACACACTGAGGCGGAACAACTCTGATGTGTAGCTTGCAACTGCGTATTGAAGCTTTAAATGTGGCCGTGTCAGACTCCGTAATCCTCGAGTCGTCCACTCGTCACCATAAAAATTAGCTGCTAATCGGATATACTTTTTTAAATTATTGTCAAGTTTTAACTGTCAAACTGAAGTTTACAGATTACTAGTAAACGTCGTGTTGACCACAGAGATTCTATATATCTTTTTGATAGTAATTCGATCGATGTGGGCGATCTATTGAAAGCACTGAAAAATTATCAAAGTCTTCCTTTGACTTAACTGTCAAACATCAATTAAATTCAAATAAAATATCTTCTCAAAAAATCGTAGAAACTTTAACAGGAAATAATTCTCAATTGCTGTTAATGTAATATTTCTGGTAGATCTCTTCAAAATAAATAAATGATGTTGGCGAACACGCAGTTAAAGTTTAAATACGACTTTTATTACACTTGATATTTACAAGTCAACAAAGAACTGACGTAATGTATTTGCTCAAATTTTAGAAAAATTTCGTTGACAATGTAAATAAGGACGACGATAACGGCAGAGACCATCATCTTCTTGCCTTGTGGCCGTCGACCCGCGACTTGAAGTGGCCAGATGTTCTATTCCTTGAGGTTGGCGTCGAAGATGTTGCTCTCGTAGGTTGGATTGCCATTGTAGCACATGAAACATAAAAAACAAACACATACAAACTCTCTTAATAATCATGTAACAGAAACATTGACATAGAAAAATCATTCAAACATAAATACAAACACAGTCTGCTTTAAAACTGAGCTGATATAAGGAAGTAGCGGGGACAATAATTCGTCCCACTGCATACCCCACCCGCAAGCTCCGTTTAGCAGGGAACAGGAGTGAAAACAAAATAACATTTTAATATCTTTTGTTTTTCTTTTTTTCTGTTATTCAGTAGCATTCTCTTACAGTTAATAATAAACATACCAAGTCCTGATTCATAAATTATGCGTGATGATTGTCAGAGTTTACTGTAGTTTAGTAAAACTGTTCTGACACGAATCAGTAGATAAATCACTTCAACTAAATTGAATTACTCATGGCTCTTCCTGTCCACGCAATGTTCTGAGTATCCTATAAAATTATATTCATAAAAAGAAAGAGATAATTCTTTAGAATGACTACTCATAAATTCTGAATGTCTGTCATTTAATTTACAGTCATATTACACCGTCATAATATAATGTATTAAATACTTGTATGACTTTTATGAATATATAAGGAATATATACATATTGTATGACATAATGGTCTGATAAAACGTTCGAACTGCAATTAGTCAGTGTCTAATGTTCTATCAGCGACACAATTATCGCAATATCATAAAGGATAAAGTCCTGCCTTGATATCAGAGATATTGACAAGTCAAAAAGGGATTAACCACGTTTTATTGTCGTCAGTATAACATTAATCGTAAAGTCGATCACTAATGTCCTTTTGCTTTTACTTCCACCATTACGTTGCAATGTGCGTTCTCTCTTTCATTAAAGGTATCTTATTAAGTTAAAATTTCTATTTCCTTTTATCATCGTTGCCAATTATTATTTACAAAAGGTCCTCTATATTTAATTTTAGACTCTTTCAGGTATGTACAGGATAGGAGCGGTCCAATAGTGGGCATCCATGGTTACTTAAAGAACAGGCTAAATAAGAGGTCAGGAATGTGGTTAAAACGTAGCGGTTGCCACATTATTATTAGAAAAAGTTCATTTCCAACGGGGTACAATTATGGGAAAAAACAAAGTGATACGCCGGGAGGTCCCCGACAGGTGGGGCTGCCGCGTCCGGACGGTCTGGAGGCTGGCCAGGCGCGCAAGAGCGCGACCGCCACGTGCCCACAGCCTGCCTTCTGATTGGCTGGTTGGCGGGTTTCTTCCACAGCCGAGGCGGGCGACACGGCGTTAGCTCGTCAGCACGGCGTCCCACACGCGGGCAGCACGTGAACACAGCCCGCCAGGAGGTGCTGACAAACAAATTCCCAGCACATCCGGCGAAGCCGGCTCCGTGGTCGCCTGCGTGTAGCCACGCCGGCCGCGTAATGAAACGGAAGAATAAAAAATGTTCATCCCGATTATTCTAATTTTCCCCAACCTGTCGGTCCACCATGCACAGGTATGTGTATATCTACCTTTGAATTGGTTATCTATCTATCTCCTTTACCGCAGACTTCACTGCAATAATACAACCAACTGCTGCATAAGCATAGCTTCTCGGACGCGTTGCCAACTGTTGGAATTTATATATACTTCTATTGTTGTCATAGTTTAAATTCACAAATATTGTGAACTATACTTAATAAGACATTATATATCTTCAAACAACTTACGGGTATGCTGCCGGGTGACGTCGTCGACAACCGCCGATATTTAGGCAGGAGGACACCCTGCCATTCTCCCATTCTCAGGGCACAACTGCACTTAAGGAAGCAATGTGCAAGCGTATTTAATACCTGGGTTTGCAAAGGGTAAACAAGGAAGATAACACACACAGTACAAGTCACAGCAGAGTCAACACAACCAAAGATGACCAGACATCAAAAATATCGATAGTGACTGTTAATCAACAGGTTAGGCAGCATTAATTTTGTCTCTCTGTTTTTTGTCGGGAGACAGTGCCGGATTCGAAGCAGAATGTAAACAGAAACCACCATCCCTGTTTGTAAGGTCGCTTGCTACTTTAATTTCAACAGCATTCTTAATAAAACTATCCCAATAGGTGGAAGTGCATGCCAGGATCTCCGTGTTGTTGTATTCCATTTGATGACCGGTGCCAAGACAGTGTTCTGCAACAGCGGATTTTCTTGGCCGTTGTAAGCGCGTGTAACGTTTATGTTCAATACACCGGTCTTCCGCAGTCCTTATAGTCTGACCAACATATGACATGCCACAGCTGCAATGAATACGATATACAACTGCCTTACGCAAACCAAGATCATCCTTTACGGACCCCAACAGGGCCTTTATCTTAGAAGGTGCTCGAAAAACACATTTCACATCATATTTCCGCAAAATACGACCAATCTTGTTGGAAATACTTCCTGCGTAAGGCAAAAAGGCCATATATTTAGGTGCCACTTCATTACTATTGTCACTCACCCGTTGCACAGAAGGCTGATAGCGCAACGCACGTTTTATCTGTCTCTCACTATAACCATTCTGACGAAAGGTCTCCTCGGGATGGGACAAAGCTCACAAACTTTCAGGGTCTGAAATGACATGTGCTCTGTGAACCAAGGTACGAAGTACTCCTTCACGCTGAGCTGGATGGTGACAACTATCAGCTCGCAGATACAAGTCAGTGTGGGTAGGCTTCCTATAAACAGAATGTCCCAATGTACCATCAACCTCCCTTCTGACCAACACATCAAGGAAAGGAAGACAGATATTCTTTTCCACCTCCATAGTGAACTGAATATTCGGATGGATTGAATTTAGGTGTTCCAAAACACCATTTAAATTCTCACTACCATGAGGCCAAACGACAAAAGTGTCGTCTACATATCCGAAAAAACACACAGGTTTCAAAGTCGCTGACGCTAAAGCACGTTCCTCGAAATCCTCCATAAACAAATTGGCCACAATAGGTGACAACGGGCTTCCCATTGCAACTCCACTAGTTTGTTCATATTGAATAAAAAGTAAGTGGAAGTCAGCACATGTCGAAAAAGATTTGTTAACTCGACACCAAACTTAACCTCAATTAGCTGCAATGAATCTGACAGAGGAACGCGAGTGAAGAGAGACACAACATCAAAACTCACTAAAATATCAGAGTCATTCTACATCTACATCTACATCTACATGGGATACTCTGCAAATCACATTTAAGTGCCTGGCAGAGGGTTCATCGAACCACAATTATACTATTTATCTCCCATTCCATTCTCGAATAGCGCGCGGGAAGAAGGAACACCTGAATCTCTCTGTTCGAGCTCTGAATTCTCTTATTTTATTCTGATGATCATTTCTACCTATGTAAGTGGGAGTCAACAATATATTTTCTCATTCAGAGGAGAATGTTGGCCATTGGAGTTTCGCAAGTAACCCACGCCTCAGCGATAAGCGCCGTTGTTCTAATGATTCCCATCCCAGATCCTGTATCATTTCCGTAACGCTGTCTCCCCTGTATCGTGACAATACGAAACGAGCTGCCCTTCTTTGGACTCTCTCGATGTCCTCCGTCAAACCCACCTGATAAGGATCCCACACTGGGCTGCAATACTCCAAAAATGGACGGACAAGCGCAGTGTATGCAGTTTCTTTAGTAGTTCTGTTGCATCTTTTAAGGATTCTGCCAATAAAACGCAGTCTCTGGTTCGCTTTTCCCACGATATTATCTACGTGTTCTTTCCAGTTTAAGTCTGAAGTAATAGTGATTCCTAGGTATTTTGTGGAGTTTACGGCCTTCACATTTGATTGATTTATGTTGTAAACAAAGTTTAACGGATTTCTTTTCGTACTCATGTGGACGACTTCACACTTCTCATTATTTAGAGTCAATTGCCAATTTTTACACCATACTGATATCTTATTCAGATCGTTCTGCAGTTGGTTTTGATCTTCAGATGATTTTACTAGACGGTAAATGACGGCGTCATCTGCAAACAACCTAAGAGAGCTACTTAGATTTTCCCCTAAATCGTTTATGTAAATAAGGAATAGCAGAGGACCAATAACACTACCTTGTGGAACGCCCGATATCACCTCTGTTTTAGTCGATGCCTTACCATCGATTACCACGAACTGTGTCCTCTCTGACAAGAAATCCCCTATCCAATTGCAAATTTGGGGCGATATACCATAACCACGCAATTTGATTAAAAGCCGTTTGTGAGGTACGGTGTCAAAAGCTTTCTGGAAATCAAGAAATACGGAATCGATTTGCGAACCTTTGTCGATAGCACCCATCACTTCGTGTGAATATAGAGCTAGTTGTGTTTCGCATGAACGATATTTTCTAAATCCGTGTTGACCTTGGGTCAATAGATCGTTCTGTTCGAGATAATTCATAATATTTGAATACAGGATATGTTCCAAAACCCTGCTGCAAATTGACGTCAATGAAATAGGCCTGTAGTTTAGTGTGTTACTCCTACTGCCTTTCTTGAATATAGGTGTGACCTGTGCAACTTTCCAATCTTTTGGTACAGATCCTTCTATGAGAGAGCGGTTGTATATGACTGTTAAGTAAGGAGCTATCGCTTCAGCATAATCAGATAGAAATCTAATGGGTATACAATCCGGACCAGAAGACTTGTTCTTATTAAGTGATTTTAGTTGCTGCACTACTCCGATGATATCTACTTCTATGTTATTCATTACGGCATCTGTTCGTAATTCGAAATCTGGAATATTGGTTTCGTCTTCTTTAGTGAATGAGTTTCTAAAAGCTAAGTTTAGTAACTCTGCTTTAGTAGCGCTGTCATCGGCAGGATCGCCATTACTATCACGTAGTGAAGGTATTGTTTGTGACTTTCCCCGAGTATATTTAACATATGACCAAAATCTCTTTGGGTTTTCAGTCAAATTACGAGAAAGAGTTTCGTTGTGATAAATGTTGTAGGCATCTCGCATTGAAATCCTCGCTAAATTTCGAGCTTCTGAGTACAATCGCAAATCTTGGGGATTTCGTGTTCGTTTAAACGCAAACGCAAACGCAATCCCTGCAATCGATGTAAGAAATCCGCCGAGTTCCGAATGTGGTGTTCACACCTGCCTACCATTGGACTCAACAAACTAGCAAGATGTTTAGCTACACGATATGTCGGAGCACCAATGTTAGACACTATAGGCCCCAGAAGAATGTTCTGTTTGTGGACCTTAGGAAGGCCATACAATCTAGGTGGTACAACACAGTAAGAATTAAGACTCTTGATGGTCTCCCGTGAGAAAGGACTTTTCTTCAGGAGGTTATCAGTCTTTCTAAATTGTTTGAACATTCATTACGCCGGGAAAAGTTAAAGACTCACATTATATATCTTAATAACTTTTTATTTCCTTTAATATATAAACGGTAGTAACGCGTAAACCACTACCACAGAGGTTTTTAACACAGCGTCGCCTCAAGTAAAATTTTTACCAGTCACCAGTGGAGATCCTTCACACAACTATGTTGACATACTAATGTACACTGTCGGTATTTACCTCATCGTATGTGTCTGTTATTCTTACGCCTTATCTTATCTAAGTAGTATTATTCTCTTCTTCTTAACCCTCCGTCGGGCGCAGTCGGCCTCACAGGCCAGCAAAACACTTTTTTGATTCCCATGCTTAACAGTGGTGGCCCAGCGGCCCGCCTCTCCGTTTACTCGCATAACTTTGGGAACCTCACACAGTGCCGATCCGCAGGCTGCCGTCGATTTCCACGCGGATCACGGGGAACTGCTTGGGCCTCACAGGCCGCCTGCGCCCGATTGCGTTATAGTTTTTAAGGTGAGATTTTTCAAGATATTTTTATTTTATTATTTCGTTTCAATCAAAATAAGTCTGCCCTCTGTGATTTTCACCGTTACCTTTGGAAAAAAGAAGACTTTGATGACCCTGGCCCTTCAGACTGAGTGCGCCTGATCGAGTTCTAATTTCAGTTTTCCCTTCTTTTCCTACGTTATCACATCCAAATTTTCTGCTGAAATGTCCAGAAAAGTATATTATGCCTCTAAGCCAATGATCTTGTGGAAATAATGCGCCTCCTCGACGACAAAACTGCTGAAGATCCAGCCGCACTCGAAGATTTAGTCGATGAGAGAGACACCCACTCTCAGTACGATGTAGGAGAAGGCAAGGAGGACTCAGCAACTGAACAGGATGTTTAGGAAACAGCTCGGGAATATGAAGAAGAGAAGAAAATATGTGAGGAGTTTTTATTTTGGAAACGATAAGACGATGAAGTAGTCTAAGTAGATACCTTCTACTATTCATAGTGTGAAGAGTCACATCATTATTATTCAACATCCAGTGTAAAAGATATTGCTACAAATGATGCCACCAATTGCAAAACCTTGTGTCATCAACTTCTAACTGGACAATTTAGCCTGTGTTTGCTATGAATATATGTGGAATGTCGATTCGGCTGCAAACTCGACTGAAAAAATTTTTACCCCACAAGGAAAGAGAAAGTTCTCCCACATTACCTCCCAAATGGCTAAAACGTCGACCATGCGTGGCTGAAACAAGCGTTAGGAGGATGAAGAATCACCAATGTTCAGCTTGTCATCAACCAATCTGCTTGAGCGACGTATGCGTTCTGTGCCATACCTGTGTTTCAGCTGTTGATTTGGGAGCTATAGAATCGGTTTTTGGCTGCAAATGTGGCGAGAAAAGATGATTCCATGTCAGAATAGACTGCCTAATGTCCTTTAAAAATAACTTCATTACTTTTATGGATGTCTGTTCGACCAATTTTTAATGCTCTTTGTGGGAAATTGGTAATTTTGGTCACTTTAGTTTAAGGTGTATTGTGTTCAATAAACCCATAATTATGCTCTAAGTTTGCTGTAATTCCTTCCTTTAGATCCTCTTCAAGACTAGCCAACACGCATTTTGAATTTGAATTAACGTTGCGGAGCTAGTCCCCAAAATATGTGGGTGGCCTCTCAAGCCGGGTGCGCCTGATTTTGTTTCATCTGGAGGTGCGCCCGACGGAGGGTTAATAATTATAGGTCATACGAGGATTAATTAGCATTGTCTTTGAATCATCGGCATGGCGCTTCTCTTTTGGCCTTCGTACGTGATTTAGGATTATAGATAAAGTGTTACCTACCTGCGAGAACTGTAATAGTGTCCAGTTTGGCCCATGCAAACATTACTAGGTTCTCGCAAGCCGCAGCTTCGGACGCCTCATAGTCCACATTTCATTCAATGTAAACTAACATCTACCCCCATACGACTACAATCCGAGTTTCTTTGTCATTTACCGCTATAATCTCCCATGTACTCCATAGTCTTCAACGGCTCAAGACTAAAGTAAAAATTTAATAAATTATTTCATGGAGAATATCTACTCTTATGGATAGTCTCTTTATCCTACAATACAATGTATATAACATTATTTTACATATCCATCGAGGAGTACAGTGTACTAAATGTAATTTCTTGTATTCACTCCTAACGATTTTCTTTTGGCGAACGGTTTTTAAGAAAAAACTTACTTACACTCAATAGAGTTCCTTCAAAATCAGTCATTGTCCTGTGTCACGTCTTCAGCTGTCATGCGTTAAAGTCAAATTGCATTCTGTCGGTTACCTTTACGCGTTATTATCCCATGTTTTCTCATCCTTGCTTTGGCAAGAAAGGTTTAATTTGACTTACATTGTAAAGTCCCTTTATAATTCCTGTGGAAGGCTCTTGTAGTACTAAGGCCTTCGGATGAGGAACCTTATACACCACATAAGGCCCTTCACATAGAAAGAAAAACTTCTTATATTGTTTGTTGTCTTTACGACTTTTCGGATGAGCCAATGCGAGTACTAAGTCTCCGATCTGAAAACTAGATACCTTAGCTTGCTCGTTATGTTTTCTGATTCGTTGTTCAGCACTCTTGATCAATTGTTCCTTAACAATATTCTCCTGTATGGAATTAATTTTATTTAATGGAGGCCAGTGAATAGCAGTTAATAGAGACTCTCCTATTATACGTTTCCCTAAGATTTCAATGGGCGCTAATCCAGTACTTAAATTAGGCAATTCATTTAATATTTGTTCCAATTCTGGGATTAATCTAGCCCATCGTGTGTGTCTGGAAGCACAATAAGGCCTGCAGAGTCTACCTAACTCCTTCATTATTCGTTCCACCGGATTTCCTTGTGGGTGATATTTAGAAATTAAAATATGTTTTATATTATAGGATCTTAACAACTCCTTAAACTTATTGCTGATAAAAACACTACAATTATCTGATAACATTCTCTTGTTGTCCCCCAATGAACAAGATAGTCTCGACTAAGACAACGTGTAAGGCTTGAAGTGGTTGATCTTTTTAACATGTACAACTTCACATATTGGGGTATAGCAAGAATGTCCCATAATCCAAGAGGAATTATAGTATGTAACTTATAATTATGAGAACTATTTCCCAGTTTTACTTTCTGACACCATTCACATGTCCGAATAATACTTCTAACATTAAGTGTCATATTCCTGAAACAGTAAAACTTCATGAGCTGTTTAGTGCATTTGTGAAAGCCAAAGTCACCGTATCCTTCATGGATGTATACCACTAAATCCTGTACAACAACATCCGGTACACAGATCATCCAATAAGTATATTCGGGTTTTGCCTTCCAATATAATAAATTATTAAAATACAACCAATTGTCTTTGACTACATAGGTGTCTTTGTTGTTATCAAAGGTTTGCAATATTTTACCAAATATAGGGACAAGTCTTTGGTCAACCTTAATAGCTGTTACTATTTGTTTCATTTTCTGGTCACCCTCTTTATTGTTCAGGAAATACGCATATTAATTGGTTCCTGGATCCTCATTTATCAAAATATTTTCCATCTCTAGAGGAAGCCTACTTAATGCATCTGTTACTACATTCTGCGAATCTTTTATATACCGTACCTTATAATGAAATTCCTGTAAGTACAAAACCAATCTCAGTAACCTACGGTGTAGTAACCTAGAGTTAGACAGAAAAACTAACGCCTGGTGATCGGTGTATACAATTGTTTTCCTTCCGCTAAGCAACCCATGAAAACTTTGAAAGCTCCTAACAACAGCAAGAGCTTCTTTTTCTGTTACAAAATAATTTCTTTCACGCTCATTCAAGGTTCTGCTAGCGAATGTTATAGGACGGTGTAATCCGTTCTCATCAGTTAATTCTCCCTAGAAGATAACACACGAAATTCCATAATCGAAGGCATCGGTATACATACAAAAATCCTCCTCAAACTTTGGATGGTATAACATTTTTGCATTTACCAAAGCATCCGTTATTCTATTGAAAACGAATTCTTCTTCCGGTCCCCAAGTCCACACAGACTTTTGTTTAAGCAAATCTAAAAGCTTAGGATTGGTAATATCATTTCCTGGAATAAATCTTCTCAGGAAACTTACCATTCCTACGAATGATTGTAATTGTTTCAGATTCCTGTGACTAGGGAATTAAGCAATAGCCTCAATACGTTGTGGATTTGGTTTTATTCCCTCACTATTCACTTTATGTCCCAAAAGCCTCACTTCTTCTCTCCCGAAATATGATTTGGATAACTTTAAAGTGATACCTTTAGCAATTAACCGTTGAAACAACGCTGCAAAACAGAAAGATGTTCCTCCCATGTTTTGGTAACAACAAGGAAGTCGTCAACATACAAAGTTATTATCCTAGATAGCTGTGGACCTAGTGCATAGTCTAAAGATCTTATAAACGTTGCCACAGATATATTAAGCCCAAATGGTAACACCTGAAATTGGTAAGACTACTTTCGAAAAGAAAAGCCGTATACTCTCTTGAGTCAGGATGTAAAGTAACTTGATGATATCCAGCTGTCAAGTCCATAGTACTTATATAACGAGATCCTGCAATTTTTAAGAGTACTTCCTCCATGGGTAAAGGTCTGTCCCTTTCCATCTCAATGATTTTATTTAATTCCCTAGCATCTAAGCCTAGGCGAACTCCACCTCCAAGTTTTTTCACTGCCCATAATGGACTGTTCGAGGCACTATATGATCTCTCAATGACACTCTTTTCCAACATTTTATTTACCTCCCTAGTTGATGCTTCCTTCAGCTCCACAGAAATTGGATAAGGTTTTTTAAAGAAAGGCTTCGGGTTATTAATCTTAAGCTTACACACATAATCTTTAATGCATCCAGGTTTATTTGAAAAACACTGACTGATTCAAGCTCCTCTTTCACCTGCTGAGAAAGGAACGTATTTGAATAACATTTGTCTTTTATTTCTTTATTGGTATGGTATCTAAGTCAGAAGAATAATCTTCAAATGTTGCTTCCTTACCATCTAATGATACGTTCATGGAGCCTACTTATTTATGTTGCATTGACTCGTAATTGGTATCTGCATCTGTCAGGTGGTCAAACTTAATTTTCACTAGGTGACTCTGGACATGAATTGCCAGAGTTGAATCACAGTCTAATATATACAGTCGCGACACTACCGCTCATTTTTGTTATACTAGGCGACTGCAGCGCTCCTTGCGGACGTAAAGCCACGTTGTTCTATATCGTATACGAGACGTGTGTTGGTTGTTGTTACTGCTGGGCGTTTCTGCGTGGGCATTCGAAAATAATTTACTACTGAGGCAAATGTATGGAAAAGAAGTGTTCAGTGTGGCCATTATTAATGATTGAAAGGTTAAATATGTTTTCTGTTTCATCTAATGGAAATCACAGCCTAATACATAAACCTATTTACCTGAAATCAAAGAGCCGTCTTATTTTACAGACGGTTGTCGCCCCACCCCTCCCACTTCTCAAAAAATGTTCAAATGTTTGTTAAGCTTATGGGACTTAACTACGGGGTCATCAGTCCCTAAACTTACAAACTACTTATGAACTACCTACGAACTAAGACGGCACAAATATCCATGCCCGAGGGGGGATTCGAACCCCCGACCGTAGTGGCCGTGCAGACCGTGACTGGAGCGCCTCAGTCCCCTCGGCCACCGCGGCCGGCTCCCACTTCAACCTCTTCCATTAACCATATAATGACAGACTGTGATAATAACTGAGGATGATCCATATAATGACATTTACACTGTCGTGTAATTGACGTATTATCTTAAAATAACATACAATTGAAATAGCCTCGTAGGAAATTTATATTAGACGAAAGTTTCATTGCCATTGGGCGTTCTTATAAGTAAAAAGCAGGGGGGGGGACCTTTTTTCGCACCTTTTAACACCGGGAGGGCTAATTGCTTGCTTCTCATCTGCGAAATACTGTGTTTACCAGCAAAGTAAGGTGCAATGTCTGAAGAATTTCGTCATAAATATGTTGCAGTTAGCGTCAGTTTATACACGAATTTTTGCTAAATTTACGTTTATTGACATTTAACTGTCCCCTGGAAGTTCGATTATAGGATTGTCTGCGCAAAATACTATGTTTATCTATCACTACCAGCTAGGTAAGCTGCAAGCAATTTCTGAAGAAGTACTTCGTAATATATTGCAGTTTGTATCAGATTACAAGGAGTTGTTGATCGGTTAACGTTTCTTTTCGACTCGGTCATGTGTAAAGATACTTGAATAAAGCTTGGAATGCAAGAATATATGCAATATTTAGCAAACCACACAGAAAAGTAATTACAAGCGGGCATTATTAATGTGTCGTATACGGCGTTAAGCGACAGCCAGCTTTACGACCGCTTGGAGCGCTAGTGTCGCTCCAAATCTCAGACGGTAACAGATTTCACAGCAGTGTGTGTCGCGACTGTATTTATTAGACCAGTGGCGTAACTATGAGGGGGGGATGAGGGGGATAGAACCCCCCAGAACCCGAAAAAAGAGGAGAGAGAGAGGGGGGGGGGAAACATAAAAAATAAATCATATAACAGCAATCTGGTTAAGGTAAAGATTTGAAACTTCGGGTGTTTTACCATAAGCTTTCATTGTAAGGGAGTGAATTAGTTTCTTAAACCGGAGTGGTAGATGGTAATCTATCTGGAAACTGACTAAAATTTTGCTCAGCAAGCAGATCTATCATCCCCCCCCCCAAAGCCAGGTCCTAGTTACGCCACTGTATTAGACTTTGGTTGAATCCTTAAAATTTAAATTTGCATCATGTTTAAACAACCAGTCAAGAACCAAGATCAAAGCTACATTTAGTTTATGTACCACAAGAAATGCATTCGAGAATGTTTGCTGGTTAATAATAAATGATAGGTAGACCTCTTCATTGATGTTTTGACTCTTCTTACCGGTTGTTATGGTCTTCAGTCCAGGGACTGATTTGATGCAGCTCTCCACCCTACTCTTTCCTGAGCAAGCCTTTTCATCTCCTCATAAGAACGGCAACTCACATCCACTTGAATCTGCTTACTATACGCGTCTCTTGGTCTCCCTCTGCGATTTTTACCCCACACACTTCCCTCCAATACTAAATTTACGATTCCTTGATGTCTAAGAATGTGTCCTACCAAGTGATCCCTTCTTTTGGTCAGGGTATGCCAAAAATTCCTTTTCTCACTAGTTCTGTTCAGTACCTCTTCATTAGTTATGCGATCTACCCACCTTATCTTCAGCATTCTTCTGTAGCACCACATTTCAAAAGCTAGGTCTCTTCCTGTCCGCACTGCTTATCGTCCATGTTTCACTACCATACAAGGCAACATTCCACACAAATGCCTTCAGAAAAGACTTCCTTACACTTAAATTAATATTCTATGTTAGCAAATTTCTCTTTTTCAAAAATGCTTTTCTTCCCATTGCCATTCAGCATTTTATATCCTCTGTACTGCGACCATCGCATATAATTTTACTACCAAAGTAACAAAACTCATCTACAACCTTCATTGTTTCGTTACCTAATCTAATTCCTTCAGCATCGCCTGATTTTCTAAGACCGAATTCCATTATTTTTGTTTTGCTCTTGTTAATGTTCATTTTATACGCTCTCTTCAACACACTGTCCATTCCATTCAACTGCTCTTTCAGGTCCTTTGCTGTCTCTGACATAATTACAATGTCATCAGCAAAACGCAATGTTTTTATTTATTCCCCCTGAACTTTAATCCCTATTCCAAATTTTTCCTTGCTTTCCTTCACCGCCTGCTCGATGTACAAATTGAATAACATCGGAGAAAGGCTACAACCCTGTCTTACACCCTTCCCAACTGATGCTTCCCTTTCATGCACTTCGAGTCTAACACCTACTATTGTCACATTACGTATTGGCAACGTCGTAAAATTCCAGTTTGTTAAGGTCTGGATGTTAGCACTGCAGCAACAGCATGTCAATCGATAAATTTCAATCGATAAGGTTGGCAATATCAGAGACCATAGTGCTCACTCGTGTCTCGTTGCAGTTCGCCGCTTTCCCTCGGAGGATGCCTTCTGCAGTCGAAGACGAAACATAAGGGGCAAGTTTTATGAATGGACCACGGCACCTTAGCCCGAAAGTTTTAAGTGATGACAATACCTGCCGTGAAAGGTTTCATTATGTGATAAGACCATTATTATTTTCTATCCATATAACTCATCTGAGAGATACAGTGAGTTCTGCAGTTGTTTACTGATGATGCTGTGTTGTACAACAGAGTATCGTCATGGAATGACTGTAGTGTGATGCAGGAGGACTTGGATCAAATTGCTAGGTGGTGTGACTGTGGTGTCGCACAAGTCTAAAGTGCGCGCCACCTACTTTTGCCACTCGCCGCCATGCAAGCACGGCGCGGCGTTCTTACGACGTCGGCCACCCCGCTCGTGGCCACCACTGAACTGCATCGGCCACTTGGGATTAAGACAGGCACTAGAACAGTCTCTCATCAGTAGGCAGACCTCTACCTACTTAAACTATGTATCTGCATTCCACTAGTCTTCAGTTAACAAAGTTAAGTGTTGTACTATATCTACGAAATATATAACTTGTTCTAATCTAGCTTAGTGTTTCTAGTTTCTGCTGTCCCACAGGAACAGTCACGTCTGCAATAGAGTACAGAGCTGAAGGGCTTAATCCGGAAATGTAAATTTACTTGCTCTTGTGGATGTTCTTATAGTGACATGATGTTGAGAGATGCAATTACGCAGAACATTCAGGATCCCAGAATTAGGGCAGCAATTCTAAAACAGTCTGACCCCTCATTAGCTTGTACTGCAGCTTATTGAAGCGCATGATACCTTTGACTTAGCAGATGTAGAAATGCAAAGCCACAGTGTTAATGCAGTGCGCTGCAACGGACGCTTTCCTCGTCACATTTCTCAATCTAGCCCAAGTGATTCTTACAATTCTACCGGCTGTGCTGAGCAGTCAGTGAACAGTAGCCAGTGTAAAAGCAATACGCAAAAGTCGCCCCGTCGTGATAGACAAAGTACTGTGAATAAAGGGCGCCAACGCTCTTATCAGAAAATGTTCGTAAATCTTGCCCCCCAAGGTGTATCTCGCCACAAACGTGCGCAATGCCCTAATCGCAACGCTATCTGTTATCATTGTGGCAAATCAGGACATGTACAGACAGTCTTTATGCAGCATAAAAATTCTAAGAACGGTGCCTTTAGTAACAGTGCTTCGCAGAGTGCGAGAGCAGTTCATGCTGTTGGTGTCATACACGCTGTGGATTTGGACAGTGTTTCCATTGAGTCTCAAATGCAAGAAAGTTTTTCTGCGCCTACTGCAAAACTATGTAGTGAGACACGTAGCAAGCGCCGTCGAGCGCGTAAAAGTGTACAATGGAAAAGGTTCGGGACAAGCAAAATGACTATGTACAGTGTAATCCTGTAGTGAACGTAGTGCCTTCTGCAACTTCTCCTTGTAAAAGTGCCCAGTACTGTGTAGCTAGTGACAGTAGACTGGATATAGCTACTCAAAGTAAGTTTAGTGCTGTAGTTAGTGAATTGTGGTAGCTTCGCAAGCCTGCACGGAAGCCGATCCGGGGGTAGTGCCATACAGAGACAGTGTTATTAATTTGCTGTGTGCCGATTCTGCGTCGCTTACTTCACTATGCGTCCCACGCATGCGCAAGTGCAACAAACAAACTGTGTCAGACGTTGCCCACATATGATCACCTGTCGTGCACCACAAGCAAAAATTTTTGTGACTCTTTTCATAGACCATAATACTGTCCAATTTCAGCTTGATACTGGTTCCGCTGTCACATTAATAAATAAAGACACTTATGAACTTCTGGGTTCGCCAAAATTGTCGCCGTCTCAACAAGTGCTCACAGCGTACACAGGACAAAATATTCTTGTGCTGGGAACGTGTAGCCTTCCCGCCACTTTTCCAGGGGTTACCAAAACTGTAGCTTTTGTAGTTCTTCAGGCCAAATCTACACACAACATTTTTGGACTAGATGCATTCGACTTGTTTCTCTTATCAATTCAAAGAGATGTGCTTCAAATTTCGTCAGTAGTGCCTCAGGACAAAATCAATGCATTGTGTGAAAAATAGATTGACTTGTTTTCGCCGGAACTAGGTTGGGCAAAAGACTTCGTGGCAGATGTAACTTTAAAAGAATCTGCAGTACCAAAATTTCGTATAGCTAGGCCAGTGCCTATAACCCTTCGTGATAAAGTTGCTGAAGAACTTAAACATTGGCAGGATGGAGGGGTGATTTCTCTTGTTTCTGCGAGTCAGTGGGCCTCGCCTTTAGTGATTCTAATCAAGCAGTCAGGAAAGCTTCGTCTCTGTGCGGACTTCAGATCAACAGTGAACAGTCAAACGATTGTAGACACTTACCCCCTGCCCCGACCTGAGGAACTAATGGACAAATTAGGACAGTCTCGCTTCTCTTCTAAGAATGATTTAGTACAGCATACTTACAGATTCCGCTCGATGACGAGTCAAAAAGTTTTTCGTCATTAATACTCACATGGGACTTTTTCAATTTCAACGTCTACCCTTTGTCAGTTCTTCTGCCCCCGCTATTTTTCAGAGTTTTTTGAAACAGCTGACAGATTATGTACCGTGCTGCTCGAACTATTTAGATGAAATTGTGGTCTCAGGGTGAACAGTTGAAGAACATTTATCAAACCTGGAGTGCCTTTTCAAAGTGTTGATTGCAGCAGGTCTACGTTGTAATAAAGCAAATTGTTCGTTTTTTCAAACTGAAATAGAGTACCTAGGCTATGTGATTAATGCTCAGGGATTCCATCCCTTGCAATCAAACAATCAACGACTTGCCTCATCCTAAGAATGAGCACGAATTGTAAGCAGTAATGGGAAAGCTTAACTATTATTTCAGATTTATTCCCAATGCCTCTCAGATTGCTTGCAAGATGAAACCAGAACTCACCATCTGCAGCATACGTGACAAGACCGATTGTGGACCTCTGGTACAGAGCCGAGTGGAGCGTCTGAATCAGAGGCTCAGACGGTTTTGCGACCGTGTGGGTTGCAGATTCCTTGACTTGCGCCATCGGGTGGTGGGTTTCCAGGTTCCGTTGAATAGGTCAGGAAGCGTCTGAATAGGTTAGGAAACGGCTACACGGGTAGACAGAGCTGTGTGGCGTGGACTGGGCGGTTTTTTACGATAGAGGGCTTTGGGCAAAACCAAACTGGGCAATCTCAAAGGGTGCAGGTGGACCACAGAAGAAATGCAGATCTAGGAACTCTCGATATAACAGTTGTAAATTGTAGTAGCTGTGTCGGGAAAGTACCAGAACTCCAAGAGTTAATAGAAAGCACCGAATCACACACCATTGTAAGCAGTGAAAGTTGGCTCAAGCCGGAAATAAGTTAAGGAGAAGTTTTTGAAAAAGATCTAACTGTTTTGAGAAACGATAGATTAAACAAAATAGGTGGAGGCGTGTTGTCGCCGTTAAAAATAGTATTTCGTGTAGCGAAGTTGACGTTGATAGTTCCTGTGAGTTTTTATGGGTACCTAGAGGTTGTACCCGAAAATCGTAAGAAGTTAATAATTGATTCCTTTAACTGGTCTCCCGACTCTGACGATACAATAGCAGAAAGGTTCAAAGAAAACCTGAGTCAAATTACAAAAACGTATCCGACTCATACGATAATAGTAGGCGGAGATTTAATTTACCCTCAATCTGTTGGCGAAATTATATTTTCAAACCAGGAGGTAGGCATAAAATATCGAGCGAAATTGTACTCAACGCATTCTCTGATAATTACTTCGAACAATTAGTACAAGAGCCAACTAGAATTGTAAATGGATGCGAAAATACTCTTGATCTCTTAGCAACAAATAATCCTGAGCTCATAACGAGCATCAAAACGGATACAGGTATTAGTGAACACAAGAATGTCGCAGCGAGATTGAATATCGAAAGTCCCAAAGTTACCAAAAATAAACAGAAAGAATATTTGTTCAGGAAAGCAGATAGAAATAAAATAGATTCCTTCTTGAAAGACAGATTCCACTCATTTCTAATACTAAATGTAGGTGTAGACCAGATGTGGCTCAAATTCAAAGAAGTGGTATCGACAGCAATTGACAGTTTTATACCAAATAAATAAATAGAAGAAGGAGGCGATCCCCCTTGGTACACAAAACAGGTCAGGACACTGATGCAAAAGCAAAGGTGAAGGCGTGCTAAATTTAAACGAACACAAAATCCCCAGGATTGGCGATCCTACACAGAAGCTCGAAATTTAGCGAGGACTTCCATGCGAGATGCCTACAATACTTATCACAACGAAACTCTTTCTCGAAATTTGACTGAAAACCCTAAGAGATTTTGGTCATATGTTAAATATTCTAGGGGCAAAACACAAACAATACCCTCACTACGTGATAGTAATGGCGATCCTGCTGACGACAGCGCTACTAAAGCAGAGTTACTAAACATAGCTTCTAGAAAGTCATTCACCAAAGAAGACGAAACCAATATCCCAGATTTCAAATTACGAACAGAGGCCGCAATGAGTAACGTAGAATTAGATATCATCGGAGTAGTGCACCAACTAAAATCAATTAACAAGAACGAGTTTTCTGGGCCGGATTGTATATCCATTAAATTGCTATCTGATTATGCTGATGCGATAGCTCCTTACTTAACAGCCATATACAACCGCTCTCTCAAAGAAGGATCTGGACCAAAAGATTGGAAAGTTGCACAGGTCACACCTATATTCATGAAAGGCAGTAGGAGTAACCCATTAAACTACAGGCCTATGTCATTGACTTCAATTTGCAGCAGGGTTTTGGAATATATCCTGTTTTCAAATTATCTCGAACAGAATGATCTATTGGCACAAGGTCAACATGGATTTAGAAAATATCGTTCATGCGAAACACAACTAGCACTTTACTCACACGAAGTGATGTCTGCTATCGACAAGGGTTCGCAAATTAATTCCGTATTCCTTGATTTCCAGAAGGTTTTTGACACCGTGCCTCACAAACGGCTTTTAATCAAATTGCGTGATTATGGTATATCGCCCCAAATTTTGCGATTGGATACGGAATTTCCTGTCAGAGAGGACACAGTTCGTAGTAATCGATGGTAAGGCATCGACTAAAACAGAGGTGATATCGGGCGTACCACAGGGTAGTGTTATTGGTCCTCTGCTGTTCCTTATTTACATAAACGATATCTATATGGTTGGCAGTTGACTCTAAATAATGAAAAGTGTGAAGTCGTCCACATGAGTACGAAAATAAATCCGTTAAACTTTGTTTACATGATAAATCAATCAAATGTGAATGCCGTAAACTCCACAAAATACGTAGGAATTCAAATTTCCTCTGACTTTAATTGGAAAGAACACGTAGATAATATCGTGGGAAAGGCGAACCAGAGACTGCGTTTTATTGGCAGAACCCTTAAAAGATGTGACAGAACTACTAAAGAAACTGCATACACTACGCTTGTCCGTCCTTTTCAGGTGGGTTTGACGGAGGACATCGAAAGAGTCCAAAGAAGGGCAGCTCGTTTCGTATTGTCACGATATAGGGGAGACAGCGTTACGGAAATGATACAGGATCTGGGATGGGAATCATTACAACAACGGCGCTTATCGCTGCGGCGTGGGCTACTTACGAAACTCCAATCGCCAACATTCTCCTCCGAATGCGAAAATATATTGTTGACTCCCACTTACATAGGTAGAAATGATCATCAGAATAAAATACGAGAAATCAGAGCCCGAACTGAGAGTTTCAGATGTTCATTCTTCCCACGCGCTATTCGAGAATGGAATTGGGGATAAATAGTATAACGGTGGTTCAGTGCCAGGCACTGCAGGCACCAGTGCCAGGCACTTAAATGTGATTTGCAGAGTATGCCATGTAGATGTAGATGTAGATGTAGATTGCAGCTCCACTACATCGCTTACGTAGGAAGAATGTTCCTTTTGTATGGTCTAAAGAGTGTCAGGTTGCCTTTGACAAATTAAAGTCTGCACTACTTAGTGATGCATGTTTGATATTCTTTGATCCACAGAAGCCTGTAGTGTTAGTTGTGGATGCCTCTTCTTCTGGTCTGGGCGCAGTATTGTCACATCGTATTGGATCTCATGATCGTTCTATTTGTCTTTGCATCCAAGCTACTGATGCCAACGCAACAGAATTACAGTCAGATAGAAAAAGAGGCCTTAGCAATCATTTACGGCGTCACTAAGTTTCATCATAATCTCTATGGTAGAAAATTCTATTTGTTGACAGACCACAAGCCTCTCACGTCGTTGTTCTCACCCACAAAGCCAATTCCGCCACGATCGGCACAAAAGCTTCAGGTATGGTCCTCGATATTGTCTAATGATGTATGAGATTTTGTACCGACCTACCACTAAACACGCCAACGCGGACACACATTCAAGACTTCCGGTTGGCCAGGATGTGTCGTTTAGTTCTTCAGAAATGGCATGTTGCCTGATAGACTCCAGAGATGCTTCCGCTGTCGCAGACTTCCCTTTGAACTCTCGTCGGGTTGCACAGGAAACAGATACGGATGCGGACCTATATGTGGTAGCACGTTTTGTTCGCTCAGGGTGGCCTGCCAGAGCCAAGGACATTGATCGGCCTCTGGTTCGACGTTATTTTGCACAACGTCATGCATTGTCTTTAAGTCAGGGTGTTCTGTTCCTACATACTGACAACGACTAAACAAAAGTGATTGTTCTTCGTTCCCTGCAACGAGAAGTCTTACGTCTCCTGCATCAAGGACATTGGGGTTTTGTTCGAACAAAGCAACTGGCCAGACGTCATTGTACCTGGGTTGGTATGGACGCTAGATAGAGAGCATGACGTCACAGTGTACAGTTTGTGCGGAGTATCAGGCAGCTCTTCCGCAAAATTTCTCGAACTGGCCACGCCCCAAGGGTCCGTGGCAACTTTTACACATTGACTTTGCCCTACCTTTCTAGAATACGCTCAGGGTAATTGTTGTAGACGCTTTCAGCATGTTTCCTATCGTGATTGCCATGAACTCAACGACAGCGTCTAGTACAATCAGTGCCTTAACTACTATGTTTTGTATCGAAGGATTGCCTGAGACTATCGTCAGTAACAAAAGATCTTAGTTTGTTAGTGCAGGATTTCAACAGTTTTGTCGAGTTAATGGCATTTAGCATATCAGCATCACCCTCAGTCCAATGGTGAAGCAGAACGTTTCGTTCGAACATTCAAATCTCACATGGAAAAGATGAAAGGACAGCACTCCAGGCAGCAAGCCCTTCAAATTTTCCTGTCTACGTATCGGTGCATGCCACGTGACGGCCCGTCTCCTGCCGAGATGCTACACGGCCGCCGTCACCGCACTCTCCTTCACCTGCTGCAGCCTCCCACGCACCGAGTCGGTACGTATGGCGCTTCGCGTTTTCATGTCTCTACGCCGGTGCTGTACAAGGTGTTTGCTGGTCACAACAAATGGATGCCGGGTACCATTCAGCGCGTGCTCGGTCGCAATATGTATGTTGTACTTTCTTCCACAGGGTCGGAGCTGCAGCGCCACGCAAACCAGTTGCGCCTGCACAGGCCGCGCGATCATGCCTCTAGTTTCGTGATTCCAGAGCCAGTTCACTGCCAGGGAGCACAGCCACATCCCTATCCGAATGGCCCAGCGTCCTCGGACTACGAGATTGTCCCCATGGAGGTTGACGCGCCACCGATGCAGTCGTCCCCGCCGCCGCCGCCGCCGCCGCCGCCGCCGCCACCGCCACCGCCACCGCTGTCGCCGCCGCAACTGACTGCGTCACCGAGAGGAACTCCGGGACCGTGAGTGCTACCCCTGCCTGGGCCACGCACCTCAGAAAAAGATGACCTGCTCGCTCTGGACGGAGGTGTGCGCCCTTCCCGTCGTTTCGGTGGCTTTCCCGGTGGATGGCAAGGTGGATACCGAGGCGCGGACGGCCTCAGCTTCGACGCCCATCCCACCAGTAACGCCCCCGCCCAGGCCCTCCTCCCTGTGCCGTCGCCGTGGCCCTCAGCCCTATGCCACGACTGCGCGGTGGTTTGGGGGGGGGGGGGAGGGGTGTGGTGTCGCAAATGTCTGAAGTGCGCGCCACGTACTTTCGCCGCGCGCCGCCTTGCAAGCACAGCGCGGTGTTCTTACGACGTCGGCCATGAGCGCCCTCTGCTGCAACGCTGCTCGTGGCCCCCACTTAACTGGATCGGTCACTTGGGAATCAGACAGGCACTAGAAGAGTCTCTCATCAGTAGGCAGGCCTCTACCTACTTAAACTATGTATCTGCATTCCAGTAGTCTTCAGTTAACAAAGTTAAGTATTGTACTATCTCTACGAAATATATATCTTGTTCTTATCTGCTGTTTCTAGTTTCTGCTGTCCCACTGGCTGGTCACCTCAGACTGTACCCGCGCATGCGTGCATCCTATTTTCCTGTGTCGGTCTCTCTCTACTTGGCCATCGACACACAGGACAACCGGCGGCAACGAGACATAAAAGTAACGAATGGCAACTACCTCTAAAAGTCGAAAAATGTAACATCAGTAGAGTGCTGCTTGACAGAGTTGCGTCCATTAAATATCTAGGTGTAGCACTGCACAGATAGTCATGGGGAAGACGGATGGTTTATTGGAAGAATTCTGGGAAGGTGTGATTGTATCTAAAGGAGACCATATATATAACGCTTCCGCAATCCAGTCTTGACTATTAATCATATGTTTGCCGTCACCACCAGATCGGTTTAAAGGAAGGTATAGAAGCAATTCTGAGGCGGTCGGCTAGGTTTATTGGCGGTAGGTTTGATCAGTGCGCGAGTGTTACTGAGATACTTAGAGAAATCAAATGGCAGTTGCTGGATGGAATGTGACGTTCTGTCGAGAAACAATGTTGAAGAAATTTAGAATGCCGGAATGTAAAGCAGACTGCAGAAATATTCTACTGCCACCAACCTATTTTTTTGCGTAAAACCCAGAATGATACATATAAGCATTTGTTTTTCCTTCACTCTATATGGTAGTGGAACACGGAAGCAATTAACTGGCAGTGGTACTAGGTACCCACAGTAATGCAACTTTCAGAGGATTGCGGAGATGTACGAGGGTTGGAACATAAGTAGTGGCACTATACATTGGTAGCTACTATTGGCCGGCCGCGGTGGCCGAGGTGACTGAGGCGCTCCAGTCGCGGTCAGCACGGCCACTCTACGGTCGGGGGTTCGAATCCCCCCTCGGGCATGGATATTTGTGCCGTCCTAGTTCGTAAGTAGTTCATAAGTAGTTTGTAAGTTTAGGGACTGATGACCCCGTAGTTAAGTCCCATAAGCTTTAAAAACATTTGAACATTTGAGCTACTATTGTCGCTGATAGCCCATGTTGTTGATGTACCTATCTTACGTCCCAAGAAATGTACTAGCTGGTGCCATGTCACCGCCGAGAGCATAATTGAGGGAAACAGTCACTTGTGAGCGAGCTGTCTAACCTAACGGTGTCACTACATTCAGGGAGCTGGATGTAGACTGAATGTGCCAGAGGTCGTACTACACCTGCGACCAGCTTCGCTAAAGAAGCGGCAACAGTTCCTGCACCACCTATCCATCATTTTGCACGACATTGTGCGGGCTCATACGGCGCAAGCTGTGGCTGGTCTGTTCGGTCGGTGTGACTGGAAATACTGTGCCGTCCACCTTACTCCACGGGCCTACGTCGTTGTCAGTTTGATTTGATTCCGGATATGAAGGCCCACTTGGTAGCATTCGCTTCAGAGCTGTTCCAGAGATACGACAGGTAGCAGACCGCCCCATTCGCTCCATCAACAGGCTCCGATAACGGTATGCTACGCCTTTCACGTCGCTGGCAACGGGTTCTACACAACACTAATGACTACTTTGAAGGACAGCAACAGGTGCAAACATATAACGCTTTCGTATCGTTTGTGAATAAATACTTGGCACTATTTAGTTCCAACCCTGTTATATCAGTTCGTAACATCCTTGCCTCCAATGTTATCCTACTACACATGGACGAGACGTTCTGAATTTTTGAGATCACAAAAGCAGTTTCACTTGATCTGCTAAAACATCGGCAGGTCCTGAGCGACTTGCCACTTACTTAACATTTTTAGTTTTTCAGACTGCTAGCCTATAACTAGCATTTGTTTTTATAATCCTTTACACAACATGAGCGTTCCTTACTTTTGTATCATCTAATGTGATGATTATACTTTCTGATGATGACTACCTTAGTGTAGTGGAAATCTAGATAAAAATATTTGTAATTATTTTAAGCAACGTGTGGGACAGCAATTTGTCAAATCATTTTCCATCCATTTGCTGCATACTAGGCCAAGTTCAAAATTGTATTAGGGTATTTGACTGTTTTCTGTTAATTATGTCATATTATAGTCCGAACATGCTTTTTTACCTAGAGGATTTCAGTACTTTTTTTTAAAGCAGGAATGAAATTCAAATAATTTGAAAGCCCGCTAAAACGCTACATTTGAGTCACGTGATGCCTGTGACGTCATACAACACGCTGCTGCTGCTCTCATAAGATAAAAAATACCTGTATAATGTTTGGGCTGAGGCCTCGTGTTTGGGCGTTAACGTTTGAATAATGACCTACAAATATTGCTTAGTTCCGCACTGTACCAATACATCTGTCAAAACTCCAGAAAAATTGTTCTTGCCAGTACCAAAAAATGAGAAGATACGCAAAAAGTGGTTGACACTGGCGCGAAGAGATCCAAATGAAATAGCGCCAACTTCATGTGTGTATTTCTGTGAGGATCATTCTGATATAAGTAAACAATATTATTCCATTGGTAAACTAAACTGTTTAGTATCATTCTGTTCTACTGCAAAGTTATGAAGTAGTGTAGGTTAATGACCTGATGTTTACATTTGCGAAGTAAAACTTCATAATGTTACACGCCTTCGATTTATGTGTAATTGAAGCCGTTTCCTAATATATTTGGTGAAAGAACAACATTAACATTGTTGCAGCCCACTATAAAAGTATAGCACTGATTATTTATCTCCAGTAAGTGCAATTTTATCACCAATAGATCTTAGTCAAACAACCGTTTTATACATCGACAACGCCCTTCTGGTTACTTTACAACAACTAACCCTATCGTAATATACGTATATGTGAGATGTCTTTACTGCGCCGATTTATTTAGCTTTCAAACTTTCGTAATATGCAAGTGCAAATACGATTGAAAGTGTTAGTTACCCAAATATGTGTTTATTGATACAGTGTTTCGACGAAAAATATGATGGGATATAAAAGTTTTACTAAATACAAATGAAATAAAGTAAGCCTTTTCTTCTGCACAGGGCTCTACCAAGCAATTGCAAGTAAATAACGTTTCAACTGGGTAGCGTCTTTTTTTAAATTAAAGCATGGGGCTTCGTATGTGGACGAGTAAATGTAAATGGATTAGTTTGTAGTGTCAAAAGTAGTGACATATTCATATCAAACCAAATCTTTAATATGTAAGGAAAATACTGATATGCATGCCAGAAAGTTTACACAAAATCGCAAACATTCACTCACAAAAACAACAAACCAGAAAATCGCTGTAATTTCGGCGATATAAATTTATTCCATCGTGTCTCGCTCGCAATGTTTAAGTGACATGCCTTTGGCTACACGAAATGTACGTTGCCAACCAACGAGCGATATGAAAGCACCGCCGACGCAACCCGCTGTCCCTGTTCTAGACTATAGATATATTGTATAACTATACACTAGGCCATTTTTGCTGTATTTTACAGGTTTTGATGTTTCACTTTGCACCAGTATTGAAGTAGTTAAATAAAATTACTCCCTCAACTGCCTGCTTTACTGGGTTAAATTTTACTAACTATCCCGGCGGCTTTCTGTGACTATGTTGGCAACAGATGCTGAATAGCGAGAATTATGAGGTGTCGCCATTAGCCAATCGCGTGACAGCGCAAATATTTTGTCGTGAAACCTTTGATTTACGAGGGCAGTTACTTTTACTGACCGGACAAGGGTACATACAAGAATCATAGAGCAGGAATAGCATTATTTATTTACTTCATGGTCTGTACGATACACTAATCTACTCATTTCTTGTGGTCTGAACATCTGGACAAAGATTTTCTATCGTGTTGTTGCTGTTGCCAACATAATCACTCAAGGGCGCTTGGATAGACGATAAAATTTTATTGCATAATATGGTGACTTCAGATTAAGTCTGCTGACATCAACAAATAGGGTACTTTTTTCAAATGACATAAAATATCTCTCGAAATAATTAGCTTTAAAATGTAGGTATGCCTTTCTTACAATGCAAATTTCGCGTTTCTTATTTCCGGCAAGTAAAAATTGTTTTTAAAGAATGAAGACACTATAATCGCATCAACTTTAGGGAGGTTTCCGCTGTCAGCCTTGACATAACATCTTCCATTGTAGCATAAAAACTGTAAACGCGTTTAGATCACGAAAAAACTGAACTTAAAGCTACGAAATGGAGGAAACGCGTACAATAATACAGCACCGACTTCTATTCGCCGCGCTGTAGGTGTTCTATGACGTCACCAGTACTTCACCCAATAACGGAGCGTTTTCGATCACGTGATCTAATTGTGAAATTTGATGATTTTTAAGCTTTAATTACGTAAAAATAACAGATGTTTTGTAAGAATTATGAGCGAAAATTCTGCCTGAATGTTATAATCATTCAGAATAACAACAATTCGAACCATATTTTTAACACAGGAAAATACCCTATTATCAGTGTCATCGAGGAACACGTGTCCCACTTATGTACACCGCCTGGCACTGCAGTCGCCTGCCCGTCTGGATCGCGTTTCACGATGTCGTAGTGTTTATATTCGTGTACTCAGATGGACATATCTGATTTGAAATTACCACGATTTTCACAATAAAGTCGCTCCTACGTTTGATGAATAAATAAAATTTTAGCGAAACTCACAGTAATACGTTCATGACCAGCAGAAAAAGAACACCTTGAAACAATACATACAAGAGGTTCATATTCACGTGACTTGTACGTTAGTATTTTCCGCAGAAATGATTAGAATCTGAACCATGTAGGTCCGCGGGTTGCAGGTCAACATCGATATCGCTGCGCAATTCCACCTGCAGGTAAAATGTGGCCGCGCTTCTCGTTACAGCTACGAACCGAAGGTACAGTACCGGATCAGTGCGACGAGCAGGAGCTTCGTAGACGTATCCGCTAAGTGTACCGTCAAATCATTGAGTCTCAAACAGGGAGCATTACTGGCATGAAAGATTATGATGCATCATTTGTGAAAATTGCTGCTCATTTGGAAAGAAGTAACTTTGCTGTGCAACGCGTGTGTGCAGAATGGTTCAGGGAAGGCCGTAGAAAACGATGAGGTAGAACAGTCGGCGTCATCCGTGCCTGTCTCCCCTCTCGTCTCAGCCGCAGATGGGCGCCTCTTCCATGCCCCCCTGCATCCTCCTGGAGACGTCGTGCACCATCAGGGATGACGTTCCGCCTCCGCCGCCTTCTGCTACGGCTCGAGCTACACGAGTGTCGTTCACGTCTCCGCTTACCTTTGACCAATGTGCAGAAATACGGCGTACAGTAGGCGTGCCTACTTACCTCACCTTTGGGAGCCGCAAACCTACAGAGCTATTTTTAAAGTCGAGCCACACATGTCATCAGAGTGTAACACTACAAAATACAATCCTATTTTCGGACTCATCGTTAAGAATAACAGAGTTAGAGCGCTATTGTGTTTGTTGCATTACGAAGAATGCTGTTTTAAAACGCAACCCCATGTGTGATGATGATTAATTAAATAACCAATTCTGTTCTGCGGCTGACACGCTCTTATACGTACCCTTGTCTGCTCAGTAAATTAATTATGTTGTAAATCGAACATGCAGTTGCCAACATTAGCATACCACGCCGTCGCAGCTGTAGTTAACTTTGAGTACCATTAATGAAGAATCATTACATAGAAAATAACACTATTGTACAACTTGTTTGCACAATAAAAATTGGAAGTTACAATTTTATGTGCTCTTCTTTGGCTGTAAGCTGTTTGAAATCTGGCTGACAATAAATGTCACAACATCGAGTAGTATCTTCCAAGGTAACAAACTCTAAGTGCTCTTCCACCATCTCCGAGTTATTTAATATATCTCACAAATATGCGGTTTATCTTTGATATCAATAGACTTGTGCAAAGCTAGACTGAACAATCACTTATATGAAACTTCCTGGCAGATTAAAATTGTGTGCCGGAACCGGGACTCGACCCTGGGAGTGCTAGTCTTGCATGTTTCGCAGGAAGTGAAGTTTGGAAAGTAGGAGGTGAGCTACTGGCGGAAGTAAAGTTGTGAGGCGGCATAGTGCGTCGTGTGGGTATAGCTCAGTCGGTAGAGTGCTTGCCCGCGAAAGACAAAGGTCCCAGGTTCGAGTCCCGCTTCCGACACACAATTTTAATCTGCCAGAAAGTTTCATATCAGCGCACACTCCGCTGCAGAGCGAAAAGTTTCATTCTCGAGTAACTTATATGTTTCTGCAACTTACTTACAATGTCACCAGCAATAGGAGATACTATCTCTGTTGTTTGTGTAGACGTGGACATTTCGTCAACAGGTTTTTGTAGTTTCTTATTTTCGGAGTCTAAAATAGAAACAAATTGTGCAATATTGTGCTTTACAAACTTACTGTCTCTGTAAGGTTTTTATTTTATTTTGCAGGATTAAAAGCCAAGACAAACCTAGTGGAGTGGCCGAGCGGATTGAGGCGCTATGCTGCGATGCGAGAGGCCTTCCCCGTCTTGGTCTCGAATCCTCACTCGGGAATGGTTGTTTGTGTTGTCTTTAGTATAAGATAGTTTCTAAGTAGTCTGTACGTTTAGGGGCTGGTGACCCCCCAGTTAAGTCCCGTAAGCTTAACAAACATTTGAACATTTTTGAATAAACCTAGCTTCGTTTGTTAAATTTGCATCCCTTATAAACAATGTCATAACTCTGTTCTGTGCTTAAAGTTTTTCCTTTAAAGACGGTAATTTAGTTTTCCTCAAATGAGAACCATCAGTGATTCTTTCTTCAAACCCCTATGGTAAGTGTCGTGATTCCATTTGAGATTACTGGCTTTTTACTGTGACAGTGTTATTTCACACATAAGACACATTGGTTTACCGTTCCTCTTTACAAAAACGACCTGTTCCTCCCAATCTTTATTAAACAGTCTTTCCTTTTCTTTATATTTATGCTTCTTAAATAACATTGAAACTTTTAGGACACCAGCAAAAATAAGAAACTTACTTTAAAACTGTTACAGCACAGAGGAAAGTAAGCAGACTGTTAGCCACGATTGCGACTGGCTACTTCAAGTGCCGACCGCTACGTACAGGTGTTTTCTATTTGTTGTCACATGAAAATTAAGTGATTGTTGTCTACTGTCTTAGTTCGTTTTACTTCATTGTGATTCTTACTGTTTCCTTTTCTTGTGGTATGTGTTCATTAAACACATCAGACGCTTTTATGTTCGTTAAGGGTCTTTTTTTTTTTTTTTTTTTTTTTTTTTTTTTTTTTTTTTTTTTTTTTTTTTTTTTTTACTTCGTCACCTTAAGCGTGCTTTGGCAGAATCCTGGAGCACGGTGTATGGCGCCAGACAGTCGGGGTTGCTGCCCCCGCACCTCTCCTCACCGCGTGGCGGTCAATGTCGGTCTGAGCAAGGGCGATTCATTCGCCCCACATAGATGTGAGTCACTTGTTACTTTTGAAAGCGAGAGCCGCGCTGCACTGAAGCGCTGGTGGCCACCCGCGGTACACAGCAGTGGCAGTGGTGTGGTGCACCGAGCGACGGCCGCGGGGCAGAGCGCCCATGCTCGTCGTCGGAGGTTCGAGTCCTGCATCCGGCATGGGTGTATTGGTTGTCCGTGGCATACGTTAAGTAGTTTGTAAGCAGAGGGACTGATAACCAGAGTAGTTAAGTCCAGTAGATTTACAAACATTTGAACATTTTACAACGGCAGCAGTGGCAACAGTAATTGCGTCAGCGTTTCTTCACGGGTCCGTGTTCTGTACGTTTCAAAATCGTAGTCGCAATTTGGTTCGGCTCAGACAGGGGAACCGGCATCACGATGGCTACATTCGCACAAGACATGCAGCGTTAATTCGAGTCCTTATAGTGGAGGCCGCCATTGTGTATAAACACAGTTAATGGCTGTTACATGTTCACGGCTGTTTAAGCTGCTCGAATGACATCCTGCCAGCCGTTGCCGTACGCTTTGTGCGTTTTACCTAAACGCCGTTTTTCAGCACGATAATGGACTATCACGATTCGTGAACACGTGCCTTCTTGCTATGACAGGATGTAAGACGTTTGTTCCGGCTCGGCAGATAACCAGGATTTTCACCAATGGTAAATGTGTGCAACGTGGTGAAACAATGGTTGCACCTCCGCAATAAAATGCCAGCCACTGCAGATGAACCCTGGAACTATGAGAACGCAGCCATTCGCATCTTATATGCGTCGCTATCACCACACAAGAAACACGTTATGAAGGCCCATGTGGACAGTGTGCTTACTAGGCACTCGACGCGCGCTGAGCCCGTGTTGTGATATCGGAATGCTGTAGGTACGAATAGTAGAGGAACAAAGTGGACAAGATCTGAAACTAAAAGAATTTATTAGCGCACATATATTTTTATTAGACATGAAAGTAATAATTTGGATAAGCTTGTCACGGTACAAAGTCCTTCCCAATATAAACTTCTGCTATGCTTCACTTACTGTCCTTTTAATAGCAAATGTTGCGGCGTGTATTGAGACTGCTGGCTCACGTGTATGGCAATCATCCCTTGACTTGATGAACTTGAGAGGTGGTGGTCCTATTTCAGAATTATTTTCTCCATCTTATTTGGACACTATTCTCTGGATTTATTCCGGAGGGATATTAATAGTATTATCTCTTTGTGTATATATATATATATATATATATATATATATATATATATATATATATATATATCTTTCATTTGTCTTGTATTATCAGAGTATAGGAGCTTGGGAGGTAAATTTCTCTTCTCTGGGAGTATGGCTCAGTTTTTTTTTATTATTGTATCACCGATGGGACAATGGTCTTCCGAGGCGGAAGGCGCTGACGACACCAGCAGAGGAGGCGGGCTCTGCCGACACCGCCTGGGGGCGAGCATGGCCGCCAACGCCCGTGGTGGGACCACTCCGTCTGCGCGTGGACATACATATTTGGGGAGGGCACGTCTGTGGCCGACCTGGGGCCAGGTACTTCGTTTCGCCGCTGCAGTGCTGTATTGTTTAGGGAGGCTTTCCGATCGTGACGACCCGGAAGAGCACTGGAGTACAACGAGCAGAGGCAGTAAAAGTTGGAGACGTTCTGGTCTGCACGTGCAGTCGAGTTTATGAAGCACCGGGGTCGGGCGTCTGCGAAGGTTTGTGTAAATGGCCAGAGGTGATTTTCTGAGGAAGTTAGAGCGGCGCTCTCGAGACGGGACGCTGGCGTCTGGTCGGTAGCACAATCATTTCAGCGTCTGCAGATTCCTTCCAATGGTTCCCATGTTCTATGGATATCTGAGAAATGCTGACTTACGTGCAGAATGCAGTGCGGGACAGTTTCGTGGGGAAGGAATCTGGCGTGTTGAACAATAGCTCTTGTTTTCAATTGGTTTGACCATTAAGGAAAATTTGTGATTGGCTTGACGTCATCGATGGGAGGGGCTTGAGAGGAAGATTTTCAGTTGTGAAATTTTGGTTTAGGGGGAAGTTACTCTGGTCTGTGTTGCGTACCTGCCCGGATCGTGCTGTTTTGAAGTCTCTGATTGGAGCTTTTCTCCTATCCAGATCGTGGACTTTGAATTATTTCAGTGTGCTTTTAGCACATTTAGGTGTTAATAGTCCTGCGTGGCTACTGTAGTATAAATTGAAACTTGTAATATTCTCAAGTGCGTGTTCGCTGACAGCTACACCACTCGTAATCAGAATTTCACCGTTTCTTAGAACAGTTATATTTTTCACTATAGTATTGTCGTCGGCTTAACCGACAAAACCTGTACTACTCGTGACAATCCACATTCGCGATCGCTGCAGTCAACACTGCACTGCCATCAGTTGGTCTTCGCCAACTCCGACGCTGTTCTACAGAAATACGGTAAGGTTGCGCCAACGAATCTGCCGAGGAAAAGTAGTTGAATGGTAGTAGGTAGGTGGGAGTTTATCGCGTGCCAGAGGGGATGTTTTTGTAGATCATAATAGACTTGGATCGCAGTTGGGGTTAAATTTCACTTGTTTACTTTATATTCGTGGCTTTGCCACTTCCCTCCCGTGACTTAGCCAGTGAAAACCTTTGTATTTATGTAGCAACCTTAGTTGCTTATATTCTCAGAAATCCATAGAAATTACAGACCATTGGAACGAATCTGCAGACGCCGAAATGACTGTACTACCGACCAGACGCCAGCGTCCCGTCGCGACAGCGCCGCTCTAACTTCCTCAGAAATCACAAACATTCGCAGACGCCCGCCTCTGGTGGTCCATGAACGTGGGCGCACGTGCAGACCAGAACGACGCCGACTTTTACTGCCTCTGCTCGTTGTACGCCAGTGCCATTGCGGGGCGTCGTGGCCGGGAAGCCTCCCTACACAACACAGCACCGTAACGGCAAAACAAACTACCTGGCCTCAGATCATCCACAAACGTGCCCAGCCCAAATACCGGGTGGTCAAAAAGTCAGTATAAATTTGAAAACTTAATAAATCATGGAATAATGTAGATAGGATCATGGAATAATGTAGATAGAAGGTAAAAATTGACACACATGCTTGGAATGACATGGGTTTAAAAAAAATCGACAGATGTCACTTCATCTGATCAGAAAATCAATAATTATCATAACAAATTAAGACAAAGCAAAGATGATGTTCTTTACAGGAAATCCTCAATATGTTCACTATCATTCATCAACATAGCTGCAGTTGAGGAATAATGTTGTGAAAAGCCCTGTAAAGTATGTCCGTAGTTATGGTGAGGCATTGGCGCCGGATGTTGTCTTTCAGCATCCCTAGAGATGTCGCTCGATCACGATACACTTGCGACTTCAGGTAACCCCAAAGCTATTAATCGCACGGACTGAGGTCTGGGGACCTGGGAGGCCAAGCATGACGAAAGTGGCACCTGAGCACACGATCATCACCAAACAACGCGCGCAAGAGATCTTTCACCCATCTTGCAATATGGGGTAGAGTGCCATCCTGCATAAAAGCGCAGGTGATTCAAAGCATGTGTGTCAATTTGTTCCTCTCTAACTACATCATTCCGTGATGTATTACGTTTTCAAATTTATACTGACTTTTTAATCATCTTGTATATATGTCCATCTGCATACGGAGTGGTTTCACCGTGGATGGTAGCTGCCAGTGCTCGCCCTCCAGGCGGTGTCGGCAAAATGCCTTAGAACCTACTTCAGAGAACTTGCCGCCAGCAACCCCCGCCCCCTCCCGCAACCACAAAAGTTCCGGTCTGCTGGTGTCGCCAGCGCCTTCCCCATCGGCGATACTCACGATAATCAGTAAACATAATCACACTCCCAGTGAAGAGAAATTTACCTCCCAAAATACTATCCTCTGATAATTACAAGACAAATGAAATATATTGAATATAAAAAAGATAATACTATTGATATCCCTCCGGAATAAATCCAGAGAATAGTGTCCAAATAAAATGGAGCAAATAATTCTGAAATACGACCATCACCTCTAAAAACTTCCTGGTATTGTTAATGAAAACTTATCGGGGTTACAAGCCGCTTCATGTGTTTTACTGCCCACGAGCTTTCGGCAGAGATCTCCTCTGCCATTGTCAAGTGGACGACTGCCATTTCGCGGCCGCTGCCGTGCTTTGCATAGCCGCGCCGCCGCCAGTGACGTCACTGGTGCCCAGTTCCTTGATTCGGTCGCGAGTACGCCGGGCCCGCTTCAACTACGGGATCCCATGCCGTACTGACCTGCAAGCCGCCGCCTTGTTTGAGGGTGTTTTCTGAAATTTTGATCTCTACTGCCTCGTTTATTATGTTGTCCCTGAAGCTTTTGGTCAGTTTAATACTAGATGTCTCGTCGAAAGCAATTCGGCGTCCGTTTTCCAAGGCATATTCCACCACAGCTGACTTTTCGGGATAGCGTAATCGTAAACATCGCTCGTGTTCTATGCGTCGCTGTTCAATAGTGCGAACAGTCTGGCCGATATAAAACTGCCCACACTCACATAGAATTTTATAAATTACAGATGTTCTGAGACCTAGCAGTCATTTATAAAATTCTGTGTGAGTGTGGGCAGTTTTATGTCGGTCAGAATGTTCGCACTATTGAACTGCGACGCATAGAACACGAGCGGTGTTTACGATTACGCTCTCCCGAACAGTCAGCTGTGGTGGGATGTGCTTTGGAAAATGGACACCGGCCGGCCGCGGTGGCCGAGGAGACTGAGGCGCTCCAGTTACGGTCTGCACGGCCACTACGGTCGGGGGTTCGAATCCCTCCTCGGGCGTGGATATTTGTGCCGTCCTAGTTCGTAAGTAGTTCATAAGTAGTTTGTAGGATTAGGGACTGATGACCCCGTAGTTAAGTCCCATAGACTATACAAACATTTGAACATTTGAAAATGCACACCGAATTGCTTTCGACGAGACATCTATTATAATGACCACAAAGAATGTTATTCTTTATCTTAGCTTACGTAGCACAACATTTATGACGAAGGGAAAGAAATTGTTTTTATCGCAGGTCAAAACTCAACATTTTCTCTCAGAGTAATGACACATACCTCTTTACCAAAATGAATATTAAATAGGCTAAAAATAAATAAAAAAGTAATAATAAAAGAAGAAACTGCAAAATGCAGTAATACAATAATTACGAAATTTCCAGCACAAGGCCTGGCTATAATGAAAGCATCTACCTTGTGTCTGACAGGCTGTTAGCCAATTTCAAAAAAGCACTCAAAAATGATTTACCCAATATAGACTAGGCAAGTAACATGAAGTTTTAAACCACTATTCAGGAAGTTTCACACTTCGGGTAAAATATACAGAAGCTGCAGAACAAACTGTATGAACATTTAATTATAAACAGTGCACACTCCTCTTCCGTTTGGTCAGTCGACACGCCTATCAGGTAGCGTTCCTCGTGACGCAAGCAACTGTCTCTTGTCAGCAGAAGCCGTCCATTTCAACAACCAGCGTCCGCAAATACACAGATAATTGAAGCTATAACATACGGAGATCTACTTTAGCTTGAAATACAAACCCATAAAACTAAGACCCTGAAAGCTTTTTCTGTATCTCCCAGGGAAACATGAAACTGAAACTCAAATCCTTAGCAACTAAATGATCATTAAGATTACTGAATCCAATTTTTTACGTTTACTTTTTTTTTTTTTTTTTTTTTTTTTTTTTTTTTTTTTTTTTTAGGAAGTAGCCAACCACTAATCGTCAATACAGAGCATCCAACTGTCCTGAGTAGTAAATGCAACAATAAGAACCAAAACCGATTATAGATTACGAAACACCTATATCGTCTCAAGTACGAAATGGAACAGACAACATTCACTTGGGAAACTGAGTCACAATAACTGCTCATCACTGTACCGAGCGCCTGCACCTGAACGTTGCCAACAGCCAGTACTATAATGAGCACGCCTTATGACATTTGACTGAGAACGTAAACATGAAAATGCGCTATTAACTGCGTACAGGCGAACTTCCCACCATACATAACCTTAGGCGACAGTTTCGAAAGCTTCTCACCCGAAGGGATCGGAGAGAACTCGCACGTCGGAGATGTCAGTGCAGATTACTGCCCAGCTTGGCAGCAAGAAGACACGGAAGGATACCTTGTCTCCGTAGTAACGACTCGCTTCTAATTGCTGTCGTCCCGTCTTCCCGTCGGATCGTCCCGTCTCGTTCCTCGCACTGTCGGAACACTCGGGATACCCCAGACAAAGCCGTGAGCCAGCTGAAAGGCGACACCCCAGTCCCCCATCCGCCACGGCGTCACTGCACTTCCGCCTCCGTACTGAAACAACACCATGTCGAGACGAGGCCTGACCGGCTGGCCGCTGGGCACGCCCACGGGCTCGTAACGGCCGGAACGTAAGCTGGTGGTCGCGGCCTGGTCGGTGTGACGTAGCACCTGCTCGGGCACTCACTCCGTGCCACCTGCGCATTCTCTCCAAAAACCACAGCATACCCGACCGGTCAAGCTCTCAGGCCAAAGATAGCACGTTCAAGAGCCAGAGGCGTGGTATCGAACGCGAAGTGGCTCAACACCGTTGCGTTAGACCGCTGACCCACTAGTGACTGCGTTTCTCTCGAATGTGCGCTCGCCGGTGACGCGTAGCGGGCGAGTCCATCTGCTCGGAGGTAAGGTAGGTGTGTAAACGTTTGCTGTCAGCGACAATGGTAGATACCATTGCGTAGTGTCTGCACAGCAGAGCTCCCACTATTTTAAGTCCCAACCCTTGTCTATTACAATAAGTAATACTACTTGCAAATACAATTCACAGTTAGTGTTCCTCCGATTTTGGGTCGCGTGTTAATTGTCGTATAAACAAATTTAATAGTGCATGGACGATGGATGGCCAACATCGATTTTATATTCTGCAATAAGAGCCGTGTTCTTTTGAAAAATATATAGTTTTATTGGTTGCTGTAAAACATCATGACTTTGAAATTACTTTGCATCGATATATGTGAGCCTTTGGAAAAATGTGGAAGTCGATGACGAATATAGAATTATTAATAATGAGATATTAAGCTGGCCGCGGTGGCCGAGGGGACTGAGCCGCTTCAGTCACGGTCTGCACGGCCACTACGGTCGGGGGTTCGAATCCCCCCTCGGGCATGGATATTTGTGACGTCTTCAGTTGTAGCTAGTTCATAAGTAGTTTGTAAGTTTAGGGACTGATGACCCCATAGTTAAGTCCCATAGACTCTACAAACATTTGAACATTTTTTTATTGTAATGGTGCTCTCCATACTGGCGGCCCCTTAATACTGTGTCGGAGTAGCTTGCTCCCCATCCACCTTCCCATCCCTACGTACGCTTCTTAGTTGCATTACTAGACACATGTATGGGACGTGGCGTGCGACGGTCCATTGTCAGGAGTGTTGGTCGCAGTGTGTGCTCAGAAACACTTGTACTCTGCCCACCACTAAAGTCTGATCTCACTTCCGCCAAAGTTCACTGCTTGACCTGTTCTACCTGCCTACCTAGAGTTCGACGTACAACGTCTTTATTGAAGATTGGTTTCCCTACCACGCGACGTTTGGATGTGGTTTCTCCTTGGTTTCGCCGCTTGTTGAAGACACAACAGCAGTCATCGAACACCCGACAAGTAGTACACCTTACGAAATGCTCGTGCCGAGCATCCGGGTCCTCACAATTTGCTCTCGATCAAAGACACATCACACGCTTTTCCAATTCTACGCACGAACAGCATGCTCACCGGAACTTAACCGATGCTGTGTCCAGCAGTCGTTTCTCGTCAGCTGTCGCTGCTATAGCCTGCCTGGTTTTATATAGACCATCGACAGAAGGTAAATGCTCATATTGTTGTGGCGGATTAATCCACCTCTCTCTCTCTCTCTCTGCTATATTTAGGATTGTTTGGCGGAGACTTTTCCGAAGGCGAGACAACGATTCTCCAGCCTCAGCTCACGGAGTCTGTAAACCAAACAGAAAGATCTTCCATTACCACTTTCTCAAATGTTCTTATAATTCCGAATAAATGTTGGAATTTCGCCTTAGAAAATGAGGTAACAACGAAGAAGTTACTTACATTAATAAATGTTTTGTACGTGACGGATCTGTAATTAGTTTTCAATCAGATCATAAGTCGAATCACTGCAATAGAAGTTGTAGCAGGAACACGCTCGAAAGTGGTTTCCTGTTGACTAGGCAGCCGCTCTAATATTTTAGACTTAATTCACAGTCGCTAATACCTCAAAAATGTTCGTAATACTTAAAGATAAGTACATCAAGATGGAGTGAGGAGAAAATGACGTTACTGTTGTGGAGGAAGAGGAGCACTGGTGGACAGAAGTATTCACATATCGGGGTATATTATACATACAGTGAATGTTTAGACTGCTTATAACATTTGTGAATACAAGCGACCAAATTGAAACAATCAATCGTCCATGTATATCCGTTTAACTACACTAAAACATAAATAATCATTAATATTGTTCTGAAAAAAATTAGTCTTAGCTGTACTGTGATAATGGACGGTCATAAATATTCACACAATTACTTACGTTGCACCGTTTGATTTAGCTGCATACATCTAATAATATGTATTCCTTTCCTTGCTTCTGATAACAGCCTTCAGACTCTCCTGCATTTATTGCACTAGCTTTCTTGGTACTGTAGCATCAGTCTTACCCCCTTCTTCAACGATCACTTCCTTCAGTTATGATTTACTGGAAATATGATGTTTACCGATTCTCCTTTCCTCCCATAAATGTTCAACAGGGTTCATGTCTGGGGACTGAGGTGTTGTTTGTAGGGTATGGAGGATGATATACAGAATCCACAAAACGTACATTGTATGTTGTATGTTTTCTGTCATTGTCTGGTCGGAAACAGTAATCAGTATTCAAATCTAGTTCATCAGCACTGACATTCAAATTTGTCTTTAAAATATACAGATACACATACTGATCCATAGTTCGATCAATAAATATCAGGTTTCTCACACGTGATGCAAACCATGCACCCCGAGACCATGATATCGCCACAAACTGAATTTTATAGTACAGGCCACATCAGCGGGTGACAATTCGGTATTTCGTCTTCTCCTCATTAAAATACGTCCACCGCGACGGAAAAGATTGAACTCGCTCGCGTCAAAGGAAATAACTCTGTTACAGAACTCTGAGTCCTTAATCACGTATTGATTTGTAAATTACAACCTTTTTTTCCTATTTAACTTGCTTATGCAGTGTTTCTTGTTTGGAACTAGAGCTTTGTAACCGGATCTATGAAACATCATCCAAGTGAACGTGTTTCCCATAATGCTCGCGTATTTGTGCAGCAATCTCTAATGTACATATGTTAAGTGTTTTCTTAATAATCCTTACAGTGTGCCTCTCTTCTCTTTCTGAAATGTGACATGGTCTTCCCACACGCTGCCCATTTATCAATGTTTCAATTTTTTGTATCTATTTACAAGAATACACACAGTATAACGGCTCCTTTTAGCGATCGTTGTTGCTTAGTACAACGCTACAACTATCTTTCTCTCTTTTGGAGTAGTTTCTTTCTCTTTTCTACCCAGGTTGTAGTCACTGGCGTATTTGTGTGTTTGACACACTGGTCTTGCTGCTGTCTTCACATAGCGGCATTCAGCTTGGAACTGTGGCGATGTGCTTGCATTGAACCGCCGGTGAGTGGATACTTGTGTCTGCGTCAACTACAACACCCGTCAGCGTGTCGGTCTCTGGCTTTTAACCAGTGCTTTGAATTTAAATATATTTGTGTATACGCAAACATTTGGAGCTCACGGTGTGAACTGCAGCACAATAGCCGCGCGCAGTAAGGCGGCTTACTGCGGTGCGCGCGACCGTTCATCGTCCCTCGAGCACGGGTGTGTGTGTTGTTCTTAGGATAAGCTAGTTTAAATAGTTTTTCCACTTGTGTATTTAAGTTGTCCGTGCAGCTGGACTAGCTACAGGTCCACGATGAATGGGCGGTTAGAGCAACCGCCAAACAAGCAACAGTTCCGGGACTGCATCCTTTGGCCTTGAGGCAAATTTTAAATCACCTTACACTAATTATGGGAAATGAAGGTATTTGTACAAAAGCTGCAAGGAAAAGAGTGTTCAAAAATGAGGATTGGGAACAGTTTGACAGGACATGTGTAGAAGAGTAACGGAATATAATGTAAGATGCGGCAGGGAGCCGTGGGCGGGAAGGAGGCGCAGGCGCGTTGCCTGGAAACGGCGGCGGTCTATTCTCGGCGTGCAGAGTGTTTGTTGTGAAAACACCGGCGCCGGCGCGCCGCGCGGAGGCGCCGCGCCCGCGCCGGCCGCACGCGGCAGCGTTTCCCACCGCGAATATCAGACGGACCCGTATTTACACGGCGCGGCCCTCCTCCGGTGAAGGAGAGATCATATAGTGCCGTCTCCGACACTTTAACGTTTCCGCGAATCTTCCTTTCGGGAGAGGCATTCCTACATTTACATCGGCGTTGTTCTGACTGGAGACACCCAAGTTTGCACAACATAAAATTATTTACACTAGTTGGTCCTCGCAGATTAATCTGTAGATGGAACAACGTAAGGAAATACAAGATAAACCAATTTCATAATGGCGTTAACAAAACTATTTTATCACGATACGGTACTTCGAGGAATGGCACAGGAAAAGTTTGTGTCACAAGGTTTCGTTACGAATTACAGAGAAATGTTTCATAAAAAAGACTCTCGAGATGACGTGTATAGTGGCCCCAAAGTTAACAAGATGCCGAGTCAAGTCCAAGAATACTAGGACGTAGCGAGGGTGTCCAATAGCCTTTCTAACCGTACATGACACACGGAGGCGAATTGACGTTGGAGCTCGCTGCGTGCCTACATATAGTGAGCTCCAGCCAATCAGCGCTCACTTTTTGTCTCTAGTTTCATGTTAGAAATAGTGCAGTTGTTGTCGATGTTGTCATCTTTGACATTCCCGAAAATGACTACGTTTCGGGATTGAATGTGTCCAGCTTGAGATACACCTTCAGTGTAGGCTGACAGGAACACTGGTCAAGTGGTTTCACGGGCGATAGGAGCCTTCTGGTGGAGATAGCTGATTACGATGGGGATGAGAGGAGACATGTCAAATATAGCCCGTACACTTTCGGGCCGTCTGCAGTGGGGCCTTCTTGTAAAAGATAGTAGAATCCAGCAGCTGTAGATGCGTTGCGACTAACTGAGCAAGGCTGAAAGAATGTCCAAGTAAGAGGATGAGAGGGCGAGTCGTCCTAAGTGGGGTCCATATGCGATCATCTTCGTCCAAACTGGATAATGCAGAAGATGGACCCAGAAGCAGTTCTTGGCTGTGGGCAAACCGATGGTAATGGCGAGGACGCTACTTTGCACTTCCCGTCGCATTTGCCTAGTAATTACCTGGAACAGGAGTCAGAAATCCTCAACATGCTAGCTACAGCGGCCCAGGAGAACGGACAGGCGAGTCGTGTCGCGTTTGGTGCATGAAGCAGTGGGTGTCCCTTGTGGCAAAGTCGTAGTTGGTTATAAGGCGCATAACCACCCTAACTTCCACACAGACGTTGAACAACGATGAATGATGGTACATGGCTTTCACCTCGGATAAGGTCCTAAACCAAGAGCTCATACCAAGAAAACTGATGTAAGCCAGAAATTGCCAGGGGATGTGTGATAGTTCGACACCAGTCTACATCTACATGGGATACTCTGCATTATACTATTTATCTCCCATTCCATTCTCGAATAGCGCACGGGAAGAGAGAACACCTGAATCTCTCCGTTCGACCTCTGATTTCTCGTATTTTATTCTGATGATCATATCTACCTAAGTAGGTGGGCGTCAACAATATGTTTTTGCATTCGGAGAAGAATGTTGGTGATCGGTGTTTCGTAAGTAGATAACGCCGCAGCGATAAGCGCCGTTGTTGTAATGATTCCCACCCCAGATCCTGTATCATTTCCGTAACGGTGTCTCCCCTGTATCGTGACAGTAAGAAACGAGCTGCCCTTCTTTGGTCTCTTTCGATGTCCTCCGTCAAACCCACCTGATAAGGATCCTACACATCCTCCTCCATAAAAGAACGGACAAGCGTAGTGTATGCAGTTTCTTTAGTAGTTCTGCATATTTTAAAGTTTCTGCCAATAAAACGCAGTCTCTGTTTCGTCTTTCCCACGACATTATCTACGTGTTCTTTCCAGTTTAAGTCTGAAGTAATAGTAATTCCTAGGTATTTCCGTAGTTTACGGCCTTCACTTTTGATTGATTTATCTTGTAAACAAAGTTTAACGGATTTCTTTTCGTAGTCATGTGAACGACTTTACACTTCTCATTATTTAGAGTCAATTGCCAATTTTTACACCATAGTGATATCTTATTCAGATTGTTCTGCAGTTGGTTTTGATCCTCAGATGATTTTACTAGACGGTAAATGACGGCGTCATCTGAAAACAACATAAGAGAGCTACTTAGCTTTTCCCCTAAATCGTTTATGTAAATAAGGAACAGCAGAGGACCAATAACACTACCCTGTGGAACGCCCGATATCACCTCTGTTTTATTCGATGCCTTATCATTGATTACTACGAACTGTGTTCTCTCTGACAGGAAATCCCGTATCCAATCGCAAAATTTGGGGCGATAGACCATAACCACGCAATTTGATTAAAAGCCGTTTGCGAGGTAGTCAGGAAGTGTTGGTGACCATTGAGCATCTTAGCAAGTAGTGTAGCAATATAGATACTAAGAAACAGGGTCGGACCTGTGGTGTCACACAAGTACAAAGTGCGCGCCACTTACTTTCGCCGCGCGCCGCCAGGCACGCACGGCGCGGCGTTCTCACGACGACAGCCACGAGCGCCCTCTGCGACAACTCCGCTCGTGGCCACCACTGAAGGACACTTGACACTTCGGACTGAGGTAGCAACGAGTAAAGACTTCGGACTGAGATAGCAACGAGTAAGGACCTTCGTAATCAGATAGGCGCCAGTGAAGACTTTGCTATCGTACAGGCACTAGGCAGGCCTCTAACGACTATGTATCAACATTCTGCAGTACTATGTAAAAGTTAAGTATTGTTACATTCTGTGCAATATATATCTCTTTCTAATTACTCGAGTGTTTATAGTTTCTGGCTGCTCCCCTCCGTACCTGCACCAGCGTGCTCTCTTTATTCCTGTGTCGGTCACATTCCACTCGGCCACCGACACCTACGACAAGGCTGGGACACAAAAGCGGCGACGAAGTCGGGACACAAAAGTGGCGACGAGGAGGGATAGAACCTTGGACCAGCACGCTTGCAGCAGCCAGACAGCAGCAGTCGGAGCACGCAAAAATTGCTCCCGCCTACCCACCCTTATTATAAGATTTTTGGGGGAACATTTTCAGTTATGTATTTTGTGGACTTTTTTGTTGCAGAGCGAGTCCTCTTTCATATTGCATTTGTGTTTTGTTATAAGTTACTTGTATACGCGCCGCCTAATCGGTCAGCATGGCCACTACCCCGAACCCAAACTTAATGGAAATTATTCAGTTACAGACGGCGCAAATAACACAACTTCTCCAGGCGGTGGCGCAGTTGACGACAACTCAACATCAGCCGTCGCATCAGCAGCCCACACCTGCCGCCGCACCGCTTCCGACGTTCTGCCAGTACAACGAACGTGAGGAAGAATGGAGTGACTATTTCGCGCAGTTTCAAGACTCGTCGCGGCTCATCAAATTACAGGTCGGACTGTTAAGCATCTTTTATTGTCCGTGGTGGGCCCCAAAACTTTTGTGTTACTGCAGAAACTGTTCCCGCAAGCATCTCCTCGTGATGTAGACTTTGAACAAATAGTAGAGGCACTAAATGCTCATTATGAGATAAAAGTTCTTGTAGCCGCTGCACGATACCGATTTTTCAGACTTAAAAAATTACCGCAGCAGTCACACCAAGAATGGATCACGGAATTGAAGGGCTTAACCCGCCAATGTAAATTTACTTGCTCTTGTGGACTTTCGTATAGTGACGTGATGTTGAGGGATGCGATTACGCAGAATATTCAGGACCCCAGAATTAGAGCAGCAATTCTGAAACAGTCTGACCCCTCATTAGACAGTGTACTGCAGCTTATAGAAGCGCATGATACTTTTGACTTAGCTGATGTAGAAATGCAAAGCCACAGTGTAAATTCAGTGCACCGCAACGGACGCTTTCCTAGCCGTAGTTCTCAGTATAGCACTAGTGATTCTTATTTTTCTACCGGCCGTGCTGAACAGACAGTGAACAGTAGCCAGTGTAAAAGTGCGACACACAGGTCGCCCCGTCGTGTTAGAAACATTTCAGAAAAATGTACGTAAATCTTGCCCCCAGTGTGTGTCTCGCCACAAGCGTGCTCATTGTCCTAGTCGCAACGCAACCTGTTATCAATGTGGCAAATCAGGACATGTGCAGTCTGTGTGTATGCAAATTAAAAACTCAAAGAACAGTAACGTTAGAAACAGTGCTTCGCAGAGTGCGAGAACAGTTCATTCTGTAAATGTTATACGGGCTGTGGAATTGAACAGTGCTTTCCTTGGATCTCAATTGCAAGAAAGTAGTTCTGCGCCTATGGCAAATCTATATAGTGCACCACGTAGCAAGCGCCGACGAGCGCGTAAAACAGTGCAACGGAAAAGGGTTCGGGACAAGCAAAATGACTATGAACAGTGCATTCCTGTAGTGAAAATAGTGCCTTCTGCAACTGCTCCTTGTAATAGTGCCCAGTACTGTGTAGCTAGTGACAGTAGACACCAAGTAGCTACTCAAAAGTGTAGTGCAGTAGTTAGTACATCTGGAGTAACTTCGCATTGCGCGGACGCCGATCCGGCGGTAGTGTCATCTAGTGACAGTGTGGTTAATCCGCTGCGTGCCGAGTCTGCGCCGCTTCCTTCACTACGCGGCCCGCGCAGACGCAGCAAACAAACCGTAGCAGACGTTGCCCACATTCGCGCACCTGTCGAGCGCCGCAAGCAAAAACTTTTTGTGAATCTTTCCATTGACAATAAGACTGTGCAATTTCAGCTCGATACTGGTTCCTCTGTCACATTAATGAATAAAGAGACGTATGAACTTCTGGGTTCGCCAAAATTGTCGCCGTCACAGCAAGTGTTAACAGTTTACACAGGTGAAAATATTCCCGTGCTAGGAACATGTAGCCTGCCCGCCTCTTTTCAAGGTGTAACAAAAACAGTTGCTTTTGTAGTTCTTCAGGCCAAATCGACACAGAACATTTTTGGACTAGATGCTTTTGACTTGTTTGGTTTATCAATTCAAAGAGATGTGCTTCAAATTTCGTCAGTAGTACCTCTGGACAAAATAAATGCATTGTGTGAGAAATATAGTGACTTGTTTTCGCCGGAACTAGGTTGTGCAAAAGACTTCGTGGCACATGTAACTTTAAAAGAATCTGCAGTTCCAAAATTTCGTAAAGCTAGACCAGTGCCTATCGCATTGCGTGATTCAGTTGCCGAAGAACTTAAACGTTGGCAAGATAGTGGGGTGATTTCTCCTGTTTCTGCGAGTCAGTGGGCCTCGCCTATAGTAATTATACCCAAACCGTCAGGAAAACTTCGTCTCTGTGCGGACTTCAAATCAACAGTGAACAGTCAAACAATTGTCGACACTTATCCCCTGCCCAGACCTGAGGAACTGATGGACAAATTAGGACAGTCTCGCTTCTTTTCTAAGATTGATTTAGCAGAGGCATACTTACAGATTCCACTTGATGACGAGTCAAAAAAGTTTTTCGTCATTAATACTCACATGGGCCTTTTTCAATTTCAACGCCTACCCTTTGGCAGTTCTTCCGCTCCCTCTATTTTTCAGCGTTTTTTGGAACAGCTGACAGTTTCTGTACCGTGTTGTTCGAACTATTTAGATGATATTGTGGTATCCGGACGTACAGTTGAAGAACATTGATCAAACCTGGATTGCCTTTTCAAAGTTTTGACTGCAGCAGGTCTACGTTGCAATAAAGCAAAGTGTTCGTTTTTTCAAACTGAAATAGAGTACCTAGGCCATGTGATTAATGCCCAAGGAATCCATCCCTTACAGTCACATCTTCGAGCAATCAAAGACTTGCCTCCTCCTAAGAATGTGCATGAATTGCAAGCAGTGATGGGAAAGCATAACTATTATTTCAGATTTATTCCCAATGCCTCTCAGATTGCAGCTCCACTGCATCACTTACGTAGGAAGAATGTTCCTTTTGTATGGTCTAAAGATTGTCAGGTTGCTTTTGACAAATTAAAGTCTGCACTACTCAGTGATGCATGTTTGATTCCCTTTGACCCACAGAAGCCTGTAGTGTTATCAGTTGATGCCTCGTCGTACGGTCTGGGCGCGGTAATCTCACATCGCATTGGATCTCACGATCGTCCTATTGCCTTTGTATCCAAGCTACTGACGCCAACGCAACAGAATTACAGTCAGATAGAAAAGGAGGCCTTAGCAATCATTTACGGCGTCGCAAAGTTTCATCATTATCTCTATGGCAGAAAATTCTATTTGTTGACAGACCACAAGCCTCTCACGTCGTTGTTCTCACCCACAAAGCCGATTCCGCCACGAACGGCACAAAAGCTTCAGAGATGGTCCTTGATATTGTCAAATTTGTACCGACCTACCACTAAACTTGCCAACGCGGACACACTTTCCCGACTTCCGGTTAGCCAGGATGTATCATTTGATTCTTCAGAAATGGCATGTTGTCAGATAGACTCCAGAGATGCTTCCGCTGTCGCAGACTTTCCTTTGAACTCTCGTCGGGTTGCACAGGCAACAGCTGCGGATGCAGACCTAAGTGTGGTAGCACGTTTTGTTCGCTCAGGGTGGCCTGCCAGAGCCAAAGACATTGATCGGCCTCTGGTTAGACGTTATTTTGCACAACGTCATGCATTATCTTTAAGTCAGGGTGTACTGTTGTTACATACGGACAACGACCAAACAAGAGTGATAGTTCCCTGTTCCCTGCAACGAGAAGTGTTACGCCTCCTGCATCAAGGACATTGGGGTATTGTTAGGACAAAGCAATTGGCCAGACGTCATTGTACCTGGGTTGGTATGGACGCTCAGATAGAGAGCATGACATCACAGTGTACAGTTTGTGCGGAGCATCAGGCGGCTCCTCCACAGCGTTTCTCAGACTGGCCACGCCCCAAGGGACCATGGAAACGTTTACATATTGACTTTGCCGGACCATTCTGGAATACGCGCTGGTTAATTGTTGTAGACGCTTTCAGCAAGTTTCCTTTTGTGATTGCCATGAACTCAACGACAGCTTCTAGTACAATCAGTGCCTTAACATCAGTGTTTTGCATCGAAGGTTTGCCTGAAACCATCGTCAGTGACAATGGACCTCAGTTTGTTAGTGCGGAATTTCAACAGTTTTGTCGTGTAAATGGCATTCAGCATATAACCACCGCACCTTTTCACCCTCAGTCCAATGGTGAAGCAGAACGTTTCGTTCGAACATTCAAGTCACACATGGAAAAGATGAAAGGTCAGCACTCCAGGCAGCAAGCTCTTCAAATTTTCCTGTCTACGTATCGGTGCATGCCACGTGACGGCCCGTCTCCTGCCGAGCTGCTACACGGCCGCCGTCACCGCACTCTCCTTCACCTGCTGCAGCCTCCCACGCACCGAGTCGGTTCGTATGGCGCTACGCGTTTTCAGGTTTCCACGCCGGTGCTGTACAGGGTGTTTGCTGGAAACAAGAAGACATGGCTGCCGGGCACCATTCAGCGCGTGCTCGGTAGCAATATGTATGTTGTACGTTCTTCCACAGGGTCGGAGCTGCGGCGCCACGCAAACCAATTGCGCCTGCACAGGCCGCGCGATCCTGTCTCCGGTTTCTTGATTCCAGACCCAGTTCACCGCCAGGGAGTACAACCACATCGTTCGTCCCCGGACTACGAGATCGTCCCGATGGAGATCGACGCGACGCCGCCGCTGTCGCCGCCGCAGATGACAGCGTCACCGATAGGGACTCCGGGACCGTGCGTGCCGCCGCCGCCTGGGCCACGCACCTCAGAAGATGACCTGCTCCCTCTGGGCGGGGGCGGGCGCCCTTCCCCAGGTTTCGGCGGGTTCCCTGGAGGATCTCAAGGCGGATGCCGGGGCTCGGACGGCGTCTCGATCCCGGCCTCAGCTACGACGCCCGTCCCACCCGTAACGCCCCCGCCCAGGCCCTCCTCCCAGTGCCGTCGCCGTGGCCCTCAGCCCTACGCCACGACGGCGCGGCGGTTTGGGGGGGAGGGGTGTGGTGTCCCACAAGTACAAAGTGCGCGCCACTTACTTTCGCCGCGCGCCGCCAGGCACGCACGGCGCGGCGTTCTCACGACGACAGCCACGAGCCCCCATTGTGACAACTCCGCTCGTCGCCACCACTGAAGGACACTTGACACTTCGGACTGAGGTAGCAACGAGTAAAGACTTCGGACTGAGATAGCAACGAGTAAGGACCTTCGTAATCAGATAGGCGCCAGTGAAGACTTTGCTATCGTACAGGCACTAGGCAGGCCTCTAACGACTATGTATCAACATTCTGCAGTACTATGTAAAAGTTAAGTATTGTTACATTCTGTGCAATATATATCTCTTTCTAATTACTCGAGTGTTTATAGTTTCTGGCTGCTCCCCTCCGTACCTGCACCAGCGTGCTCTCTTTATTCCTGTGTCGGTCACATTCCACTCGGCCACCGACACCTACGACAAGGCTGGGACACAAAAGCGGCGACGAAGTCGGGACACAAAAGGATCTTCCTGTAATGAATGGTCTTGGTATAGTTTCTTATTTAAGTTTTAAAAGTGCTTCATTTCGCCATTGGATTGAGGATGGAAAGCATGGATAGAAACATGAAGATTTCCACTGAACTGGCAAAAGTGGGCGAACTCCAGGCATGACAACACTAGGGTTGAATTTACCTGGGGAAGAGCTACCAACTGAAGGTGGACGGAATAAAAGACGCAATGAGCGGCCTGGGTGCGGGGTGGTGTAAGGGGCAGTCAGCCGTGGAGAACGTGGTGTGTAAATGTTCGTCCAGTTGGCCACCCTGTCCGACGTACCTCTGAATTCTGAAAGTCGTCATCCACCTGAAAAATGAGGAGTTCGGAGTAGCCAAAGGTAGAATACGGCCGCAAGGCAGGCGGGAAAGGGCGTCGGTGTTTGCGCAACTGGAGGAGTGGGGAAAATGGATTGATTATCAAAAGTGCAAAAGGAAGACAGTCCACCACTGTAGATGTTGGGATGTTTTGATCGACAATGGGGCAGACGAAGAAAATAAGGCCTGGAGCGGCTTATGATCGGTTATTAAGTTAGTGATGTACCGTAAAGGTACGAAAAGAATTTGCTGCATCCAAAAACAATCGATTTGTGAATACTTGCACGGAGCGTCGGTAGTGTTAGAGACTTACGCCACAGGGCGGTCAGAGCTGTCAGGATGGCAACAGTGGCTAGAAGTGAAGGAAGAGGTTATATGGCATGAGACGTTCTGCAGATTGTATTATTTGCTTTAAGAAATCATGCCGCGTCGGAGGATGTAGTTTAGTTATGAGTAATAGTTTCACGACAAGAAGTGGGAACGATGATCAGCTTCCTGGTCTTCCTTCTGTATGTGAAAATTCTGTTGGAGAAATTTTTCTTAAGTGTCCCAGTGTGCGACATCCCTGTTGAAGTAGGAAACGGTGAGGTCGACAAGATCTGGCACTGCTGCCAGCGTTCCGGAACAAGTACACGAGATCAGAGAATAACATGTAGAAGAGATGATGAAGGCAAACATAATATTAACCAATTTCCTACTGGCGTCTCAGGGTAATATTCGGAGGTCACTAAAAGAGAATCCAAATGCATAAAAAACACTATAATACTTTAGTACAATGTACTAGTGTATAAATAATAAGATAATAATATCTTCGTGTCAGGGCCAACTCCTTTAACTATTGGACAGCTTCCTGACTATATGGAATTCGGCCACCCTTCCTGGGGTAATTGTTTGGTCGACTTATTAAGTCCTTATCACGGTGACAGGATTGATCATGTGCCCGTCCCCACCTGAATTTCCAATAGTAGCACCGATCAACACCAGTACGGAAGCGGTTAGTCAAAGCTCCTTCTAGGGGTCGTGTACTGAGATGTTGTCGTTTCCATTAAACAAATCCCAACTCCTTGCCCCGTTGTACTTAAGCGGGAAGCTACTCTCTTGTAGTTGGTCTGCTGTATTGATATATATATACTGGATTACCTGTAGCGGAAGGTGTTGCAAAACAGGAAGCTTAGGAACTGACAAGTTCTTGCAATGCTCTATTTTTGAGGCTTCCTTGCGTCTTATATTAGGAGCGGCGATATTGCATAGTACTGGAGGCCACTGAAAGGGCGTAACCACTGATGAACCTTATTGCATTATTTATTTGGTGCATAAGCTTCTCTCTCGTAAAGACTGCGCCGCGGTCGAGTAGCCGAGCGGTCTAAAGCGTCTCGCTGCGAAGCGCGAGGTTGCTCGCCGTGGAGGTTCGAGTCCTCTCTGGGGCATGGCTGTGTGTATTGTCCTTAGGCTAGTTTACTATAGTTTAAGTAGTTTGTAAGCTACGGACTGCTGACCACGCAGTTTGGTCCGATAGAATTACAAACATTTGAACATTTTTTGAAAATAAAGACTGCTTAGCCCTACAGACGCACAGTATTCAGCTGCGGAGTAAACCAGGGAGAAGACTGTTGTACGCAAAACCTTATCACTGGCTCCCCATGTTGATCCTGCCAAGTTGTTGTTGTTGTTGGGTTTTGGAAGGGACTAAACAGCGACGGTTATCAGTCCCCCCTGCCAAGTGCTGAAATTCCTAATTTTAACTTCATTTGCAGTTTATTGAAGGTCGTACATAAAAGTGAGAGGTCCATTCAAGAAGCCTCCTAGGTACTGTGGTGTTCACTGAACCGACACCACCTAGAGACAAGGCTTACAACAGGCCGTGCCTACGTCACACGCAGAGGCCGGGGCCGCCATCTGACTGGCCGGCCGCTGCGCGGCGGTGGGCGTGCCCCAGCCAACGGCCAGTGAGGTGGCGTACGCAAGGCCTGTTGTAATGCCTTGTGTCTAGGTGGTGTTGGCTGAACACCGTGACAGAAGATGTTGAGCCAGCAATCCCATAACTGAGGTAGAAGCAAGCTACTTCTGTTTTATTTTTGTTATGCTTTAGTGTCACATTCAGACATAAGTTCTGAGAAGAGGTAGGTCATATGTTGTGATACTTTTCGTCACATTGAAGTATCACTGTCTTGTGATGCAATGACAATATCATCTGCATAAATTAACTGTCAAGACTGCTTTAACAGGACTATGAGCGGTGTAAACATTTAAAAGATTGGAAGCAATAGCAGAATCCTGGGGGAGACAATCGTGAAGCTGTCTAAAACCACATTCCATGTAGCAAAGGTAGATCTTGTTCAGACGGGCACTTAACATAGAATTTAGAAATTTCAATGAAATAGGACAAGGTATGAGATTGCAAAGATTCACAAGGAGCCCGTTCTTCCAACGGTATCGTAAGCTACTGAGGGATTCACAAAAGCGATGAAAGTGCTAAACCTCTTTTCGTGAGCAGTGAAATATGTCAGATCCAGCATGTTCAACAGGAATACCAGCAGTAAGAATGGGATATATACGGTTGCAGATGAGTGTCCCAAGCAATTTCTAACAGAAACTGAGAAGTGCAATTACATCTCTTAAAAGCTGCACATCCTTACAGATCTACATCTACATCTACATGCATAATCCCCAATTCACTGTAAGGTGCGTCGCGGAGGGTACACTGTACCACTACTAGGCATTTCCTTTCCTATTCCACTCCCAAACAGAACGAGGAAAAAAATAAGCCTATTTGTCTCCGTATGAGCCCTAATATCTCTTGTCTTTGTGATCTTTACGCGAAATGTAAGTAGGCGGCAGCAAGATCGTACTACACTCAGCTTCAAATTCCGGCCCCCTAAATTTCCTCAACAGAAATTACCGAAAAGAACGACGACTTTCCTCCAGCGATCCCCAATTGAGTTGCCGGAGCATTTCCGTGACACTCGCGCATTGATCGAACCTACCAGTAACAAACCTAGCTGCTCGCCTCTAAACTGCTTCTATGTCTTCCTATAAACTGATCAGCTGCGGGTCCCAAACACTTGAACAATACTCAAGACGTGGTCGTACAAGCGTTTTATACGCGGTCTTCTTTACATATGAAGTACATCTTTCCAAAATTCTCCCAATAAACCGAGGTCGGCTGTCCGCCTTACAACTGTCCTTACACGTTCGTTCCATTTCATATCGCTCTTCAATGTTACGCCTAGATATTTGAACGACACGACAGCATCAAGAAGCTCACAACTAATGCTGTATTCGAACATTATGGGATTGTTTTCCTACTCATGCGCATCACCTTACATTTTTCCACATTGAGAGCAAGCTGCCATTCTTCGCTCCAACCAGAAATTTTATCTAAGTCATCCTGTATGCTATTACAGTCAGTTAAAAACGACACCCTCCCATACACCACAGCATCATCAGCAAACAGCCGCAAATTACAAGTTACTCTGTCCATGAGATCATTTATGTAGATAGAAAATAATAGCTGTCCTATCACACTCTCATGGGGCACGCCTGACGATACACTCGTCTCTGATGAACATTCGCCGTCGAGAACACCGTACTGCGTTCTATTACTTAGGAAGTCTTCCAGTCAGTCAATAATCTGTAAACGTATTCCATAAGCTCGTATCTTCGTTAGCGGTCTGCAGTGTGGCACCGCGTCGAACGCCTTTTTGAATTCGAGAAAAACACAATTTGCCCGTTGCCCTTCATCCATGGCTCGCGAGATGTCATGTGAAAAAGGGCAAGCTGAGTTTCACATGAAAGATATTTTTTAAACCCGTGCTGATTCACAGAAAGAAGCTTTACCGTTACAAGGAAATTCACAGTATTCGAATTGAGAATATGCTCGAAAATTCTATATGAAACTGATGTCAACGATATTGGACTCTAATTGTGTGGGTCAGTTCTCTTTCCTTTCTTACAAACGGGAGTCACCTGCGCTTTTTTCCAATCACTAGGAACATTGCGCTGAATTAAAGATTCGCGATAAATGCAAGTAGGGGGTCAATGACGCAGAATACTCTTTGTAAAACCGAACTGGTATTCCATCCGGACCAGCAGACTTTTTCGTATTTAGCTCTCTCAGCTGCTTCTCTACACCGGAAATACTTATTACTATGTCGTCCATTGCGGAATTAGTACGTTGATCAAATGATGGTACATTTGTGCGGTCTTCCTGCATGAAAGATTTCTTAAAGGTTAAGTTTAGAACTTCAACTTTCCGTTTGCTTTCTTCTATTACTGGCCCGGAACGATCAACGATTTTAAATAGTACTAGAATTTATTCGGGTTCTCGGAAAGATCTTTTGGTAAGGTATGGCTGTGGTAATTATTGTATTCTTCGCGCATCGATCTTTTTATAGACGCACGAATCTCTAATAAATTTGGCCCGTCATCATTTGCATGTTCTTTTTTGAATCGAGAGTGCAACAGTTGAAACGGAACCGTCGTTCCGCTTCACGACTTGTATTAGTATTAAAAGGAGTCTAAAATTAAAATCAGATCACTTTCCGTTCAAATGGCGACTATTCGGGTGATCAATCCGTTGGTCAATCATCCTAGGATACAGAAATGGGTTTTGTTTGTTTATTTCTCCTAAAATTTCTATGCGCCATACTTCCTTTCCCTTCCCTTCCCATCCTTTCTTAGGGCGAGAGAAGAGCATGCTGTATACTGAGGTGGTGGTAAGTTGCAAAGAACTGGAGTGGAGCATTTAGAGACAGATTATCTAAGGATACAGGCAGCTAACGTCGGTGACCGACTATAGCTGGTTCGTCAGGTGCATCTTGGGCGCCGACTTTGGCAGGGAGGCCCTCAGCCAATGGCGTCGCTTGGCGCGAAATCTGGTTCGGTTTCGCGTGAGGACAAGGGAGATGACAAAAAGGAGAGATCAGTTGCGAGGATGTCAGTAGAAGGGAACGCTTAAGGCGGTCGCCAGGAGAGCGTGGGAGCAGTGGAAAGGCAGTCGAGTTACATGTAGGAGTCTTAGTTGATAAAGTATGGAATTTTAAGAATTATTAACCTCGACAGTTTCATTTGTTGCTGCCTGCGCACTTCTCGGTGCCTCAACTTAACTGTAATTTTCTTGAGGTAATTACTTAGCTGACTGTTTGCCTCTAGACAAGGCCCTTACAAACTTGTTCTTGGGTTCTCTAGTCTATGCTTTTCAGTGAAATAGTGCTCAAGTTAATTATTTTATATCTATGGAGTAATGCAATGGACCTTCGATCGGAATTTATTTATCTGTGATTTAACTGTGCCTCTTTGTGTCATGCAATCTCATCCACGTGTTGAGCAGTGTAGATGAAGTACTATTATTTGACCATTTTCTTCACATTTTTTGGGGGCAATTTAATATTAGTTCATTTAACTTGAGTGTGACCGAAAAGACCGGCGATTTTATTATTATTTCTGTAAGAATGTTTGTACTTTGAAAATTTCATCCACTTTTTGAGCAGCTTAGATGAAGTACTGTTATTTGGCCATTTTTGATCACATGTTTTGGGGGCAATATTAATATTAATGCATTTAACTTGAGTGTGACCGAAAAGACCGGCGATTTTATTAATATTTCTGTAGGAGGGTTTGTTCTTTGAATAAATAATGTCAAAAGGAAGCCTTCTATTTAAATCTACTCCTGCTCTACCCCACTCAAAATTATGAAAAATTTTAATTGACCAGTAGTTCCCTGGAAACTCAAATGTTCAAAAAAGCTTAAAAGCTTATGGGACTTAACTACGGGGTCATCAGTCCCTAAACTTACAAACTACTTATGAACTACTTACGAACTAGGACGGCACAAATATTCATGCCCGAGGGGGGATTCGAAACCCCGACCGTAGTGGCCGTGCTGACCGTGACTGGAGCGCCTCAGTCATCTCGGCCACCGCGACCGGCTCCCTGGAAATACATTTTGCTCTAATTTTGCTGTAGTGTATCGGATCATCCGATACCTGCCCCTTATTTTGTGGCTGCTCCTTTCATATCTATGTTATCCTTGCTTAAAATGATCTAGTCATGATACAGGGCCAAAGCTTACATTAATTTGGTAATTTGCAGTGCTGCAAGGAGCAGCTACACAAGATAAGGTTCCTCATCTATTCAGGCTAGTCTGTTTTATTGTATTTGATACAGTAAATGCACAGACAGAATCGATAGACGTAGGAGTTGGGACGTAATTTGCACACAGTTTCCCAGCCCCAACAGCGTAGGTTCGGTTCAATGTGGCGACCCTTGCCAAGAATACGTTTGACTGTGCTTCTGATAAACAGTCAGACTGTGTATTAATTTGTATTTCTTACAGGGAGTTCTGTTTCTTCTGCGTTTTTATGGCACGGCGTTGTTTTGTTCTGCTGTTTTGTTGTGTTCGGATAGTAGTGGGGTAAATTGTTAGAGAGTAAGTTGAAGAGTGCTTTTTGGGAAGGTATGCTAGGTGTTACTCGGGCTAGAGCGAAATCCGACAGAGCCGTGGGTGATAACAACTCAGGTAGAGGCGGGGCATAGCTCGTCTGCTGCTGACTGTGGCCTTGGTGGCTCGGAGTTTGCACTACTTCTTCGAGCAATACAAGAAATAAATGCGGGTATGAATGCCAACAAGGAAGCACTTATGGGCGGTATAAAGCAGGTACGAGAAGAGATGACTTCGAGATTTGAACAAATTAAGCAGCGTTTCTCAGCCCATGACGAGGAACTCAAATCACAGAATGAACAAATAGTAGAATTAGGAACTAAGGTAAATGCCGTTGGCGTTTCAGTAGAGAAGATGCAAAGGGATCTTACTGAAACCTCAGAGAACTTACAGAGTAGGTTAGTTGCGGTAGAGCATGACGTCCAAGTGCGTTCCGATAATGTGATCAGTACGGAACAGCTTAGTGTACTGTCTGAGCGAGTGTCCGAACAACAAGAAAAATGTCTCGACCGTGTTTATGAACAAATAAGAGACCATGCGGAAAGAATTGCTGGTCATAACGAGGAGTTCATTAACATGGGTAGGAAAGTAGACGACATTGCGGTGACCTTAGAAAAGATGGCATTAAATAATGAGACAGCATCAGATAGCACGCAACCTGTGCCGATAACAGAGTGCGAAGAAGTCAGGTCATTGCTCAGGTTCAAGGAGAACCAGTCAGAGATCAATAAAAGAAATAGAGCAATGCTTGATGAAATAAGTCGTAGAGTGGGGAACGAGCTATTTGATGATGAAGCTGGTAGGGTTGTATCTAGTGATGGTGGGTGTTTAGGAAACCGAAAGGGTATGGAAGATGACGGTATCAAACAGCTGGAGGAACGCGTCAATTCTCTTACAAAGAGGCATGATGCTGCTGGAAGTGACACTAGTATTTCAAGCGTGGATTATCATGAGGAAGAGGGCCGAAGGCATTTCGTCACTGTTCAAACTTACCTGAAGTTCCCAGATCCTAATCATGAGATACAACCTAAACAGTGGATTGAGCAATTTGATCATTCATTACCGAGGTCGTCGAACCCTCACTTGCGAATAAAGTTTGCCACTAGTCATTTAATTGGTGACGAGACTGCACGAATGTACATTCGTGTGAAGGATTGCACCTCATATGACGACTTTAAAACTGCGTTTCTTGATGAGTTCTGGAGGAAGAATACGCAAGAACGAATCAAATTGAGTATTCTCATGGAGTATGTGTACTCAGACCATTGGCATGAAAGCCCCTTGCTGTTTTCAAGGATTTGTTAAAAAGAAACTAGTTCCTTGAGGTGCCATACGAGGCTTGTGAGTTTATTCGCATTTGTATGACTAAACTGCATAGAGAAATAAATATTGCAGGCAGAAGCTTGTTAGATGTTACCGGTTTTCAGAACCTTTCGAAGAAGCTTGATCAGCCTTTAGGAAGTGTGGATTCGGTTCGTTTTGTTCAGCATCTGCCGAATTGTCACCGAAGTAACGGTTTTTGAAACTGTAACAATCATAAATTTAATAATGGACATGGATTCACAATTTTAATAATCATCCTCGGCCTAATAATAATGGAGGCTACCAAGGAAATAATAAGAAAGAAAGGGCAAATGTGAAGATGCAAATGAGCGGTTTCGGTAAAGGGTCTTGGCACCAAAACGGTTGGCAGAACGGAAATGATACGCAAGGTCACAAAGGTGACTGGCGATCAGCTGAATGACCAGGTGTACACATAACAGAGGTTACCGGTGATAAGTCAGGCAGTGGTGCTTCACACAAAGGTGGAGGTAGTGGTACTGTTGCGTGACGTTGCGATGTGGACAGGAACAGCAATGATAGTAGCAATAATCTAGAGAGTAAGGATGTAAATATTAGGCTAATTGGTTATGAGGATCTGAGAGATGTACTACTCGCTGAGGATGCTGTAGTAGGATCTATGCGCTGTCCTGTCTTAGTAATTGATGTGCTGGGCGTTTACATAGAATGTCTCTTGGATTCAGGCAGTGAGGTGTCGGTAATGCGAGAAGACGTCTTTAATTCTTGTAACAATGCGTGGCCGATTCTGTCACTCAAGAAAACAAGATTAGAGGTGCCATTCATGAAAAGGGTATAGAGGTAAAGAAACAAGTTGTCGTAGATTTTAGGTGTCAAGATTTTGTGGGTTGCGCGGTGTTCTTGTTGGTGCCGATACTGACACTGTCTGCAGTGTTAGGAATGGATTTCCTACGTAGCACCTCGCTGCGGAGCGCGCGGTTGCTCGCCGTGGAGGTTCGAGTCCTCCCTGGGGCATGGGTGTGTGTGTGTGTGTGAGTGTTTGTCCGTAGGTTAGTTTACCTAGGTTTAAGTAGTTTGTAAGCAACGGACTGATGACCACGCAGTTTGGTCCGATAGATTTACAAACATTTGAACATTTTGAATCTATGTAGCACAAAGGCCGTTTTAGATTTTAATGCAGGTGTCGTCAGGCTCTTGAGCAATGGAGAGGAGGTGACTTGTCGATTAGAAGACAGCCACGATGGAAACGAGTCGTCCGTTGGTTCATTAGGAATAAATTTATTTGAGGAGGCAGTTTGCATTTGTGAGTTATTGTGCGGTACTACAAGTATGTGTAAAGGCATGGTGGAAGGGCAGGAAATCAACACGCTTCTAAATATGAAATTGGAATATATTGTAGATGCGAGCTGGCCGCGGTAGCCGAGGGGATTGAGGCGCTTCAGTCACGGTCTGCACGGTCACTACTGTCGGGGGTTCGAATCACCCCTCGGGCATGGATATTTGTGCCGTCCTCAGTTGTAGGTAGTTCATAAGTAGTTTGTAAGTTTAGGGACTGATGACCCCGTAGTTAAGTCCCATAAGCTATACAAACATTTGAACATTTCATACCAGATTCCTGTAGCGCTTAAGGAGGATGTGGAAAAGGAGATAAAATCTATGTTGAAGCAAGGGGTTATCGAACCTGCTGCCAGCCCTTATATAAGCCCGTTGCATGCCGTGAGAAAGAAGGGTGGAGCCGTCCGACTAGTTTTGGACTCGAGGCGTATAAATGAGATAATAGAGCCAGAAACAGATCGGCCGGACACACTTAGTGAGTTGCTGCAGCGTTTCCATGGGGTCAAGGTACTCTCATCAATCGATCTACGGTCCAGTTATCGGCAAGTGGAGTTGGAGCCATCTTGCAGAAAGTATACAGCATTCTTATGTTTTGGTAAATGCTACCAGTTTAGGCGGTTACCGTTCGGGTTAAATGTATCCCCTGCGGCTTTCATTCGGGCGCTAGATCTTGTGTTGCCGTACGACTTGCGTAACCGCGTAACCTGCTACATTTACGACGTGCTTGTGGCAGAAATCTCATGGGAGGAGCATAACCGTGTAGTTGAAAGACTTCTCGCTGCCTTGGAATGTAGCAACGTAAATGTCAACTTGACAAAATCCGAATTCGGAAGAAAGGAAGTGCAGTTTCTCGGCCATATTGTCTCCCCAGAAGGAATTAGACCTGAACCCGAGAAATTGGAGTCTATAGTGTACTTCTCGGTGCCAAGGACGAAGCGCAAATTGCGATCGTTCCTCGGTCTAATTAATTTTTATAAAAGATTTCTTAAGTTAGACAGCATTACTACTCCTCTCCTCTGTCAGTTGACTAGTAAGAAGACCGGATGGTATTGGAGTGATGAGACCCAGGAAGAGATTGACGCCCTGAAGAGAGCTCTTCTTGAAGCTCCAGTGCTGTCCATCCGGATCTTACTAAAGAAGTCTGCATGTCTTTAGACAGTTCAAGGACTGGCATCGGAGTTGCTATATTCCAGGAGAAAGAAGTTGAGGGCGTTGTGGTTCCACAGACAATTGCTTTCGCTAGCCGTGTTCTCACAAAGGCTGAGAAAATCTATTCTGTTACGGAGTTAGAGGCGTTGGCTATTGTCTGGGGTTTCACGAAATTCCGATACTATCTTTCCGGCAGGGAGACTAAAGTGTATACCGATCATCGGTCACTTCAGTTTCTACTCTCGGCAAAGTTAACGCACAGCCGCCTTACTAGGTGGTCTCTGGTTCTGCATGAGTTCAATTTCCGTATTGTATATGTCCCAAGTCCCCAAAATGTTGTGGCGGACGCTCTTTCGAGGAATCCTGTCGGTTCATCGGAGAGTAAGGATGAGGAAGCGAACGAGAATCTGTTTGACATTTAGGATATGAAAAACGTCACATTTGAGAATTACGTCGGAACGGCTTTGACTAACGTTGCTCGTGACCAAAATAAAGACGAGGTGTGCAGTGTCATGAAACAGAGGCTTAAATGTCGTGACAATCTCGAACTAACAGATTAATACATGTTAAAGAGCGACGTGCTATTCTTTAGGAAGCGTCCACAGAATTCAGATTGGCTGCTATGTGTACCAGTAGAGCTGATTAATAAACTAATTTAGTACACGCACTTTAGTTACGGTCACTTCGGTGCAGGTAAATGTCATAGCAAATTGAGCTTGTCTGTTTATTTTAACAACATGAAAAGGAGAATTAGTCGTGTTCTGAGCCTTTGTAAGGTGTGTCAGAAGGCCAAGCACTCGAGTGTTTCCATGAGAGCTCCCATGTTCCCAATTGTGCCAGTTCGACTCAAGGAATTAGCCGCTACGGACTTAATTGGTCCATTGCCAGGTTTCCGGTACGTTATGGTGGTAATTGAGCTAACATCTAAGTTTGTTACCTTCACACCGCTGAGAGTGGCTACGGCCAGGAATGTGGTTGATGCACTCAGGCGTGCCTTTCTCAGTGTTGTTGGTCATGTTGAGCGGATTATTTCGGACACCGGGCCACAATACCGGTCCAAGAACTGGATCCGCACCCTGAGGAGAAGGAAAATAAAACCAATATTCACTTCGTGTTACCACCCTGCATCGAACCCTGCTGAAAGAGTCATTCGCGAGCTGGTCAAATTGTGTAGACTGTACTTCAATCGTAACCACAGAAGTTGGGACGCTCATCTGAAAGAGTTCCAAGATATATTAAACGAATTACCACATGGAAGTACTGGTCTGAGCCCTTTGTTAGTATTAAAGAATCGTCCGCTTCCAGATAGAATTAGGAAGTTAGTGTCCTTCCCGCACCAAGGAAGGGTTAGACAAAGCGAGATTGTAGAACCGGCAGTCAAGAGAATAAAGGAAAATGCTGCTATGAGGAAGAAAAGACAAAAGGGAGTTACTTGGAATCTATCGCTGGACATCGGAGATAAAATTCTGATAAGATCACATCATCTCTCCTGTAAAGGAAAATATCGAAATAAGAAGTTTTTCAACATCTTTGTTCGCCCATTTAGAGTTAAAAGTGTTGCCCACCCGAACGTGATAGAAGTGGAGACAATAAGGACACGCAAAAGTGCAAAAGTAAAGGGTTGCATCATATTTCCAATGTCAAATTGTGGAAGGAGTAAGTGTAACTCAGAGCATTTCGTTAATTCAGCATGCTCAACTGGCCATACAATATTTTATAACTTGTATGTTAATTTCCTTTAGGGTAGCTTATGCGGTTGGTCAAGTTCTTGCTTAATGTGTCTTCATTTGGGTAGTTGTTATAATAAAGTAATCATGCTCGTCTTGTTTTGTCTCTCTTTCTGTGTTACAGGCCTGTTAGTTGTTGTTTTAATTAGGCACGCCAAGTAGCGATGTCGAGGCACGATGTAAGAGCGTAGTCTTTCTATTGGTTAGGCGATGTAGCCGTAACCTTCGGTGGTCGAGGAGCCCCGAGAATTTGCTTAAATGTTGCAGGTGACTGTTTTGGAGAGGACTTTATGTGCGTGTATGTGACTATGGATTAGCGCAAAGTCGTAAGAAGCAAAATTATGTAAGAAGAGGACTTCTACCGCTGCTACTACAGGGTTTTGTTGAGAAAGGAATTCTACCTCGTAGTAATCTGGCCACGGAGTAGTTGAACAGCTACCATTTACTCTATATTAACATGCTTTTACCTGTGTAACCTGACTGTAGTGTGCTATGGTGTTATTATTAGTGTTCCGTTGGTTGCTCTACGTTAATTTGTGATGTAATCTGAGTTTTATTTGTTACAGAAGTGTGGTTTAAGGGCGATGACCAACATTAGGATCTTGTTAATCCAAGTGTTTCCAGTTCAGAACTGAAATTTGAGTGCACCTGGAAGGAGTTGGTGCACCGGATCTCTCGAGAGATGTTTAGTAATTTTCTGAAGGCAGTTAAGAAGTTTAAAAGATGATGGAATATGTGTAGTAGTTGGTTAATAATAAGGTCGTATACATCGACAATTTTTCATCATTTCTATATTCTTTGATTGTTTTGTTCAAAATATGTAGTGAGCTCGACAACGAGTAGGAAGCCATGGTAAGGCTTATAGTACTCTGACCTGGCTGGTAAATTATGCTCGAGATCAGTTGTTGGGGGCAGAGCTAAAGAGTAATGGAATGTTGCTGTATGTGTGACTAACAACAGGTGTGTTTGGGTCTGCATGATTTGACTTTCAAGTAGCGTATTAAGTATGCATATTACTTGCCATGGTGATTTTATTTGATAGAATAAAACCGTTAACTCAGTTGGGGTTGTAGATAAGAGTAGTGCATGATGAGTGACGTATAAAGGGATTGGTGAGTAAAAACTGTTTCCAGTACTAACCTTGTCCTTTGCCTTTAGTAAAACAAGATTTCACCTGTTGTTTTATTTGTTTATTTTAAGCTGAATACATTCAGTAGACCAAGCTATCTTCATTTATGGATGGTGAAAATGGTCATTTCAGTATTTCTTAGTTTCGTAATATTTAGGTACTTTTGTAAAGCCTTTTCATGTGTAAAATACTTATTAATTATCAATTGTAAAGTTTGTGGCCTTTTGCTATTTTATTTTCATGTAAAGCTGTTTTAGAATTTAGACAGTGTAATTGTACGGTTCTCTAAAGTCAGAAATTTTGATGTGACTTAAATATTAGTTCATATGTTTGGGACATGTCCGAGAGACGTCTCCCTGCTGCATAAGGTTTTCAGTTTACTTTCCCAGCTTTGTACGCCTGAGTTGTGCTAAGAGTTAATATAAGTTCTATTTAGGAAAACATGTATCTTTAGTATTGTGCACCTGTTTCATGTGATGATGAGGGCGAGTTGGTTGCGAAGGGAGAGAGAAGCTGATTGTGGTGGCAAGGGTGCGGCTAACGGGACCCGCGTGACGTAGCTCGGCGCGCCACGGCTGTTGCAACTGTCTGGTGTGTGACGTCAGAGGGCGTGGCGCGAGCGGCCGGCTTCCAGTGGCTAATGACGGGCTCGCACACACTCCCTGCAAGCAGTGCTGCCACCCCGTCGAGTGACGTAACATGGCGCGTCACGTCATGTGGAACGGACCGCGGGGCGAGCAGCTGGCCCGTGACGTAAGAAGGGGTGGAGCGGGCGGCCGGTGGCCGTTCACCCGCCGAGACTGCTATTCGCGAGTGCGGGCGCACTACCTGCTGCTGCCCCAACGGCGCACGGAGATGAGGCTCACTGGCTCGCTTGAGCTCGGCTCCTGACACGAAAGAATAACAGAGCTCTGACGGACAGTGTCGCTGACGCTCTGCTGCACTAGCCTGGTCGCACTTTCGTCCATTGTGTACCTGGCGTTATGGCTCAGGACTTTCTGACTTTTGATACCTTCGCGGCGTATTCTGTAGATTTTGGGGAAATAGTGCATTATGCATCTGAAGGTCTCATAGAGACAATGCCCAGGAGAAGCTATATGGTGGCGTTTGACAGCGATGGGCGGCCCTTCCTTGTAAACTGTAAGCAGAATAGAGGGGCTGCCTGTCCACTAGTTCTGTCAGGAGAACCTACACCCACATCTTGTAATTCTGACAACCTTGTATCCACAGACAATCCTCACCTTGAGTGAAGAGTCACGTGTTTAGGACTTGAGCAATTGTGAGTCGACCTCAGTGAACATTTAGTTAAATCCTATAAGTAATGACTAAAGGGGTGCAATTAATGATGCTGGTAAGGCACGAACTTCATGAGATTCTTTTAGTTAAGCTGGTGCTGAACTTTCATGTTGAAGACAGTCAGAAGTGTGAGGCATGAGCAAGACACTTTTACATACTGTTGGTACGGAGTTGTAGGGAGTTATGGCTAGCTGAAGGAATCTGCCTCTGAGACTGCAGCTGAGTTCATCGCCCGTCACAAGAATAGTGTAGATTTCCTCCAGGTCGCCCAATCAAGATTGCCCTCCGCTGCTCCCCATAGAAAGTGTTGGTGCAATTTCGTGGTGATTTCGTTGGTGATTTCGTGTGAAACAAGCTGAATTTGTGTCTTTCAGGCTGAAATTTGCAGAAGGGATACTTCCTTAGTTTTGTATGTGCTTATTTTTATTGTTATTATGCTTTGACCGTGTTTTTGTTTTGTCAAAGTATAATTTGTTGCTTACTTTAATCTTGTGATTTATACTTGGAATCACCTTGACAGGGTTGTTTCGAAATTTAATCACTTTGTTGATTTGTTTTTGTTTGATCGTATTTTAATATAGTTGCAGAAGATCTGAAATTTATTATTTAAATATATCCTCTGAAGGTTAATTTTGTTGATGTTGAGGGTATCTGGCCAGTGCCCATATTACTTTGTGCCTAAGTTCTAGTTCAACCGCTGAGCTGAATGAGTGTTGGTACTCTGTAGAGTTAATTTTGAGTTAACATGTCTATATAATTTGTATTTCGATCAGAATGTTTACTTCACGTTCCTGTGTGTGAGCGATCTGTAATTAGAATCTCTCTTATTGATCTTATTATGTGTTTAATTAATTCTAAGATTTTGTTAACTCTAAATCATAATAGTGGTGTGGGTATAATGAAACTAAATTACTTACTTACCTACTCAATTTGTTTGCTTAATTAATGAGAAAGGGGTCTTATTATGGAAGTTTTAGAGTGGAGGTAAAATACCTAAATTGTTTCTTGCTCTAGTACAAGGTTGGACTGTTGGCCTTTGCCATCAGTCGCCTTTGAAGATGAGTCATAGTATAGTGATTAGTTGCCCTGGTTGTTACCTGTTTGTCGAATAATGTCCCTAATTGTACTTGCTTAAGATTGATACTGGCTGATCTTATTCTTGTCAGCTGTGTGAGATCTTTGGATCATGTGTTAAATTTTCTGGATGTTTAGAAGATATAATTGCTCTCTGGCGTTTTGGTTCTGTGAGGTTAGAATAGTTACGAGCAGTTTATTTGCTTTATCATTCTCTGACCATAAGTGAACTGAAAGCAGAATTTAATTCTGTGTACTCTGTTCTCATACTACATAAGGTATATACTGTTTTCAGAGATTAACGGTAACTGTCACTCAGTTTAGTGCTGTATGTAAACAGTGATTTGTTCTTTGCGTAGGTCTTAAGAAGGAATGAGAGATAGGAATGTCTACTCTTATGAAATTGCAAATTTATATTTATTAGTAATAGAAGAGTTTCTGGTTTCTCTTCCGGTTGCACATAGGTTTCATACTAGTAGTTGTAATTGCTGTCTAAAGCAGTGACGTTGAAGAACCTGTGTAATGAACAAGTGCTATTATTTAAATTCAGATGATATTTGCTTTGTTAATTTTGTTGTTTGAACTTAAGTACTGACTTAGTAGTTTGTGTATAAATAAATTTGGGTTGAGGTGGCAAGGCTTTAGGATTTCAGTCGTGCTGCCTCAATCAAGCCAAAAGTGTTCGAGCTGTGCCATTCTCTTTCAATAATACATCTCGAACTATTTTTGTATCCTCGGTGGAGTGTTGTGAAACGGAACCGTCGTTCCGCTTCACGACTTTTATTAGTTTTAAAAGGAGTCTAAAATTAAAATCAGATCACTTGCCGTTCAAATGGCGACTATTCAGGTGATCAATCCGTTGTACTTTGAAAATTTTATCCACGTGTTGAGAAGGGTAGATGACGTTCTGTAAATTGGCCACCTTGCTCATATATTTTGGAGAGAATACTGATATTCATTCATTTAAGTAGGTTGTGACCGGAAAGACCGGTGTTTTAATCAATATCTTAAATTGGTTCATACTTAGAAAATTTCATCCAAGTGTTTAGCAGTGCAGTACCTTGCTTATTTATTTCGTAACAAAGAACAATATTTTCTAATAACTAAAGTACGTTCTTATGCTGTCCTCGGCGCAAAATATAGTTCGATTATGGTGTTGAAGCTATTGGATACGAACCTGTCCCTCAGACAACTTGCATCTGCTCTTATTTTGAAGTAACAACGATGGTAGGTTGTGCATGCCAGTAGCTACAAGGTGGTAAACCATTTAAGCGTCCTTTCTGTCCTCTTAGTATGGTTGCAAGTCTTTCACATGTAAGAGATCAGATAGAGTTACGATTTGATTCTGTTTCGGTCAGTAATTCTTACCTTTGGAGTAATTCTTACCTATGGCAGCCAAGCCAAAGTTGGTGTTAAATCTATGTATGTTTAATACGTTGTTATTCTGCTTCATGTTTTAGTTAGCAATAAATACTGTCAAAAGGAAGCCTTCTATTTAAATCTACACCTGCTCTACCCAACTCAAAATTATGAAAAATTTTAATTGACCAGTTGTTCCCTGGAAATACATTTAGTTCTAATTTTGCTGTTGTCTACAAAAAATGTTCAAATTTTTGTATAGCTTATGGAACTTAACTAAGGGGTCATCAGTCCCAAAACTTACAAACTACTTATGAACTACTTACGAACTAGGACGGCACAGATATCCATGCCCGACGGGGGATTCGAACCCCCGGCCGTAGTGGCCATGCAGACCGTGACTGAAGCGCCTCAGTCCCCTTGGCCACTGCGGCCGGCTGTTGTCTATCGGATCATCCGATACCTGCCCCTTATTTTGTGGCTACTCCAATCATATCTATGTTATCCTTGCTTAAAATCATCTAGTCATGATACAGGGCCAAAACTTACATTAATTTGGTAATTTGCAGTGCTGCAAGGAGCAGCTACACAAGATAAGGTGCCACATCTATTCAGGCTAGTCTGTTTTATTCTATTTGATACAATAAATGCACAGACAGATTCGATAGACTTAGGAGTTGGGACGTAATTTGCATCCGAAAATAAACTATTTCCCAGCTCCGACAGCCCAGGTTCGGTAAAACAGTCTTTGCTCTCTCAGCAGCTTTCTAACATTATTATTATACCACGGTGGACCTTTTCCATCCTTAATCGTCTTCACTGGCACATATATCTCTAACCCTTTATTTTCAATGCACTTAAATTTAGTCCACAATTCCTCTACATCTATAGTCCCGGAATTAAAAAGATGCCCATTCATTTTCTAAGTGTGGTCCTTACATTTGCTTATCGGCTCTTCCCAACAAAAACACGCTCCCAGCATTCTTGATTGATTTCTGATCTTTGGTCACCATCGACGCTATGACGATATCATGATCACTAATTCCTGTCTCTAAAATGTTCAAATGTTTGTATAGTTTATGGGACTTAACTACGGGGTCATCAGTCCCTAAACTTACAAAGTACTTATGAACTACTTACGAACTAGGACGGCACAAATATCCGTGCCCGAAGGGGCATTCGAACCCCCGACGGTAGTGGCCGTGCAGACCGTGACTGGTGCGCCTCAGTCTCTTCGGCCACCGCGGCCGGCTCTAATTCCTGGCTCTACACGGACATCGTTAATAAGGTCAGGCCTGTTCGTGGCTATAAGGTCTAAAATATTTCCATTGCGCGTGGGTTGCCGGTTTAACTGCTCAAGACAGTTTTCGGAGAATGTGACCAAAAGTAGCTCGCAAGACTGCTTGTCTGTACCGCCTGAAATGTAACTAGAGGTCCCAATCTGTACTCTTAAGGATGAAGTCTTCCTGGACTAATTTTACATGGCCCGGATACCTATGCACTACCTCATGTAGACTTTCTTTGAATGACTCTGAGACTGCTACAGCAGCACTGGGGGGCCGGTAAAAACACCCAACTATTAACTTTACTTCTTTTAGACCTGTTATACGTGCCCAGATAACATCTAAGTCACTTTCAACCTCGATCTCAGTAGAAACAATATCTTTGTCCACAGCGATGAACACTCTTCCTCTAGGTGTATACGATCTTTCCGATAAATATTCCACACCTCGCTAAATATTTCTGAACTTGCCACTTTATGATTTAGCCAGCTTTCGGTGCCTAAAACTATCTGACCACGATACTTTCCACGCAGTGAGGAAAATTCGGGAAGTTAGTTTCTAATACTTTGTAAGTTCGTGGCTAATATTTCGAATTTTTGAGCCGAACGTGGCCTGAATGCGCTGTTTGGATGTTTACAGGCGAGTGCTCATCAGCGCCTTGCCTAAAAAAACCCATGTGCACTCCACAAGTACTCTGCTACCCGAGTAGCCGCTTCCTTAGTGTAGTGAACGCCTGATTTATCTAGGGGCACTCTACAATTCCCCACCCGATAACGAAGATCCAGAAATCTGCAGCCATGACTGTCACAGAGTCGGCGAAGCCTCTGGTTCAGACCCTCCACTCGGCTCCAAATCAAAATACCCTGATCAACCATGGGAACAATGCTACAAATCGACAGCTCTGCTTGCACCCCGCGTGCGAGGGCAGCAGCCTTCAACAATTCCGCCAGCCGCCCATAGGACCTGAGGATGTCCTCAGAAACCAAGCGACACGCGTCATTGGTGCCGACGTGAGCCACGACTTGCAGTCGCACCCTCGATAGCCGCCGGCAAGGCCGCCTCCACATCTCGGATGAGGTCCCCCGGCAGACACACCGACTGTACGTTGGACTTCTTTCCGGATCTCGACACTATCTGCCTAAGGGGCTCCATCACGCGCCTAACATTGGAGCTCCCAATAACTAATAATCCGCTCCCCCCGGAGCATGCTGAAGGAGTGGCCACACGTCCACTCATAGGACGAAAGGGCGTGAACGGACGTCTAGCCTCCACATTGTCCTTCCGGCTCGAGCGAAGCGAACTACGTACAACCTGCCACTCCCCTTTCGGAGAGGGCGGCTCCACCACGTTCGGTACACCTGAAGGTGCCTTGGTAGCAGGGACAGAGAGCGAAGCATGAGACACCTGATGTGTCCCACTCGACGCATCAGACTCCCCACCATCGCTGCACCCCGAGACAGCAGCCTGAAGACAGCTGACCGTAGCCAACAGCACGCTCAGCAGGCACACATCCTATCTATCCTATCGATACAATTAACTGCAGAAAGTAGAAAACTAGAAAGTAGAAGCCTAGTACTTTAATAAAGGCAGCTGACTGAACTGTGGTCAATGGTAAGTAAACGACAAAAAAAAAAAAAAAAAAAAAAAAAAAAAATCTAAATTGAGTCCAGCAGTTTTCAAAATAAACAAGAGTATCTATGGAATACGCCCTTATCAAACGCGCAGGAATATAAGCTTTCTCAAAGCAGAACATGACATAAGGAAGTGACGATATGACACGTAGTTTGCAGCAGTCGAAAACTATACACTTGGTATTTATCAAAATACGCGAGAATAAACTCTTACAGCAGTAGCACGATATCTGTCAAGTAGGTGAGAAGAAAACTCTTGAAAACTAACGAAAATTAAGAAATTAACTGGCAACTAAATTTCAGGCAATTAAATTATGATACTTAACGCTCTGGTGATGAGGCAGCGACAACATCTGGCACTGAACTGACTACTAACTGATGGAATGCTGATCTGCCAAGTACGCGGGAATAAACCTGTTAAGACGGACGCAGGATATCGTAGGCTGGCCAGGCTGATGCAACAGGACAGGCGGCTGGCCGACACCAGACTGTGAGGCTGGGCAGAGTGCGGGAGTGCAGGGGCGCCGAGCGATGGGCCTGTCCACGTTCCAACGTTGACGCCCGACTGCAGCAGCCACGACTGAAAGGGGCACGTAAAAGGCTTCACTGGCTGTGGCGGGCTACTGTGCGCTCTTAGCTTCTCATTAAACCGAAGGAGGCTGCCAATCTGTCGTCTTCCACGTCCGTACTACGGGCTAGGGACAAATCCTCCAAGGAACAGTTATTCTCTGAAGAACATTCGCAGGCAAGGCGGCCAAATGTATCTTAAACTGGTTTTTATTTCTTTTCGCTTCTGCTAAATGTATTTCAACGCAATTAATATAAAAAAACACCAAGTACAAAATCAAAGGTAACATAGTGTCAAAAATTCAACGCAATCTTTCAAGAACTGGAAGAGATTTCAGATTTTGAAAAACAACCATTTTACAAACGTAAATGTAGATTTCCTAGCCGCAAATATAAAGAAGATCTTGACAGAATTATATTAAATTTTGATGCAACGTTAAACGTTTGTATATATCTAATTTTTTAATATATTTGTAATATGAATTCACATAAATTTTATGAAGCGACACTTTGTTACCCAAAATTGAGATTTTTATACGTTATATATAATAAATAGGTATTTGAAAATCTTCCCCTATTAGATTGCAACATTGTGTCAAAGTATCAGCGCAGTCGATATATATATATATATTCGTTGTTGTGGTCTTCACTCCGGAGACTGGTTCCATGCAGCTCTCCACAATACCCTATCCTCAGCAAGCCTCTTCATCTCCACATAAGAACGGCAACCTACATCTGTCTGAATCTGCTTACTGTATCCATCTCTTGGTCTTCCCCTGCGATTTTTCCCCCATACACTTCCCTCCAATGCTAAATTCACAATTCCTTGATATCTAAGAATGTGTCCTACCAATCTATCCCTTCATTTAGTCAAAGTATGCCAAAAATTTCTTTTCTACCCAATTCTGCTAAGTACCTCCTCATTAGTTACGCGATCCACCCACCTAACCTTCAGCATTCTTCTGTAGCACCATATTTCAAAAGCCTCAATCCTCTTCCTGTCCGCACTGTTTATCGTCCATGTCTCACTCCCATACAAGGCAACACTCCATACAAATGCCTTCAGAAAGGACTTCCTTAGGCTTAAATCAATATTCGATGTTAACAAATTTCTCTTTTCCAAAAACGCTTTTCTACCCATTGCCATTCTGCATTTTATATCCTCTGTACTGCGACCATCATTTGTTATTTAACTGCCCAAGTAATAAAACTCATCTACCTCCTTTATTGCTTCGTTTCCCAATCTAATTCCTTCAGCATCACCTGATTTTCTTACACTGCACTCAATTACCCTAGTTTTGTTCTTATATGCTCCTTTCAGCACACTGTCCATTCCGTTCAATAGCTCTTCCAGGTCCCCTGCTGTATCTGACAGAATTACTATGTCGTCGGCAAAACTCAATGTTTTTAATTCTCCCCCCTGAAATTTAATTCCTTCTCCAAATTTCTCCTTGCTTTCCTTTATGGCTTGCTCAATGTACAAATTGAATAACAATGGAGAAAGACTATTACCCTGTCTTACTCCCTTTCCAACCACTGCATCCCTTTCATGCCCTTCAACTCTGACAACCGCTGTCTGGTTTTTGTACAAGTTGTAAATAACCTTACGCTCCCTATATTTTACTCCTGCTTGCTTCAGAACTCGAAAGAGTTTATTCCAATCAACATTGTCAAAAGCCTTCTCCAAATCTACAAAAGCTAGAAATGTAAGTTTGTCTTTTCTTAATCTATCTTCTAGGATAAGCCGTAAACTGAGTATTGCCTCCCGAGTTCCTACATTTCTCCTGAACCCGAACTGATCTTCCCCGAGGTCGGCTTCTACCAGTGTTTCCATCCTGTTGTATATAATTCGTGTTAATATTTTGCAACCATGACTTATTAAACTGATGGTTCTGTAGCTTTCACACCTGTCTGCACCTGCTTTCTTTGGAATGGGGATTATAACATTTTTCTTAAAGTCTGAGGTTACTTCGCCTGTCACATACATCTTACAAAACAGGTGAAACAGGTTTGTCATGGCTGGTTCTCCCAGAGACTTCAGTAGCTCTGAGGGAATATGATCTACTCCAGGGGCCTTGTTTCGACTTAGGTCTTTCAGTGCTCTGTCAAATTCTTCTCTCAGTACAGTATCACCTATTTCATCTTCATCTACATCCTCTTCCCTTCCTACAATATTGTCTCGAAGTTCATTTCCTTTGTAGAGCCTCTGTATATACTATTTCCACTTTTCAGCTTTCCCTTCTTTGCTGAGAACTGGTTTTCCATCAGTGTCCTTGATATTCATAGAGCTGTTTTTCTTATCTCCAAATGTTTCTTTTATTTTCCTGTAGGCTGTATCTGTTTTTCCCCTATTTATACATTCTTCTACATCCTTGCATCTGCCTTCTAGCCACTCCTGCTTAGCCATTTTGCACTTCCTGTCAATCTCATTTCTTAGTCGTCTGTACCCCATTTTGCCTGTTTCATTTACTGCATTTTTATATTTTTTTCTTTCATCGATTAAATTTAGTATCTCCTGTGATATCCAATGATTTTTTTTAGGTCTTGCCTTCCTACCTATTTTGTTCTCTGCTACCTTCACTATTTCATCTCTCAATTTTACCCATTCCTCCTCTACTGTTTTATTTTCCCCTGTTTCTGTCAATTGTTGCCTAAAGCTCCCTCTGAAATTCTTAAGAACCTCAGGTTCCTTCAATTTATCCAGGTCCCATCTCCTTATTTTCCTACCTTTCTGTAGTTTCTTCAGTTTCAGTCTACAGTTCATAACCAACAAGTTATTGTCAGAGTCTCTATCTGCTCCTGGGTATGTCTTACACTTTAAAACCTGGTTCCGAAATCTATGTCTTACCATTATAACGTTCTTTTTAGGTGTTTGTTATAACTAAATTATGTTCTGTGCAAAATTCTACCAGGCGGCTTCCTCTTTCATTTCTTTTACCCAGACCATATTCACCTACTATCTTCCCTTCTCTTCCTTGTCCTACTACCGAATTCCAGTCTCCCATAACAATTAAGTTTTCCTCTCCCTTAATTGTCTGAATAATTTCCTTTAGCTCCTCATATATTTCTTCGATCTCCTCATCATCGGCAGAGCTAGTTGGCATATAAACCTGTACTACTGTGGTCGGTGTTGGCTTCGTATCTATCTTGACAATGATAATGCGATCACTATGCTGGTCATAGTATTTTACCCGCGTTCCTATTTTCTTATTCATTATCAATCCTACTCCTGTGATACCCCCTATTGATTTTGTATTTATAATCCTGCACTCACCTGACCAGAAATCCTGTTCATCCTGCCACCGAACTTCACTAATCCCCACTATATCTAACTTCAACCTATCCATTTCCGTTTTTAAATTTTGTAATTTTCCTACTCACCCTCCGACCCGTAGAATGCCAGTATTGTCTTTCCTGATTATCACATTCTCCTGATTGTTCCCTCCCGGAGATCCGAATGTGGGACTATTTTACCTCCGGAATATTTTACCCGAGAGGATGCCATCATCATATGTTCATACAGTAGAGCTGCATGTCCTCGGGAAAGGTAACGGCTGTAGTTCCCCCTTGCTTTCAGCCGTTCGCAGTAGCTGCGTGGCAAAGCCACATTAGCTGATGTTACAAGGCCAGCTCAGTCAATCATGCAGACTGTTGCCCCTGTAACTACTGAAAAGGCTGCTGCCCCTCTTCAGGGACCACAAGTTTGTCTGGCCTCTCCACAGATACCCCTCCGCTGCGGTTGCACCTAAGGTACGGCTATCTGTTTCGTTGAGGCACGCAATCCACCCCATATATATATATATATATATATATATATATATATATATATATATATATATATATATTCGTAATTCGACCCACAATCTTCGAGGAAGAAACTTCCTGGAAGATTAAAATTGTTTGCCGGAACCGGGACTCGAACCTGGGATCTTTGCCTTTCGCGGTCAAGCGCACTACCGACTGTGCTATCCCGACACGACTCACGATGCCGCCTCACAACTGTACTTTCACCAGTACCTCGCCTGCTACTTTTCAAACTTCACAGAAGCTCTCCTGCGAACAATGCAAGACTAGCACACCTGGAAGAAAGGATATGGTGGAGACATGGCTTAGCCACCGCTGTTATGAAACTTCCTGGCATATTACAATTGTCTGCTGGAACCGGGACTCGAACCTGTGACCTTTGCCTTCGCGGGCATGCGACCCACAATCTTCGAGGAAGAAGTTTGACAACCCATTATAATCACTGCAGCTACTACACAACACTATATATACAGTGTCAGTCGTCAAACTTCTTCCTCGAAGATTGTGGGTCGAATTATGAAAAAGAGGGAACCACTGCTCTAGATAATATGTGTAGATTCATGAAAGGTCGTTAAATTTGTCCCACTGCCAGTACCTACTATTGATTGACCATTTGTGAAAGTTGTCGACAGCATTACCTAAGGAGAAGATACAAAAGCTCTGAAGCACTCGTCACAAACAGGCATCTAGGCTAGAGTGCTGGCAGTGTCATGGTGGTAAGTGGATGTACTGAAGCAAGTTCTTCGATATTGCCAATTTACTCTTTCAATAACATCACATGCCCTCTCAGGCTGGATAGTTATATACACAAACCTCCTCCCTTCAGGATTCTTCACTGCTTTGCATAGTAGTTCAGACTGGAATTCATATACTAACAGAAGAAAAGGCAGGTAGAGACTTCAAATTGTCATGTACGAGCAATGGCCCCGACTTCTCACGGTAACAGACCATATATAAGCCAACAGATATTTCTGTCAAAGTGCTGGATCAGCCTGATTCATCAAAAGGTTCATGTTCATCCAACGCATTATCAAACAATAATTGCTTTGTCGAATGTACAGTAAGTCACAGAATACATTTTTTTCTAAGATTATTTATTGCTCTCTTTCTCGAAATTTTGCTTGTCACACTCACTCTGTCCAACTCACCTTAATGAATTTGAGACGTTACTGTCATACCGCCTCATTGCTCCACCTAATTGATTTTGCCAATTTCTCTCACCTTGCTCATGTTTTTTTCTCGCTTGTATTAGTAATGTTTGGTATTTTCAATATAAATTGATTTAACTTGAGCATTATCATGTGGTTTCATGGCCGACTGGCGAGGGCAAAGAAGTAGAAGCAGAGATGGCGAGTTTGTGTGTTTTTTTTTATATTTTTATTCCCTTTTCTTTTTATTCATGTCACACTCCCATGCTTCCCATCACAGTGTGAGCGAAGGAGTGGTTGAGCATAGTTGAACCAGTAGGGGTACTTTAGCATGATGGTGGCGGTAGTTTGTGAGTTTTTCGCTTTTTTCTGTAGGCAGCTAGTGTTGCAAAGAGTTTAGCAGGCTTCGCTGCTGGTCGATGGTAGGAGGTGGATTCGCGAACGAGTAAAAGGAAGGTGCCCAGGTGCCAATCAGGGCACGTCTTCTTGGCGTGGTTCGAATTGGCGGACGGTTGAGGTAGAGGGAAGCCATCTTTAGGGGAGTTGGAAGGAGACCATCGAGATGTACGGACGCTGGTGCTGCTTGCTGCGCAAAATTGTCCAGAGTGTGGTAAGAAACGCAGCACAAGAGATAATTAAAGTCATAAGTGGGGAAGTGGAATTTGATTTAATAAAATGTCTTTCGGTAAATTTAAAGTAATTGCAAATTTTGCTCTGTATATTGCATCCACAAGCCCCCTTACTGTTCGACCAGCAGGATTAGTTTGAGCAGTTAATGTATAGAGCTGTGCGCTAATCATGCAGTGAGTGATTTGCATGTTTTATGTCCGTTTGTGTGCAGATTTCCTACCCTCCTCCTCACCCACCATGTGTGACATTGAATAGTGTACAGAGTAGTTAAAAGTAGTAGGAGGCCAGTTGAGCAATATTTATAGCAAAAAAAAAAAAAAAAAAAAAAATACACCTTTATGATTAAATTTTGTGTCAGAGTAACTGATTTACCCCCTCAGCTTCTCTTTCAATGCTCCCCATTTTGGACGGGAAACAAAGGGATCTCACAATCATTATGATGATTGAAATTGGTATTTGTTCGAACTTATCCTGGGGGTTTAAATCTAGACGTATCCTTTCTTGAGGTGGATGTGTACTGGTTCCGTTAATTCTAAAGAATAAAATGCGTTATCGGTTGCGCGCAATTTTCATTTGTCAAGTTTAATCAAGCCGGTTTGTTATTGTGAACATAGACCGAAATAAGTGTGAACCAGTATAGATCCATGCTCAAGATAAAGCCTACGCGAAATTACCAAGCACATTTCATACTGTGTATGGAAATCGTTGCTGTCAGTTGAACAGTGCTTGGGTACGCCCACCCAGTGGTAAGAGAAAAAAAAAAAAAGGTTAAACTGTAAAGTACAAACAAGAACGTAAGAATTAAGATAAGAGGGTACGTCACACCTTGCTTTACCCTGCCAGGATTTTTGCTAACCTGGCTAGTTCTTATAGTTTGAAATATGAGTAACCGTTAGGTTGGCACATATTACTAATCATTTGTGTACTTTCTTTTCAGGATTGTTTATTTTTGTGTCTTGTATGTGTTCGTGCTTTGTGTAACGATTGTTTAATTTGTGCAAGTGGAGTAGGAAAGGTAACAGGGATTGTCAGTACAGGTTATGAGCGGCGTAGTTACGTGTTCTCGATCGCGGTGTAACAAGCGGCTAGAATCCACGTACGTGGCTGACAGCGGAAACATGGAGAATTTGGACGGCGAACTGTCGGCCACCGGGCCCACGTGTCCTCAACCGGCGGCGGTAAGCTGTAACGCCGTCTCGACTCTCGAAGAGGGGCAGCGACAGCCCCAGGCTTCAGAGCAAGCACAGAGTAGCGCTGCGTTGTCTGGTACGATATCGAGCGACGAAAGCGTGACGGAAATACTAAGGCAAATGATGGATCAGTCAAACGTTGTGAATAGTAAATTAGATCAACAGTCAACTGTTCCAAATAGGAAATTAGATAAACAGTCAAAGAAATTAGATGATCTCAATGCCCGTTTTGAGGAACCGACAACTGTCGTTAATGCGCGGCTTGAGCATCACGGTAAGGTCATTGCCCAACAAGGGGAACATTTGGCAAATTTAGAAAACAAACTAGAAGCAGTGGCGAGCAATCGTTGCAAGCGTCTGGATGTCGTGCAGAGTGAGGTAAAAGGTATACAGGACAGCTTGTCCAATATAAACAATAGGTTTGAGGCAAGAATAATCGCAGTTGAGCAGGAAGTAGCTCAAACTGTGTTAGGCGCGACCGAAATTGAATTGCAAGGTGCAATCGAAAAAGTCACAGAGGTGCAAAAGGATACGCTAACTAAAGTAGCGAAAGATGTTGCAGAACTTGCATCAGCAGTGGAACAGCTGCCGGTACAAGTTGAAGCTAGATCGGATAGAACAGACCCTGCACCTGTCCGAGAACCTGAACAGCTTCAGTCTACGCTGCGTAGGAGTAGACGCACAACAAAAGGAGCAGCGGCTCCATGATCTAAGGAGCGATTCATTTGCGAGTGACGGTAGTAGGAGGGTCCCAGTTGTACCATCTGACGAGGAAGACAGTAGAAAACACTTCGTATCCGTACAATCTTATATTACGTTTCCAGGAGAGTGCAACGAGATCCATCCGAAAGTGTGGATCAATCAATTCGTTACCTGATTCGTGGGGTCCCCTCCTAAAGATGAAATTCGCAATAAGTCATTTGCGGGGTGAGGAAGCTGCTATCATGCAGAACCGCATGAAAGAATGTAGCACGTATTAAGAATTTAGGAATGCTTTTCTGGACGAATTTTGGGCGAAAGGAGTCCAGGAAATGGTGAAGTTCAACATCCTAATGAAGGAAAATTATACAGATCATCTACATCATCTTCTTTAGAGGAATGGCTCGCGCCAACCAGCACCTAGACAAACCATGTCCGGCGCCTGAATTGGTGCGGATTTGTATAACTAAACTGCCTGGCAAACTGAAAAGGGACATTGCTATCACAGGTCGTTATATGAACGATATAAAACTTTTCCAGAATTGCTGCAAGAGTTGGGGGCAGACCGTCGTCAATTTGAACCGCGTGATGCAGGGCACGACGGCAGCCACCCACATAATCAGGGGAACGCCCCCCGTAATCAAAACCACCACAACGGGAACGGCAAAAGTGACCGAAGCCCTGAGTGGAAAGATAAGCAACGAAATGCTCCTCGGCATAATGGAAGTTACGAGCGTCAAAATGCACAAGGGTTCCACAGCAAACATGCAAAACGGAACAGGAACAGGAGTCGGAGTCGTTCACCCCCACCGCATAATGTAAATAACGGAGGTGGGCGTGCCAGGAGCCTGGATCGTGCAGTATGACATTCCTCCCCCAGCGCATTGCCCGATCAGTGCGCGGAAGTAGCGTCACGTCAAATGCGCTTTACTTTGTACGAGGACATAAGAGACAACCTATTAGAAGATGACGTAGTAATTAGTTCCATTCAATGTCCGTGTGTTCATGTAAATATTAGTGGCATTGAAGTAAAGTGTTTAGTGGATTCGGGTAGTGAGGCCTCCATAATAAGGGATGACATTTTCCAAAATTGCAACACTAGAGGGGAGTGGCCAGTCCTCCCACTTCAGAAAACGAGAGTGAGAGGGGCGGACCGTGGGAAAAGCGCCACTGTTATGCAGCAAACAATGCTGCAATTTCAGTGCCAGGCGCACCTTTTTACTGTGAATCTCATTATAATGGAGGGACTCACAATCGGAATGGTTCTGGGCCTAGACGTCTTAAGAGAATACAAAGCCCTCATTGATTTTGAAAATGAACAAGTGACCATGTCGTGTAGTGGCAGAAGCGTCGCACTCAAATTTGAGAATGACCGCAGCCAAGAAGGCGATTTATGTGAACCCCAATCCTTGTTGGTGGAAGTAGGTGAAGAAGTGCCACTCGACTGGGTGTGTCTCAGTGCATCGTTAGACGAGGAAGAGCCTATTGGGCTAGTTGAAGTAATAATAATAAAACAATGCATGTACTTAATGACGAGAACAGAAAAGCCCTATCTGACATGTTGTGGCGGTACCAGAAGGACTTTTGTGAGGCGCCAGGACCCATTAAGGACTTTCAGTACCGTTTTAAAGTAAAACCCCACAAGCCTTTCGCGGCACCATCATATCCCATACCACTGGCGTATCGACGCGAAGTAGAGCAGGAAATACAAAAGATGCTGGACCTAGGAGTGATTGAATATGCGGCTAGCCCGTATAATTCACTGCTGCACGTAGTAAAGAAAAAGGGAGGTGCAATTCGGTTAGTACTGGATTCAAGAAGAATCAACGAAATAATTCTGGCGGAAACTGACCGACCAGAAACCCTTGACACCCTATTGCAAAAGTTTCATGGGGTTAGGGTTCTCAGTTCGATTGATCTTAGATCCAGTTATTGGCAGGTGGAACTGGAACCATCCTGCCGAAAATACACGGCGTTCTTGTGCTATGGGCACTGTTTCCAATTCCGACGCCTACCCTTTGGACTTAAAGTGTCGAGCGCTGCGTTTATTCGTGCATTAGATGCGTTACTACCGGCTAAATTACGAACACGAATTACCTGCTACGTTGATGATGTGTTGGTCGCGGAACGGACATGGGAGGAACACCTAAACATCCTAGACGAGCTTCTGTATTTGTTTAAAAAACACAACGTAAATGTCAACTTAAGTAAATCCGAGTCTGGAAAAGGAGAGACCCTGTTTCTCGGGACACATTGTGTCCGCTGAGGGGATCCGACCGGACCCTGCAAAGTTGCAGGCAATACGGGAGTACACCAAACGTAGATTGAGGGCCTACCTCGGTTTAATAAATTTCTACAAGAGATACATAAAGTTGAAAAACATTACTACCCCCCGCCTATGTCAGCTGACGGGGAAGAATACGGTTTGGAGGTGGGATGCGGCGGCACAGGAGGAGTTTGTTGCTCTGAAGCACGCCCTTCTGTCTGCCCCTCTACTTGTGCACCCCGATCTTCAAAGACAGTTTTGTAAGTCCACGGATAGTTCTAGGAACCGTCTTGGTTGTGTCATATTCTAAGAATTCGAGGAGAATGGCAAAACTGTGCCAAAGCCAATATCTTTTGCTAGCAGAGTACTAAACAAAGCAGAGCGTAATTATACAGTAACGGAACTGGAAGCACTCGCGATAGTGTGGGGCTTCCTAAAATTCCGCTCTTATTTGTACGGCCGACGTACACGTGTGTACACTGACCACCGATCGTTGCAATTCCTGTTGTCAGCAAAGCTGATGCACAGCCGCCTCACGAGATGGACCCTAGTTTTACAGGAGTTTGACTTTGAGATCGTATATATTCCCGGCCCACAAAACATAGTAGCCGACGCACTCTCACGTGGACCTGTGGGGTTACGTGATGAGGGGGAGATGGATTTGTTGGAACGCAGATATGACGCACTGTTTATGCGTTCTGTTCCGTTCGAGGACTTTCTAAGTGATGCACTTAGTAATATCGATAGGGAACAAATTAAACATTTAAACGTCTCTTATGAATCACACCGTACGAAAATCCGTTCAGAGTTTATCGAGGACCGACAGACAGACAGACGCGTCGCGACGACTTTATTTTATAATATCTGTAGGAGATGGCACCTTTTGTCCATACTTATCATTCTAAAAATCCTCTTGTACATAACAGAGTGAGTGACTTTTATAAGGGCAACTAGCCTGATAGCTGGGGTTGCTCTATTGTACATATACTGTGTTATTGCTTTCGGCAGGTGCATCACATTTTCAATTTTGTATCGGTCCATCCGCGTGTCCCGCTTCCTCCTCCTCCTCCTGCTAATCCCTGCCCGTTCCTCCTTTTCCTGCTGTCCGTCTTCCCACTGCCTTGTCTGTCGTTTCCTGCTCTCCCCTCCGTCCATGTCCTCCACCGCCTCTCTAGGCCTCCTTATATATGAAAGCTTAACTAAAAGTAACCCTCCCCTTACATTTATGGTCATACGAACAAGATTTCGTCTAGATACGAACTAAAGTTTATTACAGCCTTTGACTTTTCCCCTCTGTATGATTAATAGAAAACGTGTGGCAAGATTGAAACTTGTCTGTTTCATATTACTCGTCATTATTAAGGCCTTAATGATTTAACTATCACAATATCTGTATTATGTAACTCCGATAAATAGACGAATAGACGTGCAATAAAATTTTAAGTCACAGAGGTTGTAGTTTTTCCCGGTAGTATTTATAGTTCCACATTTAACGACAGTCACCCACTGCCAAGTGCCGTGTGCATAGGCCCTCACCAACAGCATGTGACCAGGTATTGTCTACCACCACAACAACTACATCTACATCTACATGGGATATTCTGCAAATCACATTTAAGTGCCTGGCAGAAGGTTCATTGAACCACCATTATACTATTTATCTCCCATTCCATTCTGGAAGAGCGCGCGGGAAGAAAGAACACTTGAATCTCTCCGTTCGAGCTCTGATTTCTTGTATTTTATTCTGATGATCATTTCTACCTATGAAAGTGGGAGTCAATAATATATTTTCACATTTGGAGGACAACGTTGGCGATTGGAGTTTCGTAAGTAGCCCACGCCGCAGCGATAAGCGTCGTTGTTGTAATGATTCGCATCCCAGATCCTGTATCATTTCCGTAACGCTGTCGTCACAACACGAAACGAGCTGCCCTTCTTTGGACTCTTTCGATGTCCTCCGTCAAACCCACCTGATAAGGATGCCACACTGGGCAGAAATACTCCAGAAATGGACGGACAAGCGTAGTGTATGTAGTTTATTTTGTAGTTCTGTTGCATCTTTTAAGGGTTCTGCCAAGAAAACGCTGTCTCCGATTGATTTATCTTGTAAACAAAGTTTAACGGATTTCTTTTCGTACTCACATGGACGACTTCACACTTCTCATTATTTAGAGTCATTTGCCAATTTTTACACCATAGTGATATCTTATTCAGATCGTTCTGCAGTTGGTTTTGATCTTCAGATGATTTTACTAGAGCTACTTAGATTTTCCCTTAAATCGTTTATGTAAATAAGGAACAGCAGAGGACCAATAACACTACCCTGTGGAACGCCCGATATCCCCTCTGTTTCAGTCGATGCCTTACCATCGATTACTATGAACTGTGTCCTCTTTGACAGGAAATCCCCTATCCAATCGCAATTTGGGGCGATGTACCGTAACCACGTAATTTGATTAAAAGCCGTTTGTGAGGTACGGTGTCGAAAGCCTTCGGCAAATCAAGAAATACGGAATCGATTTGCGAACCCTTGTCGATAGCACCCATCACTTCGTGTGAATAATGACCTAGTTGTGTTTCGCATGAATGATATTTTCTAAATCCGTGTTGACCTTTGGTCAATAGATCATTCTGTTCGAGATAATTTATAATACTTGAATACATGATATGTTCCAAAACCCTGCTGCAAATTGACGTCAATGAATCTTTTGGGACAGATCCTTCTTTGAGAGAGCGGATGTATATGACTGTCAAGTAAGGAGTTAACGCTTCAGCATAATCAGATAGAAATCTAATGAGTATACAATCCGGACCAGAAGACTTGTTCTTGTTAAGTGATTGTAGTTGCTGCACTTCTCCGATGATATCTACTTCTACGTTACTCATTACGGCCTCTGTTCGTAATTCGAAATCTGGAATATTTGTTTCGTCTTCTTTCGTGAATGAGTTTCTAAACGCTATGTTTAGTAACGCTGCTTTAGTAGTGCTGTCATCGGAAGGATCGCCATTACTATCACGTAGTGAAGCTGTTGTTTGTGTTTTGCCTCTAGTATGTTTAACATATGACCAAAATCTCTTTGGGTTTTCAGTCAAATTTCGAGAAAGAGTTTCGTTGTGATAACTATTGTAGGCATCTCGCATGGAAGTCCTCGCTAAATTTCGAGCTTCTGTGTAGGATCGCCAATCCTGGGGACTGACCTGTTTTGTGTGCCAAGGGCCATCACCTTCTCTTATTAATTTATTTGGTACAAACTGTCAATTGCTGTCGATGCCACTTCTCTGATTTTGAGCTACATCTAGTCTACACCTACGTTTTGTGTTACTAACGAGTGGATCTTTCAAGAAGCAATGTCTTTTATTTCTATCTGCTTTCCTGAATAAATATACTTTACTTTTATTTTTGGTAACTTTGGACTTTCAATATTCCATGTCGCTACGACAGCTCTGTGTTCACGAATACCTGTATCTGTTTTGATGATCGTTATGAGCTGAGGATTATTTGTTGCTAAGAGATCAAGAGTATTTTCGCGTCCATTTACAATTCTAGTTGGCTCTTGTACTAATTGTTCAAAGTAATTCTCAAAGAATGCGTTAAGTACAATTTCGCTCGATATTTTATGCGTACCTCCTGATTTGAAAATATAATTTCGCCAACAGATTGAGGGTGAATTAAAATCTCCGCCTACTATTATCGTATGAGTCGGATACGTTTTTGTAATTTGACTCAGGTTTTCTTTGAATCTTTCTGCTATTGTATCGTCAGAATCGAGAGGCCGGTAAAAGGAACAAATTATTAACTTCTTACGATTTTCGGGTACAACCTCTACCCATAATAACTCACAGGAACTATCAACGTCAACTTCGCTACACGAAATACTACTTTTGACGGCGACAAACACGCCTCCACCAACTTTGTTTTATCTATCCTTTATGAACACAGTTAGATCTTTTGCAAATATGTACGCTGAGCGTATTTCCAGCTTGAGCCAAACTTCACTGCCTAGAATGAGTATGAGAATGGAGCTCTGGTACTTTTCCGACACAGCTACAACAATTTACAACTGTTATTCAATAGTTCTCAGATCTACATTTCTCCTGTGATCCACCTGCATCCTTTGAGATGCCCATTTTGTTTTTCCCCGAAGCCCTTTATCCTAAAAAGCCGCCCAGTCCACGCCACACAGCCCCCGCTACACATGTACCCGCTTCCTGCGTATATTGGACTAACAATGTTCAAATGTTTGTAGATCTATCGGACCAAACTGCGTGGTCATCAGTCCGTAGCTTACAAACTAGGTAAACTAGGTAAACTAGGTAAACTAACCTAAGGACAACACACACACCCATGCCCCAGAGAGGACTCGAACCCCCACGGCGAGCAACCGCGTGCTCCGCAGCGGGACGCTTTAGACCGCTCGGCTACTCCACCGCGGCTATAGTGGACTCCTGACCTATTCAGCAGAACCCGGAAAACCATCACCCGATTGCGCAAGTCAAGGAATCTGCAGCCTACACGGTCGCAGAACCATCTGAGCCTCTGATGCAGATCCTCAACTCGGCTCTGTACCAGAGGTCCACAGTCGGTCTTGTCAACTATGCTCTAGATGGTTAGCTCTACTTTCATCTTGCAAGCAAGACTGGCAACCTTTACCACTTCAGTTAACCGCTCAAAACCTGGGAGGATCTCTTCAGATCCGAAGCGACACACATCATTGGTACTGACGTGAGCCACCACCTGCAGTCGGCTGCACCCCGTACCCCTCATGACATCCAGAAGGACTCGTTCCGTATGACTCCACCCGGTATGCACATGGAGTGCACGGTGAGCTTCTTCCCCTCCTTGGCAGCCATCTCTCTAAGGGGCTCCATCACCCGCCTATCGTTGGAGCTCCACACTACAAGCAAACCCACCCTCTATGAAAGCCTGGATCTTGCAGACTGGATGCTGACCTCAGGATGAGAGACATCATCCCACTCAGGAACGTTATCCTCAATAGATAGCGCCTCAAACCTGTTCGCAAGATGAACTGGGGGGGGGGGGGGCCTCACGATCGCCTCCTGCCACGCAACCACAGGTGGGATGTCTGCCTCACTGCTAGCAGTTTCAGGGCATGTCGCTGCCGCAGGCCGATCGGTGGAGACGACGGGAGTCCGTTCGGTCCCCACTGCCGGCCAACAACAACGACGCCCATCGATCGCAGCTTCCAACTGTGCAACCGATGTTAACACAGCTTGAAGCTGGGAGCGAAGTGTCACCAGCTCAGACTGCATCCGCACACAGCAGTCACAGTCCCTATTCATGATTACAGTGCCGAGAAAACAAAAACTACACTCGCGATGCGCTCAAAGGAAAACTACAGTTTGTTAAAACGCGGATTTGAATGTAATATGCACGAGAGCACAGTATAAATTTACAAAATAAAACGAAAACGCGCAGACAAAAATCAAAATACTATATGTCGCTTCTAATTAGAAAACAAAGACAGACGACTGTCGCGATGCGATTCACACGGCGGAATAATAAACTAACAAGATATTTAACGTGAATATGAATGAAATTTGGTGCTCGTGGAGTAAAGTTTGTCAGAATGAACACATTCAAGCTTCTTATATGTTCAAGGTGAACATTTGGTACATTGGGACTCAAAAAAATTAAGAAAGCTAGTAAACATAAAATAACTGCACAGTACACTTATGAGGTACACGTCAAACTACTCCATTACACACCATACAAGTATATTTAAAATAGGTTGATCATCGATTGAATTTCTGTATCTCTTTCGGTAACATATTTCTTTTCACTTCAGATTTCGTTTGTCAGATAGTTAGAAAAGTAATGAGGTTTTAGAAACTCTGTATGAACATTGTGTGTACATTGCAGTGTTAATGTATTAAATGTTCGCAAAGTAGGTTTCATTTACTGTGAACCAATGGATGCAATAACGTGTTCAAAAATAGTTATATTTATGTAGGCTTACTTTAGCTATAGTTACTACGCTCTTAAAGTCCAGTGCTTATAGAGTGAAAGACAGTTTGCACAGTCAAAAGAAACTCCTCTATTCAAAGCAGAAAAAGAAAATACGTTCTGTAACTCATTTTTCTCTATAGAAAATGGTTTGAGACGCAATGGTGTGCTCTTAATCAGTAATTAAATTTCACCCTTCATCACTGGCTACGTTGGAATTATAAAGCACTGCCTTTCGGTATCAATATTATAAATAAAAATCAAACTCCTCTTCTTACCTATTATGTATATTGCTCACCAACTCCAAGTCTACTCCATGATATAACTTACTGAATGCTACTTCTGCATCCAGTTAGCTGGGAGACCCAAATGCTACTTACATCAGTGATGACTTTCTTCATTACAGCTCTGACTAATTTCCTTTACAGGTGTTTCCTTGTCTAATCTGTATCGCCACACATGTTTACAATCAGGAATGGACTGCGACGCTCTTTGGCACTGGGTAAGGGGTGTTTATAAAAAACCGATTCGTCAGTTAAGAGCGAAAGAGTAATTTGAGCTTTGCATAAGCAATCACTATATCTTCTGTGAACTAGTACTCGTCCCATGGATACTCTGCGAGTGCTACTAATTATTTGATTCATTAAGTGCTTTATCAAATGTAGCCATTCCACAACGTTATATTTATTCCCTATCCACTTCATTTTCTTTTTAATTCCCAGCGCAGAGCCACATTTTAATAAATTATAGAATATAGCTTTGCAATAACTGCTGCACTCATAATTTAGAACATAGATTTCGGGTAAGATTGTTTACGGATCCACATGGGAAGGGAATAAAACAACAGGGACCATTTCGGAAAGTTTGAGATTAATTGAAAAATATTGTAATTCTTCTGTAATACAACTAAATTGTACTTTATTTTAACATAATGAAGACTGTATTTCAAACAGCGTCCTTTTGATATTAAATTGTGCTTTCCATGCTTATTTGTGTTGTGATTCCTAATTATGATTTCAAAAATTGCTAAAGAGTAACTACAGCACATATTGAAAATTCAACAACAAATGTAATAGATAACATTGATTGTGTGTTTACAAAGAAAATCATTTCCTGTACGTCTCGCAGGTAATGCAACGAGAATGACAGAAAAATGCAATGAGCTCCTCACGGGCGGATTTAATTTTGCGTAAGTATATGCCCTCTCTTCAACGGAAAAGTTTAAAAGTACGATTGAAGCATCACAAATGATTTCCGGCAGTTGACAACAGCCAGCACTAATCGTGAACTGAAAAGGTACGGGATGAATATTGATGGTTAACAAAAATGATAATGTTTAAATTTGCATACGTTAGAGAACAAAATTTGTGTCTTAGAGAAAGATGTCTACTCCTTTCAGCTTCCATGACATTTTACTTCTTAAATATAATCGTTATCTCTTTTCATATAGATAAATAGTTATTAGCAGCTCATGAAACAAACTCCACTACTGTTTTTACAACTTGATTACACTTTGAGAGCAGATGGCTTGTCACTTGCAAATCTGTGTCATTCTACAGGAGAGGTTGGTTTACAGATCCCTTCAAAGGTTGCAAGATATGCAAATAAATTTTCGTAATTTTTTGTTAAAGCAAGAAAAGTTTTACGTAATGGTATTCTTTTTCACTAGATTTGTTTGTTCTCAAAGTGATTTATACCTGAATCTCAATGTTCGATGTATACGTAACATCCTTCGTTCGAAGGACATTCTTAGAACTTACACGCATCATTTCGGTAGCTTTTGAAACGTGTGTACTACAATTTACCGCCGCCACACCATAAAATAAGAATGAAAACTTGGACAAATTCAATGCAGCTCTTCAACAACTTTACACAATACGACATTGTCTGCCACTTACCACAGTATTGCGGACGTCAGTGGTTGTCAAAGTGCGTTCTAACTATAATTTTTTTTTTTTTTCATTTTCACCTGATAATGACTATGACGAAAAGTGTTATGAACCTGTGATAACTACTCGTCTATGTGAAAAGATAACATATTTCTTTAACAAGTAAAAGTTTATATTGCGCATTTTCTGAAACTTTAATCCGTGGCAAAAGAAAATTGTTCCGTTAGATGAGTGCTATGAAAGGATATAATGAGTGTAATAATTTCAGAATAATGTTAGAATAGAATTAATGAAATTGCAGAGTTAAAAATTATGTACTGACATCGAGGAAAAACGGTGCACCTGTTAAAGAGAGCGCTTACAAAAAATGGAAAATATCTCGCATTTGCAGGAGCTCACTGCCTTTCCACAGAATTAGAAGGCACTACGGTATCGGCGAGTATGAAGAGTAGGCGAGATGCAGCCACTAAACAGAGACGCAGACGCAGACGTAGACGCAGACGCAGACGTAGGCCTCTGGTGCCGATGGCCGATGGCGCGGCGGGGCGCGGCGGCTGAGCAGCGGCCGCCTCACAGCACGCGGCCGGGCCTGCGGACAGGCCGGGCCGGCCGTCAAATTAAAAAATAGAATACTGAGGTCCCCAATAAATTAACAGCATTACTTTTCCACTTGGTATAATTTCTTCTCTATGAATTTAATGATTAATACTCGGTCAACAGTCTCGGTTGCAATGACTTATTTTTCTTTAAATCGTTTCGCGTTTTTGGGGCATCATTAGTATCTGGAAACAGGTTTGGGAAAACTTTACAGGCCTAGTCAGTGATAATAAGAACTAGATTAATACTGACCTGATAGTGATGTATAACATCGGTCATATGTGGAAAGTTATATTTAAGCAATTGGTGAGCCTAGGAACTGCTGACCGCTGCAGTTATAAGCAGGTAAACACGTCGCTGCGTGTCCACTTGCTTCCTCGACTGCCTGCTCCTTGCCACACTCGCCCCCTTCACATCCTCCGTCCACCCCCACCACCTGCCCCACTGTGCATCAGTTCCTCACCCCTCCTGTATGTCCTTTCCAATTTCATTTGTTCTTACATTGAAAATCTTATATCTGGTAAATTTCTTGTGTAAATAGTTTAAAATTTTTACATAATGTTCCATTATAGTATATGCGTCTTTCTATATAGATAATTTTTAATATCAGTCATACACGACTTCGTATAAATTTTACAATTGGAAAATGTTATGAAAAATGTGAACGAGTAAACATACACGGTAGATACATAATTTACACTCAAGAACATCTGAAGATAAATGATTGGGCACAAATGAAGATTTACATATTTATAAGGTACTGCATTTACCAGATGGCACTTGAAAACACTAAGAAGCCAAAGATTTCAAGGTCACCTGTGAACAGCTATCGGAGATGTCACATTATGAAAACACAATAACAAGTTCAAGTATTTGTAATCCTAATGGAACAAACTGTGGTGATTATCCGTCTCTAGACTCACTCACTGAGTACAACGCGCACACGCACGCGCACACACATCCCTATTCGAGGGAGGACGAGCGGTCGCGGCGCTTCAGACTGCGCTGCCACACCCGCCGGTGAGAAGCGATCACTTCGTGCAGAGAGCGTACAATTTACAAACCGAAAATCTCTGAACGTTCTTGGTGAAATGCTTCAAAAATTTGACACAAGTCCCCACTGGAATTCACCCTAGTATCTATATACGCAATTTGTAACATACGCAGTTTGTAACATATGTATGCATTTATATAAATTTTGTAATGGGGAAACAGTAGCAAAATTGGGAAAAAATGCATTAGTTGGAGATCATATATTAAAAAATAGAATATTAAATAGTAAAAGACTGATAACTCTCCCAGGCATTGTTGTAAAGAAAAATTCACTGAAGTAAGTGTGCAGAAACACTTCTGTAGTGGATATCAATGTTATGCGTAATTTTCACAGCACAGCAGAACCTTTGTAGATTAAACTTCTGATAATACAAGCATTGCCTGCGGTCGATATTCTACAAATTGATTTCCAGTGCTGACAACACGTCTGCCTTGTAGTTCTACCCATATTACCAACAGAAGACTATCGTGTTAGACGGCTAGATATGAAGACATCCGGTTCCCTTTTCCTACACTTAGCGGCCCGTAAACATCAAGAGGGAAGCCCGTTCCCAATTATATAAGTGTCATTGGCCTCCTCGAATGATGAATATTAAAGTTCGGTACGTCAATTTTCTTATACTATTTCTATAATAATTTAATTTCGTTTATTTCTCGTTTAAAGTTCCGAGCTGTCTTTTAATAAAAAGCAAGACGTACATTTGCAATTTTACATGTTATATAATAAATTCAGTTCATCGATGTTTACATTTGTTTCTAGCAATTATGACAATCAATAGAACATACAGTTGGTGTCTGTGTGTTTTCATTTTTGATTGCAAGAAACAATGTATGTCATCCAAGTTGAACGGCAGTATTGTTACATCAATCTTTGACCGCCAGACACGGTGTTTATTGTTAGTATTTCCCTTCCATTTGTTTTAGTTATGTCACAACTTAAAGGTTCCGGTTTTTATATACAGTGCTTTCTATTTTGGCCACGTTTTTGTTGCTACAGTTGTCTGTTAACAGTATGCAATGTCCTTTCACTGGGTGCGGTGGAATGGCTGAGCACTCTAATGCGTCTTGCTACGGAGCGCGAGGTTGCTCCCATTCGGTGGTTCGAGTCCTCCCTCGGGTACAGGTGTGTGCTGTCCTTAGGTTAGTTTAAGTTGTTTGTAAGCCTAGGCACTGATAACCACAGTAGTTAAGTGCCATAGATTTACAAACTTTCTACATCCTTTCACTGCTTGCAGAACTGTGTCGAGTGTCCTATCAGTGTTGGAACACATGACTATTGGGTAGCTTTTGGTTATATACCGTCGTTATTAATATTTTCACTGTTTCAATAGTTACGACGGTGTCGGCAATTGCAGTTTATCTTAATACTACAGAGGTGTACTTCATGTGTCTGTCACTGTGGCTTGGCTGATGGTGCTTTAATGTTTAATAAAAATACGAGTCGCCCATTTCCGAAACTTGTTTTCTCCATTTCTTTTTAATATTAACTGTTTTGTATGTCTGAAGACACATCAGACTACACATCTAAAAAAGAAATCAAGTTCATATAGCTGTTATTTCTGTCTTAAAGGTAGCCTCAAAATTTGCCTGCAGTTCCCTACACCGTTTTATCCATGATGGCTGCAGTTCCTGAAGTCGTTAAATCCGATAGCAATACAGGACCTAAAACATTTATATCCAATGCTTATTTAATGCTTTGAAAGTCATACATTTCATGAAAACGCGTTGTCGAGTGTTACTCAGAGTACATTTGAAACATTAACATTTTGTGAGGGAAATGTGTCTTTATTGTGTTTACCATCCTCTGTTGTATTACTGGTATACATGTTACGTTGGATTTGGGCGCGAGGAGCCATAATTGAGTGATATTTGGGTGTTGAGTTCAACGTAGCTTGTTGTATGTTCACTTTTGAAGCAGAAAAGCTGCATAAAATTATGGACCGTGACGTTCATGCAATGGCCACAGATGCTATTATACCAGCACAGGGAGGGAAATCACCGAAAAAGCGTCAGAAGAAAGAACAGTTGGCAAAAAATGTGTAAAAAATAATGAGGTAACCTACTGCTTATCTCCGTTTGTAATAAATTTGTCTCAATTTTGTTTAAAAGATTCATGTAGCCAATGAAAAATGTAAGGTATGCATATGCCTTTCCGGGTATTCTAGCAAAGGATTTCCAACAAGGCCACATGAAAGGACAAGGAAGTAGGACCTTACAAATGTGGACAACTTTCGATGCAAGATATGAGAAAAATTAATCAAAAATTCTATGATTCATGAGTTTATTCTTAATCATACAGATTATGGAACTATCTACAAGATTGGATCGGACGTACATGTTGCTGAATGGGAGACCTCTTTTAAAGATGTCATGAAACCTCCCTGTGCAAGGCACTTTTTGTTCAAGCCTTCTAAACGAATATTAATTGAAAGGAAAGGACAGAGTGCTACTACTGTTCAATGTGAAGAAAGCTATTACACTGATAGAGAAATCGCAAAATGTTTCTGCAAGAAGGGTAAATATTTGATGAAAGTAAAACCACAAGAGACACCTTAAGGAATTATGGTAAAACCAGAAGAAAAGTGAAAACGTCACAGTCGTTTTAGAGAATCACTACGGACCTCTTTAGATGGACATTAATGAACTTACATTTGTAACACTATAGGTCAACATCTTATTTATTTGTTGTGTAGAATATTTTAAATATTAATCTATCAACCCTTAATCAGTGAGTATTATGTCTGTAGCATTACCTTCTTTGGTCACTCAGTCATGAAATCAGTTTTCATTTTATATTTTCTCAGTGTATTAACACATAAATATCAGTCGTGATTATTTTTGATGAAAGAAAATATAGTTGTGAAAAATTATGTACAAACGTTAATGTATTGGCTGATCCATGCACTACAGCTCAAATGCAATGTAATATGAAATTGTATTCAAAACGGAAAGTATTCTGATGCAAGGGAAAAGGTGCCCCTATAACTAGTCTTTATATTTTGGAAATCTCCTCGGATGTTGCTTTGAGGAACAGCAATGTGTGTGGCAAATTAATTTGAGATCGTATTTGTAAATGTCCGCCGACAAGAAGAGATAAACTACTGGCCATTAAATTTGCTACACGAAGAAGAAACACAGATGATAATCGGGTATTTATTGGACAAATATATTATACTAGAACTGACATATGATTACAGTTTCACGCAGTTAGGCTGCATAGATCTTGAGAAATCAGTATTCAGAATAAGCACCTCTTGCCGTAATGACGGACGGCCTTGATACGCCTGGGCATTGAGTCAAACGGAGCTTAGATGGCGTGTACAGGTACAGATGCCCATGCAGCTTCAACGCGATACCACAGTTCATCAAGAGTAGTAACTGGCGTATTCTGAAGATCCAGGTGCTCGGCCGCCATTGACCAGGCGTTTTCAGTTGGGGAGAGACCTGGAAAATGTGCTGTCGAGGGCAGCAATCCAACATTTTCCGTATCCAGAAATGCCAGTATAGGATCTGCAACATGCGGTCGTGCATTATCCTGCTAAATGTAGGGTTTCACAGGGATCGAATAAAGGGTAGAGCCACGGGTCGGAACACATCTGAAATGTAACGGCCACTGTTCAAAGTGCCGTCGATGCGAACAACAGGTGACCGACACGTATAACCAATGACACCCCATACCATCACGCCGGGTGATATGCCAGTATGGCGATGACGAATACACGCTTACAATGTGCGTTCACCGCAATGTCGCCAAACACGGATTCGACCATCATGATGCTGTAAACAGAACCTGGATTCATTCGAAAAAATGACGTTTTGCCATTCGTGCACCCAGGTTCGTTGTTGCGTACACCATCGCAGGCGCTCTTCTCTGTGATGCAGCGTCAAGGGTAACCGCAGCCAGGGTCTCCGAGCTGATAGTCCATGCTGCTGAAACGTCGTCGAACTGTTGTGGTTGTTGTCTTGCAAACGTCCCCATCAGTTGACTCAGGGATCGAGACGTGGTCCACGATCCGTTACAGCCATTCGGATAATATGGCTCTCATCTCAACTGCTAATGATACGAGGCCGTTGGGCTCCAGCATGGCGTTCCATATTGCCCTCCTGAACCCACCGACTCCATATTCTGCTATCAGTCATTTGATCGCGACCAACACGAGCAGCAATGCCGCGATACGATAAATCGAATCGCGATAGGCTACAATCTGTCCCTTACACGAGGTATCACAACCTTTCACCAGGCAACTGCTATTTGTGTATGAGAAATCGGTTGGATGGTTGTTGTATCCAACAGTTGACTGTTACATATTTTTCAAGAAAGTCATGAAACAGCAGTCGGGAACTGGATAAGGAATCTGATGTTGTACAAATACCTGATGAGGTTGAAGAACCGATCTGTGTTTGATGTAAAATACGAGTCAAATTATGACAATATGCTATTCTAATACGGAATTTTATTCTTCCTAAAAAAATGTTGGTATAGCCTATGGGACTTAACTACGGGGTCATCAGTCACTAAACTTACAAACTACTTATGAACTACTTACGAACTAGGACGGCACAAATATCCATGCCCGAGGGGGGAATCGAACCCCCGACCGTAGTGGCCGAGCAGACCGTGACTGGAGCGCCTTAGTCCCCTCGACCACCGCGGCCGGCTATTCTTCCTACTGCGACAAATTTTGTAGTAATGAAAATGTGACGAAATGTGTATGGTATATTTAATTTGCATCCATTAGTTACAATCAAGCCATTTCGAAAAACCGTAATGTCGACGTTGCAAATAATAATATAGATCAAGAATATAGAAAGAAAATGTAATTACAGAATAACATTAAGAAGTCCCTTACAAGAGAATGGCACTTTTTTCTCGTTCCTGAAAAATTTTGTTTCTTGGGGTTGACGGATTTAGAAAGGGTGATTCATATGTTGTATAACTAACCTATGTCGGGCTATTTTCATTTCCTTAATATTTTACAAATGTGTCGTGTACACTGAATTTCAATTTATACTATCATAGGCAGTACTGGGTTTCAGCTCCATTGTTTTTCTCAATTCAGACTTTCTTCGTTCCCATTTTCTACTCGGGAGTTTTCCTCGTAACTTGCTGAAGAAGCCCAGTTCTCTTTATCCGCCCTGTAGTCTCAATTAGTCGTTGCATACAGACTTGTTGTATGTACAGGTCACGCACTTTTTCGTGGGCCCTCTGTGATCGACGGAAGTCGGCTGAGTTGATGTGTCTACGGAATGTTTATGCTCTCTAACAACCTTACCATGTAACAGCATTGTACACTGTAAACATCGTCAATGTATTGTCAATTTGTGCTCGATATTGATTATTGTCTTTCACTCCGTTATTTGCTAAAACAGGTGCACATACCCCGACGACACGTTTTATAAAAAGGAAGGCTGCCCTCGAAAGTGGTATGAAGAATGTTAATTCCGATTGTTATTCAGTTACGACAACAAAAAGAGGCAGAAAGCGTCGCTACAGCCGCTGAGTACCTGCCTTTAAATATTACCATTACGTAGATGTACTCGTACCTGGCGGCGGGCGCGTTGGCGGAGAGCGGGCAGACGGCGGTGGCGCCCGCGGCCGCGGCCGCCGCCTCCAGCGTGGCGCCGCCGCCGCCGAAGAGCGCGCCGGGCAGCGTGGAGCAGCCGCTGGAGCGCCGCCGCCACCAGCGGGGCCAGCGGGGCCAGCGAGGGCGCCGGCCGCCGCCCCAGGCTGCAAGCGATTACCAGCACAGGTCGCGTTAACTGAACGGTAATATTGCCCACAGTGTCGGCACCTTCTAGGAGTGTCTCTTTCACGATAACATTGAATTACTTATAAAAGAATTGTGCCCTAGAGCGACTGAGCACTCGCGTTTCAAAATTACTTTAATATTTTAATTTATTGTCAATCATTTCGAGTATGCACGATGGGAACCGTCTCACTCTAACAAACCACATAGACATAGGATTTTAGAATTTTTTATACTTATGACATGTGAACATCAGAACTCAAATAACAATCAGCCAAAGCCATTCTACGCAACTCTGAAAGATTCTCGACAAAATCGACTTTTATGTTTTGTAAGTACTCGTAAATATCAACAATTAAATCTGTCGCTGTAGCTGAGAAGCTGGGCGGCGTGGCTCAGCGCGCTCAGTCACGAGGGTCGAAAAAGGACACGTCGAACGACAACGAACAGGCGGGATCAGCAGTGGCAGCGAACAGGACTACCCGTGGAGAAGGGGAAAACAAATGGTAGCGTTTAGGCCTTCCAAACGTAGGCTCTGTGATTCGAATTTCGGCGCGATACAATTTTTTTTTCGTTGTGTTTGAATACTCCCACAATTTTAATACCCAATTGTAATTTTTACGAAAATGCACCTATTTTTGACTATATTTCTATATTTTATAAATGGTTGTTAATAATTACGGTTTCAATCAAAGAAACATAAGTCACATTTTTCACATTATTGACTTCAGTATTAGTTGACCACGGTTATCTGTGACTGTTCATTTTATGAATAGGTACGACACTGTCTCTGGAAAGTCAACCCCATACATTCCTATCTGTAACTTGCTAAACCATCGTATTACGTGACAAGGTGTAGAGCTCGTCTGCATACACATAGACAAAACCTTACACTGCACGTGGAATTAGAGATCCCAAAATGTTTTACGTAACTGAATTCGAAAACAACTAAAAATATTTGTCACAGCGGGATTCGAACCACCGACTCTATGGTTGTGAATCCGAAACGTTATCACCTGAGCCACACCGACAGATACTGCAAAATATTTAATAATTTGTACTCACATGCACTTGTAAAAATTCATAGTCGATTTTCCACAGAATTTTTTCAGTTGTCTTGATTTCACGTACCGTAAATATACATAAATAGAATTCAAAAATCCTATACCCATTTGGTCTCCTTGTAACATACATTACTTTTACATGTAACTTAAAGCTATTTTCAATAAGACAGTCCTACTGAATGCCGAAACTACAGACAATTAATACAAATAGCACACTATACGCCACCCACGAAAAGTTGTTTGCATTCACAACCATGTTTAGAACTGTAGAAAGTATACATATTTTCGCTCACAGCTTCCCACATTTCGAGAAAAGCATATAGATTACGTAACACAAAATTGACTGAATATTAAATGTTTCGGTAGCTAAATGTGAATTGACCATTTTTTGAAAAATATACAAAATCAACTAACTCTTACGCCGAACGCTTACGTATGTACAGTCAATGACGTAATAAAGGCCGACAGAGCCAGCGCATTTCGTCAGAAGACTGGCCATACTTTGTAATGACATAAATAAGTAAATAAAATAAAGTAAAATGAGTAAAGACCTCGTCAATGAAAATCGAACAAAAGTGAACACACATGTTCAAATAAAAGATCGACAATTAGGAAAAAAATTAAAATAAGCAAACTGCGAGCAAGACACATAGTTCGTGATTAAAGATTCATACATTCAGTGGATCCTTTTTCATCCAAACAACCTACACGGTTATGTTATGTTTTATGTTTGTTAAGCTTGTGGGACTTAACTACGGGGTCTGGAAAGTCAACCCCATAGCTAAACTTACAAACTACTTATCAACTACCTTATTCTAAGACGGCACAAATATCCATGCCCGAGGGGGGATTCGAACCCCCGACCGTAGTGGCCGTGCAGACCGTGACTGAAGCGCCTCAGTCCCGTCGGCCACCGCGGCCGGCCACGGTTATGCAATATCCTCATTTTACACTTAATTTTGTTAAATCACAGCAATTATCACAATTTTAGTGAGTAGGCAACATTTCCAGTTTGCATCAGAAATTGAAGAAAAACGCAAACATAGTTAAAACACTACAAATACAATATGAAAACTGTGAAAGTGATACCTATAAAAAATTAAAATACAACAGCACATATTTTTTATTTTCATAAATGTCTTAATAAAATGCAGCAATATTCCTTGCCGTTGTGGTCTTCAGTCCGCAGACTGGTTTGATGCAGCTCCCCATGCTACCCTGTCCTGCGCAAATCTTTTCATCCGAGAATAAGTTCGACAACCTACATCCTATCGAATCTGCTTACTATATTCGTTCTTCGGTCTCCTCTGCGATTTTACCCCACACACTTTCCTCTAATGCTAAGTTGAGCATTCCTTGATGTCTCAGAATGTGTCTCACCAAGTTATCCCTTCTCTGGGTCAGGATATGCCAGAAACTTCTTTTCTCCCCAATTCGGTTAAGCACCTCGTCAATAGTTACGTGATCTAGCCATCCAGTTTTAATCATTCGTCTGTAGCACCACATTTCAAAAGCTTCTATCATATTTTTGTCTGAACTCCTTATTATCCACGTTTTACTCCAATACAATGCTACACTCCTGACAAATGCTTTCAGAAAGGACTACCTAACATTTAAACAAAAATTGGCCGTCAACAAATTTCGCTTCATCGGAAACGCTCTTCTTCCCATAGCCATTCAGCATTTTATATCTTCTTTACTTGGGTCATCACAAGTTCCCAAAAAAACCATGTGATTGTAAATGTTCAAATGTTTGTATAGTCTGTGGGACTTAACTACGGGGTCATCAGTCCCTAAACTTACAAACTATTTATGAACTACTTACGAACTAAGACGGCACAAATATCCATGCCCGAAGGGGGATTCGAACCCCCGACCGTAGTGGCCGTGCAGACCGTGACTGGAGCGCCTTAGTCCCCTCGGCCACCGCGGCCGGCCCATGTGATTGTGTTAAAAGTTTATATATCAGTATAAATTGAATTATATGTAAACTTTTACTACAATGACAAGTAAGTGTGTAAGTTACTTTAATATGTAAACTGTTACTATAATGACACAGTGCATCTATGTACTTTAAATTATTTTATACAACAAATCTTGACTCACAAGATTACGGCTGTGTAAAACATTTTTACACCAGAAGATGATTGCAGAGACCAGCGAAACCGATTGTCGAAATAAAATTATACACCAGCCATCTTGGGTCGATCCTTCTTGGAACCCGTCGTAATATTGGATCGCCTCCTTACAATATAAACAGACGAACTCTATTTTGGCTCTTGTTAATGATTATTTTATACTCACTGTTCAAGACACTGTCCATTCCATGCAATTGCATCTCTTCAAGGTCCACTGCACTCTTTGACAGAATTACTTCTCGTCCCTGAACTGTAGTCCCTTCGCCAAATGTCTCCTTTCTCTCCTTCAGCCTGCTCAGTGAACAGATTGACCAACACTTGGGAAAGGCTACAGTAGGAGACTGAAGACCTTGTAGTTTAGTCCCCTAAAAAAAAAACAACAACAACAAAGGCTACAGCCCTGTCTGACTCCCTTCCCAACAACTTCGTCCCTTTCATGCCCTGTATCACAGGTATCACCTGTATCACCTGTCTGGTTTCTGCACAAATTGTATACTACCCTCCGTACTTGCTGTACGGTGATATGAATAGCTTGTCGTCAAAGGCGGTCATCTGTGTTTACAAATAACTGAGATAAACGGCATTTTTATTACAAAACGTGGAGTTAATACCTATGCATGCTAGTTTGGTCATCATTTAGTTGAAAATGATCACCAAAGCAGCATGGAAATACACTTTCGTAATAAACATAGCGTTTATCTCTATCATTTGCAAATGACAGGTAAAAATCTACTCATATATTTATGCAGGTTCTGACCTATACTGTCGGCATGATAACTTCGGACTATAGCCGCTGCACTTCTTAATACAGGGATCACGTTAGGCAGAAACCTGGTATTCAGTAGAGGCTCCAGCTGGTTGGCTAACTGGACCGATGGTCTAAAATGCGCCGTCGATTGATATCATTCAGCCAGTCATGCTCAATCTGACATTGGCGATAAGGTTCTCGAAACATGAGGGACACGGAAATGTTTAACTGACAAAGGCCTCTTAGCGATATTTGTACCTGACTTGTTAGACGCCGTAAACAAAACATTAATAAGGTGTGTAAATTACAAATTCGTTCTTCAAATATAAATAGACTAGCTGAAAACACGGCGTTGCCCGGGTATTTATTTATTCCTGCCATTTTTCAGGTATATATTCATTTGTATAAGGGCTGTATGTCTGTAATATCTCTTGAGAATACAATTAGGAGTAAGGAAGTAATAGATTAAAACTTGGTGCATGATGGGGCGGTTTTCCATGAACGTTACTGTTTATGTGCTCATATCTCATGAATTACCTGTTGCACTGTGATACAATTTAGGAGGTACACTCACCTATATGAGTGAATACTGTCTGTAAAATTTCATGCGGCTGCAATGTGTAGTGTAGAAATTAAAAATTGTAACGTCATACCGAATGTCATAGTTTTAGTCCATGAAAAGCAGAACGTTACTGTTTGCGTGCTCATATCCCATGAACTACCTGTCGGAATGTGATACAATTTAGAAGATACATTGAACTATATATGTGTATACCGTCTGTAAAATTTCCTTTGGCTACAATTTTTAGTGTTCAAATTACCAATTGTAACGTCATACCGAGAACCGTACTTTTACTCCATAAACAGCAGAAAAGTAGTAAGCGAGAAACCTTTTTCCTCTCATCATATTACTATGGTTGCCAGCGAGAAAACGTTAAATAAAGGTTTGAAATTATGTTTACAGTTTGTTGCAAGACGCTAAGTACTGTCATTCTCATACAGTGTATTTCGAAAGTCTCGCCGCATTATATGGCATTTTTTTGCGATTTCTGTTGGTTATGACGCAATATCTTTTGAACCATGTGCCGTTATGCGATTCTTAACCATGCACCAATTGTTACCTCACGGTAAGGAATGTGTGTACCAAATATGGTTGAAATCGGCCCAATGCTTTAGGAGAAAATGAGCAGCATTGTCGCAAAATGCAGCAGTTTTCCACGTATCTCATTGTTGATGACGTCATATCTCGTGATGTATCGTACGTGATTCTTACACTTCTCGTGGACTGAAGCTTACGTGTACAAAATTTGAAAAAGATGGATCAAAACTGTAGATTTGTATGCAACACGTACATACATACGGACACTCTGCTTTGTATATTAGATGAAATAAGTGTTCTAATGTTTGTAGAGCTTATGAGACTTAACTCCAGGGTTATCAGTTCCTAAACTTACAAAGTACTTACGAACTAGCTACTACTACGAACGGCACAAATATCCATGCCCGAGTGGGGATTCGTACCCCCGACCGTAGTGGCCGTGCAGACTGTGACTGGCGTGCCGCAGAACGCTCGGCCACCGCGGCCGGCTAGATGAAATAACTGGATACCTAATTATTTACATGACCACAGCCCCATCCATCAAAGCCGCGCCGTTCAATAATGGTTTCGCAGCCAAGATCGCATAAAGCTGATGGAGTGCATTCGACGGTCACCGGACGAGGTCGTTGCCCCTTGGATGGAGAAACGCAAGCGACCTTTGGGAAAATATAGAATATACATGGTGGCAAATAAACTACAATGAAACCTTATCAAGGCAGTTAGTGGAATCAGTTCCAAGACGCCTTAGAGAATTATTACGAAATGATGGTGGATGAAATAGTCCCTTTTAAAAAAAGTCACTGTGTGTGTGTGTGTGTGTGTGTGTGTGTGTGTGTGTGTGTGTGTGGGTGAGTGTGTGCATGTGTGCGATTATGTAAAAGACAAGCAACAACCAAAATGCATAAATTATCAATGTGGAATGTTTTAATGACCTCTAAAGCTACAAAATTCGAGATTACCCAAACAATTTCCTGTAAATTACATAAACTGAAATAATGGAGAATGTATTACGTTTGTAAAATAGTTGGCCAAGGCATTGCGTTCTGGGTGTCGAGTCTCGCTACAATTGCATGTGTAAACAGCGGCCCACTCCAGCACACGGCAAGGCACAAACAGGAACACTTCGCTTGGCTCTGAACGCAGTGTGCCGACAACACCATCTGCAGACTCCATTACGATGACACTGTCTTTACCCCGCACAGGAAGAGAACCTAGGTGAGACCAAAATCCATGCAACACACACGAAAACAAATAAAGAGATTTTCTGCACTCGATAGTGGTACACAAATAAAAACCTTTTATGAGAATCATATATATATATATATAAATTTCCTTATCTCGTATCATAGCCCTTTTGTCAGTGTGAAATGTCAGAATCAATATGCTATGGTTGCGAAGTCTGACATGTTGCCTTTCCGTAATAGTAATCCGGACCGTACACATCATAAACTCCAGGACTTCCTTCTTTGCATAAATATCTCTCAAACCCCTTATAAATGGAATTGCGGGCATCGAATTTTTCTTGTGACGGAACGTTGTGTTACTTCACTTACTATGGATCTAGCTGTACCCGTCCACGCGTTGCTGTGGCTTGTTACAGATTAAATGGAAAAGAAAGATAAGAGGAACCATCCATTTCTTATACACGTAACTTCCTACTGCCTTGGATATACGCCCTACAATCTCTGCTCCCCTTACGTCTGTCCCCACTCTCTGCACCTCTCCTCGTCCCCCTCTGTCCATATCCTCCTCCCGCCTCTCTCCGCCCACATCCTTCTCCCCTACTCCCTGTCCATCTTCTCCTCCCCATCTCCTCCCGTCTCCCTTTGTCTATCCGATCCTCCTTCCCCCTCATTCTGTGAATTTGCATCTCCTCTCTCTCTCTCTCTCTCTCTCTCTCTCTCTCTCTCTCTACATCTCACCATTACGCTTCCTTGTTCGTCTCCTCCTCACCACTATCTCTTCTTAGAACTCTTTCTAACCTAGAGCCATGTTTAGTGTTATGTCCAAAATCGTATATTTCTTGGTCGAAAGCTTTGAAATGTTGACACTATGTTCTAATAAAATATGTGCATGTTTTTATGTAACAAACTTTTCAATATATGAATTTATATAAACTTTTTAATTGCAAAACAGTTTATACGAAAAATCGCCAAAGTAAGGCCTTTATAGGTTATATATAATATATTCATGTGTACCTAGAATCCTTCCTGGTCAAGAACTTTTGGAAATTAACGGCTTTACACAAACCAACAGAACATTTATGTATAAAGACATGAGGACATATAAGGAGGGAAGTACACTAACCCCCTCCTTTCATGGGTGAATAACGCTGCGCTTGTGTGGATTCACAGTTGCCACAATCCTTTACAGAATTAACGCAATTGTCATATCATTCAGAGAATATTCAGTAAGGCGACAGGAGCTATATTCATCAAAAATTGAATATTACTTAAATCAGTCAAGTGATCCAGCAGTTACACTTCGTTAATTCCTATGAGATTAATTTGATAGCTGAAAATAGTCGTTAGAGTGGAACTGCCGGGAATATTTAGAACAAACTCAAGAATCGAGACATTCTGAAATTAAAATTCTAGTCTGTAAGGCGCTCTTCAGCAGAAGTTATATTGTAATCGTCGCTGACGTTGGACAGTAGAATTTGTATATCAGAGCGGTAGGGATGCTTAGAGAGCGACACGGCAGTGCTGGTGGTCTAAGTCTAGCGCGGACGTCTTAAGTGTCGGTGGCGTCTTGTTTTCTTATGACCAGCAGATCACATGAAAAAGCAGAGAATGGAACCAAGAACCTTAACATTTAAAAGGAAATACTGGTTTGTCTGGTCAGTCCAACAGACGATACACCTGACTGTATAGCACTAAGAACAGACATAGTTAAATCGTATGATAAATAATGAATTCTGCAAATAATTGCTTAGGCAGATTAACGTCTGTTACGCAATTGAAATGACAACCATTACACAAGTTTATATGTTACAATTAAGCAATCAGTTTGCTGCAGTATTTCCACTGTTACGAAATGTATGGCCCATTTCTTATTTGAATAAACACACTTCCCAGTCGGAGACACAATTATTTATCTTGTTTTGACCTCTTCACAAACAATACCTGATGAATGAATACCATTACGTTTATTTTCTGAAAAACAGTTACATTTAATTCGTGCATAATAAGTAATAATCATAGGAAATTTACGTTTTCGTCAACAAGGGGTTCATCCGAAGAGTAAATTAGAATGTTTGTCGTAATTTACAGCATGGAAAACATATTTTCATAATTCGTTGTTGTGCCATGGATGCTGAGGAAGTGTGGGATGCAATAATCATTATTGATCAAGTGGCTCATCAAATGTGTATTACACGATGTCACACGAAAACGAAGTAACACTATCCGCTGCCAATGTAGGCCGTGATTTCAGTCAGGACACATGACGAGACATTTCTTCACGCCAGAGGAAGGCATCGCTCGGCATCGATATCTGTCCACTTATTGGCACCGCTTTCCGGCTGAGACTAAAATAGCCACACTAGAGCGGACAGTGAACGAAACCGATGCTGACACGCTATGACAATTCCTTTAACTAACAGATCAGTACGCATAAACGACTGATGATGTGCAATACGTGCTTGACATGTGTTGCAGTATGTCAAAGTGTGCCGAGCAGCTATCGTTGGCTGACGTGTGTGGATAAGTGATGCCTGAGTGATTGTGTGTTTGAATGTTTCTTTTCTGAAGAAGGCTGCGGCCGAAAATTTAAATTTTGTGAGCGTGTTTTATTTGAGTCTGTCGGCGGTTCAGAGTTTGTCTTTACGGTGAGTTGTTTTCTGTTCTCTGTTATTATTGTTGCAGTATGTTAAGTTCTAGACAAAATAGGGGTATGTTTTTAGAATAAGAGTGGAATAACGAGAAGCAAATAGAATAGGTATGAAATTGTATCCAGTGTCATATTTTATGAAACATCTCCAATTCCAATTATCATTGTCCGGGAAGGGAGTGGGTGTGGTGGATTGCAACAATTGTTTTTCCCTTCCAAAAAAGGTGTCAGTCTACTGCAAAGCAGAAAATAGAAAAACGGATAAGATAGCCGCTGCCAGAAGGACACACTCATATTGCATTTCACTGAGATTCACTGACATATCATTTTTCTGTGTAGTACCAGAATGTGGATGCTTATTCACCTCCTGCTGAGAAACTCTTTCATGTGTAGAAAATAAGTCCTACAATCCGACGTAGTTGAGCGTCAAGAACCAGTAGCGTATGGCTAGTCTCTGTCTGCCTGTCTGCGCTGTCGTTCTGAACGCCTATTATTCTCATTTGAATATTGTGACAGGGTGGAAACATCATTCATAATTGGTATCATCACGGAGTCAGTTAACTGCACCGTGCACCGACTCAGAAGCACTCTATGGAAAATGAGCTCAACGATCAGCTCGTTGAACGTATTGCAATCTCGGTCTCTATTTTGAGCGCACTGTAAGTTTGAGAGCTCTTTGACACCGGTGTGACGCAGAGTTACTTCCGGAATGACACAGAAACATGACAGCAAATTCAATTAATTTTAATATTTTATTAATAGAAGAAGAAGGAGAATTCTTGCGGCTGCACACCCGAAACTTAATGGAATAGTCTTTGCGCCGCCAATACCTGAAGATTCACTTAGGTATTTGGATCGGTGTAGTTCCATTTACGGTTGTTGGTAAATACATTTAATATTTGGATTTAACATAGTTATTTTGGGTTCTCTCTGCCCTGAATGTTCTGTACCATAAAAGATTTCGGTATATCCACTGTTCGTTTTTGTTAGCGGATATATTGGGACTCAAATCAATAGGTGATACGTTTCCTTTTTGCAATATTTGAGGATTGAATGACTTTTTGGCTTAAAGAGAAATTAATCTATACATAACTGTCCGTAATTCTACGTTCGGATGACAGAAGCTATTTGTATTATGAAGTCCATGTTATAAAGCCTTCCCAGAGATGTTCACATCTTGAAAACAATGCTGCAATCATTTCTCTTCGTTTGTTTGACTCAGTTTGGGGATCGTGCCACTAACACTGATATCAAGAAAGATATTTTATAAGTCTATAATAATAAAGAAAACTGTTGCTTACACCTAATAATCAGTGGAAATGCTCGAAGAAATGTGAAACAGCACTGGTGAATGACTTCTGCTGTCATTGCGCTTAAGACAGAATACGCAATTAATTGGGACATTTATAGCTATGTTAGCGGTCGGTGCATCTGTATATTTTTATTACGGACAACGATCGGCTCATTAAAGCTAGTTACGGACTTGCGAGCAGGGCTCATTGACATATACTTCAGGTGTTCGAGGCCCGAGCTAAGTCTCTGTCGAGCTCGCTTGGCAATCGCCTCGGCTCTTATTCTTCCTGTTGAGAGTATGACTGAAGCTTGGCAACATCGTAGTGTAAGTCTGTCAACGCTGGTACCGAGGTCTTATTTCCGGGTTGGCACAGAACTATGCTCATAGATGTACTTGATGTTTCCTGTAATTTCCATTGAATAATCTGGCTGGTTTCTCACTCAAGAGAAGACAGAAGGCTACTAGTTCATGATTTTAATTGTCTACGCAGCGAAATTGCAACAAATCTCGTCTCTTACGTTGCGACTTATGCGTTCTAGCAATGTATGCGTCAGTGGGAAAGAGCTGAGGGCACACCTCCTCGCTAGCTCTGACGTTAAGTAATCGCCTAGGACGCAGAGGTGGCTTTGGTCTTTGGTTCCACATCGAAAATGACAAGAAACTTATTGTGGTTACTTGGTAGAAGCCAAGTGTTTCCAAGCTAATGACGCCACCAATCGATGTTCTACGTGTATTTTCGTGCTGAAATTATTTTTCTGGGCGATTATTCGAGTAGAGGCAGGAAAAATAAACATTTGAGGACATATGATCGAAACAGTACGTGCGAAATGGATGACGGTAAGTGCAAAATGGGTGACAGTAAGTGCGAAATCGGTGACTTCCGAAGCACACGATTGGATATTTTGTTTGTGAAACCAGCAGGAACTATTATGGTTTAGTACTATCATATGATGTAGTTTGTAAGGTTGTTTGTCCTTATAGTGCGACTAAATGGTGTCTCAGTTGTTTGCAAATAATGGGCACACCCTGGCACTATGGTTACACTTTTCTCAGTATAATAAAATCTTTTAGTACTCAGTCATTAGTTCCTTGTTAAGATGTCAGCACGAGGGCATCATAACTCGTCACTAGTAACAATCGTGAGTGGGAATCCGAATGAGTGACATAATGACGTTCAAGAATAATGTAGTAAAAGTCACCCCTTTGACTCATTTTTGCGGTTCTACTTTACGACGTGTAGATTATGTTCATACAAAATCAGAAAAATCAACACGTGACGGGAATATAAGTACTAGAGCTTGCAGTAAGGACATAACGGCCGGTAAACAGAGCGAACAGCCCAGGTGTGATGCAGCCGCCAGATCCTCCGTCTAATTATCTATGGCAGTTTTCGCTGTTACATTTGAAGTTCTTCTACACTGAAAACAAAGACATCCGATATGCAGTGAAAAAATTAATAATCAAAAAAACAAAAAAATTAAAGGTTGTTGAATTCGATCTCGTGACGCTTATATATACGCCTGTAAACGCGACTTTTACCACGAGACACACGCTCCTACAGTACAGTCCTGCCTCGGGAAGGATATAACACTTCCTCCTGACAGTGCTGCATTCTCCAGTGTTGCCAGATCGTGCATAGCATGGACTTAGAATTCTGAGGGAGCGATCGAATTTATTGCCCACACAGCGCGAACGAGTTGGATTTAGCCTCTGCGTAGGCCGGCCGGTGATAAATTTTTATTTTTTATTTTTTTTTCTTGGCTAAGACCCTACAGACAGTATAGGAAGTCAGCAGGAAGAGTGTGGAAAACAGATGCATTTCCAGGAAATCACCGTACTAGCGAAATAACCCATCACTTTGAAGAGGAAAGTCATGATGGAGCTTAAAGAAGTAGCTAAGCTTGAGCAGAGAAGACGGGTGCAGAGCTCAGCCCTCCGGCGCCTTGCGCCTCGGCTGTCCTCAGTAGCAGCGCCCAGAGTGCAGTTGTGCAGTCCACAGGCCTGGACGCTCACACGCTGGGCAGACAGCACGCCCTGGCCGGCGCCAGGCCACAGTGCCCCGTCACCGCTAACGCCACAGTGTCAGCCTATGGAAACGATGGTGCAAACACCGATCAAGGAGTCCCTTTCCACCAAGGACCAGTAAGAGAAAGCCTCACTGCCTTCCTACGTTCCGCGGCGGAGTGGCCTAGAGCATTGTGGTGTTACGCTGCGATGCGCGAGAACGTTCCCCGTCGGAGGTTCGAATCCTCCATCGGGCATGGATGTTTTTGTCGTCTTTAGTATACGTTAGTAAGCAGTTTCTATGTTTAGGGACTGATGACCCCGCAGTTAGGTCCCATAAGCTTAACAAACAAACATGCCCTCCTTCCATAACCGAAACCTCCAATTACAATGTCAACAGTTAGAACCACTAGTTTATAAGTTTCCAGCTTTGCCTGATACAGCACTAAACATGACACCCACAAGGCCGCTGCCAATAGTGGCCAAAACGTCCGTCGCTTTTAATGTATAGACGATGCGGTGCAATACCCAGAAGAATTTTATAGACAACTAGCTGTAAAGCCGGCGTTATCCTATACTATTGTAGTCCACATTCTCTGCCCCCCTCTCGCTGCATCCACCTCTTTCTCTCCCAATTCTCTTTTCGTTTCCACCTTTCCCTCTCTTGGGGCAGTTTTCTACAAGGTACCCTCTGTCACGAACCAAACAGAAATTTATGTACCCACTGATCTTCCTCTTGGTTTAAAGATCATGTGTGCAAAAACTCATAAAGATAGGAGCAAAACTATGCAGTTTATGAGTTTCCGTAAGTACCCTCCACCATGCACCGAACGAAATTTTATACAGACAGTGACATTCCTCTAGTTTTTAAGGTAGAGTGTGCAAATTTCATCACAACCGGAAAGAAACTATAAATTTATATGCAATAGAAACCCAGGGTCACATTGAAAAACGCACTTTGTTGTTCTCGTATATCCAGTTTCATTTCATACAACACTTGTTCTGAGAGTAACGAAAACAACAAAAATGAATAAATAAAAAGGATCTGTGAAATCGGTCGAGACGTTCTCAAGTTATGGTGCGACCAGAGTATTCTGCATACATTTTCTATGTTGCAAAGTACCCTCCCCGTGCACCGTATGAAACGAAAGGTATAGAGTGACCTTCCATTTCTTCTGAAGGTCAAGCATAGGAAATTTCCTGATGAATAGAATTAAACAGTAGATTTCGTGAGTCTGTAGGAAAAGTATTCTCCGATATGCACCTATCACAAAACATTTTCTTAGTTTTCTACCCTTAACTACATTCCTGTCAAATTTGACCTTCATAGGTGAATTAGTTTTCGAGATTCCGTGTCTAGCCAGTGAGTGTGAATCCTTTCGCTTTCATAAATATAGAGATTAAGAAAACAGACTGCTAGATTTTCGATGCAACAGAAATAAGGGAGACTTGCAAACAAAAATAAATAGTAACATGCAAATCTACAAAACGTTTCATAAAGTCCGAAATTACAAGCAAACTCCCATTTTCCAATAATTGACGCATAAATCTGGATATTCTGACGCAGTAGGCTCTCATTATTTATGACATCAAACGCCTGAGCTGTATGTCGTATGTTTTTGGGTCAGGAAGCGTCGTGGGCGTACGGTGAACAGTTCACCAAAGTTCCATTGCAGTCGAATGGATGGTTTGTGAACACACAGAGGACACATAGACATACATTCATTTTTCTATACAAAGATGACAACGGCTGCAGAAGCCCTCGTTTACACGTACGGATTGGTTCTGAACGGAACGACGATGGGCATGACAGGTGGCAGGCGGAGATTCGTCGCAAGAGTGCTCAGTAACTGTAGTTCGTCGCCAAAGGAAGTGGGTAACAAAAACTCGTTAGGCAGACATTATGCGACGATTTATCAGCTGTAACAGGTCTCTGCGGACAGTTAGCGACGCAGAGATAGCGGGGAGTCTTCCGTCGCCACTCGCAGACTGGCGCGGCCGGCGCCACTCCCTGATGTCGGCGGAGCACCGCGTCCCGCAGCGGCGGCGGCCGCCCTGCTGCTCAGCAGCGACTAGCCGCCGTCTGCCGTCCGCCTCACGCCCACCACTGCGCCGCACTGGCACCGCGGGACGGCGCAGACGGCCTCGCTCGGCACTGCTTTCAGACCGTTAAGCGACAAAACTGACGGCCGGCCCGTACATCGCCCATATCCTACGCTCCCGCTGCGTGTGAAACCGGCCTCGAGTCGCAGCTCCAAACAGCTCGATCGCTACTGCCGTGAGTAACCACAGAAATGGAATAACTCCAAGTACTCTAAGACACAGATCAATGAACGAGACTCACACGTATCTACCAACCCATAACTGAATGCAGAAATCAGAAAATAAGAAATTTCAAATTATTACATCTAATAAACACCCAACATGAGTCATTAAAAGAAGGTGAGACGAGAAAATTGAGAAACAAGTAAGGTTGACAGAAGCCATAGCGAAGAACGGAGAAGAGCACACTACGTTACGTGCTCTTTTAGTCCACTAGAAAGCGTCACACTGCAGCACTGTACCACCGCACTGGCTCGGCCGGACACTCACAGTGCTGCGGCGGCGGCGGCGGCGGCGGCGCCACGGAGCCCCTGGACAGCCGGTGGTCGCGCGCCTCCAGCTCGCAGCCCGCGGCGCGCACGGCGTCCGCCACACCCCCCAGAGGTCCGCCGGCGTCCGCACCACCCTCGCAGTCCTCCGCGTCGGACGCGTCCGCCTCGCCCGTCTTCCTCTTCCTGCAACGAGGCCGACACGTGTTCTCATCAGCTGCACCCTCTTCCCCCCTCGTTCGGACTACGGCTCCAGTGTCGGATGGTATCCGACACGTTATTATATTACTATCACCGGGACCTTACACGCTTACCGAATCGGCAACCCTGCCAACAGCGCAATGCTACAGGCGGCCAGATTGGCAGGCGCCATTTTCCATAAAAAAAAGACGTATTGGCAAAACTCGTATACTTGACAGCAAAAAAAAAAAAAAAAAAAAAAAAAAAAAATTGGATAATTCAAAACCCCCGTAGAGTACAGTCGTTCGACTATTCACAATGGGTACCAAAGAAGCCGTAGAGAACATTGCTCCTTATGGCAGTCGGTCCACATGTAATTCAATACCGTCATACGAAAAACATTACAATACAAGTTATTAGAGTCGAGAGAGCAACGTAAATTCAGTTTAATTACAATAAGTGTCACATCTGGTACCTTATCAAACTCATTCAGTGACACAATGCGTCTTTGTTCGTGCTCTGAATTTGAACGCATTGTTGACCTAAAAAAGCTTGCGTTTCTGATCGAGACTAGATTAGGCATGAAGGGACGTAAGACATTGACGTTTTCATTGGTATCGGTTTACAAGGCCAATGTCCGAACCCGTTTAACTTTAGCATTGCACCAGGAGTGGCATGAAGTTCAAATTGTTTCTGAGAGGTAACTACTAAGGTATATAATACAGTGCAACTCACAGGTGTCAAACGTCATAAAATTGTGGAATAGAACGCAGTATCTATATGAATCGTTAACGAAGTACAATCACACGTCAGATATTAAATAAATTCACAGATAGCGCTACATTTGAACTTGACGATACAATTGACTTCTTTCCCGGCAGGGACCCAACCCCGGCTCTATTCGCTATTTATTATATATACGGAAAGAGATGAAATAGTTACTGTTCTCACTATTAGCGGGATGTCATCTGTTCGGCTAGAAGTAGCGCAAGCCGCGGTGGATTAGTCGTGCGCACTGGAGCGCCATGCTGCGTTGCGCGCGGCTGTTCGCCGTCGGGGGTTCGAGTCCCCCCCCCCCCCTACAGGAATGGGTGTTTGTGTTGTCCTTAGGTTACTTTACCTTAGTTTGAGTAGTTTGTAAGCTACGGCCTAATAACCAAGCAGTCGAGTCCGATAGATTTATAAACACTTACAAACATTTTGAAGTAGCGCAATAAATAATGTTTTGCTGCTTGGGACTCCAACCCCGCGCCTACTAGATGACTAGGTAACAACTCTCCCAATCTCGTTTACTAGTAATTAGGATCGCGCCGTTCGTAGAGACCTGGAGGGGTTTGGCATTTTGAAGAAACAACGAAAACTAATCCAACTTTGTTCTAGTCAGTAGCGAATGGACATGTGTAATGTGATTTTAAAGATGCCACAGTCCTAAATTCCTTACTTGCCGCTATTAGAGGTGAAGAGGGGGATGTTTGAGATTGTGAAAAACCGTTTCCCCAGGAGGAATCAAACCATATCTTAGCCATTACAAGATGGCATCAGCCCGATCAACTACCGATTTTCAGATGTGGTAGTATAATGTTTTTCGTCTAGATGGAGTGCAGAACAAATGGTACGAGATGTAAAATAGTTCGGCGGTATCTGTCTACGTAACAGTAATTTCTTGGCCTCGCGGTCTGACGCGTCTTATCGCGGAGTTGCGGTCTCTCCAGCCAGAGGTTCGACTCCTTCCTCGGGCATGTGTGGTTGTGTGTGTGTGTCTGTGTGTGTGTGTGTGTGTGTGTGTGTGTGTATGCGTGTATTCCTTAGCGTAAATTAATTAAAGTAGCCTGTAAGGCTAGGTAGGGACTAATGAACTCAGGTTATTTGTCCATTAGGACTATAAAAAAGTTATATACAGTATGTAGTATTGGGTATGATAATATACTACGTTGTAACATGGTCTGTGGTGATTTTGTATGACATGTTGCTGTATGTTTATTTAACTATAGTCTCGTTTCGCTCAAGTTTGTATGAAAAATGTGTGTGAAATCTTATTGGACTTAACTGCTAACGTCATGAGTCTGCACACTACTTAAACTATCTTAACATAAGGACAACACAAACATCCAAGACCGAGGAAGGACTCGAACCACCGACGCGAGCAGAAGTGCAATTCAGGACATGATGCCTTAAATCGCGCAGCTACTCTGCGCGGCGCTCAAGAATGTAACATAGCTCTTACCATAATAAATGAAATATTACGCATCTTGAAAGAAGCAAGGAGCGTCGTTTACGCATTAGAAAACGGTTTCTAAAACGTGAAATATATACCATGTGTAACGATATAGTCTGTTGGGATGAAAGCAGAGGAGGTCAATCGAAACACCAGAGCTCTGAATTTCACAGAACAAAGAATTTATTATAGGTGAGGGGGAATGAAAGGACACGGTCTCATACAGAGGACTGATATACAGTAACGCAAGCATAAATTAAAAGAGAGTGCACGCTGTCAACGGATGTTGTTGTTGTTGTGGTCTTCAGTCCGGAGACTGGTTTGATGCAGCTCTCCACAATACCCTATCCTGAGCAAGCCTCTTCATCTCCTCATAAGAACGGCAACCTACATCTGCCTGAATCTGCTTACTGTATCCATCTCTTGGTCTTCCTCTGCGATTTTTACCCCACACACTTCCCTCTAATGCTAAATTCACAATTCCTTGATGTCTAAGAATGTGTCCCACCAATCTATCCCTTCTTTTAGTCAAGGTATGCCAGAAATTCCTTTTCTCCCCAATTCTGTTCAGTACCTCCTCATTAGTTACGCGATCCACCCACCTAATCTTCAGCATTCTTCTGTAACACCATATTTCAAAAGCCTCAATCCTCTTCCTGTCTGCACTGTTTATCGTCCATGTCTCACTCCCATACAAGGCAACACTCCAAACAAATGCCCTCAGAAAGGACTTCCTTAGGCTTAAATCAATATTCGATGTTAACAAATTTCTCTTTTTCAAAAACGCTTTTCTACCCATTGCCATTCTGCATTTTATATCCTCTGTACTGCGACCATCATTTGTTATTTTACTTCCCAAGTAACAAAACTCATCTACCTCCGTTATTGCTTCGTTTCCCAATCTAATTCCTTCAGCATCACCTGATTTTCTTACACTGCACTCCATTACCCTAGTTTTACTCTTGTTAATGTTCATCTTATATGCACCTTTCAGCACACTGTCCATTCCGTTCAATTGCTCTTCCAGGTCCTTTGCTGTATCTGATAGAATTACTATGTCGTCGGCAAAACGCAATGTTTTCAATTCTTCACCCTGAACTTTAATTCCTTCTCCAAATTTCTCCTTGCTTTCCTTTATAGCTTGCTCGATGTACAAATTGAATAACACTGGAGAAAGGCTACAACCCTGTCTCACTCCCTTCCCAACCACTGCATCCCTTTCATGCCCTTCAACTCTGACAACAACTGTCTGGTTTTTGTACAAGTTGTAAATAACCTTACGCTCCCTATATTTTACTCCTGCTTGCTTCAGAACTTCAAAGAGTTTATTCCAATCAACATTGTCAAAAGCCTTCTCCAAATCTACAAAAGCTAGAAATGTAGGTTTCCCTTTTCTTAATCTATCTTCTAGGATAAGCCGTAAAGTGAGTATTGCCTCTCGTGTTCCTACATTTCTCCTGAACCCAAACTGATCTTCCCCGAGGTCGGCTTCTACCAACTTTTCCATCCTTCTGTATATAATTCGCGTTAATATTTTGCAACCATGACTTATTAAACTGATGGTTCTGTAGTTTTCACACCTGTCTGCACCTGCTTTCTTAGGGATGGGGATTATAACATTTTTCATAAAGTCTGAGGGTACTTCGCCTGTCTCATACATCTTACACACCAGGTGAAACAGGTCTGTCATGGCTGGTTCTCCCAGAGACTTCAGTAGCTCTGAGGGAATATCATCTACTCCAGGAGCCTTGTTTCGACTTAGGTCTTTCAGGGCTCTGTCAAATTCTTCTCTCAGTACAGTATCTCCTATTTCATCTTCATCTACGTCCTCTTCCCTTCCTACAATATTGTCTCGAAGTTCATTTCCTTTGTAGAGCCCCTCTATATACTCTTTCCACCTTTCAGCTTTCCCTTCTTTGCTGAGAACTGGTTTTCCATCCGTGTCCTTGATATTCATAGAGCTGTTTTTCTTATCTCCAAATGTTTCTTTTATTTTCCTGTAGGCTGTATCTATTTTTCCCCTATTTATACATTCTTCTACATCCTTACATTTGCCTTGTAGCCACTCCTGCTTAGCCATTTTGCACTTCCTGTCAATCTCATTTCTTAGTCGTCTGTACTCCATACCAATATATTTTATCACTGTATTGTGAGGGAACCGACCAGAAGGTAGCTGAGGTTATTATGCAAGAGCGGCGACAGCGAGTGAGAAAGAGAGAACAGAAGAGAAATTAACTATTAATAAATGCAAGACCGTTTGCGTATTATGGATGTATTAATGGAGAGAGGAGAGGAGAGAGATGTATCTGAAATAACAAAAATTACTTTGACAGCGTCCATCTAAACGAATTAATCTGTTTGCATGGAGACTGGGTATAAATGTAATAAAAAATAGGATATTGAGTGAAAGGAGAAGCATTGAATTAAAATTTGTAGCACAGAGAGGAATCGAACCCAGAACTCCATACTCACTTTAATTCAATGCTTCTCCCTTCACTCAATGTCTTTGACATATTGATACGGAAAACTGTTGACATAAAAATTGTGCCATAGACGGGAATCGAAGCCAGACTTCCATACTTACTTTAATTCAATACTTTTCCCTTCACTCAATGCCTTTGACATATTGACACGGTGAACTGTCACTAGGTATATAAATTTATAATAAAAGTAGGATAATAATGGAACTGTATATTTAAAAAAACTTCAATTTAAAGGTAGCTCAAAGGAAAAAGAAACACATATTTTATTTCTGTTGCGAAGAGATCTTCCACAGTCTCTCACTTACGAAATATGGAAATAGAGATGAGATTAAAAAACATTTGAAGGACTAATAATTTATTCAGAATCCCTCATTATTTGTTTCTTCCGTTATGCATCTCAGCATATAATCTATAACACTATCGGACCAGCTTCTCTTCAGTAAATGCGACGACTCTATCTCGAGTTGATTGCTCATAGTGAGACGGCCTGATTTATATTTCTGCTTTTTCTCTCTCACTATGAAGCCAGGAAGTAAACATTCTGTATTTACGTCAGAGCCCCGCTTTGTGCCGTTCTGGGGGCTGTTGCCCACCACCACGTCCGCCAGCCGGCTGGTTTCCGCCAAGCCTCGCCTCGGCACCAGCTGAGGTTGACCGACCTGCCCGTAGCTCGCAAGCCACGGCTAATACAGCGAAACTCAACCCTTGAAGTATGAAAAGTTTCTGCAATCCTACCCTAACGTGTATTATAAACTACCACACCTAGAACTATTTTGCTATAAAATGAGCAGCCACGTTATCTTTTGGCACTTTTGGCACATCATTCAAATATTTAACGAAGTGAAAGAATAGAATCATGAGAAACGTAGTACCACATAATGTTTCGCATAGAAAGCAATCATATAACACAGAAAATTATTCTCTCTTTTCAGAGCTCTGCATTAGATCTAGACGTAATGAAATATGTAGTTATCTTAGAAATGTAAGCATGTTGTAAAATTGAACAGTTCTGGTGGCAACAACACAAATGTATACATGTAGTATATCATTGTGTACTTATAAAGTGTTTTCAATGTGTCTGTAAACAATAAGTGCTACACAACGGAAATTACCTTCTGCTGGGGCTCTTCATTTACACGGTTGTTTTGTTATTCACAGTGAAGTGTTTCGTAATGGGTTCATATAATCTCTTCAGTTTCTCGACTGTTCCTCGCTTATACTAAGCTCGAAATACTACTACTACTACTAATAATAATAATAATAATAATAATAATAATAATAAATACAAGTGCCAAATAGCGTATGTGCGAGTTATAATCTGATATATTCTTTCAACTTTCTCGACGTCCTCCCTCTATTCCATCAGGTAATAATCGCACAGTACCCAGCAGTACTGCATAAGAGGCGGAACAATTGTAGGGTGAAGATACAAATTCAAATTCATTTCGCAATTGACTTTGCTTTTCTGAGTTTAGTATTGGGCATCATTAACAACCTCAAATCTAAGAGTAATATTCTGATTGCTCATTAAATATTTCGAATATATATTCGAATCAGGAAAAGTCTACTTCACTTTGCTGGAAGAATTACACTCGCCACGTCCTTTTCACTAGATGACTCCTCGTCTGTTACTGCAAACTATTACTTTGCAGACAGGACATCACGAGTCCAGTCACACAACTTAGGAAAGCGATATGGTTCAATGTTTATTATGGCTGAATATAATTTTTCGTTTTTTGTTTCTGTATTGTTAAGCTTAAGGGACTTACCTGCGGGGTCATCAGTCCCTGAACTTACAAACTACTTATGAACTACCTTATACTAAAGACGACACAAACATCCATGCCCGAGGGGGGGATTAGAGCCCCCGACGAGGAGCGGCCTTGCGCTTCGGAGAATAGCACCTCAATGCGCTTGGCCACTCCACTGCGGCGTTGAATATACCCAAAATCGTTTTGGCAATCTATAAATATGAAATTGGTTTGAGAGTACTCAGTAGATCATGAAAAATATAGCATCGCCAAAGTCTCACAAGAGTAAAGATTTAGAATCCTTTGCCAGTTTGATTTAATTTTTCTAGATATTTCATAACGCTGGAAAAAGTATTTGTTCAAACGTCCTGCTACATGTCGATATCAATACAATGGATCTGTAACCCAGTGGATTACTTTTATTTTCTTTATATATCTGTGCAACATTCAATTCGTCTCCCTCACTACAAATACATCAATGCATGCATAATGTGTGCACAAGAAGTTCTCCTAAGGTGTTGGACCACTCGAGAAAGACATTGCCTGAAGACAAATGATCTTCCTGGTACGATGGTAGTGAAATGACAACATGGTGGATCCTGTCTGGTGATAGTTGTACTGCTTCCTGGAATGACAGAGAAGAATCTAGATTAAAAAAAAATCATCCGACATAAGCTGCTTGTGGCCACTGAGTCCACGCTTTGGGGAAGTTGAACAGTTGTGCACAGCCGGAATTCGGGCCCATTCTTACTTCACGAGCGGGAAAACAACGATCATCGCAGGTGCGCGGGCTACCACTCTTCTCCACCCCCCCCCCCCCCCCACGTCACCCACAAGACTCAAACTTCCTCACACTGCTCACGTAGTTGCCGTTTCCAATTTACACTCACTGCTCGTGGCACTTTGCAGATTACCTCGAGAGTTCAGGAGTAGTGAGCATATGCTCTGGAGGCTGCAGTTGTTCTCGTCTTCTCCTTAATTATGTATATTTATGTGGTGTCTGTTCTTTCGAAAGAACAGTCACGACACATATATGTATATAGAAGAACATTTCAAGATTCATTTATTGGTGGTATTCCAATTAAAATGTCTGAAAATTGAACTTTGGTGTGTCCTTTACTTATCACATATATGATTACAGACAAGGGTGATGAATTTCACGTAGCCAGTACAACTATTCTTGATCCCTACTTTCTGAATTATCTGCACCGGCCTTCACAAGGGCAATGAGGAGGCGATTCACGCTGCAGCTGTTCGCTTCCTTCATGAAAATGACGACGCTCTTTAAAGATTCAGAGGCAGTAGTTCTTAGTTACAAATTGGAGCGAGAGTAACATTTTACCCACTCTCTGACAGAGCTACAAACTGCTATATCGAATTGAGAAATATTTGTGTCAGATTATGCTGCTGTCTAGTAAGCACCTCAGAAAAGCAGAGCCAATTTTAAAATAATATTGAAGTTATATCTTCATGATGCAAATTAGACAATTGATCCTAAACATAAATATGCGTATAGTACACCACATGATTACCAGAAAATTTTCGTTAGTCCTTGAGAAATCGATAAACAAAACAAATTTAAGGATTATACACCAAACAAAATTTCTGGAGGGTACAATTGAAAACAACGTTAACTACGAAGTATTCATGTTTTGGTGAAGACAAAACAAGCGCCTGTTATTGACACAACCATTAGAAGATTAAAACGTCTCCCTAGGAGGGTATAAACCCTACAATTGCTCCACCTTTTCCGCAGTATTGCGGAGCAATGTACGAATATTACCTGACGGTCTAGAGGGAGGACACTGCAAAACGTGGAAAAAGGTATCAGATTGTGCGGTATAGTGAATTAGCGGAAAGAAGGTCTCGGATGTTTTCCTGTTTTTTTTTTTTTTTTTTTTTTTTTTTTTTTTTTTTTTTTTTTTTTTTTCCTACTTACGTTGGGGAGACGGCGGAGACGGCAGGAGGTTGAGATGGGGAAGCAAAATATTAAAACAAAAGAGTTTTCACTGTAGCACGCTTCTTATATATTGGGAATCCTGAACTACTTGCAGTTACTCACCGGCGTTGGACTGTTAAAAGTAGGTCATTGTTATAACATAAAAGCTTAATTCTGATAGGAGGTACCTGGATAAGAGTTAACTGTTATAAAAAAAAATCTTAGTCTTAGCAGTAATATTAGCAGAGGGTCCGTGTGAACTACTGCCTACTACCTGCTGCAAAACCTTGTTCCCTGGCCCAAACTGAGAACTGACTTGGTTCAAATTACTCTAATAACAGAAAGTTAAGCATACAGTGGCCAATATACGTACCACCTACATTAGTAAACAAGCCACCATAATTAAAGTTATCTCATAAAGGTCGCTAAAGAAAAACATTTATGGCGCAACGAAATTTAAACATAAAATATTACATCTGAGCTTGTTCTCAGCACTGGTGAAAAACAATATTAAATAAAAGGGGGAAGGTGCTCATAACTACCATTTATAGGCAAGTCAAAATTATACTCAACTTATCTTGTTTATTCACGCAAGCAAAATGGGAAACCAATTTTGTTAATACAATCAAAACCGTATCTCCTTACACGAGCTAATACTGACGATGCCCAGCAGTGAATTTAACATAAATTACACAGAACTTAACGCTAAACATAAATTACACAGAAATTAACACTACTGTGGGGAGGATTTACAAACAACAATCACTCGCTCACACACACGCAATGCTACAGCGAATCTCACCGATATCAGTGTGCTGAAACGATACAGAAGCAGGCGCCGCTATCGTATGCGAAGTTCAGCTAACCCCGAAGTACCACACAACACAATATACAATAAAGCTGCGAAGATGGCTGTGATGTGTCGTGCCTAATTTGACATGATGCGTGAGTATAGCAAAGTTAAGTTGCATCTAGATTAGACCGCCGGCAATCACGCTAACGGCGACGGCTAGAAGGCGCCATTGAAGGCGAAGTGGTTAAAAATCGGAATCATTACACACAATCACGGCGGACTCTTAAGTTGCAATCTCAGAGTAAACTATCTAGACACTGGTTTTATGAGAAGTGGCGTGAATTCAGGTGACTAGCTGCAAACCGCTGAGTCGGAGTTCGGAGTCACGTGTTTCCGAAAACCGATAATAAATGCATAAATTCAATTTCCGAAAAATAAAGAAAATTAACTACGGCATGCAACCCCTAGAACTACATAGAATTTCATAAGCACGCTAACGAAGAACGTTGCACAAGGCTCGGAGAGAATTACTGACAAAGTCTGAGTGCATATTACAAGTTGGGAGAAGAAACAGCAAAATTAAATTAGGCGGGGAGAGAAGATCGCGAAATGTTAGTGGAAATCAGAAGGATACACGCAGAGTTACTTGCCTGATGAGCATGGAACAAAGAATAGTGGAAGCTGAAGGCTCTGGTCTGAGAGCCAACCACATGGAACACATATCACTCACGGAAGGAAACGATAAGAAATGTTTTTACATGCACTGTACAAAAATAAACATTACGTCTGCTAGAAATCGGGCCCCACAAAGCTAGAAAGAAATTACGCAGGGTTCGTACATTGCCACATAATCAGAAAAGGTTTGAGTATACCAGGCGGTTATCAAACTACAACTAATAACACATACACCGCGTTTTTCCGCACACGATCCGAAAAATTATTCTACGTTCAACAGTCTGAGTTAAACATGCTAGACAACGAACCGCTACCATCTCTGCAGACACAAGAGCTGAACCAAGCTTACCTCATCACGATCCCAGCACAAATTGACCACCGAGTGGCAAGGAGGCGCGAAAGCTACCGGAAACTGGGCAAAACCCACGAATACAGCGGTGGTGGGGAGAGAAGATCTCGAGACTCGCCCTGGAGAAGGTTCGTCGACTGGCATGTAACCAAAAGGTGTTGAAACTTTAGTTGCATCACCAGCAGGGGCTGGTAACGACTAACTATCGACTCTGAGCCAGAGAGGACCATGCAAACCGAGCTACTCCAGCTACATTCAGACAACCATTAGATCCACGCACATCCACTTAAAAGTAAAACAAGTTCACATTCTCACAGGGAAAGTGGCGGAACGGAGATGCCGTACTTATTGCCACATTCATAACCACTATAATAAATTATTAAAATAACAAAATTCTAGCAATATTAACTAACATTTCAGAAACTAATAGTTTAAAACATGAAATAAAAAAGTGAAATTCAATATAATCTGTGGAATTTTAAGACTGTGGCAGACAGACATTTTGTCAAATCGACTTACGACCAAACATCACTTATCTCATCTCATCTAAATTAATATTTGAAAATACGTGCATATTTAACCGTTTACTTGGAATTTTATCTTTGGAGTATAAGTCTCACACAGGTAGATGTGAGGTAGGAAGTTTAGACGCATGTTTAGAACAGTGCATAACAATTTGTGTGACCCTATTTAAATATAGATAGAGGAAATATTAAGGATTATGTAAGTCGGGCGCGGTGGTATTGGGGGTAAAGCGCTCTACTAGAAACATAAGAGTCGCGGGTTCGATACCCGGTCGGACCTCGGAATTTTTCAGTCTACGTTTTAACCCATCCTTCACCTCTCAACGATCTGAGGAGTCGCCAGAAACGACACGTGGCTCGGATTCCAAGTTAAGCTGTAGGTCCCCTTTCCCCGGTTGGCTAGGGACACGCAAGTCGCCGTAGTGGCATCCAATTGAAAGACTTGCACCAGGCCAATGAGCCACACGAAATTACTATTATTATAAGGACTATGTATAATCTACAAGACGCTATAATTAAATCTGAATGTCTAGTTGGAGTTAAACATTGGTCGGAAACGAACTACATTATCTCTGACTTTCAATATTGAACGTAGCGACGGACACAAATTTTACAAGTTAATTCTCTCGAGCTACGTCCGCTCGGACTTACATGAAAATATTTAAGCAACTACATGAAAAATAGGCTCATGAAATCAATCTCCTTAAATAGCCAGGTATGAACGTGCATTGAAGTATTAGAATGTGCCATACGCCGTAGACGGGCCTAACAACTTAGATAAGCCAGTATTATTTCGCAAAAGAACTGTCAACGATTTTCTTCCACTGATAGGTTGGTTGGTTGCTGTATTGTTTTAGAGGGACAGAATATCCAGCGATTATGCGCAGGTTTCTAGCACCTGTAGATTTTTATATTTGATAGTATTTAGTTTTAATCTTTGCATATGGGGAACAATACCAAGAATGTTTTTTGTTGGACTTAATACATTGATAGTAGATGTACTAGATGCAGTGATTTGTATTAATGATGCAGTGATAGTTCTATCCGAAGTTCAAATTAAACTGTTTTTAAATCTAAGGGACTTAACTGCTGCAGTTGTTAGTCCCTAGGCTTGCAAACTACTGAAACTAACTTACGCTAAGAACAAGACACATACATGGCTGATGGAGGACTCGAACCTCTGACGGTGAGCAATCGCGCACTCCAAATCAAGATGACTTGACTTCTCGGCCACTCCACCACGCATATACAAAAATTGCTTGCCCGGTAAAGACAAAAAAAAAAAAAAAAAAAAAAAAAAAAAAGGGGGGGGGGCGAGAGGTACTGCAGCGGACTCATAGTTCATAGTTTCATTGACTGTTTGCTCTATATTGTACTTTTCGAAATTTGCACTTTTCTTTTCTCACTTGCAATACTTCATATCTACGTAGCAGTATCTCTACCATATTTGCAGGTACAACTTATTTATAGAAAAGAACACAAAACTGAATGGAAAAATATTCTAACAATTATGATATAGAAAGTATTGTTTTCAATCCTATTAATATATATATATATATATATATATATATATATATATATATATATATATATATATATATAATAGTGAAAGTAAATAGGTCTGGTACTTCAGCCGTCATGTCATTTATATCTGGTAAAAATTGAGACAACTTCACATGTGCACAGGGATTACGTGGTATCTGAGGAACCATTTACAAAAAAAAAAAAAAAAAAAAAAAAAAAAAAAAAAAAAAAAAAAAAAAAAACGCAAGTAGGATCTAACTTATTCAAAGCGTGCTGCATTATCTAACAGAGCCTAAAAGTACACAAAATACACAGTGCAGACAGTGGTGCTGTCGGCCGCCTACCTGCCGGCGTCCGCCCCCGCAGAGCGTGGAGTCTCCGGCTGTCGCAGCTCGGCGCTGACGTGGACGCCCGCCAACTGCTGCGACTGCTGCTGGCGCAGGCGCAGCGACAGGTACACCCACAGGCTCTTCAGCACCGCCAGCCGCACCTGCCGGCCGCGGCCATTACATGTGTAGGGCCATGTCAACAGATTCACACTTTTCTTTTCCTTCAATGCCTGGTCTGTGAATAATATTGCCAAACTGATTGTACGGTGTCTGTTGTGGCGTTAAGTCAGCGCCACATGCCAGAGGCCAGAGGCACGCAAACGATCGTGGAGAAGGCAGCTGGTGGCGGGCAGCCAATCGCGCGCCGCAGCGCCTCCTGGGGAGCTTCCTCCAGGCCAGGGGCCTCGTCAAGTACAACTAGACTCCCTAACGGCGCTGCTGCCGCGCGTCCTCTGAACCTTCGGCCGGCCGCCACGATAGTGGCAAGCGTCAGATAAATAGGAGAGTCGTCAGCAGATTAAACGTGCATTACATACCTGCTGCGGTACGTATACCCAATAGTCGTGTCTGTACTGTTTGACTATTGCAGTGAAAATAAAGCACGATGCTGAAGAGCTGCTCAGCGTTTAACTGTAGAAATCGATTTAAAAAAGGAACAAAAAGAAGGAAACTGTCTTCCTACTTACATTTCTTACATTTCTCAAGGAATACTACTTGTGTTCAGAGATAGTTACTCTTGCTTAACAGGCTGTCAGTGAAAACAATGTTGGATTTTGAATGAAATAAATAGCAGCCTTTTAAAATACTGGTAGCTCTTAAAAACGAGCTACTTTAGGCAGTATTGGTGGACAAAAAGTTCAAAAAGTTTCATTTCATGGTGTGTAAAATGACTATTTAGGGCAGACATTAGTTGCCTCATTGCAAGTCGAGTTTATGAAATTAATATAGCAACTTGTAACACAGAATTTAAAGGTCATCTGCTTTACATATAGGTATAACAACTGAAAGGGGTTTCCAGAACTGTTTATAGTCTCATATATGAATGACATATAGGCACAATGGATGCACAAGGTGCAAATTGTCAAGTTGAACCCAATGTCGATAGTTGCTAACTTTTGAGCAATGAACGCAACTGTAAGGTATGTGGCTTACAGCATAAAAAATGCCAATATTCTTGCTAGATGCCCTAATGCCAATGTTACGTGCACTTAGTTAAGATAACGTTATGTCGTACTTCAAGTTCTTAAAAGAATTTGCTAGTGGATGGTTACTGAATCCACAAGGTAAGAAGCTATTTTACAGTTATGTATCTGATGGGATATTTCATTTTCAATTTTTAACATTAGCGGTTTCAGGCAGCTCTGTTTCAGTTGTTCGTGGTATAAAATACACACATATTGCAGAATATAGCAGTCACTCAAACAAAGACTTTAAGTGTTGTGAAACTCTTCCGAAAATGATGTTCGTACAAAAGTCTCTCCATCGTGAAACATACTGAGAAACTGCCAAAATTGCGTTCATATTCTGCACTTAGAACGCTAAAAAACTAAATCTTATAATTCGGTTGATTGGAATAAACTCTTTCCAGTTCTGAAGCAAGCAGGAGTAAAATATAGGGAGCGTAAGGTTATTTACAACTTGTACAAAAACCACATCGTGGTTGTCAGAGTTGAATGGCATGAAAGGGATGCAGTGGTTGGACAGGGAGTAAGACAGGGTTGTAGCATTTCTCCAATGTTATTCAATTTGTACATTGAGCAAGCTATAAAGTACAGCAAGGAGAAATTTGGTGAAGGAATTAAAGTTCAGGGTGAAGAATTAAAAACATTGTGTTTTGGCGACGACATAGTAATTCTGTCAGATACAGCAAAGGACCTGGAAGAGCAATTGAACGGAATGGACAGTGTGCTGAAAGGAGCATATAAGATGAACATTAACAAGAGCAAAACTAGGGTAATGGAGTGCAGTCTAAGAAAATCAGGTGACGCTGAAGGAATTAGATTAGGTAACGAAGCAAAAAAGGAGGTTAGATGAGTTTCGTTACTTGGGCAGTAAAATAACAAATGATGGTCGCAGTACAGAGGATATAAAATGCAGAATGGCAATGGGTAGGAAAGCGTTTTTGAAAAAGAGGAATTTGTTAACATCGAATATTGATTTAAGCCTAAGGAAGTCCTTTCTGAAGGCGTTTTTATGGAGTGTTGCGTAGTATGGGACTGAAACATGGACGATAAATAGTGCGGACAGGAAGAGGATTGAGGCTTTTGAAATGTGGAGCTACAGAAGAATGCCGAAGATTAGGTAGGTGGATCGCGTAACTAATGAGGAGTTAATGAACAGAATTTGGGGAGAAAAGAAATTTCTGGCATACCTTGACTAAAAGAAGGGATATATTGGTAGGGCACATTCTTAGACATCATGGAATTGTGAATTTAGCGATGGAGGGAAGTGTGTTGGCCAATTTCTACACTTCTGTGTAATAAATTTTCACACAATCGACAGTTGCTGTATATTCGGAGAGTCTAAAGAGACTTAACTCGGATAAATACACGCGCTAATCAAAAGAGTCTTACGGAAGTTTGCCACCATAATGGCCGGCGACACGCTCTTGAATTTGCCCGCTGTTCGCAGTCGGCCGCTTACGCATCGCGGTGCCTTGGTCTAGGCCGACGTGCGTCTGGAAGGGCACTCTGGACTCGGCGCCTAACTAGGAGGTTGCGACGATGCAACTCATGCAAGGAGACGCCGCTGCGAGAACTGAAGTTGAGTATTCTGTACACCTTAGCAAATAAAACTTGTATTACTAATCTGTACAGCTGTTTAGCTGTCCACGCATCCCACGCGTCCTGAGCAGATCATTTCCTGAAAGACAGGCCGCCTCGTACAAAACTGTATCAATACTACTGTGTTGTTCTCATGACTGCAGGAATTACTGTATCTTGGAGTATTTTATATGAAACACGTGAAAAAAAGTCGCTTTTGGTGCAAAGTTCAGAACAATCTCATGATTTCCACATTTTACAATCAAGTACCTCTGAAGAGAAAACTTGCAAATGACTTTTGGCCTGTACTGTGTCAAGTGACAACATATTGCCATATCTGTCATACCATACATCACTGTATGCTGCTTCGTTCTTCCTTTGGACCTATTGTGCATTTTGGTGTGGTCTACTAGGCCTCTTCTTCCCAATAAATATAAGAACATTTTCAGTCTCCCATATAAGAACTCGTCAAGAATTTTTCATAATAAATGAACTTCAAGGCTTCCACTTTCGCTTTTATAAGCAGTTTTCCATGTATCACGGAAAAATATCGTCACAAAATTGAAACAGACATGTTCTTAAGTAACTTATGCTTGAAGGATCCGCTGACGATTCAATTCATTTCTAAACTTTTCGCAAAATACAATGAAACATCACGTTATTGTAGAGCTTAAATGTTAGTTTCAAGCACTATTTCCCATCCAAGGATGAAACTTTTTATCTCTAGAACAGCCAACGTGGGACAAAACGACCCACAAGCTGTTTTTTCTGCATATCTTTGTCTTTCTTCGCGATTTTTGGGCTGGATCTCATCACGATATCTCAAAATTTTTAACGCTTTGGAACACTAAAACATTCTTCCAGAATTGCCTAATCCAGCACCTTAGGCCAAACGATCTGTGAAAGATGATTTCCGTTTTGTCGGCGTAGCGACTTCATTTCTCTGAACCAGTGATGAGGCTCATAAAAACTCGCACTGAAGCAGAAGCGCGGAGTAAGCTCGGAAAGGATGAGTGGTCTGAAAATATGATGGTTGATGAACAACTTTACCCCCGTAAAGTTCGATGCCCGTTTATGCGGTATAAAGCCCGACAGTTATGGGATAATGTACGGGATGGCAAGTGAAGCTAAAGGTCGAATCGTATTAAACATAATATCTAGCCGTGGTGAAGATGAAACATGGCCCGCTAATTGTTCGCTAGGGGAGCATGTTGTTATGAAACTGAGCCCTCCGTTTCTTGTCAAGGGACGTTTAACATCAGCACAGACAACTTATTTACCTCACTGAAACTCGCTGAAGCTCTGGCAAAACAGAATATACGCTTGGTTGGTACTATGAAAAGAAGCTTGAAGGAAGTGCCCTACTGCGCTCGGCCGGGAAATGACGACATTTACGCAACCATCCTGTACAACAATGGTACCGCTTTGTTAGCTTCTTATCAAGGAAAGGTGAAGAAAAGTATGTTGGTTCTACGTTCCATGCTTTCAGGATGTGACATCGACGAAACATCTACCAAGAAGCTTCCTAAAACTGTTGCATTTTACAATAAAACAAAAGCAGGTGTGGATTCCATCGACTAAATGTGTGGAAAGTGTAGTGACAGAGCAGCAACTCGTCGACGGCCTGTCCACGTTCTGTACAACCTACTTGACCTGGCCGTGATGAATGCACACACTATACACAAACTACTTACCAAGGAGAAAATCCGGCCCCTCAGCATCGCAAAATACATGTTTTGCTATTTTTGGCCTTTCTATCATGAAGGGGATGAAGGTTTATTTAGAAGATACGTTACAATGAAGCCGGTACTTGGATTCTTGGTTACAACTGAAAATATACATGTTTCGGTATTTTTTTTATGAAATTCAGCAATTAAAGGGGTGAAGTAAGCGATCGAAGTTTTTTTCCTAATATTTTGCTATTTAGTTAATTTTGAAGCCGGAGCTAAAAAAAATGTAGGTTTCTTGGTTAGAATAAAAAAGAAACATTTTTCAGTAATTTGGGAAATTCAACCATTAGGGGGAAGAAACCTTCGTTCAATGCAAAAAGGTCATGAGTCATCGACTCCTGCCGTTTTTGCAATGACTGTGTGGAGGTGTATTTAATCGAACGCAGAAGTAATTGGCGGCGTTGCGCTGCTTTCCCGCGTGTTTTGTCGTCTGCGGTTAGCATCACTGCAACAATCCACTGTTGTGCTTATAGCATTGTAGGTTCAAATAATAGGTCATTACTGTCGCATTCAGAAGGTGTAATTATGTCTGCGTCTTCTTCGGACTCTGAAATGCCTCCTGTAGGCAAGAAACGGACAAGAAATGCTGATAAGTACGAAAGGAATATTATTCATGATTCAAAAGTAAAGGGAGTGGAATACGTGAATTGGAAAGGTGAGAAAATTCAGCGTCGGAGTACAGGAGGTGACTGCAAGTTAGTAAAATACGTGTACTTGATTTCTGTATGGAAGTAAATGCATATACCTGCATAGTATGCAATTTAAGCATTATCTTAATTGATAACTTCGACTCTTTCAGGTGCAAAAAGAACTGTTTATCTCTGTTTGATGATGACGCAAAGATAGATATCATAGCTCACTTGAACAGTTTCAGTGATAAGAATCAACAAGACATCTTCTTGCAAGGGCTAATCGAAGTTCAAGATGTCAAGAGCAGAAGACCGCGAAAAGAGGATCCTAAATTAAGAATGTTTTTGGCATACAGAATATGAAAGCCAAGCAGTCACACTTTTATGTGTACCATGAAAGGGAAGCAAAGAAAGGCGCAAATGAGGTTTGCTCATTTCTGTATAATTACATCTAGAAGTATATCTCGAAAGATGTGAATGAGCTTCATCTCTTCTCTGACGTGTGTGCTGGTCAAAACAAAAATGACCCAATGATTCGCTTTTGTTTAACACTTGTATCAACTGGGAGATTTAGGAAGATGAAACATTACTTCCCTATTCACGGGCATAGTTTCCATCCAAACAATAGAGATTTTGGGACCATAAAAAAATTTGTAATACGTCATGACCGGATCTACTTACCAGAAGAGTATGCCATAATGTTCAAAAAGGCATCAAGTAAATACTCAGTGAAAACTATTGATAATGTTGGTGTATTAGCCTTTAAAAACTGGTGGCCTTCTTATTTTAAAAAGGCTTGCCTCACCGAATCAAGCGTGGGAATATTTCCTAAAGAACAAAAAGTTTCTTTTCTCCTTCAAAATGGATGATTTTTCAGTATGATGCACATTATCCTGGACAAGTAAAAACAGAGCAATTAATCGACGGTCTCATCAGAGAGACATTCCAGCCCCTCCAAAGCTTCAATAAGCATCCTGTACTTCCCATCCAGTTGGCGTATCCTGGAAAGCAAGTGCCGATCAATTACAAAAAAAATGCAAAATTTATTGAAAGTGATGAGGTATATTCCAGCTGAATATGTGGAATTATATGACCGAGAAGAATGGGCAACGGAAGGGGGAACAAATAATGAAGATGATGATCAAGAAGATTGACTTGGTTTATTGTACTCTATTTTCATGCTGTTATAAAACACACAAATGTTGCGAAAAACGTTACTGCAGATAATAATATTCAAATTTCATTTCACTGTGTCAAATATTAAATGATTTTTCAATAAAATAGACAATTAATTGCTAGTAATGCTTTCAGTTGTTGCAACACACGGTCGTTCATTGCAAACAGGTCATAAGTCAGCAATTTTTAAATTAATATTGTGATTAAATTATTAATTACAAAACATAAATACACAGTGCAACACAGTGCTTGGGACCTCACTAAATATTTATATTGAAATAACAATAAATAAATAATTGGGTTATGCTGTAGATCGTTTTCTCCTTCTCCTGTAAAATTTTACTTTCATGACTAATGATCTTTTTGAAATAACGGATTCAATTTTATTAAATATTGGTCGTGCGGACACATCGCATTTCCTCTGCGGTTTTTAACCCAAAAACTTCCTTCCAATGCTAAATTCACGATTCCTTGATGTCTAAGATCCGTTCTTTTACTCAAGGTATGTAAGAAATACCTTTTCTCCCCAATTATGTTCAGTACCTCTTCATTAGTTACGCGATCCACCCACCTAATATTCAACATTCTTCTGTAGCACCACATTTCAAAAGCCTGCATCCTCTTTCTCTCTGCACTCTTTATCGTCCATGTTTTACTCCCGTACAAGGCAACACTCCATACAAATGCCTTCAGAAAGGACTTCCTTAGGCTTAAATCAATATTCGATGTTAACAAATTTCTCTTTTCCAAAACGCTTTTCTACACATTGCCATTCTGCATTTTATATCCTCTGTACTGCGACCATCATTTGTTATTTTACTGCCCAAGTAATAAAACTCATCTACCTCCTTTATTGCTTCGTTTCCCAATCTAATTCCTTCAGCATCACCTGATTTTCTTACACTGCACTCAATTACCCTAGTTTTGTTCTTATATGCTCCTTTCAGCACACTGTCCATTCCGTTCAATAGCTCTTCCAGGTCCCCTGCTGTATCTGACAGAATTACTATATCGTCGGCAAAACTCAATGTTTTTAATTCTCCCCCCTGAAATTTAATTCCTTCTCCAAATTTCTCCTTGCTTTCCTTTATGGCTTGCTCAATGTACAAATTGAATAACATTGGAGAAATGCTACAACCCTGTCTTACTTCCTTCCTAACCACTGCATCCCTTTCATGCCCTTCAACTCTGACAACTGCTGTCCGGTTTTGTACAAGCTGTAAATGACCTTACGCTCCCTATATTTTACTCCTGCTTGCTTCAGAACTTGAAAGAGTTTATTCCAATCAACATTGGAATTTCCAAAAAAAAACCTTCACTCCATATTTCACCCCCTAGGATGGAATACCAAAAAATCGCCTATTAAATATCGCCCACAGTGTAAAATCTAGATCCTCTGCACATTTCAAGTTCCTATCATCAAGAGTTTGGGCTGGGCGATGATGAATCAGTTAGCCAATCGGGACATTGTGTTCTGTAACCAGAGATTACAGTTATTAGAAAAGTTATCGACCTTCCGCTATGAGTTAGTTTCTAAGAAAGCAACTGGAACAATCATTAAAAAATTTCAGTATACTAAATTCTTTGTAGGACGCAATACTGACAGCTGGGTAGTGTGTGACAATATACTTTCACTAATACGCGTCGATAGTAAATACTTTATGATACAAAGGACTGCCTACAGATTATCTTTGAGCTCACTGTATAAAAATGCTTACCCTTCTTCTTCTTTGACTTCACGGTCGGTTAGGATTAATCTTATATTTTGTTCTGTGTTTTAAGTAGAGTTCAAGCTTTAATCCTGTGCCGCCTCGGTAATTTATCCTGATCATGATTAGCATTGATATGTAGCGAGGATTTCTCAGTCACAGATATTATGTAATATCGAGGAACAAGAAAATAATTATTGTAGTAATTTAGTTTCCTTTGCATTGATTGACAAAAATTACGAAGGTGTAACTTTGCCTTGAATCGACTGTTTTTATTACTTCTAAGTCATTTGAAATTTCGTTTGAAACCATGACGTGGCGTACACTGTTACCAGTTGAAGTGACTGCGGCCGCATTGATTTGCTAGTTGTTGACTACTGTAGACGAAAATAAGTAACAGTAATTAAATTATACAATGCTCAAACACTTAGGGTACAGGTGAGATATAATATGCAATAGACATATGGTGACTTTTTATTTAAATATTGGTTACAATTGTCATTTGTGTGTGATACAGTACGATATTTCGCTGTTTCAACATTTTACTTGAAGTATACATGGCTTTTATTAAGAGCGAGACACAATGTGGCTACCATAATAGTGGAAAAGTCAATCTCGTTGATCTGTAATATGGTGAGTGATCAACTCGGACGGCCGATACCGTTGCTCACAATCGTGGCATGGACAGTATGACCGACGTTAGGCAATCTTACATGAGTGCAGTAAGGACCTGTGAATTGTTGTGTGAGGTGCTGGTCTGACTGTAATGCGTCTGTCAGGTGAATCCACGATGTTTCCAATTAGGTTTACGTCCGGGGAAACAATTCGTTCACTTCCCTCAGCTTCGAGCATGTTGTCCATTAGTGCAGCTCTGTGGTGATGAGCGTTATCGTCCACCAGAAGGAACACATCTCGAAGGAACACATCTCCATACCACCAGCGTAGAGTACAACAGAAAGTCGCAGGATTCTGCCTGTATACCTCAGAGCAATCAAAATGCAACTCTGAACGACATAGAGGTCCCTACGTCCGCTAATACTGACTTCTGGCCACACCATTCATCCACCACCAAGATTCGGTGATATCTCCTGCAAATAAACAGGACTGTTCCGAGTTCCACGTTCTCTCCAGTTGAGGGAACCACAACTGTCCGGCAGAATAGAAAATCTTGACTCATCTATAAACAGAAGCCGGTGCCAATCCTTACGACTCCAAAACTGATGTTCCTCCGACCAGTTTATGCGGGCTAAACGGAGTCGTGGTTTTCATGGTGCACACCACACAGCCCTCCGCGCATAGATGCCATATTCTCTAAGGCGATTTCGAACTGATTGTATCGATATTGCACGTCTTGTTACTGCTTTGGGGGTGCGTTGCAGCTGAATCGTATACATCCTCCTGTCTCCACGGGCTGTTCATCGGAGACGACGGTCACCCCTTCTGATGTAACCCGCTGACGACGACCATGCCGCGGTGGACACACCGGCTCCTGCCAGATCACTGAAGTTCTGCGCCGTCGGGCGTGCACAGCACTTCGATGGAGAACCGACCGGGTACCCGACGCGCTGTTGACATACGGCACGGGGGATCACGAGTCATTGCACCAAAATCCCGGAAGAAATTCCAAATCTCTGCAATGTGTCATGGAGTGAGGGCCAGGGTCATTGTGGACGGTGTCTCCCTTCCCCTATCATCTCCAACTCGACATTACACAACACACCCACTCATTACAGACACTTGAGCACACAGTTGTCACTTTCCGAGAAAGATGCTTGTGTGTGCGAAGTATAGGGAAAACCTTTCCAATTAGGCGGCTGAACCTCCCCTTCGGGGTCTCCTAGCCGTTCATGTCATGCAACTTTAGTTTTTACCTTTGCCTTGTCTTCCTTGAATAGTTTCTGGTGTCTGAAATCGCGTCCAGTTCATGGAAATTACGCTGCAGTAGCTGAACCCACCTCCCTTTATGTCTGTCTCGCTTCCAACCTCCCTAGGGGCTCCACGCCATAGCTCCGGGTAAGCCATGTTGTTGCTGAATTGTACTGCCTGCTCACTACACAATCTGATCCGAACTGCTTTCTTCAACCGTTTGGTAAACACAAGTCAACAACAATCACCCTGTGTTTTATTATCCACTATCTTGGTTGCCATAATGTTGTTGTCTCCACTCCGTTGAACCTACAGAAAGACATCAAACCATCTCAGTGAACTCTGCCTATGAAACTATTCCAGAACCTGGTTGTCTCAACTGACCCCCTAATTGTTTTGATCAGTGTAAATTTTTTCTTGGCTACGTATTGTGACGCGCTCCCACTCCCCCTGCAATAAAATAGATAAATTACGCAATCAACAGTGCCTTCAGCCGTCGTAACTTACATAAGTCAGTCGTAACCATCCTACCTACCACAAAAATGAAAAACAATTGGAGGCACGCCATATGCGTAGCCCAATAAAAGCTGAACACACATCCAGCATAAAAACAGCAAGAAGGTGTACGGAACTGCAATAAAAGAAGCAAAATAGAAATAGTCGACAGTCCGAGCACGAGGCGTTAACATCTGCCAAGCATCGAAGGCCATAGTTGTGCGGCCACGTTGCTGGTGCGCGATGCGGCACTACCGTGTTTGTGTCAACATTGTCGTTTCTATTGTAATTTATTTGTTTCACAAAACCATGAGCTGTCCGTCCGGTCACTGACGTGTCTGTTCGCTGTATTCAGTTTTGTGGCGTAACATCCCCGCGGCACAGCTCTTCTAACAAAGTCGTTCCATCGACGGTTCAGTATTGGGCACAATTGTGGGATCCGTATCAGGTACGATTGATAGAAAACGCAGAGAACATCCCACGGAGAGCAGCGCGGTTCTTTAGGGGTTGATTTAGTTAGCTCGAAAGCGTCACAGAGATGATTAGGAAAGGGACTGATAACCCAGCAGTTCAGTCCCCTTTAAACACACAACAACAACAATTAGGAAACTCCAGTGGCAGACGTTGGAAAAGACGCGTTTTTTTAAAAATTCAAACAATACATCGGTTCCACCTACATATAAACATCTAAAAGACTACGGGGATACAATTAGACGATTTGGACTACACGTGGAGGTATAACACGAATCATTTTTCCGTGAACCATAAGCGACTTGAATAGAAAGAAATTATAATGGCAAACAAAGTACTGTCTCCCATACACCTTCAAATGGCTTACGGAGTGTGGATGAAGATGCAGAGGAAGGAAATGTCATTTGAATGAGTGCAGCAACAAGTTAACTGTATACTAAACCAGAAAACATATCTTCCACTGTGAAATCCACAGGACAGAAAGGTTGGGTGTTAATTGTACATTAAAAGCCTCTATGATGGGGAAGACGTGTCTGATGACATCCTAGAAAAAGAATGGATTTATATACGGAAGACATACTGCACCCCAGAGTAACACCTTCCAAAGACTTTAAGGCAGGAGCCATAGATAATATCCCAACGTTATTTCATGAATCATCGGATGAAGTGGCAAACAAATTACTATTCACGTTTTTCAGTGGAAAAATGCGATTGGTGACGTATCATTGGAATCTCTGTAACAAAATCATCCACAAATTTTAGAGACATCAATGGAATGTAAATATCAAAACTACCGCAAAATCAGCTTAGCAGCTCACGTATCCACACTAATGACGATACTAATATCCAGGATTATGAAGAAGAAAATCGAAGATCTATTAGATGACGAACAGCCCATATTTACGAACAGAGAGGCAGTCCTGACATCGTGCCTAATAACCAAGACACGTTATCAGAATTTGTGGACACGTCAAGCGTTCGACAATTTTAAACGGTACCAGATGTTCAAAATTCTGAGAAAAATAGTAGTCAGGTATAGGGAAAGATGAGTAACGTATAATAACTAACATAAACAAGAGAATATACTGAGACTTTATCACAAAAAAACTAATTGCTTGAAATGAGAAGGGTATAAGGCAATGAATCATTCTTTCGGTCTACTGTTAACTATACAATGAAGTAGCAATGCTGGAAATTAACAAAGGTACAAGAGTAGTAGAAAAACTGAGGGTGAAAAGATAACTTTGATAAGATACGCTAATGACAGCGATATCCTCAATTAAAGAAGAATTACAGTTGTAAGGTTACCCTTACAGTAAGCCTTACATTACAACGATATATGAGCCTCATTTTGAGAGATTTTATTTATTTGAACCTGTAGGTAGTGTATTCATAGTAATTATGATCTTCTGATGACAATTAATTAATGATTGTGATGCGTAATGCAACTGTAAACATTTCATGTCATTTATTTATTGTCTGTGCTGTATTTGTTTATGTATATTTTATTTTATTTATTTTCTGTACTTTGAATGCTTTTCTATTCAATGTAATTACTTGTTTGATTTAATTTGTGTATAAGATAAAAAATCAATATAAAAATGATAATCGAAATGGCTTCTCTGGTCAGAGACTTTATTGGACAGCAGCGCTCGCCGGTGGGAGAGCAGGCAAGCAGCAGTATCTGCCGCCCCGTGACGTAGAACAGACTTCGTACGCGGTCCGCGGAGTCCTCAAGCAATATATGTAACAAACTGCTATCATATGGGGAAGTTATAATATGTTTAAAGTGCTACGAAATGAAAAGTATAAATGAAACCTGCGTTTAAGAGTTTCCAAGTAAAGAAAAAAAAAATCATTCGTTCGTTCTGCTGAGGCAGAAATTGGTTACGTGTTCGGTATCCGTCCAGACGTCCAAAACGCGGTAGCGTCTTCGCGGACGCTAACGGTCGCGATTAATTACGCGATTCGCAAGCTGCCAAAGGAGGAGCCACTACCACAACAATTTCTGTATGAATTCTTGTAACCACTATATTGTAATGGAACAATTGTCGAACTACAGAGAAGCACAACGCTGGGCTGATGACCAAGATAAGTTGAATGCAAATTGTGGTAATTTCCTGTGAATGCGTGGTTGAATAAATTGTACTTTTACTTGCTTATTTGAAACAACCACTCTTGTCCAGTATGACAATCCTCAATAAAGCACGAATAACATTTTAATTAGATCATCTTGCCAAAGAGAGAGATAACCTAGAATGGAGACATTGATAGTGATTAGAATGAGACTTGATCATAGACAGTTGCATGCAGTGTTACGATTCTGAATCTAAGAAAAAAAGGTTCTTGTGAAACTGAGGATAAAATTAAAAATAGCGATAAAACTTCATTACTTCAGTAATTATTGCAGATTAATGAATAATTCTTCTATTATTTTTATAACTAAGTTCAACAATAATTACCACCGCCACATCTATCCTATAAAGAACGAAATTCATACGATTATCGATTGCATTTTATCAGCCAAGACTGATTTACGTAAATTAAATGTCTGCTTAAAAGCATTAATTTTTATCAAATGCTGACTTCAGTGGTTGGACTGCAATGCACCCACCTACCAACCACTTCGCACTGAGTTTATTGCTATTACTATTTCAAAATTATTACTACCACTAGCGTACTAATTAAGTCGTATGCATAGCACATCCGCGGTAGTTTATCAGTGTGTGCACTGTCTCCGTTGGAGATTTTGTAAGGAAAGGAAAGGTGAGTGATCTTTTGAAAAGTGTGTCAGATAGGGCCATAGTTTTGGTTAATAACATTAATTGTGTTGCTAATTGTTTCAAAAAACCTCTTTCTTCTATTATTTTTTCTTTCCTTACACAGTATCTACTGAAAGGAATGATTAGTCTAACGAGTACAGAAAATGCACTGAGAGTAAACTGCATAATCAGAAAAGTATTGAGAAGTAGTAGACATGAAAATCAGAGTAAATTTAACAAGAAGATGAAAACAAGGATTTCTGCTGTCTTGAAAGCAATATAATCCAAGATTATCAAAGCAAGAAGCACATACGAATTGCACACGCAAAAAGGACACACATGGGCAGGCGGTATCTAGTGGTATCAAAACTGGTCATTAATGACAGAAAGAGATTTCCGAGTATGAGCTTTCGCAGCACACCATTGTATGTAAAATAGACGTGTATAGTGGAAAATTCGAAACAAAGACGATCGGAGCATCCGATATGTGTTGCTACAAAAATTATTTCAAAAGTAGGTGGACTGATAAAATAACACATTAGTACGTGAACCAATGAACTTATGAAAGACACTAACAAAAAGAAAGGATGGAATCATAGTAAATCAGAAAATGAGCACCATTTTGCCAGGGAAGCAAATGTTTGAATCTATCCAGCAAATAATCGACAAAGATAGGTACAAGTGCTGCCAAAAATTCAAAGGTTGGCACAGGGAAGGAATCGCGGTGTGCGGCTTCAAACTAGGCACAAGACTATTAACACCGGTCCCACCGAAAAAAACCATCGACGTATACATAAAGTTATTAAAAAGCAATGCAAAACTGACAATGACATTTGTTGCTCGTCTTTCCTTCATCCCAAGTAATTCAATTTACCTTTAATTTCGTTAGACAGATGGGTGATAAACCAGGGATTACGATAAATCACCAACTGTCTGATTCGTCATACAGACATGATCATGAGGTGACTGCAATTAAATGCATTGACATCTCTTGTGCTCTACACCATGCACAGGTTATCACACATTTGAACACGTTTGATGGTAGTCCTGATAGAATTAAGTACTTGGCAGGTACTGCCGAGAAGGACCCGATTGAGACTCTCACCTCGCCGTTGAGGAAGCAGTAGAGGCAGGCTATGAAGAAGCCCTGGAAGGAGACGAGGAAGTGCGTGGCGTAGGACCAGAGCGCGAACTCCCAGGCGGCCCTGTCCAGCGGGGCGTCCGCCATGTTGACCAGGTTGGTGATCCCCAGCAGCGGCAGCAGCACCACCGCCGCACGCACCGCCTTCCTGGTGACAGCAGGACAGGGATATACGTGGCAAAATCCTGCAAGGAGACAGGGAACTACGTAGAACTCCCAGGCGGCCCTGTCCAGCGGGGCGTCCGCCATGTTGACCAGGTTGGTGATCCCCAGCAGCGGCAGCAGCACCACCGCCGCACGCACCGCCTTCCTGGTGACAGCAGGACAGGGATATACGTGGCAAAATCCTGCAAGGAGACAGGGAACTACGTAGAACTCCCAGGCGGCCCTGTCCAGCGGGGCGTCCGCCATGTTGACCAGGTTGGTGATCCCCAGCAGCGGCAGCAGCACCACCGCCGCACGCACCGCCTTCCTGGTGACAGCAGGACAGGGATATACGTGGCAAAATCCTGCAAGGAGACAGGGAACTACGTAGAATTCCCAGGCGGCCCTGTCCAGCGGGGCGTCCGCCATGTTGACCAGGTTGGTGATCCCCAGCAGCGGCAGCAGCACCACCGCCGCACGCACCGCCTTCCTGGTGACAGCAGGACAGGGATATACGTGGCAAAATCCTGCAAGGAGACAGGGAACTACGTAGAACTCCCAGGCGGCCCTGTCCAGCGGGGCGTCCGCCATGTTGACCAGGTTGGTGATCCCCAGCAGCGGCAGCAGCACCACCGCCGCACGCACCGCCTTCCTGGTGACAGCAGGACAGGGATATACGTGGCAAAATCCTGCAAGGAGACAGGGAACTACGTAGAACTCCCAGGCGGCCCTGTCCAGCGGGGCGTCCGCCATGTTGACCAGGTTGGTGATCCCCAGCAGCGGCAGCAGCACCACCGCCGCACGCACCGCCTTCCTGGTGACAGCAGGACAGGGATATACGTGGCAAAATCCTGCAAGGAGACAGGGAACTACGTAGAATTCCCAGGCGGCCCTGTCCAGCGGGGCGTCCGCCATGTTGACCAGGTTGGTGATCCCCAGCAGCGGCAGCAGCACCACCGCCGCACGCACCGCCTTCCTGGTGACAGCAGGACAGGGATATACGTGGCAAAATCCTGCAAGGAGACAGGGAACTACGTAGAACTCCCAGGCGGCCCTGTCCAGCGGGGCGTCCGCCATGTTGACCAGGTTGGTGATCCCCAGCAGCGGCAGCAGCACCACCGCCGCACGCACCGCCTTCCTGGTGACAGCAGGACAGGGATATACGTGGGAAAATCCTGCAAGGAGGCCGGGAACTACGTAGAACTCCCAGGCGGCCCTGTCCAGCGGTGCGTCCGCCATGTTGACCAGGTTGGTGATCCCCAGCAGCGGCAGCAGCACCACCGCCGCCCGCACCACCTTCCTGGTGACAGCAGAGCAGGGATATACGTGGCAAAATCCTGCAAGGAGACAGGGAACTACGTAGAACTCCCAGGCGGCCCTGTCCAGCGGTGCGTCCGCCATGTTGACCAGGTTGGTGATCCCCAGCAGCGGCAGCAGCACCACCGCCGCCCGCACCACCTTCCTGGTGACAGCAGAGCAGGGATATACGTGGCAAAATCCTGCAAGGAGACAGGGAACTACGTAGAACTCCCAGGCGGCCCTGTCCAGCGGTGCGTCCGCCATGTTGACCAGGTTGGTGATCCCCAGCAGCGGCAGCAGCACCACCGCCGCCCGCACCACCTTCCTGGTGACAGCAGAGCAGGGATATACGTGGCAAAATCCTGCAAGGAGACAGGGAACTACGTAGAACTCCCAGGCGGCCCTGTCCAGCGGTGCGTCCGCCATGTTGACCAGGTTGGTGATCCCCAGCAGCGGCAGCAGCACCACCGCCGCCCGCACCACCTTCCTGGTGACAGCAGAGCAGGGATATACGTGGCAAAATCCTGCAAGGAGACAGGGAACTACGTAGAACTCCCAGGCGGCCCTGTCCAGCGGGGCGTCCGCCATGTTGACCAGGTTGGTGATCCCCAGCAGCGGCAGCAGCACCACCGCCGCCCGCACCACCTTCCTGGTGACAGCAGAGCAGGGATATACGTGGCAAAATCCTGCAAGGAGGCCGGGAACTACGTAGAACTCCCAGGCGGCCCTGTCCAGCGGTGCGTCCGCCATGTTGACCAGGTTGGTGATCCCCAGCAGCGGCAGCAGCACCACCGCCGCCCGCACCACCTTCCTGGTGACAGCAGAGCAGGGATATACGTGGCAAAATCCTGCAAGGAGACAGGGAACTACGTAGAACTCCCAGGCGGCCCTGTCCAGCGGTGCGTCCGCCATGTTGACCAGGTTGGTGATCCCCAGCAGCGGCAGCAGCACCACCGCCGCCCGCACCACCTTCCTGGTGACAGCAGAGCAGGGATATACGTGGCAAAATCCTGCAAGGAGACAGGGAACTACGTAGAACTCCCAGGCGGCCCTGTCCAGCGGTGCGTCCGCCATGTTGACCAGGTTGGTGATCCCCAGCAGCGGCAGCAGCACCACCGCCGCCCGCACCACCTTCCTGGTGACAGCAGAGCAGGGATATACGTGGCAAAATCCTGCAAGGAGGCCGGGAACTACGTAGAACTCCCAGGCGGCCCTGTCCAGCGGTGCGTCCGCCATGTTGACCAGGTTGGTGATCCCCAGCAGCGGCAGCAGCACCACCGCCGCCCGCACCACCTTCCTGGTGACAGCAGAGCAGGGATATACGTGGCAAAATCCTGCAAGGAGACAGGGAACTACGTAGAACTCCCAGGCGGCCCTGTCCAGCGGGGCGTCCGCCATGTTGACCAGGTTGGTGATCCCCAGCAGCGGCAGCAGCACCACCGCCGCCCGCACCACCTTCCTGGTGACAGCAGAGCAGGGATATACGTGGCAAAATCCTGCAAGGAGGCCGGGAACTACGTAGAACTCCCAGGCGGCCCTGTCCAGCGGTGCGTCCGCCATGTTGACCAGGTTGGTGATCCCCAGCAGCGGCAGCAGCACCACCGCCGCCCGCACCACCTTCCTGGTGACAGCAGAGCAGGGATATACGTGGCAAAATCCTGCAAGGAGACAGGGAACTACGTAGAACTCCCAGGCGGCCCTGTCCAGCGGGGCGTCCGCCATGTTGACCAGGTTGGTGATCCCCAGCAGCGGCAGCAGCACCACCGCCGCACGCACCGCCTTCCTGGTGACAGCAGGACAGGGATATACGTGGGAAAATCCTGCAAGGAGGCCGGGAACTACGTAGAACTCCCAGGCGGCCCTGTCCAGCGGTGCGTCCGTCATGTTGACCAGGTTGGTGATCCCCAGCAGCGGCAGCAGCACCACCGCCGCCCGCACCACCTTCCTGGTGACAGCAGAGCAGAAATATACGTGGGAAAATCCTGCAAGGAGGCCGGGAACTACGTAGAACTCCCAGGCGGCCCTGTCCAGCGGTGCGTCCGCCATGTTGACCAGGTTGGTGATCCCCAGCAGCGGCAGCAGCACCACCGCCGCCCGCACCACCTTCCTGGTGACAGCAGAGCAGGGATATACGTGGCAAAATCCTGCAAGGAGACAGGGAACTACGTAGAACTCCCAGGCGGCCCTGTCCAGCGGGGCGTCCGCCATGTTGACCAGGTTGGTGATCCCCAGCAGCGGCAGCAGCACCACCGCCGCACGCACCGCCTTCCTGGTGACAGCAGGACAGGGATATACGTGGGAAAATCCTGCAAGGAGGCCGGGAACTACGTAGAACTCCCAGGCGGCCCTGTCCAGCGGTGCGTCCGTCATGTTGACCAGGTTGGTGATCCCCAGCAGCGGCAGCAGCACCACCGCCGCCCGCACCACCTTCCTGGTGACAGCAGAGCAGGGATATACGTGGGAAAATCCTGCAAGGAGGCCGGGAACTACGTAGAACTCCCAGGCGGCCCTGTCCAGCGGTGCGTCCGCCATGTTGACCAGGTTGGTGATCCCCAGCAGCGGCAGCAGCACCACCGCCACCCGCACCACCTTCCTGGTGACAGCAGAGCAGGGATATACGTGGCAAAATCCTGCAAGGAGGCCGGGAACTACGTAGAACTCCCAGGCGGCCCTGTCCAGCGGTGCGTCCGTCATGTTGACCAGGTTGGTGATCCCCAGCAGCGGCAGCAGCACCACCGCCGCCCGCACCACCTTCCTGGTGACAGCAGAGCAGGGATATACGTGGGAAAATCCTGCAAGGAGGCCGGGAACTACGTAGAACTCCCAGGCGGCCCTGTCCAGCGGTGCGTCCGCCATGTTGACCAGGTTGGTGATCCCCAGCAGCGGCAGCAGCACCACCGCCGCCCGCACCACCTTCCTGGTGACAGCAGAGCAGGGATATACGTGGCAAAATCCTGCAAGGAGACAGGGAACTACGTAGAACTCCCAGGCGGCCCTGTCCAGCGGGGCGTCCGCCATGTTGACCAGGTTGGTGATCCCCAGCAGCGGCAGCAGCACCACCGCCGCACGCACCGCCTTCCTGGTGACAGCAGGACAGGGATATACGTGGGAAAATCCTGCAAGGAGGCCGGGAACTACGTAGAACTCCCAGGCGGCCCTGTCCAGCGGGGCGTCCGCCATGTTGACCAGGTTGGTGATCCCCAGCAGCGGCAGCAGCACCACCGCCACCCGCACCGCCTTACTGGTGACAGCAGAGCAGGAATATACGTGGGAAAATCCTGCAAGGAGGCCGGGAACTACGTAGAACTCCCAGGCGGCCCTGTCCAGCGGGGCGTCCGCCATGTTGACCAGGTTGGTGATCCCCAGCAGCGGCAGCAGCACCACCGCCGCCCGCACAGCCTTCCTGGTGACAGCAGAGCAGGAATATACGTGGCAAAATCCTGCAAGGAGACAGGGAACTACGTAGAACTCCCAGGCGGCCCTGTCCAGCGGGGCGTCCGCCATGTTGACCAGGTTGGTGATCCCCAGCAGCGGCAGCAGCACCACCGCCGCACGCACCGCCTTCCTGGTGACAGCAGGACAGGGATATACGTGGGAAAATCCTGCAAGGAGGCCGGGAACTACGTAGAACTCCCAGGCGGCCCTGTCCAGCGGTGCGTCCGCCATGTTGACCAGGTTGGTGATCCCCAGCAGCGGCAGCAGCACCACCGCCGCCCGCACCACCTTCCTGGTGACAGCAGAGCAGGGATATACGTGGGAAAATCCTGCAAGGAGGCCAGGAACTACGTAGAACTCCCAGGCGGCCCTGTCCAGCGGTGCGTCCGCCATGTTGACCAGGTTGGTGATCCCCAGCAGCGGCAGCAGCACCACCGCCGCACGCACCACCTTCCTGGTGACAGCAGAGCAGGGATATACGTGGCAAAATCCTGCAAGGAGACAGGGAACTACGTAGAACTCCCAGGCGGCCCTGTCCAGCGGGGCGTCCGCCATGTTGACCAGGTTGGTGATCCCCAGCAGCGGCAGCAGCACCACCGCCGCACGCACCGCCTTCCTGGTGACAGCAGGACAGGGATATACGTGGGAAAATCCTGCAAGGAGGCCGGGAACTACGTAGAACTCCCAGGCGGCCCTGTCCAGCGGTGCGTCCGCCATGTTGACCAGGTTGGTGATCCCCAGCAGCGGCAGCAGCACCACCGCCGCACGCACCACCTTCCTGGTGACAGCAGAGCAGGGATATACGTGGCAAAATCCTGCAAGGAGACAGGGAACTACGTAGAACTCCCAGGCGGCCCTGTCCAGCGGGGCGTCCGCCATGTTGACCAGGTTGGTGATCCCCAGCAGCGGCAGCAGCACCACCGCCGCACGCACCGCCTTCCTGGTGACAGCAGGACAGGGATATACGTGGGAAAATCCTGCAAGGAGGCCGGGAACTACGTAGAACTCCCAGGCGGCCCTGTCCAGCGGTGCGTCCGCCATGTTGACCAGGTTGGTGATCCCCAGCAGCGGCAGCAGCACCACCGCCGCACGCACCACCTTCCTGGTGACAGCAGAGCAGGGATATACGTGGCAAAATCCTGCAAGGAGACAGGGAACTACGTAGAACTCCCAGGCGGCCCTGTCCAGCGGGGCGTCCGCCATGTTGACCAGGTTGGTGATCCCCAGCAGCGGCAGCAGCACCACCGCCGCACGCACCGCCTTCCTGGTGACAGCAGGACAGGGATATACGTGGGAAAATCCTGCAAGGAGGCCGGGAACTACGTAGAACTCCCAGGCGGCCCTGTCCAGCGGTGCGTCCGCCATGTTGACCAGGTTGGTGATCCCCAGCAGCGGCAGCAGCACCACCGCCGCACGCACCACCTTCCTGGTGACAGCAGAGCAGGGATATACGTGGCAAAATCCTGCAAGGAGACAGGGAACTACGTAGAACTCCCAGGCGGCCCTGTCCAGCGGGGCGTCCGCCATGTTGACCAGGTTGGTGATCCCCAGCAGCGGCAGCAGCACCACCGCCGCACGCACCGCCTTCCTGGTGACAGCAGAGCAGGGATATACGTGGGAAAATCCTGCAAGGAGGCCGGGAACTACGTAGAACTCCCAGGCGGCCCTGTCCAGCGGTGCGTCCGCCATGTTGACCAGGTTGGTGATCCCCAGCAGCGGCAGCAGCACCACCGCCGCCCGCACCACCTTCCTGGTGACAGCAGAGCAGGGATATACGTGGCAAAATCCTGCAAGGAGACAGGGAACTACGTAGAACGCCCAGGCGGCCCTGTCCAGCGGTGCGTCCGCCATGTTGACCAGGTTGGTGATCCCCAACAGCAGCAGCAGCACCACCGCCGCCTGCCTGCAGGGATTAAATCAAGCGGCTCTGGCAGGAGGTGAAGACGCATGTGTGTAGGACCAGAGCAGGAATTCACTTGTTCAACATACTCATTATCCCCAACAGCAGCTGCATCACCACCACTGGCGTGCACAACAGTTTCCAGTGACAGCTAGGTAGAGCGATTTTGTGAAAAGCCCGCGAAAGAGAAAAGGAAATGTGTGGCGTTCAACCAGAGTGCAAACTCCCAAGTGGTACACCCTGGCGTGGCCTCCACCATGTTGACTAGGTTGGAGATTCCCAGTAACAGCAGCAGCAGCAGCAGTACACTACCGCCCACACCACCTACCTGGTGATCACAGCAGAGCAATTCCATGATCAACTTTGGAAGGAGTCACTGGAGGGTGTGGTAAGGACCATAGGTGGAGCACCTGCCATATTGAACATGTTGATGACCCCTAGCAACGCTCGTGATGCCTTGCGTATGGCAACAGTAAAGTATGATGAAGTCTTGGATGGAGGAGATGAAGTGTCTTTAGAGGAATAGAACTTCAACACCCATGAAGCCCTTTCCAGTGGAGCATCCACTATGTTGACAATGTGGTTATCCCCGGGTTGTGGCAGCAGCACCACATACCCATTGTGAAGGCAAGAGTAGAAAGAAAACACTGATGCACGACAGCCATGGTGAAGCCATGATATGTAAGTACAGAGTTATGTAAACACTCAAAGGACGGTGTTTGGGCCGTTAATTCTGGTACAATGGCAGGATTTCACAGTTTGAGTGAGTTCGAACGTGGTGTTATAGACGGTGCATGAGAGATGGGAAACAGCATCTCTGTGGTAGCGATGAGGTGATGCTTTTCGCGTATTACCATTTGACGAGTGTACAGTGAATATCGCTAATCCGGTAAAACATCGAATCACTACCGTCAAAGAAAGCTCCTGCAAGAACGGGAACAATGACGACTATAAAGATTCGTGCAACTTGACGATTGTGCAACTCTTTTGTTACGGATTTCAACTCTGCAACATCAACAAGTGTCAGTGTACGAAACGTACAACGAAACATTGCATGGCCGATGTGGACTTTCTGAGCTGCAGACCCACTCGTGTTCCCTTGCTGACTGCATGACATAAAGCCTTACACCTTGAACTATGTCGTATGTTGTGAATTAATATATATATGACAGCAATTAATTATCTTGGTTAGCCACCATATTTCTCCAAAATATGGAAAATTAAAATGTTACTGATCAGCCGTGGTCTGATCATATTCTCAAATATATAATAAATATTCCTACTCTATTGCAATGTATCAGTTGTACCAAACAAAAAAATGTACTTGAAAAATTATTGGTAAACCGTGGAATTTAACTATTCTGTTTCCCTCCAAAATAGGGAAAAACGAATGTTCTTAAATGAAAGATGATCTGCTCAAAATCAATTTATTATAATTAAACATGAAATAAATCAGATGACATTTTCTATAATGTAAAACAGATAATAGTATTCGAACAATCTTTTACAAATGTTAAAATATTGAGACACAGAAATGACTGGCTGAGTCAAAGATCGGAGGTTTTGCAAAACAGAATGCTATTAGATTGGCTACACAGGGGCTAGAAATTATCGTTAGCGCTAAGTTCCCCGGAGTAAATAGGCAGATCTCAAAAGAATAAAATAAGGGACAGAATCCAGCAAGTCTGATTCATATAACCCTCCAGCAAGTGCGTCACCTTACCCACACAGATGATCATTTACGGCAGCGTCTCAGGCTCGCAGGCAGCAGGCGGTGGGAGCGGATGAGCTGAAATTTTTATCCGACCGTAATTGCTGCGACCTGTTAAGCAGGTTCGACATGTAACTTATAGGAAATGTCATCTGATTTATTTCATGTTTAATTATAATAAATTGATTTTGTGGTATCGACAGCAATTGAAAGTTTTATACCTAATAAATTAATAAAAGAAGGAGGCGATCCCCCTTGGTACACAAAACAGGTTACGACACTGTTGCAAAAGCAAAGGAAAAGGCATACTAAATTTAAAAGAACACGAAATCCCCAGGATTTGCGATCGTACTCAGAAGCTCGAAATATAGCGAGGCTTTCAATGCGAGATGCCTACAATATTTATCACAACGAAACTGTTTCTCATAATTTGAATGAAAACCCAAAGAGATTTTGGGTCATATGTTAAATATACTCGGGGCAAGTCACAAACAATACCTTCACTACGTGATAGTAATGGCGATCCTGCCGATAACAGCGCTACTGAAGCAGAGTTACTAAACTTAGCTTTTAGAAACTCATTCACCAAAGAAGACGAAACCAATATTCCAGATTTCGAATTACGAACAGATGCCGTAATGAGTAACATAGAAGTAGATATAATCGGAGTAGTGCAGCAACTAAAATCACTTAACAAGAACAAGTCTTCTGGCCCGGATAGTATACCCATTAGATTTCTATCTGATTATGCTGAAGCGATAGCTCCTTACATAACAGTCATATACAACAGCTCTCTCATAGAAGGATCTTTACCAAAAGATTGGATAGTTGCACAGGTCACACCTATATTCAAGAAAGGCAGTAGGAGTAACCCACTGAACTACAGGCCTATTTCATTGACGTCAATTTGCAGCAGGGTTTTGGAACATATCCTTTATTCAAATATTATGAATTACCTCGAACAGAACGATCTATTGACCAAAGGTCAACACGGATTTAGAAAATATCGTTCATGCGAAACACAACTAGCTCTTTATTCACACGAAGTGATGGGTGCTATCGACAAGGGTTTCTCAAATCGATTCCGTATTTCTTGATTTCCAGAAAGCTTTTGACACCGTACCTCACAAACGGCTTTTAATCAAATTGCGTGGTTATGGTATATCGCCCCAAATTTGCGATTGGATAGGGGATTTCTTGTTAGAGAGGACACAGTTCGTAGTAATCGATGGTAAGGCATCGACTAAAACAGAGGTGATATCGGGCGTTCCACAGGGTAGTGTTATTGGTCCTCTGCTATTCCTTATTTACATAAACGATTTAGGGGAAAATCTAAGTAGCTCTCTTAGGTTGATTGCAGATGACGCCGTCATTTACCGTCTAGTAAAATCATCTGAAGATCAAAACCAACTGCAGAACGATCTGAATAAGATATCAGTATGGTGTAAAAATTGGCAATTGACTCTAAATAATGAGAAATGTGAAGTCGTCCTCATGAGTACGAAAAGAAATCCGTTAAACTTTGTTTACAACATAAATCAATCAAATGTGAAGGCCGTAAACTCCACAAAATACCTAGGAATTACTATTACTTCAGACTTAAACTGGAAAGAACACGTAGACAATATCGTGGGAAAGGCGAACCAGAGACAGCGTTTTATTGGCAGAACCCTTAAAAGATGCAACAGAACTACTAAAGAAACTGCATACACTGCGCTTGTCCGTCCATTGTTGGAGTATTGGAGCCCAGTGTGGGATCCTTATCAGGTGGGTTTGACGGAGGACATCGAAGAGTCCAAAGAAGGGCAGCTCGTTTCGTATTGTCACGATACAGGTGAGACAGCGTCACGGAAATGATACAGGATCTGGGATGGGAATCATTACAACAACGGCGCTTATCACTGCGGCGTGGGCTACTTGCGAAACTCCAATCGCCAACATTCTCCTCCGAATGCGAAAATATATTGTTGACTCCCACTTACATAGGTAGAAATGATCATCAGAATAAAATACGAGAAATCAGAGCTCGAACAGAGAGATTCAGGTGTTCTTTCTTCCCGCGCGCTATTCGAGAATGGAATGGGAGATAAAGAGTATAATTGTGGTTCGATGAACCCTCTGCCAGGCACTTAAATGTGATTTGCAGAGTATCCCATGTAGATGTAGATAGATGTAGATGAAACACAGCGTCACTAGTATCGGCGTCACTAGGCAGTTGCTGTGCGATTCTATGACACTAGTAGACTAATCAATATTTTGCATAGGTGAAACAAAGGACGCTTGGCACAAATCGATGAATCACTTGCGTAATAAGATATGAAAAAAAAAAAAAAAAAAAAAAAAAAAAAAAAAAAAAAAAAAAAAAAAAAAAAAACACACAGGGTCCCAGTCGCCAAGGCGCGAATGCTCTAATAGAGACTTCTAGCAAAACGAAAACTAAACTGTGGCCGATCACAGCGTAACCACAGGACAGTATTACGTCCGTGAAGTAAACACAAGTTCTACAGGGTCCGAATCTTCGGAATCAAACACATGTCTAACCAGAGGACCGTTAAAGACGATGGCCTCCCGGCGAATCTAAACGGAGTATTGCGTGTCTCCTGAGGTCCGTACTCTTCGGACGCTCAAATAGGAGTCTCCCGAGGTCCGCACACTTTGGACGCTCACACAGGAGTTTTTCGAGCTCCGTACACTTCTGACGCTCAAACCGGAGTCTCCCGAGGTCCGTACCCCCGGACGCTCAGACACGAATCCTCGTACCTCCTCGCTCTCTGCCGCAGCTTACGGCCACACCCACGCGAAAAAGACGCACCAAGAAGGTCTCGCAAACTGCTTTCCTCATAAGCCAGAAGCAGAAAAGAAGGTCAATTGCACACTTGTAAATGAGTGCTTCGAAATGAAAATACAATCCACTGAAGTAATAATTTTGTTCCTCTGTTAACAGAAAAGAAGTATGAATACTTCAAGCAATGCAATCTGCACTTGCAACTAACTGTGAGCTATGTCACTGGACGCTTTGGCAGCAACTGCCCGCTTGCGTCCTGTCACCACGAGCGCAGCTAGCCGAATCCCGACTTACTTTTCAGCAAGCCACAAGTCTCTCCACACCGTTATCTCAAGAGCCAATCCAGCTATAGTTGTTTCAAATCCCTCTCCCTCACCTTTACTTCCTTCCAGACATGTGTCCTACGAAAAGGGCAGCTTGTAGCGGCTCCTAGGAGGCTCCAGAACAGCTGGATCGCAGCGTCGCGGCCGGTCAGTGGCGCGTGGCCTCGCGCGGCCTCGTCCCCACGCCGCGGCCTCGAGCACCGCCGCGACTGCCGCCGCCACCTGCCGGCCTCCCTCACTGACTGGGCTGCGTTTCCGTCTCCAACAGGGGAAATATTGTAAACATTAAATGCTGCATACCAGCATCAAACAGTCTTCTCTGTCACCTGGTCAACATTCATATTCCCCATCTTCCTACCTATTTTTGCTTTCAGATTATCCGGAATAAACTGATACCAGTAATTACATTATACATAAATGCACGTTCTTAATTATTAGTACATAAACATAGCGTCTAAGGTTGTGAAATTTCCTGCCGTCCTACAAAACTTACTTCAAAAAATAACGAAGGTCTGATTGTGGATTCTCTCACTACCGAAATTGTTAAAGCTAGTGAAGATCTTGGTGCCAAAACAATGAAACTCAAAAATTATAAAGTCTGGGAAACTATATTTGTTCCAAAAGGCTGGAACGTAAGACTAATTTACCCATTTCACAGGAAAGGTAATAAACGAGATGTTCATAATTGTAGAATGCAAAATTTTGTCGAAACCACTTGTGGACAAAGTGAAACCATTATTACATCAAGAAGTTGGAGAATATCAAGCTTTGTTTACAAGTGGGAAATCCTCTCCAGAACACACTTTAAACCTGAAGCAAATAATTATATATCTCAGAACATAAAGCCATTTAGATACATTAGCAGTTCTGTATGCAATAACTACTTAAAATTCAGTTTACATAACTAAATTTTCGCTTAGTCTTTATTAAAGCAAAGACCATATAATACCTTTCGTTGGTAAGTAAATAATTTATCAGGTAAAATACCTTCTAACACGCGTAACTTTGCTGTAGTGTAATTTTGCACAAACTTCCAACTGATTTTGTTGCGCCAGCTACCTGACAGTGTACCCGTGGCTCCTGCATGGAAGAACCAAACAGCAAGTCGCATAGAAGTCAGAGTGATGTTCTTCGCCGGACTAAGATATGTATATGTATGAACTGTAACTTGCTTCAGCCTCGAGAAAAACTAGTTATCGTACTCGCGATTTAATGCCTTACTTTGAATAAAGCAATAAATAAAGTAATTAACATATCAGATATCACTTGTAAGCAGCAAATACTGTGTTAAAGGTTCCAATATGTAGGATAATGCGTCTAAATGACTTGAATGCTTACACATCCCTCCCCTTGGACAAAATTTTTCTCTGGGATTTGTTAATGAAGAGGAAACCTTGACAAATTCAGGCAAAAATTAACAATATCAAAAGAATGTTCAGCCATTTTTCACAAAAAATAATTTTCGCTTAAATTCTATTTCCATCTAATTATAAGTTATACAATTTTGTTTTGTTTGGGTATAAAAATTTTACTTTTACAAACTTTTAAATATGTCTCTTCCAATGCCATTATGTGTTCCTGTTTTGTTGCAAAAGAAATACTTTGCAACATTGTAATAATTCTTTAAATTCCTTTGTGTTCAGAGTATAGTGTATGTGGTAATTTCTGATTTTATTATTTAGATCAGCTCTGCATATAATGATTGCAAAAGCTTCATTGCGTATATTTGTTTTACTTTTAGCTTTAACTATTATTGATTTGAGTTTCTGTATAATTGAAGAATGAAGTAGCATCACTTATTACATTATCCTCAGTTTAAATTTAAATAATATGATATTCATGATTTTCTCTTACATACATTACAACAATACCCAAACATACATTACAAACGTTTACTAAATATTCAGATTTAAACATATAATAATATTTAACCAACATAAATAATAAAAATTTTACAATATTAGACAAATAAATGCCAAAAGAGTTCCACAACCTATATAAATTAAAATTTGTATTCTCTTGTGCCACACAATTTGCACTTTTTAATACACTTCACTGACTCTACAAATAGTGCCGAACAGTTTGCACTTCTTATAGTCTTTGTTTCTTTTTCTGCTGATGACCCATGTATTCACAGTCCACTGTGATTGCAGAATCTCGTCAACTCATTTTATCGGTTTTACGAATCAAGTGAGAAGGACCATAGCATACAATGTCGGGACTTTTAGTTGTCGATGAGGCTAAACCTAAGTATCTTGCCTTATACTGAAAGCAATTGACGACTGTAAAATATTAAATCGTGGTTCCAATTTTTGTCACACCATGGATTAGTATGACACCTCTGTAGATATGGATGGAAGAATAATTTGAATATACTCCTGTTGCAGATTGTCATTGATTATGGTTGTGAGTCGAAGACTCATTTAGACTATTGCTTGAAGTTGTATTTAATACTTTTGTACAAAGAGATGGTATTGCGGGATGGTCATTATTGATTAACATACTGCAATGACGTTGATCTAAACTCAATCTCAAAATTCTAAAGATTTGCTGTAGTTCATGCAACATGTATATCCAATCCATTCCACCTTGATTTATCATTATTTACTACTGCCAATGCATATAGTAAGGTCTGTGCTGTACATAATTATCCTCTTATTTTATTTTGTGAAGCCTAACCTGGATGCAACTTGCATTTCCAGTGACACAATGGTCTTCACCATCTGTGCTCACTCAACATGACCGTAGTGTCTCCTTCACTATACAGAAGTCTTCATCGTTGAAAGTGGTGGAGGTGGTCTCTGAAGTCTCTCCCATTCTTTATTGATAATACATTGTTTTCCTTTTTAATTTTTGTCACATCTACTTTATACAATACAAAAATTTTTAAACCTCCCCTCTTTATAATAAACTATATGCTCTTAATGCCAATGATTCCATAATATCAAGTTATTTTTACAAAAATTTGTTACATAGTGATGTTTTTATGTATTAAATCATATGAACTTTAAAAATCTTAACACATTTTGTTCTAGCTGCGAGCTATGCTCGCAGTACCTGCACGAAGCGTTGCCGACGAGCGACGAGCTATTGCTCGCAGTGACATATAAAAATGCACAGAAAACCAACTACGAGCTATACTTGCAGTTTGTGGGTTCTGTTATACAGCTTGATTGTTTAGTTATGCGACAACGACAAAAAGACATAGCCTGGTTCTAGAACCCCATACTAAGTCCCAGAACTTAAAGTGTTAATAATCTATATTATATTTTATATTGTAACACGCCTCTTCATTCTTCTGGAATTTTTTGTGTGCTGTGTTGTTTGTGCACCTAATTCATACAAAAATACTCTTCTCTCTCCGAAAACCTAAACTTAATCTCTTTTTTAATCATTTTATTTAATTTGTTTTATTTGTGTATAGCAAATATTTGTATATAGGAAATTACGCTTTAAAGTTCAATTTACCTTTTGTGTATATTTTACCTCTTCTTTACTGCTTCCACTGTAAAGTCATGTGTTGGATAAAAATGTCTTTTTTTTTTCTATATAATAATTCAAGTGGATGGTATGGAATATTCCTAAAACTTTTCCTGTCTAAGGATTGGTCATCTCTACCGCATTATTGTGTACAATTCGTGTAATTATTACTGGTCCTTTACACACAGAAAAAAAGTTTCCCATATTTTGTTTTACTCTTTTGAGATAAATCGTGTAATTTCCCCTCTTAAATTAACCTTGTCCATTATTATTACCATTTCTGAATCCATAGCCAGCTCTGTATAAATTACAATTATTGTGATTATTCCTATTCCCTGATTATACTCGCCATTATTGTCTCACTTTCCTCTTTGTTCCATTGCTTCGCATCATCTGTTCCACCATTCCATTGACCTGAATTGCCATAATTATTTTTATTTCTATTACTCCCAGAATAATCATACCTAAATCTATCATTCACTCTCTCGTTCTTGCCCTGTTTCTCTCTTAAATCCGCCTCCTTAAACATAAACTCTAATTTCCTTAATACTTCCTTAAATACTTCTACATTCTCTTTCTTTCCTACAGTAGCTTGCTGATACTTTTCGGGTAACTTTATCCTACATAAACGTGTTAACTCTCCATTTTCGTATGGTCTATCCAAACATTAATTTTTCTTATCCAATAACTCATACATACTTTATCCTATTCTGAGCTCCCTTCCACCAATACCTGTCTAAAAACGCTGATCACAACTGTTGAAAAGATGAACAATTTTGTGCAACTTTTTGCTTCACCTGTGCTACAGAACCTGATATGTGAGCACAAATAAAATCCAACCTATGTTCCAAACTCCAATGATTCCGTAGCCCTACCTGAAATTGAACTATAAATGTCCTTGCATGTATATTACCTCCTACATCTTTAAAGTGTTGAAAATTTTTTACTGTCAAGAAGTGGTCTGTATCGTATCTATTCATGCTACCAAATTGTGGTTTATTCATAGAATCACACATTCTGCTATTTACCATATTCTCCTGTCTACTATGTGGCATGTTGAAAGACGACCGTCTGCCGTCTTCCATATTTTTTGCATATTTCTGTAAAGGTATAATTTATTTAATGTCACTTGATTATCATTTTGTTAAAACTTAAACCCCACTCTTTTCAAGGCTTGAGGAACAGCATTTTTATTTCATCTGTTAAAATATTAGTTAATATTGCTAGGTTTTACTTATTTTGTTATGTTAATAATTTGTTATTATATTAATTAATGTGGCATAAGTAACGCTTCTCCGCTACGCCTCTGTCCCTGTGAGAATGTGCAGTTGCTGTACTTATAAGTGTGTCCAAGAATCTATGGCTGTTTGAATGTGGGGAGTGATAGCTCGCTTCGCATCGTTCTCTCTGGCTCAGAGTCGATAGCTGCTGAGGTTACCAAAGAGGTTTCTACACCCTTTGGTTATAGTCTAGTCAGCAAGCCTTCCCTCAAGCGCGAGTCTCGCTGTCCTTATCACCGCTGTTTCTTGAATTTTCCGGCTTCTGGTCGCTTCCCGCGTCCAGTGGCCGCTCGGTCTGATCATTCTGGGCTGGTCTTCTGGTGCGGTAAGGTTGGTTCTGCTCTTGCTTCTGGAGATGGTAGCGTTTCATTGACTAGCACGTTTAACTTAGATTCGTAAAATTAGACCTATTTTTTTTTTGTTTTTTTTTTTTTGTTTTTGTTTTTTGTGAACATTTTCTCTGATCTTGTGCGGAAATGTGTTCTCGTTTTTTCAATTCAGTGATTTCCAACAGACAAACGTGATGTGTATGATTATGGTTGCAGTTTGATAATGGCTTGGTATGTTAAAACCATTTGTGATCATGTGGCGGTGTATGAACTCTGTGTAAATACTTTCTAACTTTGTGGGGCGCGATTTCTAATAGTTGATATGTTCATTTTTGTACAGTGCATGTAAAAATCTTCTCATCCTTTCCTTTCGTGAGTGATATGTTTTGCAGGTGATTGGTTCATAGAACGAAGACTTCAGCTTCCACTCTTGTTTGTTCCATGCCCATCAGGCAAGTAACTATGCGGGTGTCGTTCTGATTTACACAAATATTTCACGATCTTCTCTCCCCGCCTATTTTAATTTTGCTGTCTCTTCTATGACTGGTAGTATACACTCTGTCTTTGTCAATATTCCTCTCTGAGCCTTGTACAACCTCCTTCAATAGCTTCCTTATGTAATTCTAAACATTTCTATGGGTTGCATGCTGTAATTCTTAATTTCATTTGTCCGACTTTGTGGTTTTTCTGAGACAGGACCTCATCCGTCTCTGTAATCGCCTCCTATGGCGTGTAGCTGTATTTCATTCGCTTCCTTATATAATTCAAAACATTTCTATGGGTTGCATGCTGTATTTAATTTTCTTTATTTTTCGGAAATTGAATTTATTCAATTTTATCAGTTTTCGGAACCACGTGGGTCCGAGTTTGCAGCTAGTCGCCTGAATTCACGCCACTTCTCATATAACACAAGCACCTAGATCGATTTCTAACGGACTGCAACTTAAGAATCCATCGTGATTCTGTATAATGAATCCGATTTTCAACCATTTCACATTCAGTGGAATGTATTCATGTAATGGTGCCGTGTGTCGCCATTTGCGTGTTTGCGCGCGGTCCAATTCAGATGTAATTTAACTTGGCTATAGACATGCAGCATCTCATAACAGGCACGACATACCTAAGCCAGCTTCCAGGTGTTTTTGTACATTGTGTTTTGCGCTACTTCCGAAGGAAGACATTTCAACAATTCCGACAAACCATCGATGTTCGTCGTGCGATGTGAGCAGAATATGAGCTTTAAGTCAGGGGTCAATCACTATGACATGGACGGTAAGTGGCTGCATTGTATAGCAGAGAGATTAAATTCACCCCCTCCCCCTTTACGTCCTTCCTCGGCGATGCGTATTAGTTCTCCTTCCTGCCGCATATCTCGATCACTGAATTCGAAGCTTAATTTACCATCTACAGTGTATATCGACTTCTATCGATAATTGCAGACATGATCCATGACATCTGACATCAGCAAAACATGAAATAAAAGAAACCTGCCTTAAACAAATAATAATTTTGGTTTCCAAAGTCAGATATGCAGGTGCTGAAACGTAGGGGAGACCCGGTAACGACGCCACCCTGGGTGACAACGGCACCCCAGTTGTTTGAGGTGCACGCTTGCCCTTGTTCTATCTCCATTACCTGCCGCAGAACAAATTCCTGTGGTCGCCGTCCATGACCGCTGACAGGTATTAATCGTGTGAAATAAACTGTTAGTTTCGACGTTTCGGATCTAATTATCGAGCCTTCATTTTATTGAAATAAGTACCTGTGTAGTCTGTCAGTGCTTTCTAATACTCTTTATTAAGGTAATCGGTACATATTTCGCTTCGATTTCGTCTCTATAACCTGATTGTTTTGCAAAATCTTAGACTTTAAATTGACGCTCTTAGCCATATTTTGCAAATGGGGCAATCACACGGTGGTGGAGAATTTAGGCAAAATGACGTGTGATATAGATGCATACATTCTGTGAAATGGGCACTTGCAGAATGTAGAGAATGTAATAGTTTTGATTTGCCAAAAACTATATTTCGACTTTTCCGGAATCTTAATCAAGCCTAATTTTTGAAATGTATTTTTATTCCAATTTTATATCAACAGGTACCTGAAGCCTTCTAAATGTTTGATACAGTAGAATGATAAGTATAAATTACAACAGTTGTAACACTTATTTACTACTTCTCATTCATCGTGTAGGTTTATCCTTGATTTTCAAATGTATGGCGTCATTACCCCGAACCCAGGGTAATGGTGCCACAGCGTATGCTTTCACAATATATTTTTAAAAATAAAACTTAACAAGATACATGGCTGAAAAAATTTGTAATAAAGTAGTATTAGGGGGCGTTGCTGTACTATTATTATGTACGAAGCAAACGCACTTTTAATAAGGTAAAAATACTGGTTTCCCTTGAGTTGGCGCTATTCCCCTGGTCACCAAATAAACTATGTTTATCTAAAAGTTCGCCTAATTTGTAGAAGAAGTTACCATTCAGAACTTCTTTTCATTTCTTTTTAAATACTGGTTACCTATCTGTCAGACTTTTGATGCTACATGATAAGTGACCAAAGAGTTTGGGGCAACACAGGTTAAAACTTAATTAGTGAGGATAACCCTTTCTGCTTGTGTTGTAGCTCTGTTAATTTTGAATTGGGTTGGATGGTTAATCACAAATTATATAAGACTTTTAAGCCTCTTTAAATATTTCCCTGCAAACAAATAATAACCTACACGCTACAAGTTTATTGTACTCTCCTTGTTCATAAGAGTATAAGTTCAAATGTTCAAATGCGTGGTCATCAGTCCGTAGCTTACAAACTACTTAAGCCTAGGTAAATTAACCTAGGAACAAACACACACACACATGCCCCAGGGACGACTCGAACCTCCACGACGAGCAATCGCGCGCTCCGCAGCGAGGTGCTTTAGACCGCTCGGCTAAGAGTATAAGTAAAAGTTGGTAATGGTAATGAGATTCTGTTATAGGTGTCTTGCAAGACACGGGCCTTTAACACTCTATAAATATTAGTATGGCTATGTAAATTTTACTGTAGGCGTCGTGCATGTAACAAGCCTATAGATTGCTACACCACATTAGCACCTGTATTGGATAACGCGTAATATCATCCCGACAAATGACACGTACTAATTCAGAACAAAATGAGCGGATTAGGTAATACTTTTACTACATCTGACTGCGTTTCATTTATATTAAGATTCAGGTTCGTAGCGCCAGCCTACCCTCACACATGATATCAGAGATATAATTTGTCGTGTTTACTGTTTTAAGTCTCACAACCGGTATCTCTATATAAATAGAAACTCATAAATGTCTTTCATCTAACAACTAGAGTTTACTAAACCTCGCTCAAAATAAACGTACGTAAATAATTGACTACAGATCAACTCGTGAGTTACGTACCTCTCTTTCAGTACAAATTACGAACTGATCTATTTCTCAGATATCATTATTACTGAACATTAGTGATATTATATTCAGAATATCTTATTGCGCTTCTTTAAAGTCAATGAATATGTTTAATAAAGTTATTCCAAATGTATGTCAATATTTACTACGTCAAAGATGTTAACTGTAACACTTTTATCTCTGACATCAATATTTTGAACCTTCGAGATACATTCAGAATACAACATATATCTTTACTCACAGTCAAACTACATTTTGCTAAATACTTAAAGAAGAAGCAATAAATTACCTGTTGGTTTTTCATAGAGCTACCCGCTCGTATTCTTCCTCCGTTTTCTCTTTTCTTATGTTAGTCCCAGTCTGGATGAACGAGTGACTTTATTAAAATTTAGTATCCCTGACTAGCTGCGCTGGACCCGTTGTCCTATGTGCCACCGCCACTTTTACTGCTAACATTAATTACAGATTTTTAAACAAAATTCATCCTCTTCAGGTGTTGGCGTAACTAAATCCCAATAAAGTAAATTAAGCCAACTAGGTCACTCGTCACCAATTTATGTACAAAATCGTTTTACAGTCTCGCATTAATAGTTCCAGCTCATTTCACGAAATTTAACATTTTCTTTCCTTAATTCAAACAACGAGACAAATATCGACTTTCAGTAGCAATTAATAATTCTTAATAATAATTTCAGCCGGAATACTTCATTAAAGGCAATTACCGGAAATTTGATGCCACCACTCAACATTAAAAGGTTCCTCCAAGCTAATCAAAATACGCGTCTTTCCAAATAAACGTATCGCCTCACTGCGTACGTCAGTAAAACCACTCAATAATACTCCTTCACCAATATCAATGCTCAATATCACCATAAACCACCAAAAGGGAAAATGTCGCCTTTCTGCAGAATTTTCCCGGACCAGACACAATATAATCACCATCCTATATGTAACCAGATCAGACTACAAGCGATACTAAGCGTTGAATAAAATCCCTCTTACCAATATACTTTACACACTTAGATCAATCACAATCCGATAAATTAATAACACTTATTCACTTCCTAGTACCTCTAAGTTTATTTCTCGGCTGTATACTACGCAAATAAATTGCTGCTAATACATGATTCTGCAATTATCAGCTTTTATCACACATTAAAACCCTTCCGACACACTTTAAACAGCTATTAAGTTGAAAGATGATACTGCTCTCTACTTATAAAATTACACACTGAAATACCTGTCACTGGAAAAAACAATTTACTCCTGAGCATTAAGCGAGAGCCTTTTCAAGTAAATATTGGAGGCTCCTAAACTCACATCCTCCAAACCTTACTTCTGGAACCAAGCAGTGTTCCTCCCACATCGGTGACTGAACAAGAACCCCCCAGAACTTTCTATGTGGAACTCTCAATCACACAAAAAAAGAAGAACGATTTTGGACATTTTACAATTAAGTATCATTTGCCTGCAGTATAGTGGCCAGATGCTCGCGGTTTATGTCTCTGGCATCGCCCACCGTTCGTATGTCCTGGGACGCTGCATCTGCCTCTCCTATTTGACGTGACAAAGCAGCAAGCACGCACCGCCGCCACAGTCAAACATTCACACCTACACTCCTGGCCATTAAAATTGCTGCATCACGAAGATGACGTGCTACAGACGCGAAATTTAGCCGACTCGAAGAAGATGCTGTGATATGCAAATGATTAGCTTTTCAGAACATTCACACAAGGTTGGCGCCGGTGGCGACACCTACAACGTGCTGACATGAGGAAAGTTTCCAACCGATTTCTCATACACAAACAGCACTTGACCGGCGTTGCCTGGTGAAACTCTGTTGTGATCCCTCGTGTAAGGAGGAGAAATGCGTACCATCACGTTTCTAAGATTGATAAAGTTCGGATTGTAGCCTATCGCGATTGCGGTTTATCGTAACGCGACATTGCTGCTCGCATTGGACGCCATCCAAAGCATGTTAGCAGAATATGCAATCGGAGGGTTCAGGAGGGCAATACGGAACGCCCTGCTGGATCCCAACGGCCTCGTATCACTAACAGTCGAGATGACTGCTGGCCTGGCCAGCACATTCTCCAGTTCTCTCACCAACTGGAAACGTCTGGTCAATGGTGGCCGAGCAACTGGCTCGTCACTACTCTTGATGAACTGTGGTATCGTGCTGAAGCTTCATGGTCATCTGTACCTGTACACGCCATCCGAGCTCTGTTTGACTCAATGCCCAGTGATAGGAATGTACTTTAAATTGATTTGGTCGCAGCTGGTTTCATCGAATCCAATGCACGATAGAAAAAAAACTATTGTTCCTTTTAAAAAAATTATATCTTTGTGCTGTAACTCTTTGGGAAATGATACAATAAACTATGTTCATAGCTCCGCAGAAAGTGTAACATTTCTTATGTTGACCTACCATATTAAAATTTCCCGTCACCTATTATTTTATAAGCCGGCCGCGGTGGCCGAGGGGACTGAGGCGCTTCAGTCATGGTCTGCGCGGCCACTACTGTCGGGGGTTCGAATCCCCCCTCGGGCATGGATATTTGTGCCGTCCTTAGTTGTAGGTAGTTCATAAGTAGTTTGTAAGTTTAGGGACTGATGACCCCGTAGTTAAGTCCCTTAAGCTTAACAAACGTTTGAACGTTATTATTTAATAAATTACAGAGGCAAACACACTTAGTAAAACATCCGGTATAAAGCTACTCGAGAATACATAACTTCTTTTAAACATGTGGATAAAGCTGTCAGAAGTGTGATTGGGCGGTAGTATCCCCCTTTTTATGCAATGGTTTAGCGATAGCATATTTCAGTCTATCAGGTAAAATAACTTGCTTTAGAAAGCTATTACATATGCGGCTAAGAATCCTACTTATCTTTTGGGAACAAGATGTTAATATTCTGCTGGAAATGCCATCAATTCCATGTGAGCTTTTACAATTATATTTAACAAATTTCTTGGTGAACTGTTTTCAAACATCCTTTAAAATGTACCATAGAATAACTTAAATTTTAAATTACTACCAGGCACCTTATACTTTATCCTAATGTAACTGCTGTTGACTTTCTCTGAAATTGCTAGTTGCTAATTCATTAACTGAGCGCGCCTCTCTGGAGGACTGTTTCGGATTACTGAACGGAGCTATGTTATATGCTGTAACTATGTGGTCTTCCAATGTGTTTTTACAATAAAAAACCACCGCTCTCGAAGTGTATAGGTCTACTTCATACGTCTATCACCTAAATAATGCGAGAAAAATAACTGATTGGCTCCTTATTGTATTTCGGTACGAAATACAGACCAACATACTACACAAACCACAACTGCCGAGGCTAAGAACGCATACGAACCGTGCGGCGTTATGCCGGGCAGATGACCGCATTCCCGGAAACAACAACCTACTTTGCAGCAATGGTCATTAACCCTCAAACGCAGTTGTGACTTCTTTGTTTAATAAATGGTGCCGTGGATCCAAAGGGACATCTCTTTAATTTACTAACACTAAAGCTGAGCCTTTGCTATCGCCTTTTGACAGCTCGAACTTGGAATTTAAACGGTGATCTGACGGAAAAATTGAATAAACGAATTTGTAGAGGAGAATATTATCTACAACTTTGCTCTTTTATGTTTATTTATTTATTTATTTTCATACATTGTGTCGTTTCAGAGATATCTGCAAAAATAGCTGACTTTGGCACTGTCAGTGTCTGTAACGTGTCCCACTTTTAAGTCGCGCTGTTCAACCGATCCGCCCCAAATTTTACAGACGTAGTTGACAGCCGCGTGCGACTAGAACCAACGCCACCGAGATTACAAGGCCTGTGCACTGCCTACCAAGAGTAATCATAACAAAAGCTAACTGTTTGCCTTACGTAGTATTGTACTGCGTTTGGGACTACATGCACGTTGCATATTGTGTTTCAGAATGTTCATAATGTTATTTATTTGATTCTCAGACACATTTGTGTTGCTATAAGATATTTATATTAGTACAATATTTACAGATATTGGAATCGGACGATTCAGATTAGGCATTTTGTCTCATACCAGCAAAAATCTGCACGGAAAATCACATAAATTATATTAATAACTTTTTGAAACTCAAAGTTCAACGTGCACATATTCCGAAAGTCAGCACAATGCTACACAAGAGAAATAGTTTCCTTGTGTTATGACTACTCTTCGCAGGCAGGGCACAGACCTTGTAACTAGGTGGCGTTGCCAGAAACTCCCTTTTTCAAATATTTCGGACAGAAAGTAGGTTTGTAACACTAAAATGTTCAAATGTTTGTAAATTTATGGGTCTCAATTGCTTGGTTATTAGTCCCTAGCATACAAAGTACTTAACCTAAGGTAAACTAAACTAAGGACAACACAAACATCTACGCCCGAGGGGGGAATCGAACCCCCGACGGCGGACGGCCGCGCGCACCGCGAGACGGCGCTCCAGTGCGCGCGGCTAATCCGCCGCGGCTGTAACACTAAAGATGTGCCGTTCCTGATGGCCCTTGCACATTAGGAAATTTAATTGTAAATATCGCCTTAACCATACAGCAGAGACGAAAATTGAATAAACGTATTAGCAGAGGAGAAATTTGTCACCAACTTTGCTCTGTTGTGTTATTTCCACAACTTGGAACGTTTCACAGATATTTGTAAAAATAACAGCGTTTTGACACTGATTTTGTTCGAAATGTTTGCAAAATGTCATAAAAATACAGGAAAACGTAAAGTGTGCCGTAAAATACGCAATCACGATTTTTTCTAGTACAGAGCATATTGAACGACATCGTACATTGTTTGTACGGATACGTGACGGTTAATGAAATGAATAAAATTCTTATGCCACTAATGATTGGAATTCCAGGACTCACCTGAGTTGTTGAATCTCACTGGTGCGGCTCTGGCGCAGTTTGACCACCAGTACTCGTATGATGTTTAGCAGGAACAGGAAGTTCAACTGTATGAAGGAAAAAGTGTATCAGCAACGGGTGTTATAGTACAATTAAAATTATTTTAGAGGCACCTCTCTCTTAAATTAGGATGGCAGTCTTCCTATTTTATTAAACAATTTACAGAGGAGAAATTAATAAAGAGCATAGTTGACAAAACGAAAAAAAAGAAAAAAAAGATAAGACAATCATTTCCTGTATGTTCACAGAAAAAGAAATGTTTAACATAAAAATTATGATTTAATTTTTCTCGCTGCACTGACACAATTAATTAGGATTTCTCTTTTAATTGATTGATAACTCACGTCGTTCTACATAGATACTCTGCAAATCCTAGATACTCTGCAAATCACATTTAAGTGCCTGGCAGAGGGTTCATTAACCACTTTCACAATCCTTCTCTGCCGTTCCATTCTCTAACAGCGCGCGAGAAGAAGAAACAACTTAATCGTTCCGTTTTCAATCTGATTTCTCTTAGTTTAGTGAGATGTAACCCTTTGTAAGTGGGTGCTAGCAAAATATTGTCACATTCAGAAGTAAAAGTCTGCGATTGAAATTTCGCAAATAGATGTCGCTGCAACGAATAACGTCTTTCTTTTAATGATTTCCACCTCAATTCGTGCAACATTTCCATGACGTCCCCCCCCCCCCATGCCTCCGGTAACGTGATAAAACGAAACGATCTGGCCTTCTCTGAACCTTCTCAATGTCTTCCGTCAGTCCCACCTGGTGAGGGTCCCACAAGGGCTAACAGTACTCCAGGAGAGGACGTACAAGTGTGATGTAGGCAGTCTCTTTGGCGGAGCTGTTGCATCTTCGAAGCCTTCTGCCAATGAAACGTAACCTTTGCTTCGCCTTCTCCACAATATTTTCTATGTGTTCTCTCCAGTCTAAGTTGTTCGTAATTGTAACTCCCACGTATTTGGTTAAATGGACGATCTATCGTGTAATTGAAGTTCAGCGGATTTCCTTTAGAGGTCAGGTGTATTACATTCTCTAATAGCGCGCGAGAAGAAGAAACAACTAAATCGTTCCGTTTTCAATCTGATTTCTCTTATTTTAGTGAGATGTAACCCTTTGTAAGTGGGTGCTAGCAAAATATTGTCACTTTCTTAGCAGTTGCTTTTGATCCTCTATTGACTTAACTAACCGATAAACGACAATCTAAGGGAGCTATTCAGATTGTCTCCTAAATCGTTCATAAAACACAAGGAGGAGTAGGGGACCTATAACGCTTCTCTGGGAGACGCCAGATATCACTTCTGTTTTACTCGATGATTTCCCGTCAATTACTACGAACTGTTCCCTTTCTGATAGGAAATCGTGAATGCAATCGCTCAATTAGGGCGATATTCCATAAGCACGCAATTTCAGTAGAAGCCGCTTGTGAGGTACAGTGTCAAAAGCCTTCAGGAATGGAATGGATTTAAGATCCCTTGTCGATGGCACTTATCGCTTCATGCGAATAAAGGGCAAGCTGTGTTTCGCAAGAGCGATACTTTCTGAATCCGTGTTGACTATTAGCTAATATGTCGTTTTCTTCGAGGTAGTTCATAATGTTCGAACAAAGTATATGTTCCAATATCCTACTGCAAATCGACGTCAATCAGATGGGCCTGTAATTTGGGGGATCACTCCTATTGACTTTCTTGAATACTGGAGTAACTTGGGCAACTTTCCAGTCTTTGAATACGTATCTTGTGCTGAGTGATCGGTTGTATATGATAGCTAAGTATGGAGTTATTGCATCAGCAAACTCTGAGAGCAATCTAGTTGGTAGACAATCTGGCCCGGAAGATATGTTTTACTACTCCAGGAGCATCTACTTCTAAATATATCATGGTGCCAGCTGTTCTTGTTTCAAATTCTGGAGTGTCCACTTCGTCTTATTTGACGAAGAAATTTCGGAATGCTGTGTTTAGTAATTCTGCTTTAGCAGTAATGTCAACAGTAGTATTACCATTGCTATCGCGTAGTGAAGGTATTATTTGTGTTTTGCCGCTAGTGTACTTCAAATATGACCAGAATTTCTTTGGATTTTCTGCAAGATTACGAGATAGGATTTCGTTGTGGAATCTAATAAAAGCTTCTCGCATTGAAGTCCGCGCTAGGTTGTGAGTTTCTGTAAAAGATAGCCAGTCTTGGGGATTCTGTGCCTTTTTTTAATTTTGCATGTGGTTTTCTTTGCTTGTGCAACAGTAGTGTAACCTATTTCGTCTACCACGAAGCGTCAGCCCCCTCCTTTATTAATTGATTTGGTATAAATCTCTCGATTGCACAGTGACCGCCGGCCAGTGCACACGTAATAGCAGCAGCTCTACATTTTAAGATAAGCGGCTTCTTAATAGAAGCGACTTATTTTCATTTCGTGTGTGTTTTCTTTTACAGTTCTTCATTTTTTAGTGTGCTCCCGTGTTCATTTATTAAGAATCGCGTTTAGTAGTCAGTTCAGTTGCTGATATTCTGATTTATTAGTTCGGGAATATATTTTTCAGATTCGCCGGTAATAAACAGTTTAGTGTTCATATTTTTCGAAGCTCACTGTTTATGAAACTTCTGTGAACTCAGACGTGCTTACTTGGAAGATACCTTTTTCTGAATGGCTAGGAACTATGACTGCTGCGAACGGATGCAGGCAGAGTTGGTGACTTCGCTCTCAGCTTCATGCGGCGTTGGCTTCGCTGGCAACTCTTGACATTGCGGTGGGTGGGCGCCGCTGTTGTGGGCCGCTCGCGGGGGTACAGCAGACGCCCTGTGCGTCTGTTGTGCCATCCGATCGGCCTGCGGCTGTGGCCAGCCCGCTCACTGCCCGCGAGAGGGTCGCCCCCCAATCCGTGGTGGACTGGGAGGTCTCCTCAGCGCGTGTCAGGCGGCGTAAGACTTCCCGGGGGACCGAAGTGGAGGCCTTTCCTGGTTAGTCTTGCCAACAGATTCGAGGCGCTGTCTGTGGTAGAGGATGTTCCTGACGCAGATGGTGTCGCTTGTTCTGTACTCGCCCCTCTTCCTGCAAGATCCGGGCACTCACAGAGGGTGGGTTTGTTAGTATTTGGGAGCTCCAACGTTGGGCGCGTGATTGTGCCCCTTAGGAAAATGGCTGCTAGGGTGGGGAAGAGTTCCAATGTGGTCTCCATGTGCATACCGGTAGGAGTCATTCCCGATGTGGAACGAGTCCTTCCAGCTGCCATGAAGACCACATGGTGCAGCCAGCTGTAGGTGGTGGCCCATGTCAGGACCAATTATGTGTGTCGCTTTGGATTGGAAGAGATCCTCTCTGGTTTTGAGCGGCTATCAGAAGTGGTAAAGACTGCCAGTCTTGCTTTTAAAATGAAAGCGGAGCTCACCATCTACTGCATTGTTGACAGGTCTGACTGCGGACCTTTGGTTCTGAGCCGAGTGGAGGGTCTGAATCAGAGGCTCAGATGTTCTGCGATCGTGTGGGTTGCATATTCCTTGACTTGCGCCAAAGGGTGGTGGGTTTTCTGGTTCCACTAAATACGTCAGGAGTCCACTATACGCAGGAAGCGGCTACACGGGTAGCGGGGGCTGTGTGGCGTGGACTGGCCGGGTTTTTAGGTTAGAGGGCCTCGGGAATACAGAAAATGGGTTTCAGTCTCAAAGGGGGCAGGTCAGACACAGAAACCATTGGTATAACAGTTGTAAATTGTCGTGGCTGTATTGGGTAAGTTCCAGAGCTCCAAGCGCTGATAGACAGTACTGAGGCACAAATCGTTATAGGTTCTGAAAGCTGGCTGACGCCTGAGATAAGTTCGGCCGAAATTTTTAAAAGGGCCAAATAGTCTTCAGAAAGGATAGAATAAATAAAAAAGGGGGTGGCATGTTTCTTGCTGTTACAAACGGTTTATCCTGTAGCAAAATTAAGGGAGTAACTTCCTGTGAATTGGTGTGGGTAGAGGTTATACCTCACAACTGGGATAAATTAATAATTTGATCTTTTTATCGGCCCCCTGACTCAGACGATGCAGTTGCCGCAATGTTCAAAGGAAGCTTGAATCACATTTCAAATAGACATCCGATGCATAGGCCTACTGTTATAATCGCTGGCGACATTAATTGACCGTTGATATGTTGGCATATTTACATATTGAAAACCGTCTTCAAATATAAAACATCGTCCGAACTAGTTCTGAATGCTTTCCTGAAAACTACTTCGAACAGTTAGTTCATGAACTCACTAGAATAGTAAGTGGTTGCGAAAATACCCTTGAGCTCTTAGCATAATATCAGTAGCAATCGAGAGATTTATACCAAATAAATTAATAAAAGAGGGGGCTGACCCCCCGTGTTACACAAAACAGGTCAGATCACTGTTGCAGAAACAAAGGAAGACGCATGCAAAATTAAAAAAGACACAGAATCCACAAGACGCAATCTTTTACTGAAACTCGCAACCTAGCGCGGACTTCAATGCGAGAAGAGAAGAGAGTTACAACAGCGAAATCCTGTCTCGTAATCTTGCAGAAAACTCAAAGAAATTCTGGTCATATGTGAAGTACACTAGCGGCAAAACACAAACAATACCTTCACTACGCGATAGCAATGGTAATACTACCGATGACAGTACTGCTAAGGCAGTTCTTTCACCAAAGAAGACGACGTGAACGCTCCAGTATTCAATACAAGAACAGCTGACAGCATGCGAAACTTAGAAGTAGATGTTTCTGGAGTAGTAAAACAACTTGAGTCATTAAACAAAAACAAATCTTCCGGACTAGACTTGATACGAGCTGATGCAATAGCTCCGTACTTAGCTATAATTTACCACAGATCACTCAGCGAAAGATCCGTACCCAAAGACTGGAAAGTTGCCCAAGTTACTCCAATATTCAAGGAAGGCAATAGGAGTGATCCCCAAAATTACAGGTAGGATTTTGGAACATATACTTTGTTCGAATATTATGAACACAGCTTGCCCTTTATTCACATCGACAAGGGATCACAAGTCGATTCCATATTTCTGGATTTCCGGAAGGCTTTTGACACTGTACGCCACAAGGGGCTTCTAATGAAAATGCGTACTTATGGAATATCTCCACAATTGTGCGATTGGATTCACGATTTCCTATCAGAAAGGACACAGTTCGTTGTAATAGACGGTAAGTCATCGAGTAAAACAGAAGTGATGTCTGGCGTTACACAGGGAATCGTTATAGGTTCCCTACTCTTCCTTGTGTTTATGAACGATTTAGGAGACAATCTGAATAGGTCCCTTAGACCGCAGATGATGCTGTCGTTTATAGGATAGTTAAGTCAACAGAGGATCAAAAGCGATTTAGATAAATTTTCTACGTGGTGTGAAAATTGGCAATTGACACTAAATAAAGAAAAGTGAGAAGTAATAGACATGACCACAAAAAAATCCGCTGAACTTCAATTATGCAATAAATCAGTCAAACCATAAGGTCGTAAATTCTACCAAATACCTAGGAGTTACAATTACGATCAACTTTGACTGGAGAGAACACATAGAAAATATTGTGGGGAAGGTGAACCAAAGATTACGTTTCATTGGCAGAACGCTTCAAAGATGCACCAGCTCCACACTGCCAACATTACACTAGTGCGTCCTCTCCTGGAGTACTGTTGCCCCTTGTGGGACCCTCACCAGGTGGGACTGACGGAAGATATTGAGAAGGTTCAGAGAGGTGCAGCTCGTTTTGTTTTATCACGTTACGGAGGGGGGGGGGGGAGCGTCACGGAAATGTTGCACTAATTGGGATGGAAATAATTAAAAGAAAGACGTTATTCATTGCGGCGTGATCTGTTTGCGAAATTTCAATTACCGACTTCTGAATGTTGAAATATTTTGCTAACACCCACCTACTTAGGGAGACATGACCATCCCAATAAAATAAGGGAAATCAGATCAAAAACGGGACGATTTAGGTGTTCCTTCTTCCCGCGCGCTATTAGAGAATGGAACGGTAGAGAAAAGTTACGAAAGTTGTTAATGAACCCTCTGCCAGGCACTTAAATGTGATTTGCAGTGTATCTATGTAGATGTAGACATTATATCTTTGAAAGTAACCCACAACTGATATACACTCGCATTTTTAATTTTGAAAGAATGGAGACTATCACTCAGGAAAGCGTGAAGCAAATTTTTATATACTCAGTTGAATATATATATTTTTCGTTTATTTGGGTGCATTTGGAAATTTCGATATTCAGTCTCGCTACTTCAACTCTATGTTCGCTAATCCCTGTATAGTGGTTTCATGAACTAAGTGTCTGAAATAGTTTTCAGAAAAAACATTCAGAACTATTTCGGACGCTGTTTTATACTTACCGCCGGTTTTGAATACGTATTTATGCCAACATAACGAGGGTAAATTGAAGTCGCCACCGATTATAACAGTATGCTTCGGGTACCTGTTTGAAATGTGATCAAGATTTCATTGAACATTTCGGCAATTGCATCGTCTGACTCAGAAGGACAATAAAATGATCCAATTGTCAGGTATTCCCGAGGCTCTATAAAATAAAAAAGCGCCTAGTCCACGCCACACAAGCCCCGCTACCCGTGTGGCCGCTTCATGAGAGCAGTGGATTCCTGACCTATTTAGCGGAACCCGACAACCATCACCCTTTGGCGCAAGTCGAGGAATCTGCGGCCCACACGGTCGCAGATCCGTCTGAGACTCTGATTCAGACCCGCCACTCGGCTCTGAACCAGATGTTCGCAGTCTGTCCTGTCTATTATGCTGCAGATCGCGAGCTCTACCTTTATCTTGCAAGCAAGACTGGCAGACTTTGCCTCTTCTGATAGCCGCTTGAAACCAGAGTGAATCTCTTCCGATCCCTAGTGACACACTTCATTGGTCCCACCATGAGCCACCACCTTAAGTTGGCTGCACCCTGTGCTTTTCATGGCATCCGGAAGGACCCATTCTATATCTCGAATGACTCCCACCGGGTATGCACACGGAGTGCACATTGGACTTCTTCCTCCCCCTAGCAGCAATATCCCTAATAGGATCCATCACTCGCCTACTTAACTTCAGTGAATGCCTGTATCTTGAGGGGTGACTACAGGACAAGTGACACCATCTGCGTCAGGAACATACTCCGCCGCAGACAGCGCCTCGAATCTGTTCATAAGACTAACCGGGGAGGCCTCCACTTCGGTTCCCCGGGAAGTCTTACGCCGCCTGACACGCGCTGAGGAGACCTCCCAAACCAACACGGATTGAGAGGCAACCCCGTCGTGGGCAGTGAGCGGCGTGGTCACAGTCGCAGGCCGATCAGAGGGACAACAGACGCACAGGGCGTCTGCAGCGGCCCACAACAGCGGCGCCCACCCACCGCAGTCTCAAGCGTTGCCAGAGAAGCCAACGCCGCCTGAAGCCACGAGCGAAGAGTCACCAACTAGGCCTGCATCCGTTCGCAGAAGTCACAGTTCCTAGCCATTCTAAAAACCTATGTATGTTCCAAATACGTACGACTGTTGAGAATTAAACTGTGGGAGAATACACCAAACAGTGACTTCGACGCGAATCTAAGTATACGCTCTCGGACACTAAACTGTTCCTTTGATGCGAAGCTAACTAAATATACGATCGAGGACACAAAAGTCTTACAAAAAGTGAGCATTGAAAAATATATATAGCATACACTAAACTGTTTATTAACGACGAATGTGAAAGATATATACGCGAGCTAATAAATCAAAATATCAACACTTATCTGTCAACTAAATGCGATTCTGAATAAATAAACACGCGAGCACATGAAAGTCTGATGAACCGTAAGAGAAAGCACGCACAAATGAGAATAAGCCGCTTCTATCAAGAAGACTGTTAGCTTACAGTGTAGAGCTGTGCTGCGCAACGTGTGTGCTGCACACGGTCACTGGTATTTTCGTATGTGTTCCCTCTTGCTACATCGACTGACAGCTGAACATCCAACACCATGGTAACCTGGTGTTCGATTATCTTTATATCCCATATGGTCTTCTTGTATGTATTCCCTCTTGGCACATCGACTGATAGCTGAACATCCCTCACCATGGTAACATGGTGTTTCAATCACATTATATCCCAAAAGGTCTTCTTGTATGTGTTCCCTCCTAGTTCATTGACTGATAGCTGAACATACAAAACGATGGTAGCTTGGTGTTCCAATCACTTTATATCCCATATGGTCTTCTTGAATGACTTCCCTCTTGGTACATCGACTGATAGCTGAACATCCCACACCATGATAACATGGTGTTCCAATCACTTTATATCCCATATGGTCTTTGTGTATGTGTTCTCTCCTGGTTCATCGACTGATAGCTGAACATCCAACATGATGGTAGCTTGGTGTTCCAATCACTTTATATCCCACATGGTCTTCCTGTATGTGTTCCCTCTTGGTACATCGACAAATAGCTGAACATCCCACACCATGATAACATGGTGTTCCAATCACTTTATATCCCATATGGTCTTTGTGTATGTGTTCTCTCCTGGTTCATCGACTGATAGCTGAACATCCAACATGATGGTAGCTTGGTGTTCCAATCACTTTATATCCCATATGGTCTTCCTGTATGTGTTCCCTCTTGGTACATCGACAAATAGCTGAACATCCAACACCATGGTAACCTGGTGTTCCAATCACTTTATATCCCATATGGTCTTCTTGTCTTCTTGTATGTGTTCCCTCCTGGTTCATCGACTGATATCTGAACATCAAACATGGTGGAAGCTCGGTGTTCCAATCACATTATATTCCATATGGTCTTCCTGTATGTGTTCCCTCTTGGTGCATCGACTGATAGCTGGACATCCAACACCATGGTAACCTGGTGTTCCAATTTCTTTATATCCCATTGGTCTTCTTGTATGTGTTCCCTCCTGGTTCATCGACTGACAGCTGAACATCCAACACGATGGTAGCTTGGTGTTCCAGTCACTTGATAACACGAGTAAGGTGTTCCTGCTACATTCTTTCAAGGTTTGTTTTAAACACTTCATTATACAGTTATTTTCTGTTAGTTAATAGGCCATAATTTAGGCAGCGGATTATGCCTGTTACCAGTATTATGGAAAACTGTTGCCGAAGTATTACTTATTATGGAGCACTAACGTCAGCAAATACTTTTAACGTTGACAGACAACCGAACTTCACGTGACACAACCGCTTCCCGGAGCCTTTGCATCCCAACTGCTTTGCAGATGTTATGCTGCGGTGCGACCAGTGCGCCGCCATTCGCCAGACTTCGTCGTCCGGCTTCAGACGCGACTTGGCACTGACGACGGCCGGGCGTCTCCGTCCAATGGCATTTCGAGCGTCGTCGCTCCACCATTAACGTTGTGGCTCACGCCGGCACCAATGACGCTTGTCGCTTGCGTTATGAGGACATCCTCAGTTCCTAAGGGCGGCTGGCGGAATTCATGGAATCTGCTGGCCTCGTACGCGGGATGCAGGCAGAGATGTCGATTTGTAGCATTGTTCCCAGAGTTGATCGTGATCCTGTGATTTGGAGCCGAGTGGAGGGTTCGAACCAGAGTCATGGCTTCAGATTTCTGGGTCGGCGTTATCGGGTGGGGAATTGTAGTACTCCCCTAGATAGATCAGAGGTGCACTACACTATTAGAGTAGCTGAGTATTTGGGGGGAGCACGTGGTTTTTTAGGCTAAGCACTAGCTCTGGTGACCACTCCCCAGTCAAAATTGAGGCAGCGAATTCAGGCCGCATTCAGAACATTAATTCTACTAGAAGTATTACCCGTAACTTTCGAAGTATTAAAAACAATGTTCCCGAATTTACCGCGCTGCAGGGAAATTATTGTGCTCAGAAAGCAGGCTAAATCGTAATGTGGGAAACTATGAAATATGTAGCGAGGCAAGGAATTTATATTCGAAAGACAGATCGGTCACAACTGGAAGGCGAGAGTTCATTGCAGTGTAAAAATATATTTTTTTCTATTCAGGTCGAAGATGACAGTGACTGACGTATAAGAGGTCCACGAGAAGAAAGTTAGTAGTTGGGTGCTTTTACCGGCCCCCAGTGCTGCTGTTGAGTCATTCAAAGAAAGTCTAGGCCAATTAGTGCGTCGGTATTCGAGCCACGGAATAGAAGTCGTGGGACACTTCAACCTTACGAGTATAGATTGGGACCTCTCTAGTTTCATTTCAGGCGGTACAGACAAGCAGCCTTGCAAACTACAATCGGACACGTTTTCCGAAAACTGTCTTGAGTATTTAAACCGACAGCATTGGAAAAAATACTTTGTACCTTATAGCAACAAACTGGCCCGCCGTTATTAACGATGTCAGTGTAGAGACAGCAGATAGCGATCACGATATCGTCATAGCGTCAATGGTGACCAAAATTAATAAACCACTCAAGAAGGCTAGGAGTGCGTTTTTGTTAGAAAGAGCCAATAAGCAATTGTCTTATGACCACCAGCCATTGAGCTACGCTTTCGTAGCCTCCGCCGCCAAAACTTTCAATGGCTGTAGCTGTCAAAGTAATCGAGATAAAAATGTCATTCAAAGTTCTTTGTACACAGCTGGTGTCACAAATTCCAGTGCATGATAGAAACAACCGTTTTCCCATTTTAAAAATTGTATGTTTGCACAAACAATACACTTTCTGGGTATTTTACACTGTTTATTGGCTAACAATACGAGTCCTTGACTACCAATCAATTCAATGAAAACAGCACATCAATCGCACTTTCCGTTTGCGCAATATTTGCGGTGCAAGTGGTAGGTCATTCACCCTGTATATGGCCTTGTGTTGCCCAATGCATGTCATGTGCGAAAGCAGTGATGTCGCTCCACTTATCTGTGGCGAGTCGAAATCCGGCCACCATATTAAAACAACATGGCTTGCGTTCAAATGTTCAAATGTTTGTAAAGCTTAAGGGACTTAACTACGGGGTCATGAGTCCCTAAACCTACAAACTACTTATGAACTACCTTATATTAAAGACTACACAAACATCCATGCCCGAGGGGGGATTCGAACCCCCGACGGCGGACGGCCGCGCGCACCGCACCACCGCGCTGGCTTGCGTTCGTTCCGAAAGACCACCTGCTGCCGTTCCTCTCCCCAGTGTCGTTGTTCCATGCACAGTCATCCAGCATGTTTCTGTCCTGCAACGCCATTCGTATGAGGTGCAGATATTTTAGGGCGGTGGTGTCGTTGATTCGACCTGACCCATCTCGTCGCCTTCTACGGCCTTACGAAAACCATTGGTCACACACACACACACACACATACACAAACACGCTGTACTGCCGGGATGTATACATAACAGTCCATCGTGCCAACAGCGCGCCCAGGTTCAAAGGCACTGGTTTGACGATACGGATCGCGCAAATCCTGCGACGCAGCCTGCTTTCCTGCTGAAGTCACGTTCTATATTTACGAGTTGTAGCCGCAGGCACGTTGTGCGGTCAGCAAGGCATTCTTCTTTTTCTGGATAAGAGTGTATTTGTTCCTTACCGACGTTCATTTCGTTTTCTATCAATAAGTTTTCACCTCTTGAAGATTTCTCTTTCCCTATAATAGTGCAAGTCACCCGCTTAATGTCGAGGTCTCTGGTGTACATTGAAGTCAGAAGCCAAACATGTGTGACAATGAATTCACTTCACCGACTTCATAGCCCATAACTGGTGGCAGACAGAAATTTGACAGAAACAGTAAGTAGGACAGCAGTATATTTAAAATAGATAAATAAATAGAAAACAGTTCCATTTGTGCGGCTCAAGCTTTTACTCGCTAACTCACCAATATGACGCCCAGCCGCGGCCCCTCCAGTATCCAGAAGTACGGCGTCAGGTTGTATCCCCACCAGCACCTGCACAAGGTAAGAGCAAGGCGACTGTTAGAACCAACAGGTTGCTTTGTACCTGTGCTTTAATGTATGAATTTTGACGATTTTTTCCAAGTGGGAAGGATTAATATATGTGAAAGGTGATAAACCAAATAATTCTAAATATATTAACGTATACCTAAAAGATTACATCTAGTGGAGAGAGAGCCAACTGTTTGTATGTTGCATTTCTGCTGTTACTGCAGTGCTGCCGCCTGCGGCGTTTACGTCGCTTCGGTAACTGTTCGTACTATATTGTACATTCGTAGCGCAGCTACGTGGCACACTGTCATTAGTATGTGAATATGGATTGAACACGCTGAGGACGGCGTAAGCACTGTATCCAACGTGTTTGATCTTATGATGCAGAACACAGCAACCAATAAAAGAGATATACACAATTGAAGTGTATATACCCGTGAAAAGCCTGAACGGATCACTGATCACTCGTGATTTCGTTTCTTTAATGATGATAAAATGATTTCTTCTGCAATTGAGAAAACCATCTAAAGTTAAGCCTCAATTTGTAGAGATAGATGGGCTGAATAACGATAACAAGTAGTTCATTGCGATTATCTTCGAAAAATACTGCATTTCTTTTAGCAGGAGTCGTGGCAGTACCATGGCCGCCTGGCCTAAGTCATCACGCGGCGGACTGGGCGGCTCCTCCTACCGGAGGTTCAAGTCCTTCATCGACTGCTGTGTGTCTGTTGTCCTTAGTGTAAGTTAAAGTAGTTTGTATAAGGAGAGATGACCATAGCAGGTTGGTCCAACAGTTTACAAGGATTTCAATATTTGATACACCATTGTGGATATTAACCTGTAAATATCTTTTCGAGTTTCCGTCTACTCATGATTACACGGCAGTACGACTGTAATAAATATGTTTGAAAACTGGAAGTGCACTATTTTGTTGGTATGGGTGCTCAAATTTCTGTTTGAGCTACAATCAAGAGCTGAAAAGTTTTACGTTTAGTTCGGACCAGCGCCCATTTGTATAGCCTTTACAAAAGTTGTGGTATTATAACTGTGTTACAGGTTATAATCAATTTCACTGTAAGGTTTTAAAAGTAAACGCCTTTTGCTACTGCGAATGAAGGGTTTTATTTTTATATTTTTTTTTTAAATCACCCATACGGGTTTCGCCTTTCTCTCAAGGCATCATCAGTGGGTGCCCTGAAATATTTACATCTTTTTGTTTACACATATAGCTTAGGTCTCTTACATATCTACAAAACATTTCATTTCTGATTGTGTAAACAACATTTCTATATGAGTAAACAAAAAGATGTAAATATTTCAGGACACCCACTGATGATGCCTTGAGAGAAAGGCGAACGCGTATGGGTGATTTAAAAAAAATATAAAAATAAAACCCTTCATTCGCAGTAGCAAAAGGCGTTTACTTTTAAAACCTTACACTGAAATACAATTCAGCTGCTGCTCAAAATGGCCGCTGCAAGCAACGTTATAATCAATGTTTGACTAACGAAGCGCAGATGCTGTCCAATGTACAACGGGAATCTATCAATTCCTTTTGTAAGTATGCCTACTGAACTGAAAAATTCCCAGTTCATGCCATCATTTTATACTTCCCGACCGGATTTTATTTTACGTTCACAAATTATTTTTGAGCCGACAATGAAATGCGTCAATTGTCACTTGAAACTTGTAGGAATTAGTTCACACTTATTACGAAAATAGATAGGTGCGAAAAGTGAAGACGCGCGGGAGTAGCCGCGTGGTCTAAGGCATCATTCTATTGTCTGGGCGGCCGTAAGCTCAAGTCCTCCCTAAAATTGGAACGTTTGCTAGAGTAAAAACTAAATTATTTATTAAATAATCACTATCCACTGCCGAGGAAATTTTTACAGTTGCTAGTACTCTGCCAGTTAATTATCGTTATATTATTTATACACATATTGCATAAAGGTTTCAAGTAAGATTAGTAAAATAATTGTGAGTTGGCTTTTATTTGATTTTTCGAGATGAAATTCACAACAATATTACAACAGCTGATCAACTGTGGTGAGACTTCTGAATGAGAATGAGAAATGCTGCTGTCGCAGCACAACAGATGTACGATATGTCGTGGTCGGCGAAATGGATTCTCCTATATAGCAGCTTCAAAAACATTTACATAAAAAACTCCCTAACTGCCGAGGGAAGTTACTACATGACACGTGTCCCTTGGAGGAGCGAGGGGAGGGGGGGGGGGGACGCAAGCATCCGAAACTTGAGAGTGACATTTAGTGTTATATTGGATGATACGAAAACTGAGATGGTAGATACCATCGTGCCAGTATCCCATGTTACACGACATAGTGAATCGTGTTACTTTGCATATGCGGGAATATGTCATCGTCTTTAATTTTAATGTTTTCAGACCTCCCAAATAATTGGAAAAGCTAGTTCTCCCCTTTTCATCTTTGGCCAGGATATATTCGCACTTTGTTGTGGTGTGACTCGTACATTTTTCATTCTGGTATTATTAAATGAACGAAATTTAGGATTTACCGTCCTAAAGAAAATTCAGATTCCGGAAGAACTGAGAATAAGAACCCTGCATGCTTATGGTAAGATAGTCATTTGAAAGTAACCACTGGTAATGTAAATCTTGACGGTTGTAAACTTATCTGAACGTCCTTTCGTCCTTCTGAATAACTTTCTGATGTATTAATCACTAAGCAACTTGGAACGAAATGAAACAGAAGACGTGAAGACGTCAACTGCCAAGGAAGTGGCAGCTTAAGAAAATGTTGAAGTGGTAGCGAAGTGTCGGAGAGAGCCAGAGGCGCGTCCCGTGGCCGCAGACCGCGCCTCGTGCAACGTAGCGACGGGTCGGCGGCCGACCAGCTGGGCTAGCCGCGCGCCAGTCGGCCCCCACTTGCGGCTGTCTGCTGAGCCGCCGGCGCGCTGCTCCTGGCCGCTCAGACCTCAGGTGGGCTCGCACGTCGACTTTTTAAACTGTCCAATCGGAGCCTCTAGTCTTCAAGGTAAATGAAGGTTACATGCTCGATAAAGATGACCAAAAGTTTAAAAGAAAGGACAAAAGCGATTACTGGCGATTTTTTAAAATGTACTCTGTTAAAACCTTGAATACTTTTATTTATGTTCCAAAATATTTTTATTTATTTTTTCGTCATGACCCGGCTTTAGAATTTTTAGGCCATCATCAGCTAACTTAATACTAACAAGGGAACCTCCCCACCGCAACCCCCTTAGATTCAGTTAAAAGTTGGCGCAGTGCATAGGCCTTGAAAAATGTTCAAATGTTTGTATAGCTTATGGGACTTAACTACGGGGTTCATCAGTCCCTAAACTTACAAACTACTTATGGACTAACTAAGACTGAGGACGGCACAAATTTCCATGCCCGACGGAGGGATTCGAACCCCCGACAGTAGTGGCCGTGCAGACCGTGACTGGAGCGCCTCAGTCCCCTCGGCCACCGCGGCCGGCGATAGGCCTTGAAAAACTGAACACAGATCAGTCGAGGAAAGTGGAAGAAGTTGTGTGCAAATATGTAAAAAGTAAGCAAAATATAAAAGCTGAACGGTCCATGCGAAAGATAAGCAACGTCGAGCAGGTTGTGAGCACAGGACCACTGTGGTTGAAAAATCAAGTGTTCAAATGTCTGTAAATCTATCGGACCAAACTGCGTGTTCATCAGTCCGTAGCTTACAAACTACTTAAACCTACGTAAACTAACCTAAGGACAACACACACACTCATGCCCCCAGGGAGGACTCGAACCTCCACGGCGAGCAACCGCGCGCTCCGCAGCGAGGTGCTTTAGACCGCTCGGCTACTCCACCGCGGCCACTGTGGTTCTGCCAATGAGATATGGCAATGGATACGACACAAACTCACAGTTATGAACCACACTTCGGAAAGCAGCATCACTTTGCAGTAACCTCTCGCTCCGTCAAGGTGGCCTTACCGAAATCAAAAACAGATGTCCACTAATTGGTTAATCGAAAAGTTTATTGACTACTGCATGCCCAACGATACCAAGTCTCTCCTGGATTTTCAGCACAACATCTAAAATAAGTACCGCATCAGATCTTATCGCAGGAAATGGAAATGAATGATGGGTGGTTATTTACCAGCCGTCCTCCACATAGCCGGCCGCGGTGGCCGAGGAGACTGAGGCGCTCCAGTCACGGTCTGCACGGCCTCTACGGTCGGGGATTCGAATCCCCCCTCGGGCATGGATATTTGTGCCGTCTCTAGTATAAGGTAGTTGATAAGTAGTTTGCAAGTTTAGGGACTGATAACCCCATAGTTAAGTCCCATAAGCTTAACAAACATTTCCTCCACATAACTCCAATAAAGAGCATCGATTCTATTTCGATTCACAGAACAAAAAGAGAGGAAGAATAAAAAAAGAAACTAAAGAAAAGATTAAATACACAAGATATCGCACAATCAGAAATACACGTAGAAGCCCCGTTGTCTTTAAGATAGATATAGAGACACAGAACACATTATTATTATTGCAGGAGGACTGAACTTCAGTTACATAGAGGAACATTTATTATTTTACTTATTGTGAAGGCATACTCGCAATTCCCGTGCCCTCAAGATTCGTTTTAATTCATGGCAACCGGACGCCAGTCTTCTGTCTGTACCCTGGGGAGTAGTAATAGTCTCACTCTTCCCACTCCTGTTACTAATGTATCAGTATATTAAAAATCAGAGTCTGGAGGACTCTCATCGGCCATGGGTGTGTGTGTTGTCCTTAGGTTAGTTTACCTAGGTTTAAGTAGTTTGTAAACTACGTACTGATGACCACGCAGTTTGGTCCGATAGAATTACAAACATTTGAACATTTGAAGGACTCTCATCTCCTGGTACCACAAAATTTTACCGGTAGCAAGTGGTGGAGCGCTTTGGGTTACGAGACGCAGAAATAGATGACTATAATCGACTAATCGATGACAAGACAATCAAAACTTATGGTGGAGCACAACGGAAAGCAATTGACGAGAAGACGAACTCAAAGTCGACTCTGCTGTGATAGAAACGTCCTAACGAATCCAAATAAATAAATAAAATAGAATAAAAATAAAAAAGTGAAACCATAATAATAAAAATAACGTGGCTAGTGTGAGGAGCGGCGAAGCGAGAGGTCCTTGCTTCGAGCATTTCCACAGGCGAAAATCTTAAAAATGAAAAAATTAAAGATTTTCGCCTGTGGAAATACTCGAAGCAAGGAAATTAAATTTTTTCATTTTTTCAATGACCAGCTTCTGGGTCCTTCGGATGTACTCGTAAGCTTTGACATGGTATCCCTCTTTACACGGGTACCATTGGAAGAGTCATTGAGCTTAATTAGTGAAATACTGGATGAAGAGGTGGTGAAGCTCTGTCGTCATGTACTGACGCCCACGTATTTTTCTTTTGGTGGTAACTTCTTTGAACAAAAGGACGGGGTGGCTATGGGCAGCCCTTTATCTCCCATAGTCGCCAATTTATTTATGGAAGACTTCGAGGACAGGGCACTGAGAACTTCAGCGTTGCAACCGACGTGTTTTTGGAGATACGTTGACGACACCTTTTTCATCTGGCCTCATGGACGTGATAAGCTCAATCGATTTCTGGATCATTTTAACTGCCTTCACCCAAACATCAAATTTACTATGGAGGTCGAAAGTGACGGTAAACTGCCATTTCTGGATGTAATGGTTTACAAAAAAGATGATGGCACCCTTGGACATAGTGTTCACCGCAAGCCGACACACACTGACAGGTATTTATATGCCAGTAGTTGCCACCCACCATACCAACGTAACGGCGTCCTTAGAACTCTAGTACGAAGAGCATATGCCATTTCTGATGCAGACAGTTTACCATCTGAACTGGAACATCTGACGACAGTTTTTAAGGAAAATGGCTACTCTGAGAAACAGATTCGTCTTGCTATGCACTTTGGACCGTCTCCTAAAGTTCTTGAAGAGGAGTACAGGGCTTTAGCCTACATTACGTACGCCGGTGGTGTTTCTTTTAAAATTGGAATATTTTAAAAAAGTTGTAACATAAAGACTTTCCGTCCGCCGTCCAAGATTAGGGCATTACTTGGCTCCGTCAAATATGACCTCGGACTGAAGAAACCGGGTGTTTATAAAATACCGTGTGAGTGTGGAAAGGCATACATCGGCCGCACGCTTCGAACTGTGCATGATATATGCGTGGAACATTGCCGCCACACGAGACTATTGCAACCAGATAAATCGGCGGTAGCAGAACACTGTTTAACTGAAGGACACAAAATGATATATGATAAAACCCGCGTAGTAGCCAATACCTCAGGTTTCTGAAACAGTGTTTACAGAGAAGCCATTGAAATCAGGGTGACGGACAATCTAATTAATAGGGACATGGGGTTTCCTCTCAGTAGAACATGGAATCCATTATTAAGCAACATCAAATTGCTATGTTCGACCCGGATTCCAGCACCTAGGAATGATTAGTGCAAGGTGCGATATATCGTTTTGCCCTATTCCACTAGGGGCGGCGCCACCAGACTTGTCTATGAGGTAGCAACTGTGACGGCCGGCGCATGCGCCGTGCACGCGACCGACGCCTATATAGGACGCGGTACTTCCATCTTGCACCAGTATTCAGCGGGACTCAGCAGTAGCAGTTTCCTGATGATGGCGGACAGCTGTACCGTCGAAATATTGAATCAATTTGATTTTATTATCCGGCAGAAAACCCGCAGAGACTTCGAAGATTTGTTACGCCGGGAGAGCCTACGAAGTTACTACAAGAGGTTCTGTGTTTGTATTTTTTCGTTTGGCGCTGTTATTTGGAGCGTGGAAGTAATACGAATGTTGCATTTCTGTGAATTTTAATGGTGTTCCATTTTGCTTCCCTTGACGATGTTTGTTTGTATTCTTTTGTACCGTGTCGTTGTTCGGCTTGAAGGAGTAATTTGAATGTTGCAATGCTTTGGATTTTGGGCTGTTTGGTCTTACGGGGCTTTCTGTGTGTACACTTCCGTAATGTTTCTACTATTCAGCACGGTGAAGGAATCTGAACGTTCAAGATCACTGTGGTTTGTCTGCTGTAGGTTCTAAATTTCTTTTTGTGTTGTCTTCTTTGGTCGGCACACGCGCACTGCCGTTTGCATCTAACGTTGTGGATGACAATTCCAGGAGGCTGCATTCCGCCTTCAGTTTGCAATTGGCAGAGTCTGTTGCGGCGCTCTCCTTTGTTTCCCAAAGTCTAGGTTCCATGGAATTTGTGGGAATGCATGCTTGAGATAGTCTGACTAGAAGAAAAAACTGGAGAGGCTGCCATATTGTCCATCGTCAGAAGTGTTTTGAATTTATTACCTGTTATAATTGTCAAAATTCTTGAGTCTCTAAGTGAGCGCGGAAATTAACTAATATTTACCCGTCAAGTGTACGCTCCAATTACTTGACTCTGTAACCTTTAAATTATCTTTTAATTGATGTCAAATTTTTGTAATGAAAATTTTTTGGTGCGAACACATGATTACTGCTCTATTTGTTACTACCTAGAACATACCTTCTGGCTTGTGATTTACTAAATTTATCTGAACATGTCATAAAACTTCAACTGAGATTTAAAAAGGAAAGGTATCACTATCAGTTCTTGATGAACTTGTGCAGTAACCTAGACCTCAGCTGACAATGCAATGTCAATCTGAGCCACTGATGTTAGTAATTGATATATTTGTTGCTCAACGATTCCTTCTTATTTAATTCAAGTTCAGACGCAGTATATGCATTAATTTTTAGATTTTTCTGATTTATTGTTCAGTGTTTTCTACTGTTCTTAATGAGATATTTTAATAGAGAGATCAAGTATATGAAAGTTCTAAATGAACTGAATCTCCAAAATAACGAAGGGTAAGCTGAAAATGTCAGTCTTTCCATGTCCCTTAAATTTCTCTATTCCCTGTTTTGCAACTGTGCCATTACCTTCAAATTTTAGAACGAATGGAAAATTAAATTGCCCATAAACTATAAAATTTTTGAAATCAGCATGAAATTCTTTTTTCTATAAATGAACAATACTTTCTTCATCCCTGGACTACGTCCTTATTCCCATGTATTGAATATTGGCAATAAGTGCTGAAAATGTTATGGATGCAGTTATAACAGTCAGCAATACTGAAATGTCTAGGATTCATGTTATGGCGAAAAAAATTAGACTGGAAGAAACGTGTTTTGAAATTGAACAGCCATTGAAGGTGAAGTGTGGAACATCTGCGTCCAAGGAGATCACGTTACACAAAAGAGTGAAAAGGAAGAATAGAAATGATAAGAAAATAGAAGGACCATAATTTACCTTTGCGTGCAATGAAACAGAATTAGAGTCCATATCATTGAATAGAAGGTCCACCTTTTACAATAACACAGTTTTTCATGTGGCTGAAATATGTTTCGGTACGTACGTCTCGTCATCAAAGCGTTTTGTTTATTTGAAGTAGTGGAAATAAAGTTAAATCATGAAAAGCCTACTTAAGATGCCACAGAGGTGCTGAAAGATATTTGGGTCAACGAAAAACCAGTTTTCTATATTAGGCGGTCCTTATGTCAAATGATTTACTGTGGAAACATGGTAACTAGGAGCGTTGCAAATCCAGTCGTTGGATAAGTCAGAGTCTATACGGTTATGTATTGTGAATTTCTAGTATTGACATATGTAAAAATATCTGTAAGAAATTAATTTATAAGATATCTAATTTAATTATTTATGTTTAATATTTTCATTCATGTAATGACGGATATGGCTAAAATTTAATGTGATTTTCGGTAAAATTTATAGGTAATTAACATTCTTCCGGATAAAAAAAAGCGCTATTTGTACCCGCAAGAATGTTAATTACCTCATAAAATTTTCTACGATTATTATTATCAAACAAAAAGTACTGTACAGCTAACATAAATAAATGGTTTCCTTCTTGAGCCATTAGATTGGCGCATTAAAAGTTTAAATATTTACATATATAACTAAAAATGAAAACTTCATGTAAAAATTTAAAAAAATAATAATAGGAAGAATAATTAGAGGCAATAAAATAATTTTATTGTTAAAAGGACCTATCAGTGCAATGTAACCACACAACGAATTTACATCAGTTAAGTCATAAGTCGTATGCAAAAGTAAACCTTTTCCATAACATTCCATCTAGAAAAGCACTATGTTGGTTATGGGTTTTCAGATATATTTAATTCTTCCAATATCAGTGACATCCATGAACCATATTAGATAAACTGAACAGTAGTGACGTTAGACATACAATCTTTTGAATAATAACATGAGTTTGGGAAACTAATGCGATGGTGATATACCACTGACTGGAAAGGCTGTTTGTTTGCCCCACTAAGAACATTTCCGAAATGCCTCCATGGGCGCAAACTGCGTGGGACGCGACCCACCTGCTGGAGCCGCCGTACTTGACAGCAGTGGCGGCGGCCCAGGCGGCCGTCAGCAGCACCGGAGCTCCCCAGCCCAGCAGCGAGTAGGCCAGCAGGAACGAGCCTTCCTGGAACACCGTCCCTGCAACACACAAGCCACACCGTTTCAGACTTCAAGTATACACTCTTAAAGTTCACTTCTTTCCTCAAAGTAACAGTGTCACCTGCAAACTAATACACTTGGAAAGACGACGTCGATTTTGATGCTACGACTTGGGAGTTAGGAGATGTCTTGCTGATACTTTAAATGTTGTCTGGAAATAGCTTAATGCTATCTGCTAGAGCAGTATCTCTTGCACCCATTAAACTGGAACGTTTACAAGCATAAGACTCAGTTTGATACCAATATGTGAAGAACACAGGACCCATGCCATGAAGCCGCAGTTGTACTGAAAATCTTTGGAAGAGGTCGAATTGTGGCCTTCCAGGTGATGGGATAGTCCTTCTGGAGATTTGCCAGGCAAGTTAGACGAGCTGCTGAAGTTGTGTTGCGAAGCTGGTTGCAATGGTCACATCAATATTTTCTGCCTTGTAGAGGTAGTTCCGGACATCCATTTTACATCTGTCCGCCACGATCGTCATATTGTAAGGGCAAGTATGGCAGGTCGTACAGCTACGACAACACAGATATGAGGGATTGCCAGACCGTGGGTCAACACGAACATTTGACAACCAGCTAGTAACAGTGGGACTATGGGTATGCACACACGTCTGTCACTTATCCCACAGAATCGATGTGCAAGGCTACATAAGTGCCATCAGGGAATTACTTGTAATAGTGGGCTATGATCTTCAGCGATGAAAACAGATTCTGCCTGCACGCAAGTGATGTCTGTCTGTGGCTATGACGTAGACCTGACGAGTGCTGTTTTTCTTTTAGTGGGCAAAACTACAGTGTTCATAAGCGACCAACTCAAATTGTGTCAATAATTTGCGCTAAAAGGAACAAAGGAAAAAGGAAAAATGCTAAAACCAATCAACTTTAAAACGAGAGCACTTAAAAATGAAAACTCCCTGGGACAGATTCCTCTTCACAAAAGGGGCAGTTATAGTCCCCTGAGGGCAGGGGCACTTAAAATTTCCCTCGCCATGTTTGTGCGACGGATCAAAAGTAAGACAGGATCAGCTAAACGTTTGTCACCTGCAAAAATGTCGGACAAGTGCGATGGGTAACACAAACTTTGACGGAGACGGTTAAAACGTGGACATTGCGCCAGAAAGTGGCGGACACTCAAGGGTTGTGAACAGTGACCACAAAGGGGGGCTGGGTCGCCGCACAGTAAGTGGCGGTGGGAGAAATGGCAGTGTCCTGCGTGCAGCCGGGCGAGTAGCGGGAGGGCCGAGAGGAGGCCAACCAAGCAGTAGAGGAAGTCTCGAGATCCCGCTGTTTGTTCCCGTGGGGGGAGGACCAATATGCGTGCCACAGCGATACCAAACGACGTGAGACTTCGGCCTGAAGGACACCTGGAGGAATGGGACCGGCAGCTATCCAGGGTACGGAAGCAGCAGTATCCGAACACTCATTCCCCGATATTCCGACATGACCAGGAACCCACAGGAAAGCCACAACGGCTCCACTGCCACTCAGTGAGTAGAGGCAGGTTAGTTTTTGAGCCGTCGGGGTAGATAAAGGTGCTGTTCGCAAACTGGGTGCAGAGAACAAGAAACTCGTTACAGTAAACTAGGTCAGTGGTCAGGGGGAGTAAATGGAGATCAAAGATAGCCTGGAGCTCGGGATAGCGACTGCTGGGTGAAGGAGTGTATGCAGCTCTTTTACAGGTCTCTGGTCCTGTGTAGGTACATGTACAAGGTTCCCACGATCTGTGGCCCTTGCTTACCTGAGCATCTGCTCGCTGAAACGTATCTCAGCTGCCTGCCACATGCTCTGCTGGCAATGGACGGGCTTACCTGCCTGTTCTGAAGAAAGGGGCATGTAGGCGCTCACCAATAGAGCTGCAAGTTCATTACAGGGAGCAGCGTGTACTGGACACGCTTCCCTGTCCAGTTTGCTAGATGCCACTAGATGGCAGCAGGAGTAATAATGTAAATACGAGGACTTCACCAAAGAATGCATTCGTCTAAGACACATTGACTCCAGATCAGACCAATAACTCATACTCTTGCCATTCATGTAACACAAACGTCATGTGTCGTTACAACACGATAATGCTCGGCCACACACTGTGCGTAAAGCTCCAAGTGCTCTGACAGCCGCACAGCAGTTTCTATGCCATCACAATCTTCGCACTTTTCTCCTATAAAGAACAACTCCGATTTGATGGGATGACATCCGACAAGTGCGAACTATACTACTGGCCATTCTAATTGCTACAGCAAGAACAAAAGCAGATGATAAACGGGTATTCATTGGACAAATATATTATACTAGAACTGACATGTGATTACATTTTCGCGCAATTTGGGATCATAGGTCGTGAGAAATCAGTACCCAGAAGAACCATCTCTGGCCTTAATAACGGCCTTGATGCGCCTGGGCATTGAGTCAAACAGAGCTTGGATGGCGTACAGGAACAGATGCCAATGCAGCTTCAACACGATACCACAGTTTACCAAGGGTAGTGACTGGCGTATTGTGACGAGCCAGTTGCTCGGCCAACACTGACCAGACGTTTTCAGTTGTTGAGAGATCTGGACAATGTGCTTGCCAGGGAGGTAGTCGAACATTTTCCTTATCCAGAAAGGCCCGTATAGGACCTACAACATGAGGTCGTGCATTATCCTGCGGAAACGTAGGGTTTTGCAGGGATAGAATGAAGGGTAGAGAGGTAGGGTAGAGAGGTAGGTACTTACACGAGGCATCGCAACAACGTTTCACCAGGCAAAGTCGGTCAACTGCTGTTTTATATGAGAAATCGGTTGGAGATTTTCCTCATGTCACCACTTCGTAGGTGTCGCCACTGGCGCCACCCTTGTGTTAATGTTCTGAAAAGCTAATCATTTGCAGATCACATCAACTTCTTCCTATCGGTTAAATTTCGCGTCTGTAGTACGTCATCTTGGTGGTGTAATAATATTTGTGGCGAGGAGGGTAAATTAACAGGTCGACAAGGCGTGCAGTAATGTTTCCAAAGATGATATTCGTCACCTGAATGATCCAATGGTTGCCAAAATCAGCGTCCGCCTGGCTGCCTGTGAAGGCTACACCAAGTACAAATAAGAGCATTTTATCTTGGATCAAAACTTGGTATGTCAGTACCTCTCGGACTACTGATCTATAAATATGACCATTCTATATATTTCGATGTACTGTTTTAACAATAAATTTTAACCCTTTGTGACCAGTAGGACTTACGTGTCTCACACACGAATTTGTGTCCATAAGTTCACAGGGACGTAAAAGACCTACATCTGTTTGGTACTGCCATGTAGTGCTGAACGCATCAACGGTCTGGAATCAGCTAGCTTGTAGTTTGGTGTCTGCTGCATGTGTTATCACTTATTTGATTCACTTGTACACACCGTGACAAACGTTTTAGCAGTTTTATTGGCAATTTTTTCTTTTCAAAAAGTTTTGGGCGTGTAGGCGCATAAAGTTGACTTCTTGTAATATTTCGGCTGAGTACCGTCCATCCATCTTCAGAGCGAAGACTGAGGCTCCAGCACGCGCTGCGTGCTTATAAACGCGCGTACCGCACTACTGCGCATGCGGCCACAGATACAACAAAACGCCAAAGACGGTACTCGGCGGAAAGGAAGTACACGTGTGTGTAAATTATGTCTGTGGCTGCATGGTCGATTATCGTGGAGATATCGATGTGTTACGATCTGTGTTGTGGCGGCGTCATTGTAAATTTGTAAAAGAACGTGCCGCACTCCAAGATTTATCTAAGCCGAAGCCGCTGTCTCTTAATTCGCCCACAAGCGAATTTCAATTGCTTCTTTCACCACTGAAGCCCAGAAAATAAAGTGGAGGCTAAGATTTTGACGTTTTCATACATCATGAGAGTGTCCAGTATCAATAAAGTGCTATGTCACTACCGTTGTATTAGGTTGTAAGAGACGGGTACACCTCTGATGTTCCGTGCATCTTTCCTTGACTGCACGTGTCGTCTTTCTTGTGTACGAAAGACCACAGTCACAGGGGATTTTGTAAACCCTGGCCTTCCGGAGTTCTAAATCGTCTATGATAGAACAAAAAACTGCTGCTGTCTTTGGTGGGGGCCAAAAAATTACCTTACCTTTGTGTTTGTTCAGAAGCTGTCCGATTATCGACGAAAGGCTCCCAACATATGGCTTCACACGCAATGCCTTATGTATCTGCTGTGGAGAGTACCCGTTTGCTTCAAAAACTCTCTTCAGGTGTAGAAGACTGCTCTCATCAGCAATGACCAGTGGACCAGTGTTCTGAGAACACTCATCGTGTGAGATGGATGATGGCAGCTATTTGCATGTAGGTATAAATCCGTATGCGTCGCTTTCCTATATACTGAATGTCCTAAGGTGCCAGCGTATTTGCGTCGTACCATTACATCCAGAAATAGTAGGCATCTCTGTTTTTCGACTTCCATTGTAAACTGGATTTGCTTATGGATGGAATCCAGGTGATTTAAAAATTCTTGTAACTTATTTCACCGTGAGGCCATACAACGAATGTGTCATCAACATACCTCCAGAACACTGAGGGCTTCAATCTGGCAGATTCAAGCACCTTTTCCTCGAAGTCCTCCATATAGATATTGGCTAGCAAAGGCGACAAGGGACTATCCATGGCACCACCGTCCGCTTGTTCAAAGATTTCTTTATTGAATAAAAAATATGTTGAGGTCATGACTTGTTTGAACACAGCTGAAATGTTTTTGTCAAAGTTTTTACCCATAAGAGATAATGAGTCTGAGAGACACACATTGGTAAATAAGAACACTACATCAAAACTGACTAACAAGTCAGAGCTGTCCAGTTTGAAAGATTTTTGTTTAGCAATGACGTCAGCGAAGTTGCGTGTTTGATGAGCACATTTTCCCACCAATGGCGTTAATATGATCCCCTGTGAATGTGGCCTTTCGTACGTAGGACAGACGAAACGTACAGTCCAGGAAAGATGCACGGAACACCAAAGGTATACCCGTCTCTTACAACCCAAAAAATCGGCACTGTATTGACACTGGACACTCAATGGTATACGGAAACGTCAAAATCTTTCCCAGCACTCCATCTTTCTGGGTCTCAGTGGTGAAAGAAGCAATTGAAATTCGCTTGAGGACGAATTTAATTAACGCAGACAGCGGCTTCGGCTTAGATAAATCGTGGAATCCAGCACTTTCTTTAATAAATTTACAAAGATGCCGCCACAGCAAAGATCGTAATACATCGATTTCTGCGCAGTAATCGACCATGCAGCCACAGACATAATTTACACATACGTGTACTTCCTTGCCGCCGCGTAACGTCTTACCGCCTTGTTGTATCTGTAGCCGCATGCCAGTAGCGAGGCCCGCTCGTTTATAAGCACGAAGCGCGTGCTGGAGCGTCAGTCTTCGACTGTCTCTGACGATGGCTGGACGGTACTCAGCCGAAATATTAGAAGAAGTAAACTTTATGCGGCTGCATGCCCGAAACTTGTTCGAACAGGCATTGCGCCGCGAAAACATGATGATGCATATTTTGTCTTGTCTAAAACAGATAAGCTTAGTAACATTATTTATTGTTTTCTTTGGTTTGTTTGCTAGAAATGCACAGATTTGTGCTCATATTTATTGGTAAATTACTTCTACATTCGTGGTTTCTTTGAGACAAGAATGTTCAAATGCTTGTATAGCTTATGGGATTTCGAAAAAAAAAAAAAAAAAAAAAAAAAAAAATAGTTCAAATGTTTGTATAGCTTATGGGACTTAACTACGGGGTCATCAGTCCCTAAACTTACAAACTATTTATGAACTAGCTAATCCTAAGGACGGTACAAACATCCATGCCTGAGGGGGGATGCGAACTCCCGACCATAGTGGCCGTGCAGACCGTGACTGGCGTGCCGCAGCCAACTCGGCCACTGCGGCCGGGCTTGTGACAAGTGGGCTGTTGTGCTTTTTGTTAATATTTGTGTCAAACTGTATATATATGTTCTATAATATTTTATTTCTCTTTATTTGATATGAAACGCGAAAACGTTGCATTATAGGTGGGTACTTCTTACTGTTACATATCGGAGAACATGACAATGCATCCAGCTGTTTCGTAGGAAACTAAGAAGGTAAATTTCATCTGACACTCGTCAGAAGATGCAAAGAGAATAAATTATATAACTTTTAGTAATATCTTGTCGTTTCCTGTTTCTAGAAACGACGAATTTGACAGAAGAGAAAATTTTGGACTATTTGTTTACGCTGCCCTATGATGAAGTGTTGTATGAATACGAAAGTGAAGAAGACGCAGCAGAAGAACTTTTAATACTTCATGACAAAAAAGTGTATGTGCGAGGATTACTTGAAATGGACAACGAGAACTTAAAAGGAATTGCGAAGCCATTTATCACAAAAAACAAACCAGGCTTTTCTAGCGTTGCTGCTGATACGCGCTTATGCACAGCTAGAAAACAATTTCCAACAAGGAACACAAGGAGTCGATGAAGGCAATGCAGGACACACAAGCAAGGGTCACGGAAAAATTTCATATGCAACTACTGCAAAGTAGCACTGTGTATTCAGCCATGTCTTGAAAAATGTCAAAAAAGTTTTAATTTCTGAAGAAATGTTGTTATTGTGGTCTTCAGTCCGGAGACAGGTTTGATGCAGCCCTCCACAATACCCTACCCTGAGCAAGCCTCTTCAACTCCACATAGGATTGGCAACCTACATCTGTTTGAATCTGCTTACTGCATCCATCTCTTGGTCTTCCTCTGCGGTTTTTACCCCACACACTTCCCTCCCTCCAACTCTAAATTCACAATTCCTTTATGTCTAAGAATGTGTCCTACCAATCGATCCCTTCTTTTAGTCAAGCTATGCCAAAAAATCTTTTTCTCCCCAATTCTGTTCAGTACCTCCTCATTAGTTACGCGATCCTCCCACCTAATATTCTGCATTCTTCTGTAGCACCACATTTCAAAAGCCTCTTCTATCCTCTTCCTTTCCGCACTGTTTATCGTCCATGTTTCACTCCCATACAAGGCAACACTCCACACAAATGCCTTCAGAAAGGACTTACTTAGGCTTAAATCAATATTCCATATTAACAAATTTCTCTTTTTCAAGAGTTCCTTTCTACCCATGCCCATACTGCATTTTATATCCTCTCTACTGCGACTATCATTTGTTGATCTTACTGCCCAAATAACAAAACTCATCTACCTCCTTTATTGTTTCGTTAACTAATCTAATTCATTCAGCATCACCTGATTTCATTAGACTGCACGCCATTACACTAGTTTTGCTCTTGTTAATCTTCATCTTTCATCTTTCATCCTTTCAGCACACTGTCAATTTCGTTCAACTGCTCTACCAGGTCTTTTATTGTCTTACAGGTCTTACAGAATTACTATGTCGTCGACAAAACGCAATGTTTTTAATTCTTCCCCCTGAACTTTAATTCCTTCTCCAAATTTTGCTTTCCTTTATAGCTTGCTCCATGTACAAATTGAATAACATTGGAAAAAGGCTACAACCCTGTCTTACTCCCTTCCCAACCCTATACGCTCCCTATATTTTACTCGTGCTTGCTTCAGAACTTGAAAGAGTTTATTCCAATCAACATTGTTAAAAGCATTCTCCAAATCTACAAAAGCTAGATATGTAGGTTTGCCTTTTCTTAATCTATCTTATAGGATAAGCCGTAAAGTGAGTATTGTCTCCCGTGTTCCTACATTTCTCCTGAATACAAACTGATCTTCCCCGAGGTCGGTTTCTACCACCTTTTCCATCCTTCTGTAAATAATTCGTGTTAATATTTTGCAACCATGACTTATTAAACTGATGGTTCTGTAGTTTTCACACCTGTCTGCACCCGCTTTCTTTGGAATGGGGATTATAACATTTTTCTTAAAGTCTGAGGGTACTTCACCTGTCTCATACATCTTACACACAAGGTGAAACAATTTTGTCATGGCTGGTTCTCCCAGAGACTTCAGTAGCTCCGACGGGATATCATCTACTCCAGGGGCCTTGTTTCGACTTAGGTCTTTCAGGGCTCTGTCAAATTCTTCTCTCAGTACAGTATCTCCTATGTCATCATCATCTACCTCCTCTTCCCTTCCTACAATAGTGTCTCGAAGTTCATTTCCTTTGTAGAGCCCCTCTATATACTCTTTCCACCTTTCAGCTTTCCCTTCTTTGCTGAGAACTGGTTTTCCATCAGTGTCCTTGATATTCATAGAGCTGTTTTTCTTATTTCCAAATGTTTCTTTTATTTTCCGGTAGGCTGTATCTATTTTTCCCCTATTTATACATTCTTCTACATCCTTGCATTTGCCTTCTAGCCACTCCTGCTTAGCCATTTTGTACTTCCTGTCAATCTCATTTCTTAGTCATCTGTACTCCATTTTGCCTGTTTTCTCATTTCATCGATTAAATTTAGTATTTCCTGTGATACCCAAAGATTTTTGTACGTCTTTCCTTCCTACCTATTTTGTCATCTTTTGTCATACTTCACTATTTCATCTCTCAATGCTACCCACTCCTCCTCTACTGTTTTATTTTCCCCCGTTTCTGTCAATTGTTGCCTAAGGATCCCTCGGAAATTCTCAAGAACTTCAGGTTCCTTCAGTTTATCCAGGTACCATCTCCTTATTTTCCTACTTTTTTGCAGTTTTTTTCAGTTCCAGCGTATATTATGGTCAGAATTTATATCTGCCCCTGGGTAGTCTTACAGTTTAAAACCTGGTTCCGAAATCTATGTCTTACCACTATAAAATCTATCTGGTATCTCCCGGTGTCTCCTGGTCTCTTCCACGTATACAACCTTGTTTCTTGTTGCTTTCCAACAGCAAAAGGACAACGCAACCTTGATAGTTTTATTGATTCTTTGTGGGTTATCCACTTAATAAGTTGTGACGTAAGAGAAAAATTCTGTTACTTGGTTGTGTGAGGCCTGTAACAGGGGGGAAAACACGCATTCAGAGCTAACGGCAACCGGTGGTGAGCATGAGGGTGGCTCAGTTATTCGGTGGGACAGCAGTTCCTGGAAAACGCCGTATGGCCAAAGGCCAGAGCAGGTAGGACCAGTAGCGTAGCTAGGGGGGTGCGGGGGGTGCGGTCCGCACCGGGTACCAACTCCAAGGGGGTGACAAAAGCCGTCTTACACCTGACACTTAATGGAAACGGCGGGCCTCGAGATAGCCTATGAACTAATTCGAATCCTTCTTTTTCCTTCCACCGCCATAGCCGAGTCGTTGTTGGTGCAAATGTTTCACGCTAATGTGCCATTGTTAATGGTCTGAACCTACGGGGCTGTTGCCATTCTTCGTCTATTATCGTGAGTAACCGGACGCCAGAGTTTTCTTCCGCAAGATTTAGAAGATCGAATGATATATTTTTCATTTGCAAATGAGTAAATTAAACTATTTATGAATTTCTTTTAATACAACTTCTTCCCATAGTTGCAAGAGAGATGGCAAGGGGTTTCTTTTCTGTTGATGCCAAATGCCTGAATTTTTTCTCTTTAATAATTCTTCGAGAATTAGTAAGATGTTTCTCCAAGCTTTAAAAAAGATCACGATACTTATTTAGATGTTGCTGCCACTTTTTAGAGTATAAACGATCACTGTGTTCCTTTTTTCGTGATTTGAACGTTAAAATAAACGGCCATTTAGCCAGAGCAGCCGTGTTAATTATATATAACGAATTTACTTTGTGCTATGGTGTTCGAGTGGTCAAATGTGCAAAACAAGGACTCAACCATGAACTAGTCTAGCATAAAACCAGAACTGTTTTTCGCCGTGGCTATCAATTGTGGTACGTTATGATGTATAGTGCAGAGCGTTCCAAACTGGATGTCACGACACCCAGGGGTGTAGCGTAGTGCCACTAAGGGTGTGGCAACAACAGCAAAATCGTAAGATAAAATAAGATAGAAAATTGTGGAAAAAATATTAAACATCCTTCAGTTCGTTGATTGTGCACTTTAAGTAGAAGTGAATTATGAAAATTAATATTTTAGATCTGTTTGCTATTCATAAATATCTGAAGTCTGTAAAAAAATTCATAAAAGCATTTTCTCCTATAGAACAGCAGACAACTGATTACTAACTTATTGCACTTGCTATTTTAAGCAATATTTGCCTAAAAATATAAAGAAGACTAAATAGTGTTTGCTATAAATCAATATGGAGATTTCTATTTGCGCATATTCTCGGTGTAGACCCCTCCCCATCCTCCTCATACTTCTTAGGAAAAGGACAAAACTTATTTTGGTGGCGTCCATTAATTACGTGAGGTGATTTTGGCGTTTTCTCTAGAGACGTATGAAGTCCTTTGGGACCAAACTGCTAAGGTCATCGGTCCCTAAGCTTACACACTACTTAAACTAACTTATTCTAAGGACAACATTCACAGTCATGCCTGAGGGAGAACCCGAACCTCCGACGCGAGAAGCCGTGCACCTCAAACCACACGGCTAAACCCGCGCGGCTTCTCGAGAGAGATTGGCGTCAGATTTTGCTCGACCCTTCACCCCCCGCCCTGTAATCCCAATGTTCAAAATGCGTATTTTAGTGTAGATACGTCAATCTGTGCTTGATTACGCATGGTTTTTACGTTGTAGTAAAGATAACAATGCGGCACTACATACATAGGAAAATCATGTATAAATGGCATAGCACACAGATAATGCACTTGAAAGTGTGAACCAGTTCTCGATATGTATTGTGTAAAATATGAATAATACAGAACCTCGACTGAGTGTAGAAAACATTTTTCATAACAAAACCTGTGAAATTTTATCATTGTAAGCACAAGTTATTTTATACGTGAAACGTGTTGTACTTAAATTAATCCAGTTATCTCTCAGTTTTAAAGAGTTTCTTGTGGGGGAAAAATTACGGGAGATTTGCCGAGACACTCCTCTTCCCCACTTGAGGTTTGGTGAGATTCGGGTCGACCTGTCGACCTCCCCCCGCCCACCAAAAAAAAAAAAAAAATAAATAAATAAATAAAAATAAAAATAAAAATAAAAAAAACCCTCACGTAATTAACGGACGGTGCTTTTTTTTTCAAGTAAATAAGTTGATGTTATTTTTGTTATAAAACTAAGTTTTTAGCAGGGTTGGAACTGCAGCTTTTTTACGCCACTTAAAAGTCAGAATTCGTCCTACAAAATATTAAAAGACTTCCTCCCCCCCCACCCCCCCACCCTTTCGTGAGGAAATGCGAAACGGGCGACCTTGACATACCAGAACCTTGAAGCTATCTTTGCGAATGTTACGTAAAAATAGAAGTGAAAGTCTATGACAAGAAAGGAAACATTCCTTTTGTTATTCTATGAGATAATAACGGGGTTACCAGCGCAAAAATGGTTGGCGGAATGTTTTACTTTTTTCATTTCAACAGATACGTTTTAAAACTAAAAATAACATCGCTGTTCAGATCATAATAAAAAAATTGAAATATTCCCCCTCTTTTTCTCATATGCAAATGAAGTTTGTATCCACCCGTTCAAGAAATAAGATGAGCGAACTCTTTTTCCTAGCACTGCTGGTATCTACTCATGAATTCATCATACGATGTAATTCTCTTAAAGAAATTGAATTAACTGATTAGCGGATATTATGTTTCAGTTCCTATAACATGTGTGGATTCGTGTTATACACTTCATTTAAATTCAAATGTTCAAATGTCTGTAAATCTATCGGACCAAACTGCGTGGTCATCAGTGCGTAGCTTAAAAACTACTCAAACCTAGGTAAACTAACCTAAGCGAGACGCTTTAGACCGCTCGGCTACTCCATCGCGGATATATGTAGATAAGTAATTGCTCTTTATTTTTCAGTGTCAACTGTGTCATTAAAAATGGGGTCTATTATTCAGCTACCAATAACTATGCACCACACTTCAATTTTTCTGACCGTCTATTGGTCTATTGGTGCTCCAATGTCGTTAGTTTAGAGCGTTAACATAACCGTGGAAATGGAATCCAGCCTCGTCTGAAAACAGAATCAGGTAAGGATCCATATCGCCGTCAAGCACTTGGTTCGAAACCAATTCGCAAAACCTAACCCTGTACGAGAGATCACCAAATGTGAATTGTTGACTGTCATTGTAATTTAGGGCTCTACCCCAAAAACTTGATCTTTGTAAAAGGCGCTAGAAACGCGTGTGCGCCAGTCTAATAGATGGAACACCCATGCACTGTACATGTGGACACAGGCACCCCAAAACACTACTTCCTAAAACGCCCATAAGGGAGGACCAGAAGAGACTTTCTCAAGGAGCTGAAAAGTAACATGAAAAGGAGGAGAAACATCACAGAAAGTGAAGAGATCTTCTCTAAAACGAACGTTCAAAATGTTCAAATGTCTGTAAATCTATCGGACCAAACTGCGTGGTCATCAGTCCGTAGCTTACAAACTACTTAAACCTAGGTAAACTAATCTACGGACAAACACACACACCCATGCCCCAGGGAGGACTCGAACCTCCACGGCGAGCAACCGCGTGCTCTGCAGCGAGGTGCTTTAGACCACTCGGCTACTCCACCGCGGCAAAACGAACGTTAACTAGATTTCAACATACTGTGTTACATGCAAATACGTATTTACAACTTTGTATGCACAAAATGTTTAGCAATACTTCAGTATTTCAGTGAAAAAATAAGGCTTTGAGCTGTAATACTCAAACGCCATTTACTTATTGAGTGAAGTTTCTTTCATTTTGCACGTAAAAATTTCATTTTCGTTGTTAAGTCAATGTTTTTTGTACATAAAGACTGAAAATTTTCATTATGGTTTCGTTTTATCAATTTGTAATTGTTATTATTGATTAAATGAAATAAATTTTGAGACAAAATCGTTTTCTTTTGGCAGAAATATAACTTTAAAAAACACGTACAAGTATGAAACGACATCGTCCAGCCAGCCGCGATGGCCGAGGGGACTGCGGCGCGTCAGTCACGGTCTGCAGCCCCCGCCCCCCCCCCCCTCGGGCTTCGATATATGTGCCGTCCTTAGTATTAGCTAGTTCATAAGTAGTTTGTAAGTTTAGGTACTGATGACCCCGTAGTTAAGTCCCATAAGCTCTACAACATTTGAACATTTTGAACATCTTCCAAGTGGGGCACAAAAACGCAAAAAAGAAGAGGGCCAAACGTTTGAAAGACTAATCGCTAGCAGGTTCAATGCTGAAATTTGTTAAGGCTTCAGCATCACCACCAAGCAGTCAGAAATCACCAGAACAAAATAAAATAGAAGAGGAGGTCATAAAATTGCTTCAATCCGAGAGCGAAATTGTAGTTAACGAAAAAACCGCCAGAGATAGTGAAGATAAGGGAGTAGTGTGAGACGGTATCCTGGAAGAACCTGAAGGGCTCCAAGAAAATGTGGACTCGTATAGACAATTGTGAAGACAGCTTACCAGATAAAGAGGATGTGAATGAAGAGGAAATTACAACGCCTCTACAATGGCTGGGATACATTCAGGCGTTCAAGCAAGAATCTGTGAACTTAATCCTATGGCACTGTTTGTACCCTGTGACAGCCGCTCTATCAAACTTTGTGGATTGCATGCTTTTGCAGCAGTTCTATTTTGTGTGACTTTCTTTGGAACCTTAGAAAGTTTGTATGTGTTTTACTCGGCTTCTATCCACAGATGGACGATCCTTTTGGAAAACGTTGTTGTTACAGTGAAGAGACTGTCAGACACACGATGGAGTGTCCACTGCGAAGCAGCGAAACCTGCTTTTCAGTGTTTTAAAAAGATTATTGATGCCACTGAAGAACTTTCTGATTCTTTGAAAACCTTGGAAACAAGAGGAGCTGCTCTCTGTTGCCTGCATTGTGTGATTTTTCGTTTTTGTGTTTTCTGTTTTTGTGGAATACTGTCTTACTAGAGGTCAACGAAGCTCAAAAGTATATAAGATTCTTGGAGTCAGCTTTGAAATATGTATTATCAAGGTAAAGAGTCTGAAGCTCTGTTTGAAAGACAAGAGAAATCGGGACACGCGTGACGAGATGGGTATTCCTGTCGAAAAAAGGAGAAATATTAGGAAGGAGAAAATGATACATGTGGAAAAGTAGACAAGACCATGACTTTGCTCTAGGAACTGAGAAGATAAATGTTAGAGTGCATCGACAAGTTTCAACGAGAAATTGATACATGTTGCAGAAACATGGAATGTATATCAGATCGTTTTGCTGTTTTAGAGTCCAAAAGTCTGATTACAACTTCAGAAAAGGAACTTCCCGTGGTTGTAAAATGTTTAATTGGCAATTACGATGAGATTTCTGAAGATGAGGCTGCGACGATTTATGCAGGCTACCAAAGTCCCAAAAGAAGAATTCTTGGATAGACATCTTTAGGTTTTACAGTTTGTTGTTGAATATGAAATTTCTGAAACCGTTCCGAACCTCACCTTGGCATTAAGATTGTTTTATCTTTGTGTGTTTCGGTAGCGTCCTGTGAGAGAAGTTTCTCAAAGGCGAGACTCATTAAGAATTACCTTAGCCGCGGCGGAGCGGCCGAGCGCATTGAGGCGCTATGCTACGATGTGCGAGGCCGTTTCCCTTCGGGGGGTTCGAATCCCCACTGGGGCATGGATGTTTGTGTCGTCTTTAGTATAAGGTAGTTCATAAGTAGTTTGTTAGTTTAGGGACTGACGACCCGAAGTTAAGTCCCTTAAGCTTAACAAACTTTTGAACGTTTTTTTGAAGAATTACCTTAGTTCTACTATGAGCCAAGCAAGACTCTCTAATTTGGCAATTTTGTAAATTTGAAATAGCATGGCTAAAGCTATTGACTTTAATGATGTAATTTCAAAATTTACTGTAGAAGTTAGATGGGTGAGATTGAAAACTGTATGTGAAGAAAATCTTAGCTATTTGTTCTGCATGATTAATAATCAATTAACTCTTTCGCGGCTATGGGCATACATGTATGCCCGGCAGTTAGAAGGCCCAGGCGGCTACCGGCGTACATGTACGCCCTGCCGGCGGGAGGCCCAGACGGCTACCAGCATTCATATACGCCCAACAGGTAAAGTGGCCTGAAGGGCATTCATGTACGCCCGGGGTCTGGGAGCACAATGGAGCGGCGACGACTCGGTTTTATCCGCGGCTCAACATTCTTGGTGGCACTGTATTCTTTGTTATGCCGGTAAGCATTACATTTTTTACTTCCTGGCCTTCCTGCTCACGAGCTCTCCATCGGGCCTGTCCTGTATTTTTTGTTTGGCGGGAGAACAGCTTTTCACTGTACTGTTGTTGCAATTTCGGAACATTATTATCAAACAAGGAAATAATGGACATCCCCATGAATAGTAGTGATACTACAAACCTTTCTTTACATGAAGAGCTGGATGTGTATGGAACTAACGCTATTTATTCAACACAACGAAGAACTTCTGCAGAATATTCCTCTTCTTAAGAGGAAAAAGAAGGTGTGTTAAGTGAAATTTCGACACGAAAAAGATTTGATGACTGGTCAGATAATCGCCCTGCGGCGAATCCCCACACTTTCGCGAACACTTTTAGTGGTTTAAAGATAGATTTCGATGTATAAGCAGCTCATTTAGATTTTTTATGTTTTGTTTATTTATTTTTGTATTTTATCTCATTTTAATTTGTCTCAGCTATTTGTAGATATGAACAAGTACTATACATTTCTCACCGGAAAAATGACGACAGTGCCCAGCCGATACCAAGATGGAAACCTATAGACCCTACAGAATTTGATTGTTTTTGGGCTTGTTCCCTTCTTATGCCAAGGTCCAAACAGCAGTGAATGAATATTGGTCGAAAGGTTCCTTTCTGACATAATGGCCAGAGACAGGAACAAGGGATATTGCGTTTGTTAAGCTTATGTGACTTAACTACGGGGTCATCAGCCCCTAAACTAAAAAACCACTTATAAACTTACTTTTACTAAAGACGTCACAAACATCCATGCCCGAGGGAGGATTCGAACCCACGACGGAGAACGGCCTCGCACATCTAAGCACAGCACCTCAACGTGATCGGCCACTCGATACTGCCTTTATTACACTTCAGTGACAATTCGTCCGCGTTGCAAGATACTCTTGTGAAAATACGATTCCGACAGGCTGTAGTCCCATTTGAGAAGTTAGTAACTGACTAAAGTTGCTACTTTTCAGAGGAAGGCTACGGTTCAAATCATATATTCCAAACAAACGTAGCCGTGGGATTAAAATTTCCATGCTTTGTATCGTAAAGGATTATATTGTCTACACTGGTGCTGCTACAGAAGTAGAATCCGGAAATGCTGACTGGGGTAAATCAGGTGATGTCGTTGTCAGTTTTTTGTTACCATACCTCAACAAAAGTCATGCCATTTATTTAGACAATTGGTATTCGAGTACTGAATTGTTCTTATGGCTCCATGCGAAGTTCACTAATGCCATTGGTACAGTGTATAAAAACAGGAAACATTTACCATATTTACCTGATAAACTCAACAAAGGTAAATACAGTTGAAGTCTGGGGTGGACAGTAAATAAGCCCTGGATGCTTTCCATTGTAAATGGACCAGAGTTTGCTCAGACAGAAAAAAATAATCATAAAATGGGCGGAAATAAAGTGAAAACCACTTGCGTAGTTAGTTACAATTAGTCAGTGGGTGCGATTGATAGGACTAACATGATATTAAGTCCCTACAGTGCATACGAGAAACAGAAATGGTACAAGAAAGTATTCTGTTATTTAACTGACTTGAGTATGCTGAATGCAAAAACTAGTTTTGAAATGCAAAATATACAGAAGAAGCCACTAGTGAAATTCCACTTGGAACTAATCCGTCAGTTACTGGAGAAGTTTCATTCAAAACCATCTAAAAGCTAGATGCCACCGACACTAAAAAGGACAGCCCTTTTCGACTGGATTAAAGAATAACATTATCCCGGGTTTTTCGGAGCAACGGAGAGAAAGGAGATACCGCAAAGACATTGTGTAGTCCCATACAAAACGGAAAATGACACGAATCAGGTGCAAAAAAAAGAAAAAAAAAAAAAAAAAAAAAAAAAAAAAGAAGTAACGTTGCTCTCTGTATGGTGCCATGTTTTGAGACATACCAAAAACTAAGGAAGTAATAGTTTCTTCAGGTACTTTGAAAGTTGGAAGAAAAGAAAATGAAAAAATAAGAAAACAATAAAAGCAATGGAAGTAATAAAAGAAAGTTTTTAACTCAGCCAGCGGTAGTCGAATGCCTGCGTTAGAAATGAGGATGGGAATATCTGAAAAATAAATCCACTGGCAGAAAGCATGCAGATGCTTATTATCGGATTATTTAGCATAGTGAATCGAAATTAGGCTTTAATTTCAAACGAAGCAATCGCCCTATCAATATTTTTATTTTATTGTTTCCATTTCATTATTACATCACTATTTTTCTTGTTTAATTCTTCATTATGCTTCATGGCTTAACATAAATTTCAATAAATATTTTTTATTTACGATTATAGCTAGAACTGTCAGAGTTTTGCAGGTATTGTTTTAGGTTAGATGGCCTCGGGAATACACAAAATGTGTTTCAGTCTCAAAGGGGGCAGGTCAGACACGGGAAGAAAGTAGACATAAAAACCATTGGTGTAACAGTTGTAAATTGTCGTAGCTGTGTTGGGAAAATTCCAGAGCTCCAAGCGCTGATAGAAAGTACTGAGGCACAAATCGTTATAGGTTCTGAAAGCTGGCTGACGCCTGAGATAAATTCGGCCGAAATTTTTTCAAAGGGCCAAATGGTCTTCAGAAAGGATAGAATAAATAAAACAGGGGGTGGCGTGTTTATTGCTGTTACAAACGGTTTATCCTGCAACTAAATTGAGGCAGATACTTCCTGTGAATTGGTCTGGGTAGAGGTTATACCTGACCACCGAAATAAATTAATAATTGGATCTTTTTATCGGCCCCCTGACTCAGACGATGCGGTTGCAGAAATGTTCAAAGAAAGCTTGAATCATATTTCAAATAGGTATCCGAAGCATACTGTTATAATCGGTGGCGACTTTAATTTACCCTCGATATGTTGGCATAATTACGTATTCAAAACCGGGGGCAAATATAAAACATCGTCCGAACTAGTTCTGAATGTTTTTTCTGAGAACTACTTCGAACAGTTAGTTCATGAACCCACTAGAATAGTACGTGATTGCGAAAATACTCTTGATCTCCTAGCAACAAATAATCCCGAGATAGTAAAGAGCATCAAAACAGATACAGGGATTAGCGAACATCGAGTTGTAGTAGCGAGACTGAATATCGAAATTCCCAAATGCACTAAAAATAAACGAAAAATATATCTATTCAATAAAGCAGATAAAAATTCGCTTCACGCTTTACTGAGTGATAGTCTCCAGTCCTTCAAAACTAAAAATGCGAGTGTTGATCAGTTGTGGCTTACATTCAAAGACATAATATCAGTAGCAATCGAGAGATTTATACCAAATAAATTAATAAAAGAGGGGGCTGACCCCCCGTGGTACACAAAACAGGTCAGATCACTGTTGCAGAAACAAAGAAAAACGCATGCAAAATTTAAAAAGACACAGAATCCGCAAGACTGGCAATCTTTTACTGAAACTCGCAACCTAGCGCGGACTTCAATGCGAGAATCTTATAGTTGTTTCCACAACGAAATCCTGTCTCGTAATCTTGCAGAAAATCCAAAGAAATTCTGGTCATATGTGAAGTACACTAGCGGCAAAACACAAACAATACCTTCACTACGTGATAGCAATGGTAATACTACCGACGACAGTACTGCTAAGGCAGAATTACTAAACACAGCTTTCCGAAATTCTTTCACCAAAGAAGACGAAGTGAACACTCCAGTATTCAATCCAAGAACAGCTGCCAGCATACGAAACTTAGAAGTAGATGTTCCTGGAGTAGTAAAACAACTTAAGTCACTAAACAAAATTAAATCTTCCGGGCCAGATTGTATACCAACTAGATTCCTCTCAGAGTATGCTGATGAAATAGCTCCGTGCTTAGCTATAATTTACAACCGATCACTCAGCGAAAGATCCGTACCCAAAGACTGGAAAGTTGTCCAAATTACTCCAATATTCAAGAAAGGCAATAGGAGTGATCCCCAAAATTACAGGCCTATCTCATTGACGTCGATTTGCAGTAGGATTTTGGAACATATACTTTGTTCGAATATTATGTACTACCTCGAAGAGAACGACCTATTAACCAATAGCACGGACTCAGAAAGTACCGCTCTTGCGAAACACAGCTTGCCCTTTATTCACATGAAGTGTTAAGTGCCATCGACAAGGGATCTCAAATCGATTCCATATTTCTGGATTTCCGGAAGGCTTTTGATACTGTACCCCACAAGTGGCTTCTAATGAAATTGCGTGCTTATGGAATATGTCCCCAATTGTGCGATTGGATTCACGATTTCCTATCAGAAAGGACACAGTTCGTTGTAATTGACGGTAAGTCATCGAGTAAAACAGAAGTGATATCTGGCGTTCCACAGGGAAGCGTTATTGGTCCCCTACTCTTCCTCGTGTTTATAAACGATTTAGGAGATAATCTGAATAGCTCCCTTAGACTGTTCGCGGATGATGCTGTCGTTTATCGGTTAGTGAAGTCAACAGAGGATCAAAAGCAACTGCAAAGCGATTTAGACAAAATTTCTACTTGGTGCGAAAATTGGCAATTGACACTAAATAAAGAAAAGTGTGAAGTAATACACATGACCACTAAAAGAAATCCGCTGAACTTCAATTACGCGATCAATCAGTCAAACCTTAAGGTCGTAAATTCTACCAAATACCTAGGAGTTACAATTACGAACAACTTTGACTGGAGAGGACACATAGAACATATTGTGGGGAAGGCGAACCAAAGTTTACGTTTCATTGGCAGAACGCTTAGACGATGCACCAGCTCCACCAAAGAGACTGCCTACATCACACTTGTGCGTCCTCTCTTGGAGTACTGTTGCCCCTTGTGGGACCCTCACCAGGTGGGACTGACGGAAGATATTGAGAAGGTTCAGAGAAGGGCAGCCCGTTTTGTTTTATCACGTTACGGGGAGGAAAGCGTCACGGAAATGTTGCACGTATTGGGGTGGAAATCATTAAAGGAAAGACGTTATTCATTGCGGCGTGATTTGTTTGCGAAGTTTCAATCACCGACTTTTAGTTCTGAATGTGAAAATATTTTTCTAGCACCCACTTACTTAGGGAGACATGACCATCCCAATAAAATAAGAGAAATCAGATCGAAAACGGAACGATTTAGGTGTTCTTTCTTCCCGCGCGGTAATAGAGAATTGAACGGAAGAGAAAAGTTATGAAGGTGGTTAATGAACCCTCTGCCAGGCACTTAAATGTGATTTGCAGAGTATCGATGTAGATGTAGATGTAGATGTAGACTAAGATCCGCCAGGGTCAAAGTTGGCTGATATTAGTTAAGTATTGCTTCTGGAATACGAAGCTGAATTATCTCCGGGTCCGCGACTTGTAGCTATCGACACTCGCAGTCGCCGGCCAGCCACCGTGTTGCTGAGATCGCCAGCCAGCACAGTTTTGGTACTGTGACATGCATTTGCAAGTGTTCGAGGGGTAGTCACGTTTTCGGATTGTTGATAACGTTAGGTAAAGTCACAGAAATCTGGTATCGGGATATTCTTCTCGATTTCGCCACGGTTTCCACTTAAATGTGGGTTGTCACAAGTGTTCCGAATGAAATACAATTTTCTTTCACTTATCAGTCACTTGCTGTAGGTGTGTTTATATTGTTTTGTAAATTCGTATAATTTGTACTGTGCTCAATTGTTAGTGTATCTTGCTTTCAACTGTGTCGTTCATTTGACTTCAGAGAATAAAACGAGTCGAAACAAATTTCTTTACTCAAATCATTGATTAGTTAACCCCCTTTCCACAATTTTGGGTATGTTTTATTACTTGGAAACTAGAGAAATGTTCGAAGGTGGGTCAGCCGTGCCTATCCTTTAATATCAAGTGAACAAACCATTTGCGTACTCACTTTGCGTACCGTCCTTTCTCTCCCCTACCTTACCTGTATTTCCAACACGCCCACCATAATATACATTTCATTTGGCGGACCCTGCCACGGATCATGCTTTTGCGGTTCTTCTGTGGCGGGACAGATAAAGTTATCCTTGCGTTAATTTGGCCATTTCACATTTATAAATTTTGAATTCGTTAATTAATACGCTGCGCTTAGTAGTAGAATTACCATATTTCCTTTCAGCAATTTTTTGGGTGTATTAGTGGCATCTGTGTTACTTCATTTATGTGTTTTGGTGATTTCTGTGTCACTATAATGAATGTCGGTGGTTTCTGCACCACCTTACCTTTGAATGGACGGCGTTGAACACAGTGATGTGATGAATTTTGGATGGGTGATATATTTGTCATAGTGAAATGTATGACTAGATGTATTGTTCGACGGTACCTAAGGCTATTGTACATTTTTCTGGGAAGGTTCATGTTTATAAACGCCACTGGTCGCATATTTAAAGACATGTATGCTTAATAAATCTTGTTCAAGGCAGTATCAAAGTGTAAATCAGGGGTTGTGAAAGATAATTTAATGTTAACTAGGAATTGGGCGTGATTGTTAAATTGAGCAGATAGTCTGGTTAACATAAGTAATATGAGCAGGTCAGACATTCTCTCATCAGTAATGAATGAGACAGAACAGTCAGGGGAAGAAAATACGCAAAATGTTGCTAGGGAACCGGAGCAGGAGGTCATGGATCGCGAGGTTTATGATCACGAAAACTGCGAAACCGAGGAAGACTTTCGTCTCTCACCGCACGGTGACAGAAACGTGACCACATGGTATGTGAAAAGTGATGATGGAGCGTCGTACTCACGTAGTAAACGTCACCGATCACGAACTCCCACGCCAGTGCAAACAAGCGAAGGTCCACAATTAGCCGACCTTATAAAATTCATACAACAATATCGGAGAGAAGCGAATGCAAAATACAACAGCTGGCAGAGATCAATAAACAACTACCGGTAGAGAATAGTAAACAGATACGCGAGAACAGCCGGTAGGTAAAGCGGACGACCCACAAACGTAGCCTAGAAGTTGGAGCGCAACAGAAAAGGGACATAGATTGCGTAACAGAAGCATTAGAAAACGTAAAGTCTGAGATTGCAGGAATAATGAAGGATGTCGAAACCGTAAAGCGAACATCGTCAGAACTTAAGGAAATGGGCTTACAAGCGAAGAAAGATGCTCGCGTTGCTCGGCTGGAAATCGACGAAGTAAAGGAAGAGCAGACACGAATCACGCAATACCGCAGTACCGACGTTCCCTAATAGGAAGGTGTCTCGGAACACTTCGGGAAGCAGAGTTTGTTACAAAAAGACAAGATTGGAATCAAAACGAAAGTCAAGTCCGGGACCATCCTTGGCATTCCGGGATCAATGAAGGCAGGCTTGGCGGAGGAAAGTATCTTTCACAGGAGGGTTACAATCGACAACCCAGGCAAAACTATGCGCCACAAGCAACGGGCGTCGTTGGAATGGAAACCAAGGAGACAGAAATGGGGGCTCATCACAAAATGAACTGTGGTATGAACCACATAACCAAAAGTGGTTTGGTCAACAAAATAACCACCACGAAGATCGGAATGGAAATTGGCAAGAAGATCAGGCAGGCCACCGCAGCAAAGAGGTGTAGAAATTGTAGAAATCCGGCCACCAAATCCAGTGCATGGGAACAACAATACCGGGGAAACCGAAAATGACGGTCTCCACCTGCGGAAACCGCGCGCCAAACACCCCGCGATGTCCTTATTCCTTTTTTTAGAACAGCATGAGTCTTATTATAAGTTTGTAATAATTATTAGTTCGTAACTAGGATTGCTGTTCATTTGTCTGAGTCTACGACAATGTTTGTGGGGATATGATGTATATAAATGTGTGTTTTGTAGCTATGTGTCTTTTGCTCTATTCGTGTTACTCCTCTGCCAGGAACAGCAAATCATGCCGAATTTGCAGATATCAGATTTGGACGCCCACGTTGGAAGATAGGTTCTGTCGCATTTTGGTTAAGTTTTGCTCATTCGGTCCAGTATTTCATTTTTGTCCACTTGGTCGCTTCAAGTACAGACAATATTTTATTTTCAAATTCGTAGCAACCCTGTTTCTTTCTTCCGGAGATAACCAGTCAGATACTATGTTATCTGTGCATTCAGATGTTCGGTTCTGAGTGTAGACAATATACGTGTCATAAGTGATCTGAGACTCGTGTTTCCTTAAAAATCGTTTTGCTGCAATATCATGATACATGGTCCAGAAATATCTGTTGCTGTCGTAATTGGTGTTTTGTCATAGTTACGGATGTGAGTACTACTGGGGAAGGAGAGCTTTTGTCTGTGGACACACGGATGTGCGTGATCGGTGATTTTGTGATTTGAGTACCGTCCCAGAGAGGACGTCGACTTGTTCTGTTTTTGGCGTTGCCGGTGTGTGCGACTGCCGAAATTATTGTGTTGTGAATTTGTCAGCGTCGAGGAGCCTGTTGACGGATTTATCATTAGTTCGGACAGTCGTTGGATACGACTATCTTCGAATCGTTAGTCAGTTTGTGTATTATCTTCCTGCATAGATTGTGGAAGCAGAAATCCATTACGAGCTAAGGTTCGACGAAAATACCTGCAGGATACTGACACCACAACTTAGGAAACTAACCACATTTCTTTCAGGAGGAGAATAAAAGAGGCAAGTAGGCCGTACGATTAAATAATCAATCTAAGTTTCGGTATGAATGTCGTCATGTTCCTATACTTCCAACCAAACAGGGCTGTGCCCGAGGCAACTAGCAGAGCACACCAGTAACCAGGACAATGGGAGTATAATCAAAATGTAAACAGTAGTGTAGGGCCGCCGAGAGCACAGTTTGAGAACAGGATAAGGCATGCAATTGTAGATAGCGGTCAGTAGTTTGTTTGTTAGGAATTATGGTGGTGAGTGAATTAGATTGTGCCAAGTAGAAGTAAGAAGCCATGCATGTTGAAACCTGTTCCCTGACCTGTAATTACTAACCTACACATACACAAACACTGACACGAAGACACGGGTACAGACAACACATCTAGTATAAGACACTGAGTTAGATTATATATACAATAATTATAAATATATTATTAAATTAAATTTTGTTTATATTTTGCTATTTGCACAATATTTGTTTTCACTACACATTAAATAGATTTATAAAATTGCTTGTTCCAAAAAAAATGTTCAAATGTTTGTAGAGTCTATGGGACTTAACTACGGGGTCATCAGTCCCTAAACTTACAAACTACTTATGAACTAGCTACAACTAAGGACGGCACAAATATCCATGCCCGAGGGGGGGATTCGAACCCCCGACCGTAGTGGCCGTGCAGACCGTGACTGGAGCGCCTCAGTCCCCTCGGCCACCGCGGCCGGCTTGCTTGTTCCCATTATTGTAATAGTATGAAGTACTAATTCCATTTGGGTAGTCTGTACAGATGTAAGCATGACCTGGCACATATCACGTGAACTGGGACGAGACACGCGGTCATCAGAGGTGCTGGGGCGAGTAGCCACTCGGCCACCAGCTGGGGCTCGACGTCACACGGGCACCTCAGAGGGGACCGGCAGTCTCGCGGCTCGAGGCACAAACAGCAGAGATGTCAGATGTCACTGCTCACAACACGGGAAAGCTGCCGATGGCAGGACTCCGTGGAAAGCTGCTCTGTCTCTGACATGAGGTTCACGAATGGCAAGGGCTGCTGTTACAGTCCCGAGGGCAAAAGGCGCAACGCAAGGCGTGATTGGTCGTACTTTGGCACCGAGTTGTAGATTGGCGTTTCAGTAGAGATAGGTGGAGCATGGAGGCTTTGCAGAGAGAAGACAGAGATTTTAGCAGTGGAGAGAAAGAGACTGGTGTTTGAGCAGTCAAGGAGGGCAGACGCTTCTCTTCTGCTCTCAGTTTATACTTACGTTTATATTCAGAGATGTAGTACAACTTTTGGGGTTGCTCCGGGTCCACGACTTGCAGCTATCGACCCTCGCAGCCGCCACACAGCCGGCTTGTTGCTGACATCGCCGGCCAGCACAGTTTTGGTGCAGTAAAGCGTGCATTGGCTATTGTTTGAAGGGGTATTCATGTTTTCGGACTGTTGAAAACGTTAGGTAAACTCACAGAAATCTGGTATTGAATATTCCTCTTGATTACGCCACGGTCTCCAGTTAAATGTGAGTTGTCACAAGTGTTCCGAATCAAATAGAATTTATTAGACTTACCAGTCACTTGCTGCGGGGGTGTTTATATTGTTTTGTAAGTTCGCATTAAATTTGTTTTGGGCTCAATTGTATGTGTATCTTGCTTTTCACTGTGTCGTTCATTTGACTTCAGAGAATAAAACGAGTCAAAACAAATTTCCTTACTGAAATCATTCAAATTAGTTAACCCACCTTTCCACAATTTTGGATATGTTTGATTACTTGGAAGCTAGAGGATACATTAATCAAATGTTCGATGGTGGGTCAGCCATGCCTATCCTTAAATATCAAGCGAACAAACCATTTGCATACTCCATTTACATACCGTCCTTCCTGTCCCCTACGTTACCTATATTTCCAACACGTCCACATAAATATAACTTTCACCATTTGTCATAAGTTTACAGTACTTACCCAAGAATGCTGAAATATCGGTTAGTAAAAAGTAATACCTCTGGTGTACCTATTTTTGAATGTCAGTGTCGCTGTGCAGTAGATGCAATCATTGAAGCGACCTGTTGGAAAATGTCAGGCTGGTTTTTCATTTGATGGCAAAAGGAACGCGGAAGATTTGGAGAGGAAACGGACCATCTATCAGAGATTTATTAGCAATCTGCCCTCACTCAAAGACGATAAAATGACAAGTGCGACAATCAGCGAACAATTTCTCGGTTTATCGGGCAAATTCTCGACGGTTTATGAGAAATATCATGTTCCTTTTAGCACAGTAGTAATTAAGTCACAGGGATGAGTCACTGACGTCCAGCATTGTATGGTCTACTATTTATTTAATCCACATATAGTATCTCTCTGTATAGGTGCTTGCGGCTGACATATGGGAAGCCCTGTCATAAACGTTCGTTCAAAGGTGACCGACCATTCTCACTTTTTGGTATTTTTTATGGTTCGGAAGTGTGGTAAATGACTTTTGACGGATACCTAAAAAGACTAATCAGGCTTAATATTTCATTGTCATCACAATATCCCCTTTTCACTAACAGCAAACACATTAGCTACACTTGCGGCAATTATGTGTCTACCAAACGATACAGAATAAATCCATGCCATTCTATAGGGAAACGTTTTCCGTTCAAAAAGGTAATTAATACACTCTGCCAAGAAGGTACAAATCCTCTCCATGAGTTTCTGAATATGAACGTCAGATCTATCGTCAAGGATGGTCATATACATCGGTTTTTTAAGATCCGTTTGAGGTCTAATGTCCTTAACTACCGTACTGTGATGCTCAATTGGCCTACTATAGCATAACACTGGCCAAGCCATTGAATCGTTCTATTGTGAGAAAAGGCAGCCGTAAGGAAAAAGCAAACTGTACTTTGAGTGAGTGGGACGGACCTGTGACGGCGTTGTGCAGGTAGAGGCCCTCGACGAACATCCACATGAACATGGAGGTGCGCGCGTACTCCAGCAGCACGTACGACGCCTCGCACAGCACCGGCTGCAACAGCCAAACCAAACACACCGCGTGTCAAGCGCCGCTCTCACTTCACTGCATCCTGCTGGAACCAAGTATCCGCCGTTTAACGTAGACTGTAGTTGATTTATTAACAAATTTATTAAATATACAAATAAAAAAGTTGAGTGCATAATCAAGAAAACCTATTGTTATTTAAACTAATTTCTTCTCAAATCTTCCTAAGCTGAGTAGTATTATGTTGATAATATTTACTACTTTACCTGCTTGTTTGCAACTGAATAAAACAAACTTTTTTGAATTTGAATATGGGGCTTTCTACTTTGTATAGTGTACTGTTGATATGAAGTTGTAGTTACAGTTCTTTATTTGTTTTTTAATGCTGGTCTACGTGTGTTCATCTACATCTGCACAGCTAGTCTGTAGTTCACACCAAAATGCCTGGCAGATGGCTTATTGAATAACTCGAATCTAATGCAACAAACAACACCTAACTCCTTAAGTTTTCAATATTTCAGTGATCTCTTTGAGAAGTAAGAAGCATATTTCATGCAGGTTAGGGTAAGAAATTAACGGCAAAGATTCCTTCGTTCTTGGAAAGTGTATAGTGACATTTAAATAGCATAAACGTTCTGGGAAAAAACTGATTTTATATCATACCCATAGAAAAATATTAAGCGCTTTGTAAAAATGCTATACCAGGACAGTGGAGTAACACTTTGAGACAAAGTTATCCTTTGGCAGGTTACATTTTCAATACAGCTTCTTTTCAGAACTGCAGCTGTCATTAAGCGCGAAAATAGAACCAGAGAATCTACTTTAGAGAGTTTATAGGTACTAATATTTACAGGAAAATTACAATATTTGACATAAACAATTAACCCTAACTGATAACCGTTCACAGGCAGATAAGGCAACAAAGTTTTTATCTTCAGTTTTTGACGATTAGTGCAAGTGATTAAGGTAAAACACTTGTTCAACGATTGCAGATTACTATTTCATTATTTAAATTTTATATAAAAAATTTGGTTCTTATTTGGAGTTTGTTGTGTTCTCTTTGCTATACTCAATAGGCACTAGTATATAATCAATGACATTTAGTCGTGTGCCCAACCACACACGAGTGTTTGTAGGTCATTAATGCAGATATACATACCATTAACGCCCACACCTCTCAGTGGAAGCGCTCAAAGCCCGATGTGGGATGTGGGTTTCCGCACATCCCTTCCACATCAAAAGTTTCGGAATTTGTGTGCTATCTTTTTTTAACTTTTATTCATTAAGCCGGCCGCGGTGGCCGAGGAGACTGAGGCGCTCCAGTCACGGTCTGCACGGCCACTACGGTCGGGGGTTCGAATCCCCCCTCGGGCATGGATATTTGTGCCGTCCTAGTTCGTAAGTAGTTCATAAGTAGTTTGTAAGTTTAGGGACTGATGACCCCGTAGTTAAGTCCCATAGACTATACAAACATTTGAACATTTTATTCATTAAATTTATAATGTTGCGCTAGATCCAGTTGAGGAGCAGTCTCCATGGTCATGTAACGAGGGTCAGTGCATGATACTGTACGGGCAGACTAGTATTAGATAAAGTGAATCATAATGGCAATTCTATATAGACGACAAGCCTAAGCTTAAGAAAATAAAGTCAACAACCTAACATAGAGATGAGCTCAATATTTTTAATTTGTCTTGAGTAACGTGACAGCAGAGAAATAGTGAGCCACGTGTAAACGCTACCGTTTTGACTTGAACGCGCACCGATTACCAGTAAGATGGTTTAATTCTTGTGGCAGCTTACTGAAAATGAATGCAGCATAATACTGCACACTTTTACGCAGAAGAGTCAAGGATGTGTGTTCCAAATTCAGGTCCGATTTATTTGTAGTATTGACTGAGTGTATGTTGCCAACTCTTGGAACAATACGATATTGTTATCTACAAACTAAAGAAACTGTGGGAGTCACAGACGTCTAAATGAAGTGCACAATAAATTAGTGTTATTCCATTGAAATTCTTCTTACAGTTTGATTACTCTCTGTTTTTATTATTATTCTTTTGTTGATTTAAAAAGCAAGTATTTTGTAATTCGTAGCTGAATATAGAAAGGCGTCTCAAGATTAATATTAAGTATATTAATTCGGAAATGGATAATAATGTTGATGAAAAAGGTATCAACAAAGTGGTGACCTCGCAAAAGAACGGAAATATGCAAGAAGATATGCAGAATCAAGTAACAACGTCGACCCAAGATGCGGCGCGAGCGCACACAAAAAAATCAGTTAGAAGATTTACCCGATAAGTTACAAAAACAGATGGAAGATTTGCCGGCGAAAATGGTGCTACAAAAGAGTACGGAAGTGAGCCCAATCATCAGCAGATATCCAGCAGTAAACAGACCGCTAACAAAAGTACGTAAGCCACAGTTTATGCCGGAAAAACCATGCCAGAGCTATCTTTTGAACAGAATTGAATTGCAGACAAACGCACAAGATTTGCAGTAGCGGTAAACGCATTGGATTCAAGGGTAGCTTTTATAGGCGATGACGTCATTCTCGCACCGCCGTCGGAACGCTCACATGCAAGTTGAAGATCAAGCCACTAACTCAAAGATTGTTACAAGTTCATAAATATGAAGATACGGGAGACAAAACACCTGCTGAATATTGGTGTCATCTACGCGGTATCGAAGCAGAAACAGACGTTCCAGACACGAGTTTACGACACATATGGACGACAAAATTGCCCGGGACAGTTAAAACAGCGGTGGAAGCTTGTGAGAAAGACGATGTTCGTTCAATTATAACTGTAGCAGACAAGATTCATGCAGCACTAGACCACAATTCTACGACAAGATTAGCCATATTTTCGGATAGCTCCGAAAAGCAAGATATTGCAGCGATTTAGATTTACAATAAAGTTGGCACAAGTAAGTAGTTGTATGAGCTCACAAAAAAATTGAACGCACTGCAAGTATTCCAATTATTACAAATTAAAATGATGACAGTGTCTGCAAGACAGGTAACGACAAGGAAACCAACCAGGTTAGCAAGCAAAAAAGTATTTCTTAGGTTCACCGACAGTTTGGTAACGGGGCGACGAGGTGCACAACTTGTGCATTTAAAGGTGAGGACAGCGGTGGACCCAGTATGGTGAGTAACTTGACAACTTCTCCTATTCAGTCACAGAGATTGTATGTTGCAGATGCAAAAACAGGGTTGTGTTACCTAACTGATTAAGGTTCTGATATAAGTGCGTTGCCAAAGGGTATTGTGAATGGTGTGTCATCTTTACAAATTACCAAGCTGTAAATACGGAAACACCATTACTTCTCACAGCAACAAATAAATCACGATAGCAACTTTTGGAATATGTGTCATGGAAGTAGACTTCGGATTCCGCCACAGTTGTAGGTGGAATTTCGTACTGGCAGACGTGTCTGAAGCAATAGTAGGCGCCGATTTCCTGTGTAAAAATAATATAGAGGTGCATTTCAAATCAGCACACTTAGGAAAAATGGCAAAATGGTCACAGGTATACGCGAGCGGTAGGCTACATTTTTCAGACTACAGATTGTTTACGAGCTGGGGGAGTAAACAGCGAAAAGGCGAATATAGAGACGCCGATGCCGAAGCTGATACATAATACAGTACACCGCATTAAGACTACACCTGGTCAACAAGTTTCCCAACGGGCCAGAAGATTACCTGCAGACCTTTTCGTAGCAGCGAAGGCAGAATTCGAATGTTTGTTGTAATCTGGTGTGTTACTTAGGTCCGATAGCTCATGGTCGTCACCAATCCATCTAGTGAAGCAGAAAGACGGCTCATGGAGGCCTTGTGGCTAACATTCTAGCAGGAGCCATAATATTTAGTGTGAGTGACTGTAAAGAAGCGTATCATCAAATCCCCGTTGCAGAAGATGCAGCCAAGACAGCAGTAATCACACCTTTTTGACTTTTTGGTTACGTCCGTATGCCCTTCGGTCTTAGAAACTCAGCGCAAACTTGGCAAAGTTTTGTGAATAAAATGTTGAGAGGTCTACAATGTTGTTTTGCATACATAGACATATTTTAGTATTTTACAAGTCCCAATCATTAAACTAAGAAAATCTGGAAAGCGTTTTCGAACAACTCAACAAGTATGGCATCATAATCAATGGGGCAAAGTGCATTTTTCGAAAAGAGGAGGTCTCGTTTTTAGGTCACTCTATCAGAAGCAGGAATACAACCCCTCAAAGAGAAATGAGCGGCCAAAGAAAATTGCCTCGTCCAGCTGATTATCATCAATTTATAACATTTTTAGGAGCAATTAATTTCTATCGCCAACATTTACCGAGAGCGGCTCAGATACAGGCACCATTAACAGAAGCATTGGCAGAGAAACGCACAAGCGGCCGATGGCCGTTACCAAGTGCACAAGAGATGCAGCAGGCGTTTAAAGTGGTTAAAGCAAACTTGAAACAAGCGGTTCTATTATCATATCCATTACCAGATGCGAGATTGGCCATAGTAGTTGATGCGAGTCAGCATGCAATAGGAGCAGCTCTGAATCAGAGTGTACGAGGACGTTGAAAGTCTTAAGCAGCGAGCACAGAATAACATAGAGGCCTTGCAATGACAGTGAAATGAAGCCGGCTGAGAGCGCGACACCCAACCAACATGGCGGCCGAGCACCACCCGGCCACAGCTGCGAGCACAGGGTACTTCACTGAGTTCGCTGTCCGTTAATTCCTTTTTCATATATTTTAAGGCGTTCCTTTTTGACAATATTTTTACCATAAATAATTATATATTTCAGCTACGGTTAACAAATCGTACTATTATATATAATACGAGCACATTTTTCCTCTGTCTGTCCCTTTCACTAGAGGAGTACCGAGGTTTCTTTTAATTTCTTCTTTAGAATCTTGGGATAATCTTAGACTATATTTAATGTCAAAACGAATATGTGGAAAAAAAACTAAAGTAAGAATCATAACGTGGATTCGTTTACCGCTTCTGCACTTTAGTCAGCTCTGGAGCCTAAACTATAAGAGCTAGGCCAGAACTCACAAGCATCTACAAAACACACGCGAGAGTATGTATCTAACTTTTACGAAAACCACTTTTATCATTCTCACTTCTCATATGTTCATTCTGGGTATACCATATGTCTTCTATTGTTGAATTGCGTCTTGGAAACTGTAAAAACTTAATATTACTGTAATTTAGCACCAATGTACTTAATTCATGCCAAAAATTTGACGCCTCGTACTGAGTCCATACTGCGAACAATACAGTTCATTACCAAGTTGGTGTAATTAACAAACAGATATATTTTGAATTTACCTATTATACTAGAAGTTACGTATACACGTAACTAACGACTGTAGCCCAGAATATACAGCTCAGGTACACCGACTTAACCCTACTACATTGTGCGGGCATGACGATTGAGATAAATACTTCATGCTGTTTGTTATTATAAAGCCCCGAGAGACCACGAACACCGACTGCCCTCGTGGCGCAGGGGATAGCGTTACGCACTGCGGTGCTGAAGGTCGCCGGTTCAATCCCGCCCACCGGCAAATATTTATTTCTTTGTAATTAACAATTCCAGAAATTTCTACATCTTTCTTATGTTCACTTGTAAATTCTACTTGTTTCTTATGTGAACTGTTCTTCTAATTTCTGGTAAATTCTGTCTGTGTATAAATAGCAGAGCACTCTGCCTGAGCGGCAAGTCGGTGCTGTGTCTATGTTGAGTTCGTAATAAACGTGCTCTTAGTATAAGTGCTGTGTTTAGTTACTTTCGAAATCAAGCCTGCTTCCATTTCAACGCGACAATAATAATAGGTGAATCAATTGTGAGCTACACCCCTTATCCCATAATGTTCGAACTTCTGTAACAATATTTTGTGAGTAACACATTCCACCCAGTGTCACACAGAGAAAAGATAATATAGCAATTTTAGTTCATATACCACTTATGAAACTGAACTGTACATTTGATAGCAAATTAAAGGAACTGGAATTGTCAAATACGTTTCAATATATAGTAGAACTCCGGTTAACCGAACTGAAAGGGAGGGGGGGGGAGGCATTTCGGATACCAATTGTTTCGCTTAAGCCATGAACATCTAAAATGCACAACAGTTTTTTGTATTGTAATAATAGTACGCTTCTTTGAAGGTTTTGAACGTCAAACAAAACGTAATACTGTACCTTTTTTAAATGCTACGCTTATGTTGTTTATTTAGGTTAAATTTACAGTACATTTTTAGATTTCCAGTACAACAATTTACAGCAAACAGTGGCCAACAATTTGTAATATATAAAATTCTTCTTCAAACAACTGAGTAATCGTTCGCTTCTTGCGCCGCTCAATACGTTTCCTGGCAGCAACATCGCGCCACCTTGTCAGCACGCGTCTGCACTGCTCTGCGAATCTGAGGACAACTTGAAAGAAACACACTCGTACTGTAATTTCTGTGCTAAGCTACTGTATACTCAGCGAACTTCAAAGCTATTAAATTCCTAATTTAGACTTACATACCTCTAGTGCTCGAAAACCATCGTCAGCGGCCACCTTGTCATCCACTTCACCTACTCAGGGGTTTTCGACAGATTCAACGTTTGTCTGAAATACTGTATCTACAATTTCGTAGTCTGTGTTTTCTTGGGAATCATCTGCGACAACCCAACGACCTCGTTGTTATCAATATCTTCGCATCCAGGAATTAGGTTTACGATTTCCGTCAAATGTTCAACATTTTCTAAGAAGTGTTCTTCGAAGCCGTCTTACAGTTTGCTTTCACATTACCTCATGCCAGAGCACACCAATAAATTACGTCTTTCATACTGACCGCCTTCAGCGCTTCATTTACGCTTTAGTTCTGCAAGTCGATATCTTGCAGAAGGCTTCTCAAAAAGAGGCCTCGGTAATGCCGTTTAAATGTCGCTATTACAACCAGATCCAGTGACTGAATTAGGCTGGTAAAATTCAGGGGAAGAAAACGCACAACAATACCATCACATTTTAACTCGCAAGGATGAGTAGGCGCGTAGTCAATTAACAGTTGAGAACTTTTGAATTTTCTGTACAAACCAATAAACCATTCGCCAAGTAGTTCACAGGAAATCCATGAACATTTTGAGGTCTATAAAAAACTGGCAACACATTTTGGGCAACATCCTTTAATGCTCGCGGTTTTTCGACTTCCCGATACACACTGGTGGCAGTCTATGTGTGCCAGAAGCGGTTCCTGCCAAAGGAACAGTGATCCATTCATTTTTCATTTTGTGTCCTCGGGCAGACGTTTCTTTTGGGGAAACAAAGGATTTAATAGGCAACATCTTGAAATTAACACCGGTTTCATCAACAATGTTAATTTGATCCTTAGTGTAGCATTTCAAACTTTGTTTTGTAAACTTCAACCGCATCTGGGTCTGCAGATAGCATTTCTTCACGTACATTCAGCTGTCGGATACAGTATCTGTTTATAAACGTATCTAACCATCCAGAGCTTGCCACAAAATCTTTTCATTCCTCACCTAATAACTCAGCCAGCAGGTTTGCTTCTTCTTGCAATATAGGACCTGTCAAATGCATGCCTTTTTCTTGTCGTTGGAGAGCTTCACCTACTTTTTCAAAGTCGGATGTTTTCAAAGTTTTATGCGAGGATTTTACACTACTCGTTCTAGAAATTTATATTTAGATTTCATCCAAACTAAAACCGTAGGCACACCAACTCCGTAATTAGCTGCAACACTTTTCAATAAACTTTCTTTTTCCACGTCTTTCATAGCAGCTAATTTATCAGCGAAAGTAATCACAACACACATCCGTTTAGTCGCCATGGCACAAAATATGTACACAAATGACGTAAAGAAATGATAAGTTGAGTACACGTTTGTATCACACAGCTACTGACTGGAGTTGACGGTAACCTAAATACACAGCACAACTAACCATTGTTGTACGCTCACATGAAGAGAGTAAAGGATAAAAAAATAAAATATCGAAATTACAACAATTACGTGCGATTTTTTTCCCGTCGGTGGCGTTTTGGATAACCCGGGATTCGGTTGATCCGAGTTCGGTTAACCGGGGTTTTAGTCTTACTTTTCAGTACCTTTATCAAATATCCATGGCACATAAATATTTGTAAGATTGTATACATTACCACTTGGCCTTTTTTTAAACACCTTCACAAATGAGCACTTTAGCTGATCAAAAATACTGACGATTCCCAAAGGAAGTATGAGACGGTTGGCTAAGTACTAGGCTAACAGGTGCAGAATAGAAATTTAGTATTCTGCTAGTTACCACATGATACCCATAAAAGTCATATTTCATAATTGACTCATGCCCCCTTGTCAGTATCACAGAGGACTACTTCAAATAACAAACTAAATATGCCATATTCTACGAGTGGTTTATGTTTATCGTAGCATTTAACGTTCTGTTAGTTGACTTCATCTCGAATCATGCAAGTCAAAAGGGAACATTGCACATCACTACTTCAAAGTTTGCTGATAAAAATGTGTGTTGACATTTCACTACCTCTCCAACCACATAGTAATTGGATTTTCTGGATTTCTTAAAATGCTGATGACTTCGCTAAATCAGAGAATGTGTGAAGATGTTAGAGATTTAAAATAATCTGTATTAATAAAAATGAATTGCCACGTGTATGAAAGCGATTGAGAATGACTTCACCGATTTGGCTGATGTTTTCTTTGTTCTGTTCGTAATTCATAGGACGAGGTTTGTATTTATTGGAAAATCTATCGGAAAATATCAAAATCCGAGAGAAACTGAAGGCACGCCTCCTTCTTGGATCTTTTACTAGACTCACCAACAATTAGCTTATTCATTCGCTACTCGCCTGCGACTAAATACGCTGTAAAGGAGCGAACAAACACGCGAAAGAGGTTAGAATAAACGGAGATTGCATCATGCAAATGACGTTAAAGCAGTCACACAGATTTAACATGAATCTTTGTTTCTTTAGAAGCCCCTCAGTATTTTTCTTACGACCATGTAAAAGGCGACCACTGTACGTAAGAAGAGCCTTGTTATTATTATTATCATTATTATTATTTTTTTAATAACATGTTCCAATGTTTGTTAATTTATAGGACTTAACTGCAGGGTCATCATCCCTGAACTTACAAACTACTTATAAACTACGTAATACTAAAGACAACACAAACATCCATGTCAGAAGACGGATTCGAACCTCCGATGCAGGAGGCCGCGCGATCCGCAATGTGGCGCTCCAGACCACTCGGCTACGAGTAAAACTCAATTGCTACATTGTGTTAAAAGCATCACATGAGTACGCCTTGGCAGGACAAGATGTATGAAATAAATTTTATGGAAAATCTACCGGAAAACTGGAAAATTTTAGAGAAACTGAAAGTGCGTTTTTCAATGTGTTATTGATTGAATTGAGCACTGTAACTATATAAGAAAAGAGGGACAGTTAAAAAGGAAAGTCGCAAAATTCGAACCAAGTTCCTTTTTCAATGTGTTTCTAAATGTACTTAACATTATAAGTTGAGAACCGTTCATCCACTTGCGATGAAATTTTGATCATTTGACGTTCAACGAAAGATGAAATTTCTTATGAACTAAAAATTTGGGAAAGTTACCCGGAATTTCGAAAATTCGCGAGAAACTGAAAGAGCTTTTTTCAGTTGGATATCAGTAGCATTCGTCTGATTGCCATAAAAATTTGCATATTCGACGTTCAAAGCGAGAGGAAGGTTTGAGTGAAGTAAAAGTTTGGAAAACTAAAAAAAAAAAAAAAAAAAAAAAAATGTTCAAATGTTTGTAAATCTATCCGACCATACTGCTCCAGTCCGTAGCTTACAAACTACTTAAACTAAGGTAAACTAATCTAAGGACAACACACACACCCATGCCCCAGGGAGGACTGGAATCTCCGACAGCGAGAAACGGCGCGCTCCGCAGAGAGGCACCTTAGACCGCTCGGCTACTCCGGGGCGAAAACGAAAAGAGCTCTTTTCTTTGGGATGTCAATAGTATTCGTACGATTGCGATACAATTTTGCATAGTATATGCAAGAGCATATAGTATATATAAGAGTATATACATAATAGCAATTGCGAAGCATTGCCGGGACGACTGGTATTAAAAGAGGGAAGCTGCTCTAAAACTACAGTTTATAGGCAACTTACGGAATATTTTGAACTTAAACTTGTTTATTCAGATAGGAAACAAGCAAAATGGGGAACCAATTTTGTTAATACAATAAAATATATCTCTTACACGGATTAATGCGGACGGTGCCCAGCACACGGAATGCCACAGCGAAAGTCACCAAAATCAGCGTGCTCAGACGAGGCGGAAGCAGGCGCCGCTCTCGTAGGCGAAATTCAGCCAATCGGAGGTAGAACAAAACACAATATGCAAGCACTTTCAAGCTGGCTCTGGTCAGTCGTGCCTGTTTTGAGATGGTGCGTGTGTTTAGCAAGTTAAATTATATCTGAGCAAACACGCTATCGGCGACACACGGCTACGTTACATGAACGCACTGCACTGAAGGCGAAGTGGTTGAAAATCGGATTCATTATACTAAATCACTGTGGATTCTTATATTTCAGTCTGTTAGAGATCGAGCTAGGTACTGGTTTTATAAGAGAAGTGGCGTGAACTCAGGCGACTAGCTGCAAACCCCGGAAGTCGGAACTCGGACTCACGAGGTTCCGAAAACCGATAAAATTGAATAAATTCAGCATGCAACACATAGAAATGCTTAGAATTATATAAGGAAGCGAATGAAGTACAGCTACACGCGATAGGGAGCGATTAGAAGAGATGGATAAAACCCAGTCTAAAAAAAAAAAAGAAAAAAAAAATACACAGAAATGAAATAACTACACAGTCGGAAAAATAAAATAAGAATTACGGCTTGCGACCCATGACAATGTTCAGAATTACATAAGGAAGCTATTGAAGGAAGTTGTACAAGGCTCAGAGAGAATTACAGATAGAGTGCGTACTACAAATCGGAGAAGAACCATCAACATTAAAATAGGCGGGGAGAAATGATCGCGAAATATTAGTGGAAATCAGAGGGATAACCACATAGTTACTTGCTTGATGGGCATGGAACAAACAAGAATGGAAGCTGAAGGCTCTGTTCTATAAACCAACCACGTGGAACACATATCACTCACGGAAGGAAACGATGAGAAGAGTTTTACATACACTATACAAAAATGAACATATCGCCTATTAGAAATCGGACCCAACAAAGCTAGAAAGTATTTACAAAAAATTCATACACCGCCACCTGATCACAAAAGGTTTTCACATATCAGGCCGTTATCAAACTGCAAGTAGAATCACAAACACCATGTTTATATATTGGAAATCACTGAAATGAACAACGAGAACACATTTCCGCATACGATCGGAGAAAATATTAAAAAAGAAATAAAATAAAAAAAGGATTATAAGTTCACGAATCTAAGTTTAACGTGCTAGTCAATGAAACGCTACCATCTCCAGAAACAAGAGCAGGTCCAACCTTACCTCACCAGCCGCTCAAGACCGAATGAATGGCCTTGCGGCCACCGGGCCGCGGGAATACGCGGGAAGCCACCGTAAGCTGGAAAATCCACGAAAACAGCGGTGGTGGGGGACCGGGAGACTCGCCAACCAGTTCGCAACCAAAGGGTGTGGAAACCTCTTTGGTAGTATCACCACCTATCGATACTGAGCCCGAGAGAACGATGCAAAGCGAGCTACCACTCCCCACATTCAGACAGCCATAGGTTCTCGCACCCAATTAAGAGTACAGCAACTTTACATTCTCACAGGGACATTGGCGTAGCGGAGAAGCCGTACTCATGCCACATTAATTAATATAATAATGAATTATTAACATAACAAAATAAGAAAAATATTAACTAATATTTTAACACATGAAATAATGCTAATGCTATTCCTCCAGCCTTGAAAAGAGTCGGGTTCAAGTTTTAACAAAATTATAATATAACGACATTAAATAAATTGTAACTTTACAGACACTGTACAAAATTATATAGAAGCCTACAGACGGGCGTCTTTCACATGGTGTTATCGTTGGTGATCATATCTTTGGACCGTTGCAAAGACAGAATTGATGTCACTTCGTGGTTTCAGTTTAAGCGCCTCCAATTTCTGGTTGGCCTAGCATTCTCAATGACGATTAATAAGGCGCAGGACCAGTCGTTAGAAGTTTGTGAAAGAAATCTTGAATTGCCGCGTGTTCGACAGTTGGTTAACCATCTGCATTCTTCGTTTTCTCTACTGACGGAAAAAAAATGTTCATTAACAAACGCTACGATGAAGCAACACAAAGACTTTTAAGACAATGTATTTCCATTACACTTATTGTATTTCAATTAATTGTTTTGTTTCATATGGAATTTGTACCATTAAAGTAAGATGACGCTACAATTTTTTCGTTTTCAATGGAAAATCTTTCAATAACTTATAAAGATGTTATAAAAAGCATTTCTATACTGCTCGTTGCGGGAGAAACATGTTAAGCTGTGCTGTAGAAGTACACCTTACCTACTGCGAAGCGTTGCCGGGTTTGCTAGTTTTGAATAAATATTTTGTTCCCAATAATATGAGACTTGATAAATACAAACACTACTGAACTTTTGTTTAAAGAAACAAAAAGGTTTCTTACTTTATGCTAATTTCAAAACTGTGTTTCGAAAATAATGGTAGTGACAGGATGTTAACTGTCTTTAGAAATAATAAAGTGAAAGCACTGAAAATTGTCGGCTATGACATTAAAGCATTTAATTCTTATACTGTCATAATACTTCTACGCAAAAATTAAAGAATCTGAATTGTTTTGATTATTTATAACTTATTTTCTCTAAAACACCAATCCTAAGCGTTCTACAAATTTTATGGCACATTTGTTGGTTACTGTACTTAGGAACTGTACAATCAAGCTGGACAAAATGTGTCTGTATAAAATGTGAGAATTTCTTCAGGTGGACCTAGCTTTAATCTAAATGAAAAAAAAGAAAGAAAAAAAAAGGAAGAAAAACATGTACAGTTGAACCAATTAACATTATAGTATTCTCCATGGGTGTTTAAGAATAACCCGAGGCAAATATTATGAGGAAAAGTTTTCGGTTATTTTTAAACACCACGGCAGAATATTGTTATGTTAATTGGTACTACGCAAACTTCGTTGTTATCCGAAGACAAATGTACTGCTGTGCTTTATGATATACACTAACAGCAATTTCTTTGAAGATCATGACACATGTATGTATTTAAAACTATAATACTGGGTATCTGCAGTCCATTGTTGATTTTTGAGCACTTTTCTACATTAGAAGGTGATGTTCAGATGCAACGAAACCGGTCATCTAGGTAAATAAATAGCGATCTTGGCTGTAAGCCAGTGCAAACAGTATTAAGTTTTCTTATGGTCATTTTGGAGTAAATAATTCGCAAAAACTTGTAAAAATGCAGTTGCTTCCAGTTTTAGTAATTAATATTTATATAGGCCTAATACACATATCTGAATTAGAGAAGATACTGTTTATAATTACATCTATAATAAGCGGTTACATGACAGCGTTCTGCGACTTTCCAAATGAGAAAAAATGTGGAAAAATTAACTTAAATCTTAAATTTCTATATTAAAGTGTTCAGATGTCAATTAAATTTACAGACTATAATAGCGAGCTTTAATGCAAAATATCCGCAAGGTCTCTAGTATTTTTGGTTTATTAGGTTTTTGTCCTCTGCTGTTTACTTAGTTATTTACAAAATACACATTTTCAAAGAATGATACCATTTACAAAAATAAAACGAAAATACTTTATTTATTAACACTTATGTAGAGAGTTCTAATTTATACTTTCTTTTAGAGAAATAAATGACCATGATTTCACCATTTGTGATAAAATTACACTATTTAGTTCACTGCCATATTCAGAAATTAGTAAATACTATCCATATATCAGACTTATGAGTATCTTAAAAATCTTTACTGTACAAGAAATTATATCGTCGACATTGTGCTGCTGACCAGATACTTCAATCTTCACTGACCATAGCGCTTTTATTTTATCTTAAGGATTAGTATATTTTGGCATACCACATAGTTCTTGACTTGTTAATAACATTTTACAGATTTTACAATACTGTCTGTAATAGTATACTGCAGCTTGATTAGGACTATTCTAATATTTTATTAAATTGTTCCATTGTTCTACAATATAATCGTAATCCTCTCGTAAGCCATCCAGGATGCCTGATATGATAGCACCATATTGTAGTATTATACGGAAAGTCAACGTTAGAACGGAGTGATAATCGTTTTGAAGCAACCATTACATTTACAGTCTAGATTATCAGGAGGCTAAACATGCTCAACAACACGTTTTCCTTAATTACGTAAGAAAAGGTCTATTGCAACTAGATTAGCTTTCCTAAATATTTTACAATTATATCTAAGAGATATCATGGCAAAAAAAAAAAAAAAAAAAAAAAAAAAAAAAAAAAAAAAAAAAAAAAAAAGCCTTTTAAGGTTAAAATTTGTGCTTATGGGCTGAAAGGTCCTTAACAATTCTGTTATTACTATGTCCCAGTAATAATATAGAATTAACAAAAATGTTGCCTATAGTTGTGCAGCTGTTCCCCTGCACTCACGTTGGAAAGAATACTGTTGCAGCACGTGATAAGAATTATCTAAAAGCATCGTTTTCCTTCCGCAGTCACTTACACAATTAATGTTGAAATGATCAAATACAGAGAACACATCAGGTGCTCTGGCGTGAGCAGAAATTCATTAAAGTCAGATTAAGGGTGAGCCGTCTGGGCTCCCTGCTTCGTATGAAGCGGTCATCGTCGCGTTTTGTTTCCTATGGTTCAGCCTCGCTTATTAACTTGACCGGGAGTTGGCGCTCGGTGTGCGGCGAAATCAGCGCGCGCGGGCCGTGGCGGCAGTGGGCGTTGGGCACCTGTGGAGAGAAGGCGAGCCGGCCTGGAGTTGTCGCAGAGGAGGCACGCGCTTGGCCACTGGAGGGTGGCTGCCTGTCGGGCGGTACAGCTAGAGGGGGACCTGAGCAGAAGATGTCAGTGGTTACGACGCCAAAGGCAAGTGTAGTGCACGGGGTTTTGTGTGTACTGAGTTCAGGCCCCTTACCCTCCTATTGCTGCCCTACAGCGTCACATACGAGTAGAGGGTTTTCAGTGGATTAGAATGATACCGTGGCAGCTTCGTCAACGGCTCACGGTGTGTTTAATGGTAGTCACCCTAATGTAATTCTTTATCCAGAGGTTAGCACCACAGAGTGCGTATTAAATTTGTTGTTGTAATTGAATTGCGTGTAAAATTTTCTGATACTAGCCCCTGTTAGCAAGGACTTGAGAGGCCACGTAGTTAAATGTTGAATGTAATTATCTATCCAGAGGTTAGCCCCACAGAGTGCATATTAAATTTGTTGTTGTAATTGATTTGAGTGTGAAATTTTCTGTTACTGGCCACTGTTAGCAAGGATTTGAAAGACCACGTTGTTAAATGTTTTGTGTAACTATTTGTCCAGAGGTTAGCCCCCACAGAGTGCATGTGTAAGTGTTGGTTGTATCGTTTCTGTAATGTAGATATATATGTGAAAAGCAAGACGGTTACTTGGCATTTACCCTTCCACTCCCTTATCTTACCAATCCCTAATTTCCCGATATCAAAGGGCACCTATAACTAACAGAAATCGCAAGTTTAGTTTCACTGAAATCAACCACCTCTTACAACATTGACATTAGCTTTCGGTGTAGCGATTTGAAACATCGAGGCACTCAATTCGAAAGCCATTGTTTACGTATATGGCCACTGTCCCACACTACAAATAACATTTACAAAAATAGGAGCAGCGCCGATATTGCCATTGAGGCGCTATGACACGGATTGCATGGTCGCCATGTTTGGAAATTCCTGTATTCCATCGTTCATGTGTGTGTGTGTGTGTGTGTGTGTGTGTATTGTCCTTAGCATAAATAAATTAAGTATTTTGTATCTCTAGAGACCCACGACCTCAGCAGTTTGTTTCAGAAACAGAATTACCATATGTCTGGTAAAGGAAGCCTCTGAATTATAAGACGACTGAAAAGGTTTTCTAAAACAAAAATACTGTCAGAGTCAACATCTATTAGCAGTTCACTTACTTTGTGCTTATACCACGTACATTCTGATAAAACATGCAAACTCCCTTATTACTCGAATACCTGATGTCTACATCTACATCTGCATCTACATCTACACGGGATACTCTGCAAATCACATTTAAGTGCCTGTTTGTCGAAAGTGGTTCCTTTGTTAGAGGCATTTCCTTTAAGTAACAATACCTGTCGTCGTACTTCAGCCTACAAAAGATGCAGCTCTAATAGCAACAACTACAGGAATTTTCCCCATGAGTGGTATCCTTACGTTGTCCCCCGTAAGCTTTCCCAGCGTCCCTTACCATCCAATTGAAGTGCAAGCTGTGCGTTCAATTACCTCTGAACTGTCAGAGAGAGCGCGACAAATAACTACAAATGTATATAATATCCTACTCTAAGTACTTGAAACTAGGTGGTACCTCATTTGAACTCTTGGAATGGATGAGATGATAAGGACGTAAGTGTGTGGCATGACGCCGTGGAAAGAGCGCAGTCTGCTTGAACCGACACTGCCCTAACGCAGCACGCTGATTCTCACGCTTTGGAGTAGTTAGGTTGAAACGTAATACGCATGACATGTAAAACCTGAAAAGATACTGAGAAAAGAATACAGAAATTGGGAGATATCAGTTTTCAGCCCTCCCTGGTGTCATTATACAGATCTGCAGGCTTTAGCACAAATCAATCTGAACATGTTGGCTTACTGCATGATCCACCGACGTAATGCGCCTCTGGGAGGGCAGACTGGTGTCACGTCTGTGTTATCCTCGACTCGGCCCAGCACCAGCTGTCGCAGACCGCCACTTAACGCACGCCCGCTGTAGTACGGTTTCCCCTCCCGCCGCCAGGGGACAGAGTGGTGGCGCGGCGGTTCAGCAGGAGCTGTCGGCAGGGGTGTGGGGGTGGCAGGGGGTGATAATCCGCTAACGGCGCCTCGCCTCGCCTCGCCTCGCCTCGCCTCGCCTCGCCTCCCCTGGTGACGAACGCCGGGCAGGCGCGGCGTCTGCGCGGCTTATTAAGTCGCCGGCGCCGGGTTTCGCATTCGGCTGGCGCGAGTACTTACTCAGAGTCAATTACAGAGCCTCCACGCCGCGTTTCCCAGCGCAGCCGCTTGAGAGGTCACGTTCTCCAGGGCTGGCAAATAAGGTAAAGTAGAGCTTAACAAATTAATTAATCTTCACTTTAATTTGCTTTACGAGTTAATGTACGTTGCAGTAGCAGACGCGAGCAAAGGTTTATGATGCTATGGTGTCATGTAGAGCGAACGCACAATAATACGAAAAAAGCCAGCATACAATGGAAATTCGAATACGAACCAGGAACACCCCTGGTATTCAAAATAGCTTCCACTTGTGTATGAATAGGTTACCTACCGTTCAAGTATCGTCTTCAAAGGAATTTCGTATCATTCTGTCACCAAAATCAACTCAGCTGCCAATTCAATTAATGGCGTCATTATGGATCGCCGTGAAAGTGCAACCTACGTCAGAGCTCCAATATGGTGATTCTCGTGTACGACTGTGAATGAGTTATCTTAACGCATCACGTTTCTCAACGGCAGACCGTCAATGCACAGTATTATTGTTCTTTTTTGGAGCATAAACTGCGACCAGCTTTGCGAAAGAAGCGGCAGCACTTTCTGCGCAACCCACCTATCACTTACACGACAGTGCGGGGGCGAATACAGTGCAAGCTGAGGCTGCTCTACTCGAGCGCAGCGATGGGACTCCCCCGTCTTACGTCCTTGTGACTGATTTGATTGCGAACATGAAGGAACCAATTTATGCCAGTCGCTAAACAACTGTTCCAGAAATTCGACAGGCAGTAGACCGGACAGAAAAGTCACTGCTAACGGTAGGCCTATACTACGCCTTCCACATAGCTGGAAATCGCGTCCTACTTTGAAGCACAGTAACAAGTGCAAACATGTAACGCTTTTGTATCGGTTGTTAATAAATAGTGGCCTCTATTTAAGTTTCAACTTTCGTAGAATGTAAAACATAACGACATTCCTTCGCGTCTATAGTTTGCTCTAATTTACATAATAATTCTTTGCAAGGAAACTCGAATTTATGTAGTTCCCTTTCTGTTTTCGGTGTATCCTCATTACATTTTGAGTGCGTTACATTTAGGTATGTCTCGAAAACGCCATAGTACAGGAAAGGATAAACTGAGGCTACGTTGGTTACAAAGCACACCAAATAACTAATTATAGCGTTGCTGCGTTTTTTTTCATTCTCTTTACTATGGTGTAATACACTACAAGAAGGGGTACAATTTTACTTACAGCCGTTGAATGCTTTTTCAAACATCAGTCATGCAGAATCAGGGGAATAATTCCTTAAGTTCCCGATGAAATAAATAATTTATGCAGTACTCGTCAGTAAATTAATCATCCTCCTAAAGCGAATAGTTCGTTGCCAACGATAGCAACCCGTGCCACAGCAAGTAAAGTTTAGCCCAGGTAGGCCACAAAAATTATTTCTTTCTAACTGTATCCCATATGCTTTGGAATGTCATGGAAAGAAAAGAAGTGAATCTTTCGACGCGTATAACCACTAAATCTTGATAGAGTAAAAATATCTGTGCAGTGAGCACTGCGTTCTGTGCATATTCTCAACATTAAGTTGGAATTACCACGTCATCTTGAGACAACTCCACTCTTTACACGCATTTATTTGCTTTTACGATTGGTTTGTACTGCATTGGCTGCAAACAAGCACCACCACCTTTTCGCAGAGCAACCACATAACATGAAATTAATTTCTAAATAAATGTGTCACAGAAGCAACAAGAAAGTTGAGGAAGCGTCGCTAAAAGGGCTATCCGTCTTAACCGAACGAAAAGGTTAAAGTCAGCGATTAGAATATTTTTCCCAATATTACGTGACATTTTCACCTTAATGCTGAAGACACAAAAAGTGTTTTGCCCATCTGAATGCTCACTCCAGAAAAATGTCTGCTCTGTGCTTGCCACTAGAGATCATATATACACGCGATCGACCAAAGAGATTATAATACAGAGAGTTCACGTTGTGTATGCTGAGAACACGACTGGGCGAAGCATGAAGGGCCATGTTTTTGTGCCGAAAACAAAGATTTCTCACTCAAAACCACAGACATGTATTACTAGACTGGCAATGTCGTAGTCGGTATCATTGGTGTCACTGAAGTCTCGCCGCCATATTTCTATACTACAAACGTATGAGCAGTTGTATGTGTATTTACAGAAAACATTCGTAAAAATACGGATGAACCGTAACTACGCTGTCTTTACAGATTTGACATAATGATCGACTCATGTGTTGTATATAGCTGTACTTTTTCGTATAGCGAACGGGAGATATAAGGCCAACTCACATTGTCCGTCACGTTTTAGCGTTGCTCTCGCCTGAGCAGTCTTATACTGTCTAATCGATTACCTTGCTTTTCGGCGCAACAGTAACTCTTGTCGTGTATTTCTTTTTATGGTAGCCCCTTATGAGACGGGGGCTGTAATTAGTCTATTTTTCATGCTAACCTTGTGTTACTGTACCTTTCTCTTTACGCTAATTATTGAAATTTGTACATTTTTCTTTGTAGATCTTTATTTATCTTCATTTCTGTGCCTTTGGGGACAGATCAGGGATGATGGGCTCCTGGGATTGTAGTACGTTCTATGTTTATATGAAAATTTCGTGATTTTAATGTTTATTGGCGCAGCTCGGCTGCTAAAAAGTGGTTTTACGTGTTGGGCACGGTCAGGCCGCGGAAGAGCAGAGACGCTCTTGGTGGTCTCGCTCTCCCACCAACTTTCGCTCGCCTTCGGGGAAGGACGAGAGGGGCTGGCTTGACCTCTTTGACGCCGACGATACAGGCGGCGGAGTATGTGGAATGCTTTGCAATGCTGGCCCGCGGTTTACGGTAGCCGATAGCAGGGACTGCCTTTTTAGTCATTCGGCCGTTTTGCACGAGAGACATTTGACGAACAATAGCAGAGTGCTCTGGGCCCCGGGCTATTTATGGAGACGTATTGCCCTTAGACGTTATCTAAAAAAAACTTCCTAGAAAGCAGCAGAGTTTGAACACAGTTAGTGTGACAAATGGTTAGGTTGAGAGGAAAACTTTCTGCCCGTCTGGCGCCCCAGGGGTTTGGCTCCATCGGCTGTATATATAGCACAACGTTAACATTTTTAGGTCGTGTGACTATAGCTAGGAGCAAGGTGAAATTCTTTGCAGAGCATTCACCATGGGAATGGTGAAATGCGCGGGAAGCGTTGGTGCCGTGGGCGGAGCCTCTTGGCAGCGACAAAGAACGCGTCCTGTTTCGGCAGAGTATTTTAGTATGACAGCTAAACAATTTGTCAACGGCGCTACGCCATCCGATTGGTTTGACTATTAGCCGTTAGCAGATTATGGTGCGTCCTTTCGCGCGTGGGTGTGGCCGCCGTCACTTGCCGTGAGCTGCGGCAGAGCGCGAGGACGTGCGAACTCTCGTGACTGAGTGTCCGAAGTGTACGGACCGCGCGGGACACGGAATACTCCGTGTAGATTCGCGGGGAGGACATCGTCTTAAACTGTCCTCTGGTTAGACTTGTGTGTGATTCCGAAGATTCGGACCTTGTAGAACTTGTGTTTACTTCGCGGACGTACATTGTCATGTGGTTACGCTGTGAGCGGCCACAGTTTAGTTTTAGTTTTGCTATAAGTCTCTATTTGAGCATTCGCGCCTTTGCAGATCGGGCATTGTTTTTACAGATCTTATTACGCAAGTGACTGATCGATTTGTGCCAAGTGGCCTTTGTGTCACCTATGCAAAATATTGATTAGTCTACTAGCGTGATAGAATCGCACAGCAACTGCCTAGCGATGCCGACGCCAGTGACGCTGTGTTAAGTTACATGTCGACCCTGCTTAACAGGTCGCAGCAATTACGGTCGGATAAAAATTTCAGCTCATCTGCTCCCACCGCCTGCTGCCTGCGAGCCTGAGTGTGGGTAAGGTGGCGCACTTGCTGGAGGGTTATATGAATCAGACTTGTTGGATTCTGTCCCTTATTTTATTCTTTTGAGATCTGCCTATTTACTCTGGGGAGCTTAGCGCTAACGATAATTTCAAGCCCCTGTGTAGCCAATCTAAAAGCATTCTGTTTTGCAAAACTTCCGACCTTTGACTCAGCCAGTCACTTTTTTGTCTCAATGTTTTAACATTTGTAAAAGATTGTGTGAATACCATTATCTGTTTTACATGATACGAAAAGTCATCTGAATGTTTAATTATAATAAATTGATTTTGAGCAGATCGTCTTTTATTTAAGAACATTCCTTTATCACTATTTTGGAGGGGAAACAGAATAGTTAAATTCCACAGTTTACCAATAATTTTTCAAGTACAGTTTTTGTTTGTTTGGTACAACTGATACATTGCAATAGAGTAGGAATATTTATTATATGTTCGAATCTATTATCGTATCATAGCTGATCAGTAACGTTTTAATTTTCCATATTTTGGATAAATTTGGTGGCGATCCAAGATAATTAATTGCTGTCATATATATAAATTCAGAACTAAGGACATAATTCACACCTGACAACTCGAGCCATAGAACAATCGACTGGTGTACACTTGGCGACCCTGCCGGGATTATCGAATGTTAGGAGAGTCTGTGATGTGGTCATATGTTGTTCAGTTGCAGGCAGGCCAAACCCCTTATATTTAGTTAGTTTTTAGAAATTTTTATGTGCACAAAGAATCATCAAGTGTTTCTTTGCAGCGTTCATGTAATGTGGTTTCTGCACCACACAACGGCGTTGTTTTTACGGCGTTGACATTGACAGCTTGGTTTTGCTTGTGTCATTGGTGGGCAAATATTTATGTACGTGTTTTAACAGTTATTCGCGTACGAAATTTATTATTGTCACGGACATTTTGATGTGTTTTAATCTCAAATACTCAGGCCAATACGTTGTATGCCGGGTAGACACTTGCATATAAAAGTAGGTAAATTTGTATTAAAAATTTATGATTACTAGGAATAGGGCTAGGTTTTTAGAAAATACTGGTGTTTCAGTAAACAGTGCCACAATGAGTGACACGGAGCGCCATTCAGATGACTCTCACTTTTCTAGTCGTCGTGAATTATGTAGAAAACGCGACTTGAGTAAAGTGTCAAGAAAAGCTTCGAGAGAAATACTAAATAGGCAGAGTTCAGTGAACAACTCAAGTGAAAGTGAGATTGTAATTCTTCACAGTCACAATAAGAGCAAAATGTATGCACATAGTGTTGAGGGAACTTCTTATACAAAAGCGCAAAGCCGCAAGCCAACAGTATCAAGGACGTCCACGCCAGCTGGAAATTATGAGGATATTCAGCTGGGGGATTTGATGAGATATTTAATTCATTATAAACAAGAAAGAAAAAAAGAAATACAACAACTAGAAAGAGTTATAGATGCTCGTGTTAGTGAAAATGCCGACAAATTATAGAGAGTTATCGATGCCAGTGTGGGTGAACTCAAAGATGAATTATCGGTAGTCAGGCAAGAACTTGTTTCTATCAGTAAACTGTAGTTGTAGATAACAAGGTAGAAAATCAGGGCAAAGAAATCTGTCAAATAAGGCAGCAGGTTGATAGATGACATGCATACTAAAATGGCGAAATCTTGCAAAGATAGGTACCAACAACAAATGACAACATTACACACTGTAGTCAGTGAACAAAATGAAATAAACAATGAAATGGCAGAAATTGAATCACAATGTAAAGACAACGCAAATGTGATGCACAGTAGGATAATTCCTGAATTTGAAACAGTCGCTTTTGACATAGCAAAATTAAAAGAGAATATTGAAGAAGTCAGTAAAACTAGTTGTCAAATTATTACTGTAGGTGACACAATCAATACAGGTAAATATCACACTTTATCGCGTAAAGGAAACTTGCATCCGGTTGCTTTCATTCGACAGTTTGAGAATACCATGCCTCCACAATACACTGAACAACAAAAAAATACACATGGTTGCAAGTAGATTTGAAGGAGAGGTAATCTCATGGGGGACAAGTGTAATAAACAAATGTAAAACTTATGGTGAATTTGTTAAAGCTTTTCTAAATCAATACTATTCAAGTAGTACACAAAACAGTGAAGCTAAAAGCTTTGAAATCAGTGGGTGCAGTAGCTATAAGGAATTCTTCCACCATTATTGGGAGAAGAACCAATATTTATCAAACCCTTTGAGAGAAACGGATTTGACAGGCATTATCATATTGAAACTACCAACGTCTCTACAGGAAAAACTAGTTAACATAGATTATGCAGACGTAAATAATTTGTTGCGAGCTTTAGAGCGATTAGACGCCTTAGCAGGCAACAGGCAAGTACGGGAAGGGTGGGGGAGAAACAGGTGGCGAGCAGATCGCCGTAATAACGATGACCGTAACAGACACATGCCGCAGAGGGTATCACATACTTTGTGCTACTAGGTGATTGACAACCACCAGGTACTCCAGTTATTGACAATATTATTTCCGTTTCCTTTCCATGTTGTCAATCTTCCTCTTTTATCTATCACTAACTGTCGTCTTTCCATTCTTCACTATCGCATTCTATGCAGAGAATATATGAACATGACGTTGACAAACACAGAACGAGACAAGAAACATACCTTAATAAGACAGTAATATCCAGGATACAGCACACTTTATTTAAAAAGTTACTGATGAAGGACACTATATATTGGCACATAGGAGAATAGCATCACATAATTAAATATCTTAATGTCAAAAATTTCATGCTGTGAAAAATCACATGAGCGAGTTGAAATTCTGTCACACACAAAGGAAAGACGTGGATACACACAGAACATAAATTTAGATATTTCAGCTGAGTCGCAGAAGAAGAGGAGAGCAAAACCAGGTAAATGAATTATTAATTAAGTAAACAGCTAGGGGAGATTAAAGAGACAAGTGGTATTTCTTTTCACGACTAAACAAGGATTATGACTGGAATAACGCTCTGTGTAGAAAGAAGTTTAGGCGACGTGTTATTTCGCCCCATTTATAATATGTAGTGAAAATATTAGGCAAGGTACAATTACGACGTAGCGTGTTGTGAAGTTTTGAGATGTTGTTAGGCATGGAAAGGTCCGGCCACACACATACAAAGTTTTATGATTTTTGATGATATGGTAAGGCGACTGGAAGTCGGCCAATAATTATAAGTAAGAAGAGAATACGGGCGATGTGGTTTCTGCCCACTTGTTGTTGTTGTTGTGGAATTATAAGAATGCACGGGCGATGTGCTTTCCGCCTACCCACTTATTAGGATTAAGCACACTGTACAGTACTTAGAGGGCCCATACGTAGCTTGTACTATTGTGAAACAGTACCATCTTGAACCAATTATATTTTCACCCTGAGATAATAACTTATACTGTAGTTGAGCTCCTTCCAGAATGTTGCGGTGACGAGAAAATATTTCACATACTCATGCACGACTTGGAAAAGATATTTATTAAATGTAAACTTGCACATACAGTCACAAAAGATTCAATATGTAAAATATGTAAGATAAGTACCTAACTAAGTTTGGTCATGAGAATTTCATACACTTTAAAAAAAGTACACATAAAACACTGTATTTTCAAAGTATTTAACATATTATATAATTCATAAGAGGACGAAGTGACCTCTTTCTGTAGAATGAAAGCAATGACGGATTCGCGTTCTGTCATCCAAGAAGATGACGTATATTTTACAGGATGTGTATTTTTGTATTAAATGATTTGATATTTCTGAATCACATTTGTTTTGTCTATTTAGAGGAAATATGTAAAATGGTAAAGACACTACTGATTACGACTTTTGTATTAAGCTCAGTATATGGAAAGTATGTTGACCTCCAATGAATGAGGTGCAGGATGTAAACAGAAGTCCAGACAAGGACAGTGGCCAGATGGCTACAAACACGCACGGACAGGCGTTGCGTTGCTAGTCGGGCAGGGGATGAGTCAGATGCGGCCGTTGCCGTAGCGTCAGCTGGCACGGATTGATACATACTGCCACTAGTAGCGAACTTTAGAAACGAACAAAGCTTTGTACAACATAACAGAACTAGAGGAATATTATGAGCACTAAGAAACGAAATGAATACGATATATAAGCATAAAAGTTGTAATATAATCAATTCAGCTTGTATATAGTATTGTTGTAAATGATTTGTAAATTTTATTTTAGGTTTGTAATTAAGTAATAGGCCAAGTCCCTGATACTCGTTGTTTGTATCTTTTCATGTAAATGAACAATAGAGATATGAGGACGTGGGAGACAAGAGGAAGCAGGCAGACGAGCTTATCCTCGCTGTAATCTGGTAGCAGACATGGACAGAGGCAGATGCTAACTCCGTACCACGCCGTGGTTGCTGCTCCGCATGACGCAAGCTGTACCCCAGCTGCTGAACTTACGCTACAATCCTTCGTCTCCACGTCAAGATAAGTGCAAAGTGTTAAGTGTCATTAAACAAGAAAAGTGATCAGTTCAATTCAAATGCATTAAGAGCGGCAAAGAGCCGATAACTTAGCTATCTCAAAATAAAAGGACGTCAAACTGCTGATAATTTCTCATGTTTTAAAGTTAGTGTCATATTATTTTTTAAACTCATTTTCCAATTCGAGATAACTAAATAATTAATTTCTTAACTCATTTCTAAAGTAAAATTATTGAGGTTGAGCTTAGATTTTTCAAACTTGCAAAACAGGCACTATCTAATCAATTTTCAATGTCATTCTTAGTTACTAGTCGCTATCATTATATTACCTAAAATATTTTATGTAATTTGCAATAGGAACTGAAAGCTAAATTTTATCAATTATGTATAATTATGACATTATACTCTATAATGTTATGTAAAATCTTACCTATGGTGCACTGATACGTTATGCACTACAGATCAACAAAATTTGGGTATTTGGTTCAAATTTTACTTGTAATGTGTAAAATATTTCTAAATTATATAATACATTTTCAAATTGCTAGTTATTACATGAACTATACAATGTTGAAAATTTAATTAGATGGGGGATGTGTGAGGGGGCTGTATGGAGCCGTTTATTTCGCATATGAAAGTATTAGGTGAAGTTTTCTGTATTGGAGAACTGTGTGAAATAGAAAGAGTGTGAGAGAGAGAGACAGTAGATGAGCTTGTATCCCGTGGGAAAGCTCCGCCCCTATTGCAAGTTGAGATCTGATTGGCTCCCGCCTATACTAGTTGTCCGCCAAAACTTTAAGCTTCGTTTATTAATATTTAACTTTCCTATGTCTATTAAAAATGATCTGTATACTTTCTGTAATGTTTTTGTGCTAAGCTATATTTCGGTTAATTCAAAGATTTTATTATTTATGTATTTTGTAATAAGTTGACCAATGTTAGTCTAGAAGTTTCGCTTGGCGCCAAAACGGTGGCTTGTGGCGCGCAGCGAGGTGCGGCGGCAGTCAGTCGAGCGCCGACCGCGATACCTTGCACATTCATGTCAGTTCAGTGCGGGCCAGGGACAGTTTATACGGTATGTGTCGTTTATATATTTAATATTACTCAGTCTTTATATTTGTGCTTGGATATACACTGGTATTTCTTCAATAAAAACAAGCACTGGCATCCTACAAAAGATAAAGTTAATCGTAGAGCAGTACTTCCTAGCCACATTTCAACACCTCTTTAAGCATCACTTCAGGTACAACGGATGCGCGACCTGTGTGCTTCACCTGCGCAATGGGAAATCAACTACGACAGAAGACTCAAGGTTAGTCAAAGAGTGATTTTAGATATGCACTGAAGTTGCATATCGACACGGCACCTCGCGTGCAGTGCTGCCCCGTTTACAAACCGGGGCACTGGCACGAAGTGCGTTGGTAACATCGCCGAGGGAAGGCATGAAAGAGGGGAGGTGTTTTAGGGACTTTGTCAACTATGCACTGACCGACCCTCCCTGTCTCCTAAAATAGTAGCCCAGCCTTAATATACACGAGTTTCACAGGCTTGTAGGCGCAGAATGACAGAATAAGGTAAAGGATAATGTTACATGAACTTAAGAAAACGTCTGATCTTGTGTACCTGTCACGAATTAATCAGTAGATTACAAGTGGGGTCTCAGAACGCGTGTGTTGCAAACGAGTGAAAATGCGCGAAAAACATGTCAAACGTAAGTTCAGTAGAAGGAAGGGATCCCTGAGCAATTAGCACACTGCACCGTGCGTAGTTTCGTCATGGCTGCTACCTGCTTCCGATGGTGTGAAAAATAAAAAATAAAAAATAAAAAAAAATAAAATGAATGGCTTTGCTATACTGTCGGTAAACAGCCAGTACGCTCCCTGGCTATATTTCCCTAGTCTGTTAGTAATTTGGCGTGGTACACCGGATTCCGCCAGTCCACCGTTAGGCCCTCAAAATATGCTCGCAAGCTTTAACTACTAGAATAGACGTATAAAGTCCCAAACAGGATCTGCATGTATCGTAGCCAGACGAGAAGCGTCAGACTCGGCACTTGATACCTCTAGGCTTACGGCTCACCCTCAGAGCACACGTGAGACATGCTTTTTATGCCGATCGCTATGCCTCGTTCCGTAATTACGGAAGTACCACATGTAATGTAGCAAAAAGTGCGCTACAACGCCTGGTGACAAAAGGTCTGATTCTCCGACGACGAGCATAAACTCGGCCGCCGAGATACAGTGCAGACGCTGAACCTCTAGAGAGAGAATGAGCCCCTCCACGACAAGTCTCTGGGGGTATATCTAGACGGTACTACGCCGTAGGAAATTCAGAATCACTCCCACCACTGAGAGGACTCGACGCCAGCCTACCAGCGCACAGCAACTCCAGAACTCCTGCCGCCATGTGGACGAGTCCACTGTGAGGCCTCCCCTCTCAAAACCCACCGCGTAGGGGGCACCCCTCGAGCCGCGAGGAATGTGCATTCTCTCTGCCAGGCGAAGAGCTCACCCACATAGGCAGCCCCGCAAATGTTACCGTATCAATTTATCGCATAAAATAAATGTGAGGGTGCTTGCCATTCCTTTAAATTGTTATTTTTTTCTTTATTTTTTCTTTTTTTTACTATCATCATGCAAGAACGAAGTGAGTAGCATGATTATTGGAATTTTTTTTTTTTTTAATGTAGTTCTGATTTTTTTTTAGATCAGGCATTTTTTGACACAAAAACTATTCTTAAAACTAAGAGCTTCTTTTACAATTTTCTGTAGTTGTGTATTTGTTTCATTAAATGAAAACTCTCACAAATATTAAAATGAAATAGAAAATTTTAGTGTCTATTCCAAGAGATAATGTCCTCATGGGGACTAAGATACAATACTAACCAATTTAATTTCGTCTGTATCAGAGTATCTGTTGTGTCTATTACTAATTTTCATTCAACATATTGTTATTTAGGCCTCGCGTCAAAACTGTTCAAGCTTTCTGGCCTTCTCGCCGAATATTTTTTTTTAATTTAATTTGAATGTGTAGCTGTATTTGTGATTTCTTTATATATGGAATTAACGAAAATTCTTTCCTTCAAGTTATTATGCTACGATTTTACTTACTATACATATTTTTTAAAGATAATATTTATCATAAAACATCGAATATTTTTAGAAATTAATAATCTACATAATTTGATTTATCTAATTTGTTAATTATACATGTATTAACAGTGCTTGAAAGGGAATGATTCCCGCTTTTTATTAATACTATCAATATTTTCTACAAAACTTTTTTTTATTGATTTACACTCTTGGATGAGTAAAAGTCTTTTTGTTTTTATGATGAATATATTAGTCGTCTTCTTTCTTGAAAATCGTTTTCCCTCGGGGAGACAGCTAAATCTGACCACCGAATTGCAGTTGAGAGTAATAATGGATTATACAGTTAAGTGGATGCTGCATTTCTTTGGTTGGCGCCGAGTCACGCCCACAGTGAATGGTGTTCAGCTGTGTTCTGACACAGAGTAACATATATTTATATATTTGTCTGTAGTTCTGACCTCCTTGCTTCCGCCGTTGCCTCTTGGACCCTACGCCGTCCTCTGTTCCGCCATTTTTGTGCTGTCGGAGACTATTGTCCGCTACCCGAGGGAGGCAGTCTTTCTCCCCCTACTGGTACTCGGCTTCGACATCCACCCTCTCTCTCTCCTTCTCTGCAGGTGTTTACTCTTCCGTTGGCCGTGACCCAGTTCTGTCAACTGTGGGATGAGTGGCCTCGCATCAGGGGTTCTCTCTTGTCCCTTTATTGCTGAGTGATCTTCACTCTTCCCTGAATATTGATGTCCAGAACGCCTGTTTAACCATACGATCTTGATGATATTTCTTCAATTATAAGTGACTTATTTTAGCAGTGCAACAGTTTTACTCCCAGAATACAATCAATTGTCAAAAGTATTTGTCAAGTTTACCCAATACGACACTATCTTGTAGATCCCCTGTTGCCCTGCGTTTTGTTTGGATGGCAAAAATGATACAGGATTATAAATACAAAATCAATTGGTGGTATAACAGGAGTAGGATTGATAATGAATAAGAAAATAGGAACGCGGGTAAACTACTATGACCAACACAGTGATCGCATTATCATTGTGAAGATAGATACGAAGCCAACACCGACAAAAGTAGTACAGGTTTAAATGCCAACTAGCTCTGCCGATGATGAGGAAATCGAAGAAATATATGAGGAGCTAAAGGAAATTATTCAGACTATTAAGGGAGAGGAAAACTTGTTATGGGAGACTGGAATGCGGTAGTAGGACAAGGAAGGGAAGGGAAGATAGTAGGTGAATACGGTCTGGGCAAACGGAATGAAAGAGGAAGCCGTCTGGTAGAATTTTGCACAGAACATAATTTAGTTATAACAAACTCCTGGTTCTAGAATCACAAAAGAAGGTTGTATACGTGGAAGAGACCAGGAGACACCGGGAGATACCAGATAGATTTTATAATGATTTCGAACCAGGTTTAACAGTGTAAGACGTACCCAGGGCAGATATAGACTCTGCCCATAACTTGTTGGTTATGAACTGTAGGCTGAAGCTGAAGAAAATACAAAAAAGTAGGAAAATAAGGAGATGGGACCTGGATAAATTGGAGGAACCTGAAGTTCTTAAGAATTTCAGAGGGAGCTTTAGGCAACAATTGACAGAAATGAGGGGAAATAAAACACTAGAAGAAGAATGGGTACAATTGAGAGATGAAATAGTGAATGTAGCAGAGGACAAAATAGGTAGGAAGGCAAGACCTACAAAAAATCCTTGGATATCACAGGAGATACTAAATTTAATCGATGAAAGGAGAAAACATAAAAATGCAGTAAATGAAACAGGCAAAATGGAGTACAGACGACTAAGAAATGAGACTGACAGGAAGTGCAAAATGGCTAAGCAGGAGTGGCTAGAAGGCAAATGCAAGGATGTAGAAGAGTGTATAAATAGAGGAAAAATAGATACAGCCTACAGGAACATAAAAGAAACATTTGGAGATAAGAAAAACAGCTTTATGAATATCAAGGACACTGATGGAAAACCAGTTCTCAGCAAAAAAGGGAAAGCTGAAAGGTGGAAAGAGTATATAGAGGGGCTCTATAAAGGAAATGAACTTCGAGACAATATTGTAGGAAGGGAAGAGGATGTAGATGAAATAGGAGATACTGTACTGAGAGATGAATTTGACAGGCCCCTGAAAGACTTAAGTCCAAGCAAGGCCCCTCAGACTTTAAGAAAAATGTTATAATCCCCATTCCAAAGAAAGCAGGTGCAGACAGGTGTGAAAACTACAGAACGATCAGTTTAATAAGTCATGGTTGCAACATATTAACACGAATTATATACAAAAGGATGCAAAAGCTGGGAGAAGCCAACCTCGGGGAAGATCAGTTTGGGTTCAGGAGAAATGTAGGAACACGGGAGGCAATACTCACTTTACGGCTTATCCTAGAAGATAGATTAAGAAAAGGCAGACCTACATTTCTAGCTTTTGTAGATTTAGAGAAGGCTTTTGACTCTTTCAAGAAAAATGGCTATTCGCAACATCAGATTAAAAAAGCCTTACAAATAGAAACACCAGATAAATCACAGGAGAAAGATGAAGAAGAACGTGATGTGAAATCTACAGCCTTTCTTCCATACGTGGGTAATGTGTCTTCAAAAATAGCCAGAATAATGAAGAAACATAAAGTGGATGTGATCTTTCGCCCACCACCTAAGACCTCAGCTCTTCTGGGATCTGTCAAAGATGATTTGTTATTGCGAAAAGCGGGAGTTTATGAAATCCCTTGTGAGTGTGGAAAACGTTATATAGGTCAAACCACGCGCACTGTGCAGGAACGATGCGTTGAGCACCAACGGTATACACGCCTTCTTCAGTCCAACAAGTCTGCAGTAGCCGAACATTGTATTTCCACTGGCCATTCCATGAATTACAAAGGAGTAAAGATTTTAACCACAGCTTCCACTTTCTGGGACTCTATTGTAAAGGAAGCTGTACATATACAACTGGCGGACCACCTGCTAAATCGTGACGACGGATTTCATCTTGACAATGCATGGAAGCCACTTATATCACGCCTTCGTTCTGAAAGAATGTCTGCGTCTTCTATTCCGATTGATGTTACCACTTTTAATGATTAATTATTCATTTGTAAGCACTGTGGATACGTAACAGCTCTGTTTATGTTTGGACTCACTGCTCACAGATTATCTTTGAAGTATATATTTATCTATGACTAGCGCAGCAGTTACGAATGTGATATCTTCGAGCATGCGCAGTCTAATCCTCAGTAGCTTGGATCACGTGATTTACCGTATAAATAGGCACGCACAGACGCTGAGAACTCAGTCTTGGACTCGCCTTGAAGATGGCTGTAAGGTTTGCAGCCGAAATATCGGAAGAAGAATTGTCGCTGTCCCGGGTGCACTCCCGAAAGATGATGGAATATAAACGACATAATGTCCCTAAATCCTTAATGATGCGCTCAGCTGGATTAGCACTTGGTTTATATTTTGAAATATATATAGGTTTGATGTGGTGTCTACGTAATATTTGTTTCCATTCCTCAGACCTGTATTGTGGACCGTTGTCAGAGATTACTTTGTCTCTTTGTCTACCAGGAAACTTGTTTCAAAAAATCTTATACAAACGCTTTGCTAACAGTATGGCCTGTTGCTATTTTTAGTGGTGTAAGGGTGGTGAATTTTGATACTAATTCTATCGCCACAAATACATATGTGAATCCTTTGTTTGTCTTCGGTAACGGGCCATACAAATCAGTCGCTGCAATATCTTTCAATGATTGGGTGTAATGGTGGACGTGTTTGATACGTCACATGTTTAGCCCTTTGACATTTCCTACAACGTTTCAGCACCTGCCTAATTCTCCTTTCCATATTGGGGAAGTAGACTGTCTGTTTTAATTGAAAAATATTGGGTCCAAAGTGTCCACTACTAAAATGGGTGTATCAAATGTATTTATTAATTTATTCCTATACACCAATGCCCTTTTGTGTTCTAAAAAGTAGCACGTAGTTATGTATGGTATAATGTTGTCGTATTTCAGGATTTGTCTTGTCTCACCAATTGTGTTTGATTGAGAGAATCACAGTAGCTTTGACTTGTTCCTTCGCTAGATTCCTTAATGTGTCTGTAATATAATTTTCAAACGGAACATTTGTTAGAAAATTTATTGAAAATTCTTCTTCCTTCTGCGTATTCATCTCTACTTCATTGCCTTTTGGTGCACGAGATAGTGCGCCAGCTAGGACATTTTCAGGACCAGGTACATATGTCACTCTAAAATCGTATTCCTGCAGTATGGCTACCCATCTTCCCAATCGTCTATTAATGAATTTACTTGATAAAAGGAATTCTTAAGCCTTATGAGCAATGAAAATATGTCCCTTTAGCTAACAGAAAATACTTAAACCGCTGGAATCCCCAGAGGACTGCCAGAGTTTCCAATTCCGTAACTGAATAACTTTTTTCTACCTTCTGAAATACTCTGCCAGCAAAGGCGATAGTCTTGTGTACTTGTACTCCTTTCTCCTCGTATTGTTGGAAGAGTACGACTCCTAACCCTGTCTTTGCACTATCTGTAGCCATACAAAAATCTATCTCAAGGTTTGGATTGAGTAAAATAGGTGCATTAGCCAAAGCTTCTTTGAGAGTATGAAACTCTTTATCTGCCAAGTCATCCCATATCCGTGGTGTGTTTTCACCAGTCAATTCACATAGGCATAGTGTTGCCAGTGTGTCTATCCAAATAAATTAAATAAATTAATCCTCTCAAGGATTTTTTGTTGTGTCCCAAAAATTTGACATGTGAATTACCAACGTGAGATTCTGTGAGATAACAGTCACCCCATGGCCGTGCATTATCTGTAAAAATTTCTCAAGAGCCTTGTTGTGTTGATCCCAATCTGGCTCAGCAGTTAATACTTCATCTACATAACACGTCACTGCTTGTAGCATGTCAGGATCAAGAATAGTAGTAAGTCCATGAATAAAAGCTGCGGATGAAATTTTTAATCCAAATGGTAAACGCCGTAATTGGTAACATCTACCAAATACTGTAAAAGTTGTGTATTTTCTGCAAGCAGGGTCTAACTCAATCTGCGAAAAACATGAGCACAGATCGACTGAAGAGAATACAATGTCACCATGGAACTTTTGAACAATCTCTTCAAGTTTCTCAGGGCGAAAGTTTCACGAATTATAATAGTATTGATCTGCCTGGAATCCAGAACCAACCTAATACTACCATCTTTTTTTTATCACAACATGCAAAGGTGAATTAGAAAGTGATAAAGCCGGTTCAATAATTCCTTCATCCAAGATTTTGTTAATTTCCCTAAATATCTTCCTTCTATTGTTAATTGGTATTGTATAGGGTGGAACACAAAAAGGATTGTGATCTTTCACATGAAATATGTAAAAAAGAAATTAATACTACCTACCTTTGGAACAAAAACTTCTGTCTTACCCTTTAACAGTGTTTCTAAAGCCTGTTTCTCCTCTGCAATAGCATCGGGAATTTCATCTAATTATTTCTGTATTTCTGAATGCATTGCATTTATCATATCTTCAGTTAACAACATTATATTGTTGTGATCCATAATACGGGTATGTACCACGGTCTTCTTTGTATACTAATTGCAATTTTTCATACTGCCCCCTGGTACCTCTTGATGCAAGGTTTGAATAAAATAAAGGACTGTACCGTCTATTTCTACAAATCCGTTATCCATATTAATAATGGCCTTTCTCTCAGTCAAGGAATCTGTACCAATTACCATATCTACAGTCAATTTAGGAATAATTAGAAAATTTGATTCAATCTCCTTGTCTTGACAATGAAATTTTAATCTAATCTGTGTATTTACCTCATGATTCGTTCTGTCAGCCGCGGTGGAGTAGCCGAACGGTCTAAAGCGTCTCGCTGCGGAGAGCGCGGTTGCTCGCCGTAGAGGTTCGAGTCCTCCCTGGAGCATGGGTGTGTGTATGTGTTGTCCTGAGGTTAGTTTACCTAGGTTTAAATAGTTTGTAAGCTACGGACTGATGACCACGCAGTTTGGTCTGATAGATTTACAACCATTTCAACATTTTTTGTCCTGTTACCTTCAATTTTTTTATTTTAAAAATAGGTAAATCTTGTTGTTTTTTACAATTTTCGAATAAATGACTGCAAATTGCTGTACGTTTACTGCCGCTGTCGACAATAGCACAAACATACATATTTCCTATCTTGACTTTTAATAAAGGCTGCAACTCGTCAACAGTTTGTTGCTCCTTTTCCTACATTAAATCATACTCTGGATCATCATAACTTAATCTAAATACATCAATATTACCCCATTTATTAATATTAATTTCTATGCATTCTTCATTTTCTCTCAATGTGGTAACCATTTCAGTCTTATCAGCTAGTAATGGAAATGTTTCACTTTGAATGTTCTTTTGAGCATTCAGAGTTCATTTGTTACTTAACTATACATGATTTTTCTTGTATTTATATACTCTCCCATTTTCCTTGGAAGACTTAGATTCTATTTCCTGTTTTTCCTTCAAATCTCGCTTTCTCATTTTTCGCTCATATTCCTGTTCAACTATTTTATAATCATCAAGATTGTATACATTACGAGTCTTAGTGACATGATTTACACTGCGACTCACGGTATGTGGGTCAATATCCTCTACATCATCATGAAATAATTGAGTGACACCTACTAATGCTTCATCATCAGAATGGGTTTCTTGGAAAGGAAGGAGTGCCAGATCGTCTTCACTATCTGTATCATCCCAACAAATATTCTTCCAACAATGTGGTAATACTTGCGTCTGTTCTATCAGTTCTGGTTCTGGCGTTTGCAACATACAAACTATCTTATCATCTAGAGGTACGGACTGAATGTGACTTTGCTGTCCATCTTTCTTACCTACTACTTAATTTTTCTTAGTGGGATTGGGTGATTGAACTTCTACCTCTTTACACCCTGTTGTGTAGGTGATGAATTGGGTAATGAACTTTGATTTTGACCCTGGGTTTGAAAATTACTGTGACTCTGGTCTCGCCAGTTTTCATTCCTATAATCATTTCCTTTATCAAAATAAACTTGTTGCGGAGGATACTGGTTTTGAAAACCATAACCGCCATCCCTGTATCCGTTATTGTTCTTTTAATAATTGCCATTCCTATTACAACGTCCATTGAAACCATAACCTGTCAGTATGTAATTGTTACCTTGGTAGCCATTACCTGACTAAAAGTTGTCATAATGAGGGTTATTGTTAAATTTCCGGTTGCGCGATTCACGCCAATTCCCTTTAACACCCCAATTCCCGTTACCGTTTGGATTACTGTTAGAATTCCCGTTACTGCCATTTGACTTATTTTCTTTTTTATCAACTGTCATCGTCCTTTTCTGAGTAAAAATTCTACTTCCGTTAATAAATCCTTAAAAGCTTGTATATTCTCACTTGCTTTGCCTATTAAGGCTGGTTGATTCCTTTCCGGTAGGCGCATAATGCACATCCGCGCAAGTTCTCCTTCACTGTACGGCGTGTCAAGTTGCTCAGTTTTCTTTTCCATTTTTTCAAAATATTTTGCTGGAATTTTTTCATGTATTTCCTCGTAGGGTAACATCTGTAATAACTCGTATTGAATTCGGTTTTGTCTTGCTTTTGACCAATAACGCGCCAAAAATCGTCTACGAAACTCTTCCAAAGACGGACATGATGATGCTTCATTTAACACAATCTCCGCCACTGTTCCTATCATATGTGCACAGATGAAATCAAGTTTATGTTCAACGCTCCAATGTTCAGGTAAGCCAATTTGAAACTTATCTATAAACGGTCTTGCATGCAATGATCCGTTGTTATCCTCTTTGAAGTGTTGAAACTTACGATCTGTGAGGTACTGATCTGTGTCATATCGTGTCATTGTTTGTTCCTCATGAGGTGCCCTTCCTTATTCACAGATATTAATTGCTTCATTTGCGTGTGTCGAAAATGTATCATTCATTATACCATGACCTAAAGTTGCATCAAAGCGCTTTAATTTCGTACAAAAATTTTACATTTCTCTGTTATCAACTTCTGGTCTTAGTGTATTTTGAACGTGACGTTCGTTTCCGAAACTGATTACAGAAGTAACTGGTTCGTTATTTCCATGTGTCAGTGGTATAGGTTGCCCTTGTGATTGATGCGCCTGTACTTGTTTTGTACCTAGGCTCGTATGTACTGGTAGTTGTGCTCTTATTGTCTCCCCCAATTGCATACAAACAGTATTTACCTCAGACATGTTTCGTCTCGTGTTTTGTGAAACTACACCATCTCTTTGTGCCAGCTTTGTGTCAGCTGATTCACTGATTACACTATCAGATTCATGTTTCTCTTCTATAGTTTGTAATAATTCGGTCCTTAACTTATTAAATTAATATTTATTTTTAGCTTCAATCTTCGTGATTCTGTTGTCATATTTTTTAAGTACAGATTTCGCAACATTTATTTGTGAACTCTGTTCGGCAATAATGTGTCGTGCTGTACGAGTTGCTTTGTTTGAAAGGTTCGTGAAACGCTCGTTAACTTCAACTACGTCCAGTTCGACCTTATCTACATCTGTGCGCACTTGAGCAAACCCTTTCATTAATGATTGAACAGCCTCATGTGCCTTATCCGATTTTTCTTTGAATTTTTTTCATTTGTTCCCGGAAATCTTCAGTTTGTGCCCGTATTTCTTCCCTGTGACAATTCATTTCGTTAGAAAACTTAGCTTCTAACCGTTTATATAGGGGTAAACATTTCCTTTTTAAATTCTTGACCTTGTGCTTGAACTTGTATTTGTACATGATTTCTTAATTTTTGACCTTGTGACAATTTGCGTGCTAATTTGTTGCAACAATTGCATTATATTTCCACCGTCACCTCCGTTCACTCCCTGTTCGGTTCCCTGACGTGGTTTTACAGTAGTGCTATTGTACAATGGTACTTGTGCACCTGCATAACCTACAGTATTTGCTGTGGTGTACACTGGTGTACGTAAATCGGCTAGACTTACTACACTTACTGATTTTGATAGAGGTATGTATTTGTCAGTGTGACTTACATGCGCAAATTGTTGCGGTTTTTGTGCATCACTTTCTTTATTAATTATCCTAAATACAGGTTCGACATATTCTTGTATATGATCAAGTTTCTGTTTACGCATTGTTTTTATATCCATGGCAGTGTTTTGATGCCTACCTGTTTGTTGCCTCTCAGTAGTCGGTATGTCAGTTAGTGATTGAATTGGTCCCGAAACTCGCGCTTTGTGCCTAATTAACTGTCTTTCCCATTCACGAAAAGACGAATCAATTTCCATTGCGGAAAATGATCGCGTAACCATAAATGGTGGGATATCAGTACCGCTACCGGCATGTTACGATGCGTCTGAATCAATTTCTAAATCATCTCTCCTCGCGCACGTTTGTGCCACACCGTTCCTATCATTTTCATCTTCCTGCACATTATTATGCGCCTGTGCCGTTTCACTATTGTCAACATCGATATCCTCTCCGTCAACATACGGCTGAGGCCTATTTTCTGACATATTTGCTACCGATCGTATTTGTGCTAATTGTCTCGCTTTCTGTCTCGTGAGCATGCCACGAAGATTCCTCTTCTTTCATGCCCTACAAGACGGGCGTCCCTCCTATGCACTGTACAGCACACTTACAACCATACAACGACGCTTCGCTGCTTGCTGTAACTGCAACTTTGCGCCCGCAAATAAAACATACATTGTTCAATTAAATTCTATATCAATGAAAGGGATACCAGTATAATTCCTCATCAGAAATGTTATTACTGAACTTGAAAATCTTTAAAGTTGACATATTATTCAATCGTAAATAAATTTATGAATCTAAGAAAAATTGTAAAAAATTATATTTCAAGATAACACTTCACTAACTGATTTTACTTCAGAAATTGAATTAATGAACTGATTCTACACTGAAGAATAAATTTGACCTATATTTAGCAAAGTTGGAGATAAAAAAAAAAAAACAATTGTAAAAATTTCGACAAGTGTCTGCAACCCTCCTAACTCCACTAACTTATCCTATCTGCTGTCCTACACTTAACCTGACAGGGTCGCCATTGTTTAGCGTTGCTCACGCTTGGGCAGTCTTATACTGTCTAATCTCTTACCTCCCCCTTCGGCGCAACAGTAACGATTGTCGTGTATTTCTTTTTGTGGTAGCCCCTGACGCAAGAGAAGTCCCCAAAAATGGTGGCTGGCTAAATTCTTATGCTTAACTGGAGGATACTCAAACTAAAATAAAATATTTAAGACGTTGTGGCGGTATTTGTGACGGCAAGTGGTTTAGATATGAATGTGACAGTGATCGCAGAAAGCATAGTATGTATTGTGATGCTCAGCAGAGTTATTGTCTTTGGTTTTTTGTTTGTTTAGTTAGTTACGTATAAATTCTGTTCTTCAATAAAGGTGTTTTCCGTTCCGAATCAAGTTTCTATATAAAAATAGAAATATTGGTAAGAATCGCTAAAGTGGTGACTCCCGACGTTGAAATAAGGAACAAACACATACAGGGTGTCCAGAAAACGGCTCCCTGATTTCAAAATTAAATATCTCGAAAACAAAGATCGATAGAGGAATGCAGTAAACGGTATGTTTATTGTGAAAGGTGTAAGAAGTTTTACAGCAGTTTGAAATAGTAGTTACAAAAGCTGCTAAAGATGGCGCTGTACGCTGTACAGCTCATATCAGCATACATAAGTGAAATAATCGTATGAAAAGACTCTTTGCAAACAATCACATCGCAATGTTTTCAACATGTTCACCATTGCGGCGAATATGGAGGCCAATCCAAGCCTGCACCAGTAAATTTGGGATATTCCAAAGCAATGACTCGATTCCCGAAGTATTCCTCAAGAAAGCGAAACACTTGTACGGTCCGATGTGGTCGGGCTCCATATTGCATAAACCTGGTCGATCCTCTAACGCTTGCTGTGTGGCGACAAATTGTTCCAAAATTACAACGTAACGTGCACCACTGACCGTTTCTCGAATGACAAAACGGCTAATAATGCCTCTGCTGCATACTGTAGCCCACGCAGTAACTTTAGGAGAATACATGGGTTGCGCTCCACACCAATATGGCCTTTCGGAACCCCAAAATCGTCAGTTCTGCTTATTCACGTATTCACTCAGGTGGAAGTGTGCTTCATCTGCAAACCAGACGCAGCCAAAATCAAATACTTTACTATGAATCATTGTGAGTATCTGATTATCAAAGGCAACCCTTTGTTGCACAGGTAGTACGGGTATGGCCTGGTGAGTTTGAATATTGAATGGAAACATGTGTAGGTTCTTTCTCAGTATTTTCTGCGTCTTGGGCCGCTTCAAACCAGTCTCCGTTGCAATTCTACGGACGGATGACGTTGGATTTCGCTGAATAATTCCAGAAACTATGGCGATATTTTCAGGCGTAACTATGGTTTGCTTGCGGCCAACATGCCCCACTAGATCATCAGTTACGCTGCCTGTTCGTTGAAATTTTGCGAAGAGCTTACGAATGGTTTTAGCATCGGGTCCTTTTGGAACATTAAATCGTGATTGAAAACTTCGCCTTGTTGCCGTAGGACTCACTTCTAACCTGTGGTACTCTAGCACCAGAAAAACGCGTTGTTCAATGGAGTACATGGTTTTAATCTCTTCCTTCGGTACGGTAACCTCCTTTCACGTTTCAATAGTGGAACTGATCGCTCTTGGCTTCGCATCACTATTTATATTAGGCATTACGTATGGCGATTACAGCGCCATCTGTTAGCAGCTTTTGTAACTATTATTTCAAACTGCTGTATAAACTTCTTACAGCTTTCACAAGAAACATACCGTTTACTGCATTCCTCTATCGATCTTTGTTTTCGAAATATTTAATTTTGAAATCAGGGAGTCCTTTTCTGGACACCCTGTACATTCTTTGCGTACTGGACGCGGCGTGGCAAACACAAGATACAGCAATAAAAACGGAGCAAGCGGAATCAACCGAAAGATCAGGACTTGTCGCACCCAGCACAAATCGGCAGGACGATAGTTCCGCAATACGTTGGAACCAAGTCAAGCTTCCAACATTCTGGCCTAATCGAACGAGGGCATGGTATACGCACATAGAATGTGTTTTTCAACAGCACAGAGTTAGCAACGACGAAGATAAACACGTCGTAGCACATTTAGAAGGCGCGGTAATAGAAGAGTTAGAAGACTAATTAGAAAAACGTTGTTATGCAACATTAAAAGAGGCACTCGTTCAACGTTATTCATTACCGCTGTGTCAACGGTTGAAGAAAGCTTTCAACGTTGAACAACTAGGAAGCAGAACTCCATCACAGCTTTTACGAACTTTGAAGGCTCTTTCGAGTCTTGATTTACTGCCTGAGCATGTGCTGAGGGTACTGCGGCTCCGCCAATTACCAGTTAGTATCAGATCGGTCGTCGCTACACAGCAAGAGTTGTCGTTGCAGGAATTGGCAGAAAAAGAAGACACGATAGCAAACATCCTCGCAGATGTTCCACAATGTGCAAAAATCGAAAATTCAAGGGAAAATACTGATGAAACACAAGTAGATGCAACAAAGGTCGATGAAGTCACGGAAACACGTACGGAGAGAGAAGATTGCATTTACAGGATCGGAAGGTAGAACAAATTGAAAATCAAATAGCTCACCTAAACGTAAAGTTGTCGGGGCAACAACGCAAATTTCGGCGACGAACGAAGCAGAGTGGGATTACGTTCAGGTCAGTGGTGTTGGTATCATAAAAGATTCCGAGCTGCAGCACGACAGTGTACACGTCATGGTAGTTATCGAAACGCCGGAGACTAACGTTAGAGGACATCGGCGATCGTCACCAACAAGACAGATGTCCACAACCTAACAAGATAGAACAGTTATCAAACGCTACGTTCTCGGCGGTACACTGAGCCAGGGGATTTTTTGTCTACGATCAAATAAATGCTTTCTCGTAGATTCAGAATCGGAAGTAAGTGTGTATCCCAGGCGACTAAGTATTGTGCCAGTCACAGCTGTACATTCCGTTCTCACAGCAGCAAACAATTCAAGCATAAAAGCATATGGTGAACAAACAAGAACACTGGGTTTGGGCTTCAAATACAAACCTATGTGGACATTTATCATTGCAGGTTTGGCTGAACCAATTCTCGGAGGTGATTTTTTGTCGCACTTCAATTTGTCAGCGAACTTGGTGAACCATCGTTTGATTACAGTAGCTAGAGACGCGGGACAGTTGACTGCAGTTAATATGACAAAGAAAGAAGATGGAGTTACGTCAGTGCAGCAAGGTGGAGTTTTACGTAGAAGAAGCGAACCGGACGCAAGTCGAGAGGCAGAGTATTAATCATTCTATGCAGTTTGTAGCAGTTAGCGGCTAATGGGAAGTGTCGGCACGCGAGAAGACATCACATTCGCTAGTCAGCCGTCCACCAGTGGTTTTCCGTCCGAGAAGACTTCCACCGGATAAACTTCTGGCGGCACAAGCAGGATTCGAGGAGCTGTTGAAAGCAGGTGTAGTAACCAGATCAAGTAGTTGTTGCGTATCTCCACTCCACATGGTACGTCAAAAAGACGGATCATGGCGATTATGTGGAGATTACAGAGCTCGCAATGATCGCACAATTCCAGACGGTTACCCAGTACCACACGTGACAGACTGTAATAGTGCAATAGCTCAGGCGCAAGTATTTGGTGTAGTTGAATGGTAGAAGGCTTATTTGCAAATCCCAGTAGCGTCAGTAGCGCAGACGTGGCAGCGATTTATGCACGAAGTGTTGCGTGGTTTATCATTCAGATTTTGTTACATGGACGACACTCTTATATTTTCAACGGTGGAAGAGCACATGCAACACATACCAAGCTGTTTAAACGACTACAAGAATATGGTATAGTTACTAACAAGACAAAGAGTGTCTTTGGCAAAAGTGATGTGCGGTTTTTAGTATACTTGGTATCAGCAAGAGGATTGGCACCGCATCCAGCAGAAATGCCTGTACCAACTGCTTACTGAAGTTTACGCAGGTTTCTGGGAATGATAAATTACTATCGTCGACATCTTCCAGGATTGACTTCCCAGCAGGAACCACTGACTGCGTTGCTCGCAGTTAAAAATACAGCAGGTAGTAGGAAGTTAAAGTGGAATCCAGTGACTCAAGCAGCGTTCCACAGAGTCAAGCACTGTTTAGCGCAGGCCATTCGTTGCATTAGCGCTCCAATAAACGACCGTCTGTTGTCTTTCATATATTTTTATAAAATTGTAATTTATTTGATATCGGTAGATAAGCGTGACGAGTAGCATTTTTATTTCATGATTTAAAATATTAGTTTCTCAAATGTTAGTTAATATTGCTAGGATATTGTTATTTTAGTAATTTTGTATTGTCCCTGTGAGAATGTGTACTTGTTTTACTTTTAAGTGGATGTACCAGATTCTAATGGGCAGTAATAGCTCGCTTGCATAGTTCTATCTGGCTCAGAGTCGACAGCTAGTCGTTAGCAACCCCTGCTGCTGATACAACCAAAGAGGTTTCTACACCCTTTGGTTACAACGAGCCCTCTCCACAGCGAGTCTCGCGATCTTTTCTCCCCACCACCGCTGTTATCTTGGGTTTTGCCAGTTTCCTGTAGCTTTCCTGCCTCCTCGCCACTCGGTCTAAAAAAATGTTCAAATGTTTGTTAAGCTTATGGGACTTAACTACGGGGTCATCAGTCCCTAAACTTACAAACTACTTATGAACTACTTACGAACTAGGACGGCACAAATATCCATGCCCGAGGGGGGATTCGAACCCCCGACCGTAGCGGCCGTGCTGACCGTGACTGGAGCGCCTCAGTCACCTCGGCCACCGCGGCCGGCCCACTCGGTCTGCTCTTCACTTTGTGCTCGGACTGTGGCGAGGTAATTTTGGTTCTGCTATTGTGTCCGCAGAGATGGTAGCGATTCGTTGTCTAGCATGTTAACTTAGACTCTTGAACTTATATTCATTTTTCGAATTTTTTTTCTGATCGTGAGCTGAACTATGTTTTAGTTTATCAATCCAGTGATTTTGAACAGATGAACGCGGTGTATATGTTACTGGTTGCAGTTTGATAACGGCCTGGTATAGTCAAACCTTTTGTGATTGTGGCGGTGTACGAACTCTGTGCGGGCCGATTTCTAACAAACTATATGTTCATTTTTTGTACGGTGCACGTAAAATCTTTCTTATCGTTTCCTTCTGTGTGATATGTGTTCCAGAACAAAGCCTTCAGCTTCCACTATTACTTCCATGCCCATCAGGCAAGTAACTAGGCGTGTATCCTTCTGATTTCCACTAACATTCCAGCCTATTTTAATTTTGCTGTTTCTTCTCCGAACTTTACACTCAGTCTTTGTCAGTAATTCTTTCCGAGCCTTGTACAAACTCCAACAGCTTGCTTTTGAAATTCTATGTATATCTAAGGGTAGCATGCTGTAGTTGTTATTCTCACTTTTCCGTTTTGGTAATTACTTCACTTACCAGTTTTTATTTTTATTTTTTACAAGACTTCATCCGTCTCTGTGATCGCTCCCTATCTGCGTAGCTGCACTTAATCGCTTCCTTATGTAATTCTAAACATTGCTATGGATTGCATGCCTTAGCTTTTATTTTTGTTTTCCGACTTTGTAATTATTTCACTTTTCCGGGTTTTGAGACTGGACTTCTTCCGTGTCTGTGAACACTCCCAATCGCATATTCCTGCATTTCAGTATCTTCCTTATGAAATTCTACGCAGTTCTAGGGGTTGCATGACGCAGTTAATTTTCTTTATTTTTCGGAAATTGAATTTATACATTTTTATCGATTTTTGGAATCATGTGGGTCTGAATTCTGGCTTCAGGGGCTTGCAGCTACAAAAGAGCCATTTGTTGTGGATAACTCGTATCTTTATTATTTTGAGTGTTCTTACGAAAACTACAGTCTACTTTGATATTTACAGTAATGAATCCCGTTAATTTTCTGGTTTTGTTATCATTTACCAGTTTCGATCAACTACGGGGTTTTCTTTCAATATTATGACAGTTATAAATGTGCTATTTGTCGTGGATAACAGGTACCTTTATTTTTCTCAGTAATAAGAAAGAAGTTAATGAAACCATGCAGGTAACGATAAAATCTTTATTACTTTTGTACTGACTCGTTTCGGGCGTAGCCTATCTTCAGAATACCTGGTAAGCGTAAAAACTGAGATACTACATGTACAGTCAAACATTTCAAAGTAAACGTGATACAAAAAGAGAATTGACAGAAGATAGGATTTATACATACCATAACACTACCCATTTAAGTATAGACAAAACGCAATGGCCAGTAGAGCTGGCCACTCATCAAACACTGATAACATTAAAATTTGTGTACAAAACTTAGTACATTCGTCGAAAGCTACAAGTAAACTGAAATCATATTTTTCACTGCCGTTAGGGCGAATACAAACCACGTGAGGGCAGCACCTCACCCTAGACGTCATAAAGATATATGAATATAACAGTCCATGTATACAAACAAAATAAAATATTTAGTCTTGTACAGAGATTTGCAGAATATTAACATGGACAAAATTAAGAATTTCCTCGAATCAGGTCTTAACATAAATGTGACAGGCGCAGCGTATGACAGCCGTTCGCCAGAGGGCAGCTGCTGCTGAGTGGCGGAAAGATGTTTACAAACGTGGTATTAAAACTTGGAAAGGCAGTCAGGTTCACGGATACAAGGCGAACGCGGCGTTGGTCAATCCACACTCCCGACAACTTTACATATTGCCATTTATCAAATATTTATGAAAAAAAAACAGCAAAGAACCAATTGCGAGACAACACCAACTGATCATTAATTAATAGATCCGGGTAACTCTGGTAGCTAATATAAATCTCAGTTTCTTCCAAGTTATCCAATGAAACACCCTTATTACTTACGTACAGAACTGTCAAACCATCTTAATTTTCCTCAAATGCTACTGATATTCACGTAAATGGTCACCCAATGTACTTCCACTACTCGCATACCCATGCTCTCGACACCTAATTTTGGAGTAACGTCCGGTTTGTCCTGTATAAAATCTAGTATACGGTCCACACAGGATTTTATACACCCCCGCCCTACTAAGTTTATCTGGAACAGGCTCTACGCTCAGTCCAAAATTTGCCCTAGCTTGCTTTTTGTCCGAAAACCCACCTAACATTAGCTTTGCGGAAGGCATTGTCTATCATATCTGAGATACGACCAAAATATGTGAGTGAAATGTATCTAGTGGATTTATTCTAGTAATATATATCTGTGCTTAAACCCAGTTTGAATATTGCCCTCTTTACTTAATGTCACTAAACTGACAGCCACGTCGGTGTATTTACCTAGATATGACGTACATTCCAACGACTACAACCACTATATTCTCGCAAAGTGACAAATATTTGGGCACAAACAAATGCCGGAGTGCGCAGTTTGCTGGCTACACTTGTTCAGTGTAAGGGTGTCTCCAGAGAGTCTAACCTCCTTGCGAGCGACAAACTCATAAGAAAACTCTTTGCTTTCATAAATGTTCGGTGCAATATTGAGATTAAAATTTGAAATTACTTACTTTTGGTGCGGACTACAGTAAGATAGAGAAAACGCCTTCCTTTGCAGACCAAGTGTACTTACGTTACAGTTAAAATCCGACTTCTGAATATATAGTTCTATTACAGAAGGTCGATTTCAACTTCGTCCTTTTACGATCACTGCAGGACGTGGCGACATGTATTAGGTGAAATAGTGGCCGATGTTGCTAAGACAATCAAGACAATTCACTAGAAATACCATATTTAATGGAAAGTTCTATACAGGCGATCAGCTAACGCCATTCCTTCAACGATTACCCAGACTTACTTTATTGCACATTGAAACCACCATGACGTCTTATTTAAGCAGAAATGAAGTGCTCCGTTGATTGAATTACCAGACTTTCAGCATTCGTCGAGTTTTCAATAATAGGGAGCACTGCATACAGAAAAACTACATTGACCCAGTGCAGCACTGCAACATTCTAATACTTCAGCGCACACTTACTGTGAGAGATAAACAGTTTAGTACTACGCCATAGAAACAATACATGGCGCTGTGATTATTATTACTATTTCTCATCTCATCGATACAAGTGTTTTCAGAAGTTTACGCCAAACAGACAATTACATGCAAACTAACATTGAATAGACATCGTTCCAGAGTACGGACGTAAATTAATTTCACTTTTTGTATGAAAACCTTTAGGAACATTCATCATTTTCGACAACGACTTTTATTAAAATTAGACATTTTGGTTAGAAGAATTGAATTTATTGACAGAACGATCCATCAAGGCTTCTGTTTTTGTTGACCTAGGTCCGGAACCCTAAAAAACCATGATATACACACGTTGCTCTTTAACAACCGTTGCGAAGCACGGGCACATAAGCTGTAAATAAGTACAAATATGTGACAAAAAGCATCTGAAGATGGCAATAAATTATCGAAACGTGTAATTCTGAGCATTAAAAACAAGTATTCGGATTATACTACTGGAAAATCGTGACTTTTACAGATGAGTCCAGATTTCACTTGCCAAATTCTGATGGTTGGGATCGTGGTTGGCTCAGACTCACCGGAACCACGGACCTAAGTTGTCAACAAGGCACTGAGCAAGTTGGTGCTGGTTCCGTAATAGTGTGAGCACACTTTATACCGATTGGACTGTGGTCCAACTAAACCAATCAACGACTGTTCTGGTTATGTTCTGGAACTTGGAAATCAGTTTTAGGCAATCGTAGACTTCACGTTTCCAAACAACTATGTAATTGTTGTTGGTGGCAATGAGCCGTATCGCCACACCAAGATTGTAATAAATAGTGATGGGTAAGAAGAACACTGAGGACAGCAACAGCGCCATGATCGCTTGACGCGAATCCCATCGACTTTTTATGGGAATTCCCGCTGCTTCGCATGCGTAGATTGGATGGTCTGCCTTGGTTGCTTCTACTTCTAAATACAAATTTTCATAGATTTAGCTTCAAAAATGCTTTACTAATCAAGTATTGTGATACAACTTGCCACCCCCTACTGCACCATTGATGGCAGAGTACGAACATCCCGAAACACATTAAAAATAAGTAAATAAACAAAATAAAAAAATAAAAAATCCTAACTATGGTTCCAAATCCAAATTTTCTCATGTCTATCATCAAAATAGTCTCAGTAGCACTCTTAGAAGACTTTCCCTCATTTCACCAGCTTAAAGGTTGAATTTCCAAAAATATGTGAACACGTGTTTTTAAAATTCCGGTCAAATATCTGAAATCGAAGTTATCTATTTCTTGCTTCGAAATTGCCGTAATGACAGATTTGTTTTTTAACATTCATTCCCCATTTCACCGCCTTACGGATGGGGATATCTAAAAACCGTGATGCCTGCAGTGTAAGATAAACAACGTCTACAAATGTCAAGTTTCTATCGTCTGTAGATTGACTTTCCGGCGACGCTTTTTTTTTTTTTTTTTTTTTTTTTTTTTTTTTTTTTTTTTAGAAACGGATAGAGAACGCGAATCTGCTTTCTCAAGTTTTGGCATTTTTCTTGGTAGTTTTACTTCTCAATCAGCAATTGCACTTATTTTTCATTATTCGTGCAACTGAAGTATGCGCATCACGCGGAGTTGTATATAATCCCTTTGCTGTTATTGCGTCGAAAGTAATCGCTGATCTTCACTCCGAATTTTATACAAGCTGACGACTTTCAATCATTAAATCTTCCACCCTCTTATAGCTATCGACGCAGAATTGCTATGGTGTACAACAGAGACTCTATACTACAACAGCACAGGGAGATCGTTTTTCTCCATTGTGTAGTTTTTGATTAAGAGAAAAATATTGACACCCAGGCGTAGGATTTTATATAAGTCGGTAAATTTCAACTCCCATATCTTCCAGCCCTTTATCGTCATCAACTTTCTATCACCATAGTGTACAATGGGAGACTGATGCCTATTACCATATAGAAACACAATTTGTTTGTGATGTGCAGTTTTGGCTGCAGAGTAAAATATAGGCACGAACACCTCAGTTTTTGTATATGTTAACATAATCGAGAAGTCAATTTATGCACAAAATACTACACAGGCAACACTTTCGGTTCTAGTGACAGCATGACTCGAAATCCCTTGTTGAGTCCGTGCCACAATGAGCATTGGAATTTTACCTGGACAAGGAGGTCCGACATAGTACTGTGAGATACCCAACGAGCTTAAATTTCATAGAAAGGCGATAGATCCGCCATGTTGGAGGCAAATTGAACTGGGGGTCGCGATGTTATTTGGGGTATCGGTTGACAGCTTGAATGCCACACCCAATAGAGAGGTTTACCTATTTTAAGTTCCACGTTTTAAATAAAGGTTGACCATTGAATATGGATGTGCCTCAAGTTCCGTCAGACTTTTTCGAAGCTGCGAATTGACAAGCGCGGTAGTAAATTTCCTAAAAAATTCGGTAATTAAATATGACGAACCTGTCAATATTACAGTTCTAGTTCGGCGTGTAACAGCTGAGGTTTGCGATAGCAAATAAAGTGTCGCTGAGGAAATATTTGTTGATTTTAATGCCTGTATGTGTTTGAAGGAGCTACCAAACATAGAGTGAACAGTAATTGTTCTGACGAACAATCATCACCATGGACTTGCATCTGCTGTTAACCTATTGTAAAAACTGTTTTCATAAAGTCTATTATACAGTTAACTTTGCTTTACTAAATTTATTAAATTTACAAACTTGTAAAATTACTTTTAAAGGGTTTAGTTGTAAACTTTGGTGGACGAAATTTGGGTACAGAGACGAAAGTGACATAAAAATACAGCAGTTAAACTGTTCCTAGTTCATCTGCCTCAAGAGCATCACGTCAAAATAAAGTTTCATTAATAACTTTCCTTGTTGTCATGCTGAAACAAGTAACGTTTGGTGCGTGAAATTTGAATACAAACCAAAGTCAGAACAGAATTTTGCAATAAAAATGCGCCTGGGCCAGCTGCCACGATAGCATTCCACCCCGAAGTAACGCATCAGTAATTACTTTCCTTGTTGCCACGTTGAAGTAAGTACATATTTGTTGTAAAGATCACAGACAATGAAAATAATAATAAATAAATCAAACTGGGTGTGACTACTGCTTCCACACTTTGCACTGGTTGCATGTCAACCAAGCTCGATAAAGTATTGACAAAAATATTTTATAGTAGGTGTAGACACTCAATAGATTGGTTTCATCAACCACAGGAGTGACAGAAGACAAAATATCTCAAAAACACACCAACAATAGGTAGAAAACCAACCACTTTTTATGATGTGTATTTCAAGGGAATTGCAGGATAGGTCATCTTGGGCCAGCTGAGTGCCATTGGTCAGAAATTTCGTTTGATTTTAGACGGACTGAAAGCAAATAATGCAAAACATTAGGTGTTCTTGCACGAAGTACTTGTCGTTTCATCACTTCGATTTTTGCATTTAAATACTGTACACACTTTAGTCATATTTAAGCAGAAAAAATTGTACAATAAATACCATATATACGAAATGCAACACTTGAAGCTCAACAAGAACATACGATAGACCGACCTCAAGTGTACTGAACACTAAAAATATGGTAGTCGAGTTTACACAGGTTGCCACAACTAGCGCTGTAACTCGCGTGTTAGCCACTATGAAATTTAAGCTCGTTGGAGGTACGCACGCTGCTTGTGAACTCGGTATCGTTTAGTAGCAATGGTGCGGGGTGGGAGTGGGGGCGCACACGCACCGTGTTTTCGATGCCCTGGCGGTGGGGCAGCGCCGCGGCGAGCGCGAGGGGGCGCGCCACGGGGGTGCCCACCCGCGGGCGGCCGCTTCCGCGGACGGCCGCCGGCGGCGCTGCCAGCGCGGGGCCGGCGACCGCAGCGCCGCCGCCGCCGCCGCCGCCGCCGCGCACCACCGCCTGGTCGGCGTACAGCGTCAGGCGGATCACCACCTGCACCACCATCGCCACGAACAGGTTGCGGTGGATGCGCGTCCGGTTGTTGCGCAGGCTCCTGAAAGCAACGCGAGGCGCTGGCTGCAAAATTCTGGAGTTGAGGAGGCAAAAAACTCGAGTCACATATAGAAGACGTTGTGGTGCGTATGCGTCCAGTTGTTGGCTCGTGCATGCGTGACGCAATGGCTTTGAAACTGTGGAATAGAAACAGAAAAATGGTAGCAGTGGATGTGCGTCTGGCTGTTGCACAGGCTCCTGAGAACAAGGCACTGGCTGAAAAGTGAGGTGTAGAGGTGGCCAAAATCAAGTGATAATAAGTAACTAAATAAAAACAGGCTGTGGTGGATGCACATCTGATAATTACACGGGCTCCTGCAGACAAGAACGTTTATTTGTAGAACCATTTTCAAGTGGTACTGCGGCTCTCGCCTCAGGCCTAATATCAGTTATTCGAATAAAACAGTGAAGTACTTTTGGCCAGCTACACTGTATATGCCATTCAGCTTAACGAAAGTGTTTTGGCGTGAAGTCAGCACCACACACCAGACGCAAAAGAACGATCGCGGAGAAAGCGGCGGTCGACCGACAGCCTATCGTACGCCGGCGCCGCACCTCTCGGAGGGAGTAACCGTAGACGCGCGTCCTGCACGAGCTGCTGTATCTAGGCCGACGTGCATCTGGAAGACTGGCCAGAACTCGACTACGAACTAGGCAGTAACTAGGTCTCAGTGCAGCTAGCAAATTACAGAAGACGACACCACGAGAAGAGAGAAGAAAAGGTAGAAGTTGAGTACTGTATTCCTCAGTAAATAAAACTTGTATTAATGACCTAGAGAAGTGTTCTAGATGTCTACGATTCCTGCACTGTACCTTACCTGAAAGACAGGCTGTCCAGGGATGAGGAGAACTCAACAAATGGTGATGAGTACTCAACAAATGGCAATGAGCATGATTCGACAGAAAGTACTTTACTATTTTTTGTGAATATGTATCGATGTTAAAGGATGTGGTTAGAAAGGAACGTGAGAGTACAGCTTCAATTGTTGCGAGTGAACAAACAGCGATGACGTCTACAGTGTAGCTTGTCAAAAGTACTTCGTTCTTTTCTACAAATATCTGATATTAGGCCTTATTATACGATACACCTCAGGCGAGAGGCTCAGTACCAGTCCACAACGGTTCTACGAATAAAGGCATGTCCTGTAAACAGCCAAAGAACTGCTGCTGGTGGATGGACATCCAGTTGCTTACACGGGCTCCTGAAACCAGGGTTCCCAACATAGGGGTTTCCCCCTCAATTTAGGGGGCAAATTATAGATGGGGGTATTCAGGGGGATAAAAATTCTAGGGGTATTTCTAGGGGAATAAGTACTTCAGAGGGAAGTTGGTTTTGAGGGAAATTTTAAGGGGTCTTCCTCATCCTAGACGTGATTGGTAGCAGTCGAGAAACATCGCATCCTACATTATTTACCTGAAAATTAGTCGCCTCCCAGTCCTTTTATTTTTTAATCTATTTTATTTTATATTATACTATTTTCTTCTTATTTTATTATTTTTATTTTTGGTCGCTCAAAATACCATTCATACTATTTGGGGTGTATTTTACATATAATTTAGGGGGAAACTGTGTTTCGGGGTTGGTGACCCTGCTTGCAGCACACACCACCTATCAATGCTGGTTAGCTCACTCACTGCACTTCAGTATTAATGCTTGAATTAGTCTTTTTCTGTTTGTCATACAACCTCTGAAAAATTTATCTGCACCGTAGCATGGGCTCGCCTTTTTGGAACACAAATGACATACTGTGCTCGATTGATAACTGTATTTTCGGTTCCGTTAACATCGCCATGGCTCCATTAAATAAATGCATTGTGAGCTATCCGTGTCAGTGTGGTGTGTCTGCGTAGAAGGTCTTGCTCAGTTGGAGATGTAGGTGCTTTTAGACACTTAGCATATGTTTATTTTATGTAACGTGTCGAGAGAGCGCTCTGCACTCTGGACGATTGTTAACGGGGCTTGCAGATGTATATTTAGAGACGTTGTTGGATGACATTGCCGATTTTCGATATTTGGAATTTTTGTATAAACAATATACCTTCTTCTGCTGCTGCTGCTGTTATGTTGTCGACAGAGTGGTTGGCATATAAGTTACATTGCATTCGATGGCTGTTGCTTGCATTGTCTAAATGAAGAGATACATTTATAGATCTAAGGTTGCGGTCGAGTTCTGAAACGTACCATTTCTTTTCTTTGCAAGTACTCTAATTACGCAATTACTATTATTAATTTGATATCAAATTGATATCAATTTGATTATTTTGGGCCTGTTCGTTAGTTGGGTCTGGTTAGAATTGTTTGCAACCTGGATGCAGTGCGTAATAAATAAATGTGATCGCGTGTGTGTATTGGAATATTGCGTATGCAATAAGCCAGACGCATTTTTTTTCCTATATAATACTGGTTCGAGAAAGGGTGATATAAGTTACATTAAAAACATATTTCTCGCATTCTCTGCTTGATTGTTTTTACTTGTGGGGAATATGAAAGAGAGAGAGAGGTTCGTAAAAGGAAAATCAGCAGGATTCGGTCGTTGCTGTCACTGTTTTTGAGAAGTGATATACGTTTGATAATTTTTAAGTTTTGTTCGCAGAGTGAAGGGACGAGCGCTTCTTCCTCGCGCATGTGGAGGGGAACTATTTGCTTAGCCTTTACAGGTAACGCTCGGCCAGATCATGTGTGTGATTCACCGCCGCCTGTCTGCCGCGTGCGCTGTTTTGAAAGGCTGAGGCGGAACAGGTATCGGGATGGGGTTGAATGGAGTGGACGGCCACTATTGTCCATCTGAGTTCTGCTTTTCTCGCCAGGAGAGACACAGCAAATTGTTTTCTTGCGGGCGGACTGTTCCACTGCAAATTAGAACTTCGCGGACGTTGGTGTAGAGGCATTACAAGGAGCTACAACGTTCGTAGGAAAAAAATAATAATCGTCGCGGTCGGATCGCTGTATCAGCATCGCTGAGGACGGGCGGTGGCGCGGTTAAATAATAATAATTTTTCGGTGCAGACTTCACATGCAGGTCGTGGCAGATCGCTCTTCTGCGTTCTATGGCTGGCGACTGGGGGACGGGCAGTGGTGTTGTTAAATAATAATTTTCGGCGCGGACTCCGCGGCAATTCTTTCGCGTGGTGCAGGGTGCGGCCCGGTCGGCACGCTGGGGTCGACCGGAAAAATTGCGCGCATGCCGCGGCAGGGCTCCGTAAATGCACTACGGTAGTCTTTTTGCATATGTACGCAAGTACATGATCGTCAGGAGGCTGAAGATTGGTGAGTGGGCAGTCGGCCTGTGTGACGCGTCTCCGCGGTCGCAGCGGCTACGGCCGGCGGACTGAGGCACACAATAGAGACTGGTCAGCTCCAGAGGAGTGTGGCCAGCGTCTGCACACGTCTTAATTGTGTAGGCGCTGGGTGGGGGGGAGAGGTGGGATCAGAGCCATCTGTTGTCAGCGGTTGGAACTGCTGCTCTCAGTCGATTTCAATGGCTATGGATTGAAAATTCGATATAATTACTAGAATAATGGGAGTACATACATATGGCATAATAGATGATCATATATATGATTCATCTATAAGCACATCTAATTTTGAATGTGATATGAGCTCAAATTAAGGCTCTTTTTTATCATGTTACCAAACAGAATGCTCTGATTTGTTGTTATATATAGAAACAGGTGCAGTCAGAGGGTGCTCCACCAGATCAGAGGGGCAAAAGCCTTCCAGGGCAACCAGAAATCGGTTTTCCCGCCAATTTGTGGTTGTACCAGGAACCTCCCAACTATGTGAGTCAAATGTAATTACTGTAATTGCATCCTTTCCATGTTGCCGCTGTCCCTCCGACACTCTGTGTCTGAATTACTGCAGATTACTGGTTGGGGATGGTCATGTGGTAGGGTGGGAGTGGTGGAGGGGGTTGTCATGTGCTGTACTCTAATTGGCCGGTGGTGGTCACGTGGTAGGGTGGGGGTGGGGGTGACATAGTCACGTGATGCCTTGGGGTGAGCTCATTTCCACGCCAGATGTGGAGGAATGAACACGTGCAATTGCAATAACAATCAACAATTACAATAAATAAACAAACAATTACCCTAATTACCCTACGTACATGTAATTACTCTAGGTACACATAATTTCAATTATGCAATTACTCTAATTACGCAATTACTCCAATTAATTTGATATCAAATTGATATCAATTTGATTATTTTGGACCCAGAATCCGCTTTTGTATCCTACTGACGCTGTTGCACTTAACAATTTGGAGGCAAACTGCGTTCATCAAACTGCTTATGGAGATTTTGGAAATACTCAAGTGGTCCCATGGGTTTGCTTCATTTGTTATCATTTAACTAATTTTTGTATTTAGAGTGTCTATTCAGTTGTTCATATATATATATATATATATATATATATATATATATATATATATATATATATATATATATATATATATAATTGATGGAGAGGACGGCTGAGGCATCATTTCTATTCGATCATGATACGGAAAGTGACCAGTGAATACTTGAATACAAGAAGATAAGTGTTTTATTTTTAAATTTAAGGATGCATGCTCCACAGCAGCTTTCTCTTTTCCTTCCTTGTGCAGCTGCTCTTGTGTACTTGTATGTGTGTCTGTGTTTGCAGTAGGCAAAGTTGATGGGAGCTTGCAAAAGATAGTCTGGTGTAGGATAGGCAACCTTATAGGCAGTGGCGACTCGTAATAAATTTGACCAGTGTGCTAAAATATTACAAAAATAAACAGGAAACAAAATATACTAAAATAAAAAGCGTGACTGACAATGGAAATAACGGAGCTTAGCAATATCCCCACCACATCATCTGCATTCTGCACAAGTGACCAGTGAAACTGCTTGGCTGAAAAGTGCAGTTTCACTCGCATGTTGGCTATACATTACTAATGTTGTTTGTGATTGAAGTTTTATTTACAGAAATTAAAAATTTGGACTCAGAGGTATTTGAATACGAGCCTCATGCAAGTAGGTTTGAGAGGTAACGCGCAAGACGCCTGAGCCAGCGCGCTATTTGACTCTGTATGCAGCAATATTCGGCATAGACTATTCTTCGGCAACCGTTACACACAGTGCGAAGAGAAATATTGATTTGGTGCTGCAGTCGGTCTCAGCACACATGAGTCGCCAGGCCTGATGTCACATCTGCGCATGCGCACAAGCGAACAGACGACTGCGCCACGTCTCTGCACACGTACCAGCGTGGCTGAATCTCACCTTAGCACACGGAGCTGGTTTCCAGCTATCGCGGCCAAGGCGTTCCAAAATCCGGTTTCATCCTTATTACTACCATTGTAATACGTATTGGAAGGGGATTGGCATAATTTTATTGTGATATCTGGATCGCTTTCCAAGAGAGAGGATTTAATTTTACAGCGATTTCTCGCTTGCTGTCGAAGAGAAATGGCATAATTTTAGTAATATATTTATACTGTGCTGCAGCACATTAGCACATTATCACCAGCCGCCACTGCTTATAGGAGAGCGACAGCAGACTTTTACGTGTAGGATCAGTGAAACGTTGCTTGTGAATGTCGTTTCTGTTGGTGCCTATAGGTCGGCAGTAGAAGTGTTACACACAAGATATAAGTTTTGTTTGGTTTTGGAGGCAAGAGGTTGAGCAGGAATGTCCGCCATAGTGGCTGATTTGGACCAGTGCTCGGAGGAGTAAGACTTGAGTATGTAAAGGTATGAGGTAAAATTAAGAAACGTGGGTGAATCTGCAGATTTTTGTTGTTTGGTAATCCTGAGAATAAATTACTTCTCAGGGTAGAATTAATTGGTAGCGAATTTACATTTATATTATTCTGAGTAATTCAGAGAAGCGGCACTTGGTATTCTTATTGGAACGCAAGGGAATGAGCCACCTCTCCACTGCTCATGTGGTTAAATATTGGGCCTGGTAACCGGGGTACAAGTCGTGTAATGGAGCGCACAATTCTCGAATGTACAATTTGTATCGATGTGTATCAGACTTTCTTTTGTACCTTCTGACACAGCTGACTTTGCGCCATTTCTTAGTTGTAGGTCTTCCCTTCCCTACGCTCAATATCAGGCAGTTGAGCACTTGAAATGGTTGGTAATTATAGTTAGGCAAATGTTTGCTATCTCTTTCCTTCTTGGTTTTATCTGGTACTTATTTTTCGTTTTCAATGATAAGATGATTTTTCAAGCTTTGCAGCAAGGCTCACACAATTTAAACTGTGTTAATGTTGAATAGTAGAACTCAGTTTCAGAGTAAATGAATAGACTGAATTGAGCAGTTTTTTACTGTGTAGGATGTTTGGTCACCAAACTAGATTTCGAGTTAATCTCATTATAATGTTGTGCTGACGTGGAAAGACATGCTGCAGGCCTCAGACAATACTTTTCACCAAGATTTAACGTCTATGAAAGAACCTTTCCACATAGTAGTGTCTAATGTTTTATTTATTCCCATTGTGTTTAAATGATGAGTCCTGAAATATCTCATACAATGGAGAGCTAGATTTGGTGTTCATAACTGGTGATTAACTAATCATTCCGTTTTTTCTCCCCCTGTTTGGATTAATATCTTTATAGTCGTTTCATACTACGTAAACTCAACAACTATTTTCCTCCAAAAATGCACATATAAAATGATCATGGCGGAAAGAGAACACAAATGCACTGGCAATGTGTGCTCAAAACACAATGGAAGTACTCTAGCACATGCGACTTCTACTCACACACACACACACACACACACACACACACACACACACACACACATTCAAAGGACGGGAGGGCATCTAGAGAAAGAAACAACAATTTTAAAAAATCAGAAGCGTCAGAAGGATGAATCCTGGCAGCGGAAAGCCAAGTGAAAGTAGCCTGTTATTAAAACTAGGAAAATCTTGGGCAGTTGAGATCTGTGAATGTAAGTTAAAACTCTCACTGCTGCTCTAAATTACTTTATGAGTGGCCATAGTACATGCACAACAGAAATTTATTGTACTGCTCACTCCTTAATGGAGCAGCCAACATTTTAACGAAGACAAAATCAATGTTAAAACAGCCTTCCACGGTGGCCGAGGGGACTGAGGCGCTTCAGTCACGGTCTGCACGGCCACTACGGTGGGGGGTTCAAATCCCCCCTTGGGCATGGATATTTGTGCTGTCCTTAGTCTTAAGTAGTTCATAAGTAGTTTGTAAGCTTAGGGACTGATGACCCCGTAGTTAAGTCCCATAAGTTCTACAACCATTTGAACATTTGAATGTTAAAACATAAATCAATAAATAATTAAACATGGGATGGGAGTATGAAATCATAAAGCAGAGGTTTGATGCTTTAAAATCATAATCTATTCAGTAAATAACAAGCAAATAAATGTGGGGAGATCAAATGAAGCACACACCTTGTATGAAAGTGAGTTAAAGAATATAATTACTGCCTGTATTAAAACTTTTTCTGCCCTTTATGAATATGGAGGTAACGTGGGAGAAAGTTTTCAAATTTACAACGGGTAACTGAAAGCACATTCAATCATTCACAGACACGTGCATAATGCTTGGCAGTACATTACAATCCCAGAACACATGAAAGCAGCGGCGAACGAAGTGTCAGCTGCGTCTTGACGAGATGGCGGGTATCTTGATCACAAATTTTTAAATTATACTTGCACTAAATGAACTCATGTGTGGGAATGCAGTGGTATACTATTCTTAAGTACCACGTGGTATGTGACCATGATCAATTACACAGAATTTACAAAGGAAATCAATTCAGAATAAGGGAATAGAGCATACGCTAGAATTTATATAGAAAAAAGTTAGTATTAATAAAACCATGGCTAAATGCCGAAGTAATGACCATTACGAAAGTATGTAGTGCAATCGGATATGGAAGACAGGAAAGACGAAATCAAATCAGAAAATCTGAGATATGTTTATACACTCACAGATACAGAAACGTCATGAAAACGATAAAAAAAAAAAAAAAAAAAAAAAAAAAAAAAAAAAAAAAAACAGCAAGGAAATTCAGTCGCACTACATTCACACAAAGGCTGAAGGCCACACACATGTATTCTACCTTGAGCAAAACCGGATACATAACCATCACTGGAATGAATATGCAATTAATGAATTTACACTGAATTTACTCTAGTTCTGTAAACTAAGAGACACGTCGCCTTTCATAGCGAAAGGATTACTTAAAAAAAAAAAAAAAAAAAAAAAAAAAAAAAAAAAAACTAATCACTGAGAAGAGAATGCGTTCCCCTAAGCATGATTCGGCGAAGTATTTACTACTACAGTCGTCGGAGCCAGAATGAAAAGTGGATGTAGAGCGCGCTAAAAGCGACGAAGAGTGCGTTCAGAGACTAGTGTTTACCAACCCTTGCTACCCAGCCAATTCCCTCTTCAACTGCTCCCAGAGAGGTCTTCTTTCTTCCAAGATTAGGTTGGTACGACACTAAGAACACAACCCGACCACTGCGTCACCTTACCAAGTAAGCTTGTGTCTGGCCAGCCAGCAGACGCCGGCGCAGACGACAAACGAAATTCCTCCTCTGCAGTCAGCAAGAACAATACTTCAGACTTTACTCGCCGGATCCAACCGTAGGAAAATCTAGCTTTTAACTTCAAGAGACTGCAGTTTCCAGTAAGACTTGGACCTTCTATTATGATTAATAAATCACAGGACACTCTATTAAATACTGCGGAGTGGATTTGATATCTCCTCACCGGATAGTTTTATGTCACTTGCTTAGAGGTTAGATTACCAAATAATTTAATCATCCTGGACAAGTAACAAGAAATATTGTTTATAAAATTTTGAATTACATGAATGTATGAATGTTACATATCATTCTATTTTGATTCCTAGTTTCATTTGCTTATAATTTAGTACATTTTGTAGGACAGTCTTATTTCTTTCAGACTAACTTAAGGCTAAATCTGTCTAAGAAATATTTGAAGTACTGACTGTGTAAGGTACTGTGGCACACCGAAAGACGCCAAAGATATTTGCTGATCTCTATCACCATAAAAAAGAACCGTTTTTACTCCGAACTTGGCATAAACCTAAACAGGGAGAAAGAAGTAGCGAGATTTCTAGCAAAATTGACGAAACAATTGGCAGCCAATCGTTGGTTATCAATTACTTTGCCTCTTTACTGTGTAAATGTGTATTATGCAATACACGGAACTCTTGTTCAGTACAATGAAAGAACTCCAAAGATTATCACTGGTTCTACTCTAGAAGTGTGTGATTGATTTTATTCAGAAAAGGCTACCCTGGTGTTGAAATTACAAGTAGCATCATACAAGCAAGTAGGGAAGTCCTTATTGCATAGGTAAATTTAAATGGGTGTATGTATCTGCGGTAATTCAGCGCCAACTTTTTATCATCATTATTAACCAATCTTAATAAAATTTTTGCAGTAAGTAGTCTTGATGTGTTTGCATTTTTCTATGCATTAAAACTATCGAACATGTAATTTGTTTATTTTATCGTCACATTTAAGTATCAATAATTAGAGAAAATTCAATTTTGAAATTCGAAATCAACACAAGGAGCAAGTAATTAATATTTCTCATAAGATGAGAGCACAGAATCGTTGACCTGTCTTTTGAATATACCTACAAAATCTTCCGTGTGAAGACTGTGGCTTGAGAACCAAAAGTTAGTTTACTGGAATACCCTTAAGAGCATATATAAAATTCATAGCTCGAAAAACAGTGATGTTATGTTCTTAAAACCTTGGTTATTGCTACGTTCTTGTTGTTGTGGTCTTTAGTCCGGAGACTGGTTTGATGCAGCTCTCCACAATATCCAATCCTGAGCAAGCCTCTTCATCTCCACATAAGAACGGCAACTTACATCGGTCTGAATCTGCTTACTGTATCCATCACTTGGTCTTCCTCTGCGATTTTTACCCCACACACATCACTCCAATGCTAAATTCACAATTCCTTTATGTCTAAGAATATGTCCTACCAATCTATCCCTTCTTTAAGTCAAGGTATGCCAGAAATTTCTTTTCTCCCCAATTCTGTTCAGTACCTCCTCATTAGTTACGCGATCCATCCACCTAATCTTCAGCATTCTTCTGTAGCACCATATTTCAAAAGCCTCTATCCTCTGCCAGTCCTCACTGTTTATCGTCCATGTCTCACTCCCATACAAGCCAACACTCCATACAAATGCCTTCAGAAAGGGCTTCCTAAGGCTTAAATCAATATTCGATGTTAACCAATTTCTCTTTTTCAAAAACGCTTTTATACCCATTGCCATTCTGCATTTTATATCCTCTGTACTGCGACCATCAATTGTTATTTTACTGCCCAAGTAACAAAACTCATCTACCTCCTTTATTGCTTCGTTTCCCAATCTAATTCCTTCAGCATCACCTGATTTTCTTACACTGCACTCCATTACCCTAGTTTTGCTCTTCTTAATGTTGATCTTAGATACCCCTTTCAGCACACTGTCCATTCCGTTCAATTGCTCTTCCAGGTCGTTTGCTGTATCTGACATAATTACTATGTATATACATGTGGCGTCTGTTCCGAAGGAACTCATCCTGCAGTTGTTGTTATTTAATATTCACAGAATATATGACATCAACTGCGATTGGGCAAAGCTGAAAATGTACACATCCCCAGCCGTGATTCGAACCCGGGTCTCCTGCTTTCTAGGCAGTTGCGCTGACCCCTACACCACTGTGGACACAGTGATCACCGCACCTGCTAGGACTACCTAAGCACGCCTCCCGTCAGATACAAATTCCCAGCTTCGCCCTGCCCACAGTACTCAAACTCGTAATTATGAAACTAATTCCCGTAAGAGTAAGGGCTTCAAACTTGCCCACCCCTCCCTACTAACGATGGAGCAGACGGCACTTCTGATCCTGCAGTTGTTATTATTTAATATTCACAGAATATATGACATCAACTGCGATTGGGCAAAGCTGAAAATGTATACCCAGCCGGGATTCGAACCCGGGTCTCCTGCTGTCTAGGCAGTTGCGCTGACCCCTACACCACTGGGGACACAGTGATCACCGCACCTGCAAGGCCTACCTAAGAACGGCTCCCGTCAGATACAAATACCCAGCTTCGCCCTGCCCGCAGTACTCAAACTCGTAGTTATGAAACTAATTCCCGTAAGAGTAAGGGCTTCAAACTTACCCACCCCTCACCACTAACGATAGGATCATTGCCCGTCACCGGCATATTATATATATATATATATATATATATATATATATATATATATATATATATATATATATATATATATATGTGGCGTCTGTTCCGAAGGAACTACGAGTTTGAGTACTGTGGGCAGGGCGAAGCTGGGAATTGTATCTGACGGGAGGCGTGCTTAGGTAGTCCTTGCAGGTGCGGTGATCACTGTGTCCCCAGTGGTGTAGGGGTCAGCGCAACTGCCTAGAAAGCAGGAGACCCGGGTTCGAATCCCGGCTGGTTACACATTTTCAGCTTTGCCCAATCGCAGTTGATGTCATATTTTCTGTGAATATTAATTACTATGTCGTCTGCAAAACACAAGGTTTTTAATTCTTCCCCCTGAACTTTAATTCCTTCTCCAAATTTCTCCTTGCTATCCTTTATAGCTTGCTCAATGTGCAAATTGAATAACAATGGAGAAAGTCTACAGCCCTGTCTTACTCCCTTTCCAACCACTGCATCCCTTTCATGCCCTGCAACTCTGACAACCGCTGACTGGTTTTTGTACAAGTTGTAAATAACCTTACGCTCCCTTTATTTTACTCCTGCTTGCTTCAGAACTTGAAAGAGTTTATTCCAGTCAACATTGTCAAAAGCCTTCTCTGATCTTCCCCGAGGTCGACTTCTACCAGTTTTTCCATCTTTCTGTATATAATTCGTGTTCATATGTTGCAACCAAGGCATATTAAACTGATGGTTCTGTAGTTTTCACACCTGTCAGCACCTACTTTCTTTGGAATGAGGATTATAACATTTTTCTTAAAGTCTGAGGCTACTTCCCTTGTCTCATACATCTTACACACCAGGTGAAACAGGATTGTCATGGCTGGTTCTCCCAGAGACTTCAGTAGCTCTGAGGGAATATAATCTACACCAGGGGCCTTGTTTCGACTTAGGTCTTTCAGGGCTCTGTCAAATACTTCTCTCAGTACAGTATCTCCTATTTCATCTTCACCTACATCCTCTTCCCTTCCTACAATATTGTCTTGAAAGTTCTTTTCCTTTGTAGAGCCCCTATATATACTCTTTCCAACTTTCAGCTTTCCCTTCTTTGCTGGGAACTGGTTTTCCATCAGCGTCGTTGATATTCATAGAGCTCTTTTCCGTATCCCCAAATGTTTCTTGTACTTTCCTGTAGGCTGTATCTATTTTTCCCCTATTTATACATTCTTCTACATCCTTGCATTTGCCTTCTAGTCACTCCTGCTTAGCCATTTTGCACTTCCTGCCAATCTCATTCGTTAGTCGTCTGTACTCCATTTTGCCTGTTTCATTTACTGCATTTTTATATTTTCTCCTTTCATTGATTAAATTTAGTATCTCCTGTGATATCCAAGGATTTTTTGTAGGTCTTGCCTTCCTACCTATTTGGTCCTCTGCTACCTTCACTATTTCATCTCTCAATTTTACCCATTCCTCCTCTACTGTTATATTTTCCCCTGTTTCTGTCAATTGTTGCCTAAAGCTCCCTCTGAAATTCTTAAGAACCTCAGGTTCCTTCAATTTATCCAGGTTCCATCTTCTTATTTTCCTACCTTTTTGTAGTTTCTTCAGTTTCAGCCTCAGTTCATAACCAACAAGTTATGATCAGAGTCTATATCTGCCCCTGTGTATGTCTTACACTGTAAAACCTGGTTCCGAAATCAATGTCTTACCATTATAAAATCTATCTGGTATCTCACGGTGTCTCCTGGTCTCTTCCACGTATACAACCTTCTTTTGTGATTCTTGAACCAGGTGTTTGTTATAACTAAATTATGTTCCGTGCAAAATTCTACCAGGCGGCTTCCTCTTTCATTCCTTTTGCCCAGACCATATTCACCTACTATCTTCCCTTCCCTTCCATGTCCTACTACCGAATTCCAGTCTCCCATAACAATTAAGTTTTCCTCTCCCTTATTTGTCTGAATTGCTACGTATTTACACAATAGACACCATTTCAAAATTTCGTAGCTATTGGCAAAGTAGAAGAACAGCACAGTCAGCTTTAAGACATTTTCTTAGGTTGACAGGAATACAGGAGTGTCTTAGCATTAAATAAGAAATGGATTGAAACTGATGCATGATGGAGCATATTTTTTGAATTATGTGTTGTACAACTCTATAATTGACCAGTAGAAATTTATTTGCAAAAAGCGCTGTACGTTTGTAAAATCTGCTGCGAGTATAGTTAGTAGTTAAGAAGTAATATATTGAAACCTGATGCGTGGCAGGGTGGTTTTCCATGAACGTTACTGTTTATGTCTTCATATTTCATGAACTATGAGTCGTTCTGTGATACAATTTCGAACTGTAGAGTGTCTGTAAAATTTCCTCCAAGTACGATATGTATTGTAGAAATTATGAAATGTAACATCACACTGAATGCCGTAGTTTTACTCCATAAATGGCGGAAAAGTTGTAAGCGAAAAAAGTTTAATTAAGGTTTGAAATTATGTTTAAAGCTTGTTGCAAGTCGGTAATATTATCATTCTTATATAGTGAATTTTAAAAGTCTCGTCGCATTATGATGCAATTTCTTGGAACTTATATTGTTTACGACGTTATAACTCCTCAATCATGTGTCGTGTGTGATTCTTCCCATACGGCAATTGTTACCTCACTACAAGGAATGTTTAGGAGGAAATGTGCAACATTGTCGCCTGAGGCAGCAGTTTTTCGCTGATCTCATTGTTTATGATGTCATATCTGATGAACTATGTTATGTACGTGATTCTTACTCTTACGGCGACCGTCATCTTGGTCTCAAGGTCATGTGAAAAATTTCGATAAGATTGCAAGAAAACTGTAGATTTCTATGCAGTAACTACACACAAACAAACAAATACACGGACATACTGCTTCATATATATAAAGAAGAAAAAGATTCGAATATAGTCAAATCGGTTTGGGAACTAAGATTAAACACTTGAAAATATGTTAAGAAGTCTATTTTTAAAATGAAGTGGAGTCTCCCGTTAAAATGAAAAGTAGCTTTTTTAAAGAGTTGAAAGTAACATGATAGTTGTGTAACTACAAAGTGGTCAGACACGTTTTCTGTTCCGTATGTGTAATATATTTATCCTGTGCAAAAGAGTCTTGATTATATTGTAAATAAAATGCTTTTAAGAGGTATGACGGAAGAAAGTCATCATTATATGATAACGTCGACACGACATTTTCACTGTGAAAATACATTTTTGTTTTCAGGATGAATGCTCATCGAACTATTCCCTAGTAATATTAAGTTACTATACTGCTCTTCAGCGTGCTGAATTTTGCGTTATGTTCACACTGTGGAAACTTGCTACAACTAGAAGTTATACACCTACAGCGTGAAGTTGACGCAATTAGTTTAATTGCAAAATGAATTTCTTAGACTTAAGTTTTACTATGTAAATTCGCAGCTACGATTATGTCAATGCTTAGATTTGCAAGTAGATGCTGCTTTTATTTACGCGAAGTATTAAATTCACATATAGAAGCTCACTGGCAGATTTCAACGTAAGAGCTTGTCTTCGAATTACCATTTCTGGATTAGAGGTATCAGACATTGATCCTCTAGTGAAAAGGAAAACAGTATGAATTGTTATTCTGTGTGTTTTTAAGTTTAATATTTATATAAAATTATAATGAAATATATATATTTGTCAATTTAAATTTCGTACTAGAACGGAACTTTTCGTAAGGCTGTAACAGTCGTAAGAAATACGATGTTACGTACTTGGCTGCTCCCCTGTCTGTGCATGATCAACATTACGACAACAGTCTCGAAGCTAAATCTGCCACGAGACGCGTCAGTGAGCCAGCTCGCCTGGAAGCGATGCGCGGTCGCTCAGCCGGGGCTGTGCGGCGTGAGCGCCAGCCGGCCGTGCTGAACTGCTGGACCTGTTCTCTACCTGTGGAGAGGAGGGCCGCTCAAACTGTTCCAACCTCCATTACTGGGAACCTTTCTATTTCCATTAACTACAGTTATGTCTGAATATCATCATTTATACTGTGTCTTTCATAGTGTGTTGAAACTAACGGATAACTTAAGAATAACACCGGCGAGCAAGATTGTGACGCACCTGACCAATATCTCTGGTGCTTTTCATATGACAAGCAGCTACAGCAACATCCACTGCGGTATCATACACGAGTGACTTTAGATAACCTCATAGGAAATAACCAAGAGTATTTACGCCAGATGACCTGGTAGGCCATGAAATAGAACGAATGTTCAAATGCTTGTAACGCTTATGGGACTTAATTGCGGGGTCATCAGTCCCTAAACTTATGAACTACTAACGAACTAGCTAATACTAAAAACAACACAAACATCCATGTCCGAGGGGGGATTAGAACCCCTGACCGTAGTGGCCGTGCAGACCATAACTGGCGCGCCGCTGACCGCTCGGCCCCAGCGGCCGGCTCGGATTCTCCCGCCGTCTGAAATAGGGCCTCGTCTTGCAAAGCAGCGATAAGGAAATAACAACACTGATGTAGTTGCGGACGTCCACACGGAAGTATTTCGGTGCGGAGGCTAGTGATACGCACTAAGCAGTAAGCAGTTGTAGTATTCCTGCACTGGCAAATAAATAATAATAATAATAATTATTATTATTATATGGGTTCTGTATAACAAACGAAAGTGTTCCTAATCAAATTTTAATTCCACAATTTTGTTTCATAATCATTCAAAGTACGATAAGTGTTCAGTGAAAGGTGTGTGTACTTTTATTCCCTGTATTCCTGTTACTGCACTAATAACTATTACTATCAGTATCTATTGTAACAATGTCGATACGCTTTGTTTCGTTTCTGTAAGTAAGACATATAAAAATGGACAGAATGAAGTGTAGCCGTGCAGATTAGTCTTTAAATTGTGAATCGAGTTGTTCCATACGCCGAGTCTCCTTCTTGAAGGATTAAAGCGTGTTTACTTGACAACATAGTGTGCTGAGAAGCAGTCTTTATGTTAGCTTGCTGGTTAAGTTACGAATTGACCCTTCGGGATGTGAGGGAGACTTTCAGTGAAACTTAATGGTTTTGCGAATAAAAGAAGGACGGAAAAAAAGATTATCGTTTACCGTCGTGTCGACATACAAGTCGCTGGAGATGGAGAACAAGTTCTAAATACTTCAAAGATGGGGAAGGTTATCGGTCGTGATCTTTCAAAGTAACCGTTGCGGCGTTAGCATGGACTGATTTAGGGAAATCTAGGAAAGCTAGTCGCGTCTTGTAGGATGCACCGCCTCACACGGCTACGTAGTTCTATATCTGAATTTTGACTTAACGTTGTCGACTTAGAAGGGACAGTCAGCGAGAATTTTCCTCGAGGATTACGTGTATGTAACTGCGAGAAGGTGTGATTGAGGATATCTTCAACTGGCAGCCTAATTCCTTTTCGTTTGTTCAGTTGATTAGTATTTAAACAATAAAAACATAAAATAAAAGTGAGACTGTTTACTTGGGTAATAAATAAACTGTCGTAAATATAGTAGACATCACAATTCTGAGTTGGCAATAATCTCTATATACAAAAGACAATGTCCCGACTGACTGACTGACTGACTGACTCATCATCACCCAGCCCAAAGAACTGCAGAAACTTGAAATTTGTAGAGGGTGTTGGCCTTACTCTGTAGGCGTCATTTAAGAAGCGATTTTTCGATATTTCGTCTGCAAGGGGGTAAAAAAGAGATGAAACGTTTTTTGAAAATACAAAAATTAAGACAAATTAAGACAATTTTGAAGCTAGAACTAAAGAATTTTTTATTTTAATTCAGTATCCGAATTCAAAAAACACGTGTTTCGGCATTTTTTGAAATTCAACCAATAAGGGGGTTAAATTGGGGGCGCAAAAAATTGATTTTCAAAAAAATGTTGCTGTTAACTCAAATTTTAAGCTACAATTACGATACTTCGGGTATGGAATCTTGGTCAGGATAAAAATAAAATAAAATAAATAAATAAATAAATAAATAAAAACCAAGAGTTTCAGTATTTTTGGAAAATCAACCATCAAGGGGGTTAAATTGTATACGGGATGATTTTCGAAAATCTTTTGTTATTAAGGCATTTCTGAAGTTAGAACTACAAACTTTCGGATTTCAATTTGCGAATCGAATTTAAAAGAGACGTATTTCGGTACTTTTGGAAATTTGACCAATAAGGGGGTGAAATACGGGATGCAAAATTTTATTTTAAAAATATGTTGCTGTTACCTTAAATTTCAAGCTATAAGTAGGAAACTTAGGATATGGACTCTTGTTCATGGTTAAAACCAAGAGTTTCGGTATTTTTGAAAATTCAACAACTAAGGAGGTAAAATAGGGGATCAAAAATTCTTTTCGAGCACACATTGTTGTCCAGACACTTTTGGTGCTAGAGCTGCAAAAATTGGTATTTGTATTGCTCATTAGACTTTAAAAAATACGTGTTTCGTTATTTTAGGAAATTCCACCATCTAGGGGGTTGTATTAGAGAGAGGGTATGTCTTTGGAACATCTTTTGGTATTGAGGCATTTTGATGCTACAACCACATAAATTGGTATGTTTTCTTGGTCAGAATTAAAAAGATACGTGTTTCGGTATTTTCAGAAAATTAATCATTTAGGGGCTGAAATAGGGGATAAAATATTTTTTGAAAGTACGTTGCTACTAAGCCAATTTTGAACCCAGAATTACAAAAAATGATATTTCCATACTTAGTTTCAAAGTAAAAGACTTTTTTTTCGGAACTCAACTATTAAGGGGTGCCATAGGAGGTTACAAGTAGTAAAATCAAATGTTGATATGTTTGTAAATCTTAAGAGACTTAACTACGGGGCCATAACTCCCTAAGACTTGCAAACTAATTGAACTTAGACTAACTTATGCTAAGGACAATACGAACACCCATGCCCGAGCGGAGATTCGAAACCCCAACGGCGAACAGCAGCGCGCACCGCAGCATGGCGCCTCAATACGCATGCCCATTCTACCGCGGCTACAAGTAGTTTCACTACATTTCATCATGGTAGTACTTAAGCTATATGTATGAAAATTTCTATTAAGAAGGAGAAACAACTGGTGCAGACCAACCAGCCAACGCATGCGAAGCAGCGGGCTTTGAGATCGTTAAAGAATAAAGTGATGAAGAAGATATGTGTAACCATTTATTTAATTAAAATAGAAGTTAGAAAATGCATAACAACTTTGTATAGTTTAGAATATGGTTCCAGAAAGTTCAGACAGATACATTAAGTAATGGCAGTAGCGGACTTTGGACTGCATTTCGGACAGAGCTCAGCTACGTCAGCAATAAGGCAGCACAGCTACCAGGGCGTCGACCGAATACTCCTGTGTTGCAACAACCGGCAAACGAGAGCAAAGGCCATTTCGACCCAGAACATTCGCCTGCATTCATAATGAAACCTTCACTCTGCAGCGGAGTGTGCGCCGATATGAAACTTCCTCGCCGATTTTAATTGTGTGCCGCAACCGGGACTCGAACTTGGAAAGTAGGAGACGAGGTACTGGCAGAAGTAAAGTTGTGAGGACGGATCGTGAGTCGTATCGAGATAGCTCAGTGGTAGGGCGTTAGTCCACGAAAGGCAATGGTCTCAGGTTCGAGTCCCGGTTGCGCCACACAATTTTAGTCTGCCAGGAAGTTTCACCTACATTAATGTTCCTGAGCAACGTGACATACGTGGTTAAGCGAGTGAAAGGTAAGCCACCTTCCTAGAATCTTCACATGAGCAGGACAGACAAATACATACTGAAAAGAGGGAACAGTCGTGAAGTGGTGTACTATCACAGTTTGCAGTACGCTGTCATGCGGTGATTCAACCACTCACTAGTTCTGTCGACGTTCAAACCACTCACTAGTTCTGTCGACGTTCAATCAGTGATTCATTTGGTCAGCCACTAATTCGAAAATGTTCAAATGTCTGTAAATCAGTCCGTAGCTTACAAACAATTTAAACCTAGTTAAACTAACCTACGGACAAACACACACACCCATGCCCCAGGGAGGACTCGAACCCCCACGGCGAGCAACCGCGCGCTCCGCATCGAGACGCTTTAGACCGCTCGGCTACTCCACCGCGGCGGCACTAATTCGCCGTGATTCAAAGCCGTCCGACACAATCATTCGGAAAGATCAAAGATCGGAAGACAAGTAAAGCTTACAGCAGTGGCTGGTAAGGACGAAGGGTTGCGGCCCTCGTGAACTGGAAGTGAGGGCCCAGCAGCCGAGGCGAGGACGCGGGTTCTGCAGGCCCCAGCCGAAGCCCTGGGCACCTAATGGTCCACGTGGCACCGCACGTCTCGGAAGCACTCATTGTGCGTAACGAAGAAAATCAGCCGGACACTGCTCCCGAAGTTATTGCCGGAAAGAAAATCCAGCCGCTGGCAGCAATGGATACAAAAGACACCGCTTTCTCTGTCCTACGTAAAGCAACCAACGTACTGCAGAGGACGCGTTTCCCCTATGCACAGGAGCGGTCGCCTTCAAGGCAGGGCACGCCCAGTACAGCACCAAGTGAATAACATTGTCTGCTAAAGGTTAATAAATAATTGACTTTAGTGGAGAACCAGTGCCGCGCGGGAGTAGCCGAGTGGTCTGGAGCGCCACGTCACCGCCTGCCGCGCCGGAGGGTCGAATCCTTCCTCGGGCATGGATGTGCGTGATGTCCTCAGGTTAGTTTAACTTAGTGTAAGTAGTTTGTAACACTAGGGACTTATGACCAACGTAGTTTGGGCCCATAGGATTACAAACATTTGATTATTATTATTTTATTTTCTTATTTTTTTCAGGTACCAATGTTTCATTAACACCCGGAGAGAAGGGGAAAAAACTCGCATCCATGGCCATACATAAGTTGGAACGATAAATACTCGAAACACATTAGAGCTGATAACACATTTCATATTACAAATTGAAGACACATTACAAAATGTTCAAATGTATGTAGAGCTTATGGCACTTAACTACGGGGTCATCAGTCCCTAAACCTACAAACTACGTATGAACTAGCTTATACTAAAGACAGCACAAACATCAATGCCCGAGGGGGGATTCGAACCTCCGACACATTAAAAGTTGAAGACTACGTAAACGTGAGACGTGACATTTAAACATCTCCAGAAATTTGCTGTCAGTTGTTTTGGGGGCAGCTTGTATCCATTTGAAATAATGCGCGCTGAAAGCCCCACATAGTCCCAAGTACCCGTACGCTCAGTTATTCCCATTTCACACACACACACACACACACACACACACACACACACACACACGTGCATGAGACTCATTCGCCTCTTGCACGTAAAACCTGAAACTGAATGCAAAAGTAAGTTTTGGAAAGCTTTCCAGCCTGACTGGACTCACCTGAAGCGGCAGAAGATGGCGAGCGACACGAGCAGGGCGGCCAGCGAGACGCTGAAGCCGACGATCTCCAGCGTGCGCGTCCGCTCCGCGATCGCCAGCTTCACCTGCACAAGGGACCACTGGTGGCACTTTGCACGACAATTCCCATCGAGAGTTTTCAAACGACAATTAAAAACTATCCTTCCAGCACTTTTGTCTGTGAGAGTAACTAAACTATTAAATACCCTCTTTTGTAGTATAGGACGCAATGACAGGAATAACTTGTTATTCTGCATGTGCTTGGTGGCAGTGGCTGGGGATGTTCACGTCCTTTCAGGTATAATATTTGCAACAAGATTAAGTTCGTATTAGAGATGCGAATATTTTCTGTTCAATAGGACAGTAAATTTTGGCAACTGTTGAAATATTGCAAATTATTTTATTACATGTTGTTAACTGTGATTGTATGTAGCATGGATCGGTTTCCTAGAGGGTGTGTGTGTGTGTGTGTGTGTGTGTGTGTGTGAGAGAGAGAGAGAGAGAGAGAGAGAGAGGGTGGGGAAGAAAACGTGGTAAGGCAGCGTTTTTATCTTTCTAAAATGTTGGAATGTTTGTAGAGTCTATGGGACTTACCTACGGGGTCATCAGTCCCTAAACTTACAAACTACTTAAGAACTACTTACAACTAAGGACGGCACAAATATCCATGCCCGAGGGGGGATTCGAACCCCCGACCGTAGTGACCGTGCGGACCGTGACTGGAGCGCCTCAATTCCCTCGGCCACCGCGGCCGGCTTTATCTTTCTCTTAAGTAGTGACGACTGTCGCTGTACGCTAGGACACTGCCCCGATTATAGTTGGTGTGATGTAGGAAGGCGCATCCGCACATAAAGGCGGAGCAATAGGAGAAGCGTGGAGGGGAGGGGAGGGGAGGAGCTACGGCCGAGCGCCCACAGTGGAGCCTGCGGGAGGACCACTGCGGCACTGGCGGTGCGGCCAGCCACGCGGTCTGCACAGCGAACGTCATTGGCTGCCAGTGCGGTAGTGGGGGGGGGGGGGGGGGGAGCGCACAACGGCTGAGAACTGGGCCGCCTCCTGTAGCTGGCAGCCGCTACGTAATCTCGCATTTTCAACAAATCTACTGAAATGTTAATAAATATTGTTAAACTGATTTCATCCTTCGTACACACACTTGTTATTAATAAAAACTAGGTGAACTTTAGAGACAGTATTCAGAAATAAAGAAATTTACGTAAAACTCTTAGTAACTTTCTTGTGAAGTATAAACAGGGACAATAATTTTCTAATTTTGCATGTCAGTTAATAACATAACTAAGGTTATCAAAATCTCAAAATCAGGTAATAGCGATAATGCAGTGAACACTCGGTTCTGTTTTTACGGAGTGCTCTTTCCTTTTACGTTTTACCGACCCACAGGCCACTGACAGACATATTTTCCTGTGAGGATGTGCCCTCAGTGTCGTGTGTCGTGGCCAGGACTCAATGCGACACTACAGCAACTAAATTTTGCTAAACACATCTATTGTTCTTTTAGTTCATTGTTTTAATTTAGTACTTTCTTTCGGTAAATATCACGGCAGATTGCATACTTGTTCATGTCCGACAGACGTTGTGTTCAGTTACATGTTCTGAACCTACTGTGCCTTCCACTTTTTTTCCGTCCCCGCGCCGGCAAGGATAATCTGAAGATACAGGGTGTCTCACCTTACACTGCCACCTGAAGTATCTCTGGAACGACAAAAGATATTCAAAAACGGTTTTCACCAGCATGAACGTACGGTAGGGGCCTAAGAAACTAAATACTATGCTAAATTTTAAAACATTTACTAATACTATTTTCAACACAAGCTTGTGTTTTTTTAAATGGACAGCCCATATTTTTTCGTATGCAATCAATAGCATAAAAATCACAAACAATGGCGTTCATTGCATCGCAATACGCCAATTACATCCCGAGATATTGCGACGCGAAGTTAACGCTTGAAATAAATTAAGCGCACAGCTAGCGCACGTCCTGAGATTCAAAAAATGTTTCAAATGTTTGTATAGTCTACGGGACTTAACTACGGGGTTATCAGTCCCTAAACTTACAAACTACTTATGAACTACTTACGAACTAGGACGGCACAAATATCCATGCCCGATGGGGGATTCGAACCCCCGACCGTAGTGGCCGTGCAGACCGTGACTGGAGCGCCTTAGTCCCCTCGGCCACCGCGGCCGGCCCTGAGATTCAAGCGTGAACCTCACGCTGCTGGTAATCGTGATCTGAATGACGTACTACGTCAATGGAGTGTTAATGTATGATGTGGTATTGTATGACAGCACATCATTGACCCGTTTCATTGATGACACTCTTAAAGGGGGATAGTTTAGTCACTTCTTAAGCTGTACCTTACTTGAACTGTGTCAAATAATGCGGTATCAGAATGATGGATGTGCTGCGAATAATGTTTATTGTTGCGAAACGACAACTAGAAGTATAATTAGCGGTAACAGACGTGATTTCACGTTTCTAAACCTCATACGTTCTGCAATATGTAGCTTGTAATGGATAGAAATGGCGTCACAGTTTCTGACATAATGTATCGCGTGTAGTACTGTGCTCAGAGGAGGGGTTGCCTGCACTGGCGCCTGTATTCTGCTGTAAACAAATCTATAGCATCACGGCATGCTCTACCTTCATAGTACAGGTGTCTCCTAATCCGCTCTCCTGAACTGCTCTCAAACTGTAACACAATACACATACGTTGCCACATTAAAACATATTTTCGTGTGGCTTTTGCCTTCATGTAGTCGATATGCCGACCTTCAGTAATGAAGAAGAACTAGATATTATTTCAATTTATGGCGAATGTCACAGAAATGCAACCGCAGCTGTGGCGCTGTATGCTGAACGCTACCCAGATCGGCGATGTCCGTGACGTCGAGCCATTGGCAACATCTGTAAACACTCACGGAAACAGGAAGCTGGACTCCCACATAACATCGACGTACAACGCCAGCGACTGGTAATGGAAACTAAATTGCTGTTCTGGCTGCTGTAGCGCACAATCCTCAGGTGGGTGTACGAATGATTGCACGAGATGTAGGAATAAGCCACAGTAGTGTGTTCAGAATATTGCATCGGCATCGGTTTCATCCGTTCTATATCTCACTGCACCAAGAACTGTACGGGAATGACTTTGCATCCCGCATTGCATTCTGTCATTTTGCACTTCAGCAGTTGTGAGGTAATCCAGTATACTTTGTTTACGAACGAGGCTTCATTTACAAATCATGGGAATGTGAATCTGCGGAACATGCACTACTGGTCCGTCTAAAATCCCCACTGGATTCGCCAAGTTGTTCATCAACGACAGTGGAATGTCAATGTTTGGTGGGGCATCATTGGTCTCTATTTTTACCGTGGGACATTAAATGGACAGCGATATGCATTTTCTTCAACACACACTAGTGCTCCTCATGGAGGATCTAGGATTGGAAACTCGACTATCAATGTGGTTCCAACATGATGGATGTCCCGCGCACACTGCAAAAGTTGCCAGAGACGTTCTAGATGAGACATATCCAAATAGGTGGATTGGGCGGGGAGGTACTGTGCGATGGCCAGCAGGATCCCCTGACTTGACGGCATTAGACTTCTTTCTCTGGGGCGCAGTGAGAGACAGTGTTTATCAAGAACCCCCAACGACAGTAGAGGATATGCAACACCTTATTACTGCAGCCTGTGTGGCACTATCTGTAGAAACTCTACAATCAGTGCAACAATCTCTCGTTAAACGTCTCCAGACGTATATTGATGCAAACGGACGGCACTTGGAACATATGTTGACGAAACACAGTTTCAATGGTCAAGATGTGGGTGTATTTTCTATGCTTGATGTAATGCAAAACAATACAGTTTCTGTGGCTGACAGGGCACTAGAAAATGTGTTTAGAACCGTGAAACCATGTGTATTATCTCTAATTGTAGCTTTAGTACTAATTTCGTTACAATAAACATACATTTACAATGTGAAAAACGTAACTTTGCGTTGGATGTGTTTCTTGTTCATTTTGTGGATTGTTCTTACCTTCCCATGTGTGAGCCCCTGACATAGGCAGCATGAGGTTCACGCTTGAGTCTCAGAACGGGCACTAGCTGTGCGCTTAAATTATTTCAAGCATCAACTTCGCCCCGCAATATCTCGGGATGTAATTGGCGTATTGCGATGCAATAAACGCCATTGTTTTTGTGATTTTTTTAATATTATTTCCGAGGGGGGATTCGAACCCCCGACCGTAGTGGCCGTGCAGACCGTGACTGGAGCGCCTCAGTCCCCTCGGCCACCGCGGCCGGCTGTTATTGTTCCAGAGATATTTTGGGTGGACAAGATAGCTGGTACAGCCTGTATGTATGTATGTATGTGTGTGTGTGTGTGTATAGATATAAAAAATTAAATAAATAAAAATGGAAAACAAAAATTAAAAAACAAGAAGGTTGGCTTCAACTTACAGTTCTTCGCTAGGAATAGTTCTGTTTGGCGGTGGTGTTTGCTGCTGCCTTCGTCCTACCTTCTAAGTTACCCAGCCAGTTATGTCAGGACCTACTGTTTAACACGTGTTCCGAACCGCGGTGCAAACTCGTTACTTTTCACATAGGCAACATTGCCACAGCTCAAAGATGAAAATCCTCTGACCAAGCAGGGATCTAACGCTACGACCGTGCTACAGAGCCACACCACACTCTACAAAAGAAAAAATTTCTTTGAATTTCACAAAGAAAATATGCTGTTACCGGAAGACAATTGATCCCTGAATCCACATTTAATTTAAGAATTTCTGTATCTACCTCAGTTTCTATGCAATACTGGATCCTGCACATGCTGCTGTCAGCCAATGTACGTATTATATCGTCATATGTTTCTGGCAAAATGAGAAAATAAAGAATTGCTTCAGTAGACGGTGAAGCAAAACAGAAATATTAATATGTTTTCCCCCAAGGACATCTCCTAATAATATCCAACAGTAGTCAGAGAACACTCACTTTCGTATCAGGTAGAAGATGATTGCGTTCTTTTAAGTGTGAATCTAGACACTCAGCCTGCTTTAAGGACATTTAAATCACTAATACCTCGTTGACATTCCCTTGAGAATAAGTAGATAAATAAATCTGGAAAGTTTGGGGGCCGGAAATACTGACTCGGCATCCTCATCTCCTGACCTCTCTCAGTGTCGCCGCAGTGGAGTGGCCGAGTGGTCTGAGGCGCTTCATGCAAGGCGCGCGCTTGCTCGCCTTAGGAGGTTCGAGTCCTCCCTCTGGCATGGGTTTTTCTGTTGTCCTTACGCTAGTGTCAGTTAATGTAGTTTATAAGCCTAGACCAAATGACCAAATAAGTTTAAAAGATTTACAAACATTTGAAGGCTCACTGTCACATTCTCAGGAGGCACTAGTACCTGGTACCAGCAATTCTTCACTACCACCTATAGGTCTTAAATCATCTACAGCTACATGGGATACTCTGATAATCACATTTAAGTGCATGGCAGAGGGTTCATCGAATCACCTTTATACTATTTATCTCCCATTCCATTCTCCGTTCGAGCTCTAATTTCTCGTATTTTATTCTGATGATCTTTTCTACCTATGCAGGTGGCAGCCAACAATATATATTCATATTCTGACGAGAACGTTGAAGATTGGAGTTTCGTAAGTAGCCCACGCCGTAGCGATAAGCGCTATTGTTGTAATAATTCCCATCCCAGATCCTGTATCATTCCGTAACGCTGTCTCCACTGTATCGCGACAATACAAAACGACCTCCCCTTCTTTGGACTCTTTCGATGTCCTCCGTCAAACCCACCTGATTAGGATCCCACATGGGCAGCAATACTCTAAAAAAGGACGGACAAGCATTGTGTATACAGTCTCTGTAGTAGTTGAGATGGCTTAGTTGGGAGAATTAACAAGTAAGGAAACTGCAATAAGCTAAACAGTTAAAATTGGCTTCTGAAATACAAATTCTTGGATCAAGTCGGAATAAATATTTCGGACATTGCACGAAGTACACCAACAAAGACCGAGTAATGGCTTAACCCCGTTCAAAAAGCTTCTACTACGGGTTGTAACTGTTCATTTAGAATAAGCCCGTCATTGCGAGAAAAATGTTTAAATATTTACATTTCCTAGAGCACGTCTAATCTGTGGCCTTTCTTTTCGGTTTGCAGAATGTTCAGATCATGAATGGCTTTAGGTGCGTGACCTGTAATGAGAAGATGGGCAGCAAAAGACTAATTCTGGGGGCAAGTGCCATTCTTTCTCAATATATGTTCTTTAAACCTGATTTTAAAACCACGTCCTGTTTGACTTATGTTGTAGGAAGAACAACTATTACAAATAATTTTGTTAACACCATAATTACCTAAGGGAGAACAGGTTGATTTAAAATTATGAATGAAATTTTTCTTGAAATTGCAATTGGTCGAGAGGGTAACGTTCCAGTTATACTTGTGACGAAGAATTCGTTGAATCTGATAGGACATGGGCTCCCGAAATGGAATGGAGAAATATTTTTTCTTTTGGTCAGATTCGATGGAAGTGCCAAGTGTTGTAACTGGCAATTCCGTAATAGTAGCTTTTTTTATCGGTGTTAAGCCGTTACTCGGTCTTTGATGGTGTACTTCGTGCATTGTCCGAAATATTTCTTCCCACTTGATCCAATAATTTGTATTTCAAAAGCCAATTTTTAACTGTTTTGCTTATTACAATTTCGTCACTCGTTAATCCTCTCTACTAATTTTTGGTTGCCAAACTGACGCCTCAGCCATCTCTCATGTTAAACATAGCTTCTTGTAGTAATTGTTTTCTGAATACTGTTTCTCTCTGTACAGTAGCCTAGTTGTAACTGCGGCTGCTAGATGGTACTACTGAGGTGACGTCTACCTGTTCACAACTCCACTTGGCACACGTCAGTCTGATGCCTCCGTGCAGGCGTGTAGCACATAGTGGCTAGCTCTTTCTAAACAATTGTTTTAAATTGTGTGACGTAAGCTCTACAGCTGATTTGTAATTTTATTATAAGATTTGTTTTAATTTATAAATTACGATGAAGGCAATCGTAATTAACGCCGAAACCAGGTTTAATAATCAAAGGACTGTATTTTTATCCTTTGACGTTGTAACGGTCGCTGACAGTAGCGCCAATGTTCAAGATTTTATATTTTTAGTGTGAGTGAGAGAATGTATTAGCGACATATGTGAAGTGTGGCAGTCATCATTTTACGCAAATCGTATTTGTAAATGTCCATGATAGAATTGCAGTGTAATCAAGTGTTGGATATTTCTATATGTATTTAGGACAGTTTAGGACTTTGATTTATTTGTATTTCAATTGTATACCTACACTCTTCATATAGTGTGTACGTTATTTCCAGTTATTTGATTAGCGGAGCGGTGAATGTTTACAGATATTCTAAGGCCAGAACAGTTTTCATTGGTTGCTCATGTCAACAACCAATCAGAGTAAAGCATTTCCCTCCCTGAAGACTACGGCATTAGGCTGTAGCACATAAAATCATGGAATCGCTTCGAAGCCTTGATTGACAACAGACCTATGTACTTTTGAATATGTGTCAAAATTAAAGTCTTTTTCAACAATATGGAATTAAAAGAGAAATTACTGTGTTACTCAGTTGTGTGATGAAGTTTTGATATGCTGGTCTGCTATAGTTTCGTATCTGATGGTACATCATCTGGAATTTTCTAGAACATTAGGGCGAGCTACATCTATACTAGCAGGACACTGAATCACATGATGTACGAAGGCGTGAAGTAATGTTGGGTCTATTTCTGTTAGGTACTTTCGAAGAATTTTCGCCGGTTTCTAAGTGGGAATTGGTGGCTGCTTTGCGAGTAAACTTGTATTTTATACCCTTATACCGGTATCAATGTGATATACGGTTACTTTTAGTTAAAATAATTTCGTACATGATAGCCATTACTTTTGTGTAGAAAACAATAAAGCAGTGTCATCAGAACAATGTGGCTCTGCTGTAAGTTGCTAGACATAGCATAACCTATACCAAATTTCATAATTTTACAGGAATTGTATAGCGTTCAAGTTAGCAATTGATCCAAAGGAATGAAAAATATGAGGTCGTCAACACAAGTACTAGAAGTAATCCGGAAACTTCCTTTATTATAGAAATAAATGAAATTCGCAGCCCATATACTTAACTAAATACCTGCTAATTACTATAACGACAAACGTAAATTGAAATTAATATACAGAAAATGTTTTACGGATGGGGTTTTATTAGCAGAAGATGTAAGAAAATTACTGGAGAGACTGCATGCATAAAATTCTCATGTCCGTCCTCTTTTGGAATATTGCTACATGGTGTGGATTTCGTATAAAATCCTTTTGGTGGAGGACAACAAATGAGTATAAAGAAGTACATATCGCTTTATATTGTCACCATACAGGGAGAATAGTGTCACGGAGCTGAGACAGGTGCTGCAGAGGCAGTCATTGTAGTGACGTCGTTTTCTTTTCCTCGAGGTTCCCTTACGAAATTTCAATCATCGTCTTTGTACTTTAACAAGGAGACAACATAGGCATTGAATTTTGGAATTTTTTTTATATTTACGGGACGCGAAGTTCAAAACGCAAATAACAGCCTTCAGGGGCTCAGCATTAATTTGCTGAGTACGGGCTTGGCGAACCCGGGGTCCTGAGCTGTTAGCTGTGTCGCGCCAACAGTCCGCTACACCGTAAGCTCTGTGCGTGCTTCAACGACCATCGATCAGCGCGACGGTGGAACGTTGTACGTTTCAGAGCCCGGGGATCTTGGCTTAATCGCCCGGGTCGCGAGGATGGTACAAACCTCTATAAAAAAAAACCTCAATCTCAAGGTGTGCTACGTGCCGAGGAGATTCATGGCTGTTGAGGTTGAACAGCCGCTAGCGAGCAACCTCTGAGGAACCTGCCGCACCTCAGTTGTATCAGGCTTACCCAGGCAAGCGGGGCTCTGCCTGGGTGGACCTCTTTTCCCTAGCTGCTCGTGGGACGACAATGAAACGAGCCATAAACAGCGTAGGCGGGCGCAAAACCGCCGTCTCTAAGAGAGGAAGAAACGAATTTAATGGTGCACAGTATGACCCCCGATCGTTCCCTTCCCTGGCCACACCTTGGGAAGAACGTCGGGCCCTTAACCAATCTGAGCCTTACTCCCCCCAGTACTTAGTCTGTACTCGGGCTGATGGGGAATGCTTTACAAATACTAAGCCGCAATTTTTTGTTGACACTATTGAAAATCGATTTGGTGAAGTGGCATCATTTTCCAAAATGAGAAGCGGCTCTGTCTTAATACAAGCGGCATCTCCTGCACAGTCAAAGGCTCTACTTGCTTGCGACAAGCTGGGAGACGTCGCCGTCAGTTTCACGCCGCATAAGACGCTCAACATGATCCAGGGTTTAGTATTCCACCGTGATCTCCTGTCACAGACTGACGACGAATTGCGCGCCGACTTAGAGCGGCGAGGAGTTCACTTCGTCCGGCGCATCTACAGGGGACCGAAAGATCGCAGGGTTGCCACCGGTGCATTTATCTTGGCCTTCGAAGGCGATGTACTGCCTGAGAAGGTCAAGATAATGATATACCGGTGTGAAGTAAAACCGTACATCCCTCCCCCTATGCGATGCTTTCGGTGCTGGAAGTTCGGGCATATGTCCTCCCGATGCACTTCCAGCCCCACATGTAGGGACTGTGGGCGACCATCACACCCGGACGCGCCATGTACACTACCTCCTGTGTGTGTGAATTGTGGGCTGCAACATCCGCCTTGCTCGCCGACCTGTAGTGTGTCACATAAGGAACGAAAAATCATGGAATTCAAAATCCTGGATAGATTAACGTACTCAGAGGCCAGACGAAAGTATGAGCGTCTTCATCCCGTTCGGATGTCTTCATCGTTTGCTGCCATTGTGTCATCTCCGATCGCTATGGGGACGTCAGCCTCCCATGTCACGCCACCTTCTGTGGCCCCTGTCGGCCGGAAACATCAAACTGCCCCCTTGACTGCTGGGGGCCCTTCTTCTGTTGCCCCCCACCACCTCCTGTGGGAGCAACTGCCCCACAACCGTTGGGGACTCCGGTCCCTAACACCCAGCCAGAGAAGCAGCAGCCTTCTCCGGCACCTCTCGCCAGGAAGGGGTGCCTGGGCTCCCTTCCTCCTATGGTTTCTCCCACTGATAATGTGGGTACCAGTGAGTGGCTGACACAGCCACTTACTTTGAGTCGTGGTCGTAGGGCATCAAGGCCCTCCTCAGTCCCTGAGGCTGAGGTCGAGGCCCCAAAGCCCACCCAGCAAGAGAAACCTAAAAAGGAGCGAGAGAAGAAAAGGTCGAAGGCTGCTAAGCAACCATCTTCCACGGTGGAAACTGTACCACCACCACCACCACCGCCGCCGCCGCCACCGCCGCCGCCGCCACCACCACCTCACACGTCTGAGGACGTGGTGGAACTCCTCGCCTCACCAGAGGACTTGGCTATCACCAAGACCTTGGAGGTGATGGATGTAGAGGCCCTGCCTCCCCTGACGGCGACGACTGGTGATTCCGTGGAACAAACAGCACCGTCGAAACTGCCATGCCTCAGCAATCAAGAAGTAGCATGATCTTGCAATGGAACTGTGGCGGCTTTTTCCGCCACTTACTGCAGCAATTACTGTGCCGCTATCCTGCTTTCTGTGTAGCCCTCCGTGGCTATCGGGGCTACTATAACAACCGCTCTGACTACAACAGGGTATCTGGAGGTGTCTGCATTTATGTCCTCGCCACTGTTCCTAGTGCTGCCGTGCCTCTTAACACGGCTCTCGAGGCAGTGGCTGTTAGACTCAGAACAATGCAGGACATGACTGTCTGCTCTCTGTACCTCCCATCAGATGAGGTCGTCTCCCTTGCTGACCTCACTGCCTTGGTCACGCAACTACCCCCACCATTTATCCTTTTGGGGGATTTCAACGCCCACCACCCTCTCTGGGGCGGTATACAGCCCTCGGGACGTGGCAGAGACGTTGAAACATTAATGACACAGCAGGACATATGCCTCTTAAACAACGGTGCACCCACACATTTTAGTATAGCACATGGCACATATTCTGCTATTGACCTATCTGTATGTAGCCCAGGCCTGCTCCCACATTTGAGTTGGAGGGTCCACGACGACCTTTGCGGGAGTGACCATTTCCCCATTCTTCTGTCACTCCAGCACTTTGAACCTGCAGGCTACCCATCCAGATGGTGTCTACATCGAGCAGACTGGCGGCGTTACATCTCGGCTGCTGTGGCTTCTGTTTCATTACCACGTGATATTGATACGGCAGTCCAACAGGTCACAGCTGTTATAGTCTCAGCTGCAGAGGAGACCGTTCCAATCACCACTGGCTCCCCTCGGCGCAAGGTTGTGCCCTGGTGGACGCCCGAGATTGCTGAGGCCATTCGGGACCGTCGGCGAGCACTACAACGCCACCGGCGCCACCCTACACTTGACAATCTGATAGCCTTTAAAAGGCTCAGGGCCCGAGCCCGACGACTTATCCGGCAAAGTAAACAGGACTGTTGGGGGCGGTACGTTGCCTCTATAGGCTCTCGTGCCTCCCCTTCTCGCGTCTGGTCTCAGGTACGGCGCCTCTATGGATACCGCCCACCAGCGGGAATCCCATCTCTGACCACCGATGGAACTCTTTGTACTGACCCGGCCGTTATTGCTGAGTGCATGGCAGAGCATTATGCGAACTGCTCCGCTATGGCAAATTACAGTGCCACCTTCCGCTCCCTTAAACAACGGGTGGAGCGAAATCCTCTATCTTTCCACACTCGCCGCCGGGAACCGTACAATGCTCCATTTACGGAATGGGAGTTTACCACTGCTCTTGCTGCATGCCCCGATACCTCTCCGGGACCAGACCGCATACATGGTCAGTTCATCCGTCACCTGTCAGCGGACTTTCATCAGAAATTGCTAGCCTTATTTAATAGGATCTAGACAGGGGGTGTTTTCCCATCCCAGTGGAGGGATAGTATTATTATCCCTGTTATGAAACCGGGAGCAGATCCGCTGGCAGTTGACAGTTACCGCCCCATCAGCTTTACAAATGTCCTATGTAAGTTGCTTGAGCGTATGGTGAGTCGCCGTCTTATGTGGGTCCTTGGAGTCTGCTGGCCCCACAACAGGGGGGTTACCGCTAGGGACGCTCCACTATCGACAATTTAGTGTCATTGGAGTCGGCCATCCGTACAGCCTTCTCTAGGCGTGAGCACTTAGTTGCGGTCTTTTTTGACCTCCGGCGGGCGTATGACACAACATGGCGCCACCATATTCTTGCTACATTGTATGACTGGGGCTTACGGGGTCCACTCCGAATTTTTATCAAGAATTTCCTCTCGCTGCGCACTTTTAGGGTTAGAGTTGGTACCTCCTTCAGCTCACGCCGAGTCCTGGAGAACGGCGTCCCACAGGGCTCCGTTCTCAGCGTACCGCTCTTTTTAGTTGCAATAAACGGTCTTGCTGCAGCAGTGGGGTCATCGGTTTGTTGTTCCTTATTCGCCGATGACTTTTGTTTATTCTACAGCTCTCCTAGCATTGGTGTCGCAGAAAGGCGTCTTCAGGGAGCCATCCGAAGGGCACAGTCATGGGCCACGACACATGGCTTTATGTTCTCAGCATCTAAAACCCGGGTGATGCACTTTTGTCGTCGTCGGGCAGTTCACCCTGACCCAGAACTGTACCTCGCTGCTGACCAGCTTCATGTTGCAGAAAGCCATAGGTTCCACGGCTTGCTGTTTGACAACCGACTGACTTGGGGGCCACACCTTCGTCAGCTGAAGCAGAAGTGCTGGCGGCACCTAAATATATTGCGATGTCTCAGCCACACCGCCTGGGGAGCTGACCGTCGAACCCTCATGCGCCTCTTTACGGCGCTCATCCAATCACGCCTGGATTATGGGAGCCAGGTGTATGACTCTGCATCACCTTCAGCACTGAGCATCTTGGATCCTATTCTTAATGGTGGTGTCCGCTTAGCAACAGGAGCATTCCGTACCAGCCCTGTGCCTAGCCTCCTTGCCGAAGCTGGTATCCCTCCCTTGAGGTACCGCCGGCAACAGTTGCTGGCCTCCTACATTATCCATGTCCACGCCACGCCTCACCATCCAAATCGCAGGATATTGTTTGCAAATACCGACCTTCCCTCTCCGCAACGTCGACCCAGATCGGGTCTTCCAGTCGCGGTCCGGGTACGTTCTCTTCTTTCTTCACTTGAGTCTTTTCCTCTCCGTCCTGCATTCTCTTGCCTATCTAATATCCCTCCTTGGACCATCCCTCGCCTCCAGCTTCACCTGCAACTATCCTGCGATTCGAAGGCGTCGATTCCACCACACTTACTCAGACACCAGTTTCTGGACATACTTAGCACATTCCGTGATGCAGACGTCATATACACTGATGGCTCCCAGGTAGACGGCAGAGTGGGTTACGCCTATCTTCATGGCGACCACACAGAACAGCGCTCCCTGCCCCCTGGCTGTACTGTCTAATCGCAATAAACCGTGCACTCGACCATCTCAGAGCATGCCCCAGGAAGTCATATCTTATCTGTAGTGACTCCCTGAGTGCCTTGCACGCTCTCGACCACTGCTTCCCCAAACACCACTTGGTGCGAACCATCCAAGTCACGGTGTTCAGTTTTGGCAAGTCAGGCTGTTCTGTGGCATTCATCTGGACCCCTGGCCACATTGGGATTCCAGGGAACGAACGCGCTGATCAGCTGGCCAAGCAGGCCATCACATGCCAGCGCCTGGATATCGGTACCCCAGAAGGCGATATCCGCTTGGGTCTCCACCGAAAGATCCTAGAGGCCTGGAATTCGGAATGGGCAACAATGAGTATGCCCAATAAGCTCCGCGGAATCAAGCCCACGACAGCATCTTGGAAGACTTCCCTAAGGCCTTTTCGAAGGGACTCAGTCGTTCTCTGTCGCCTGCGTATAGGCCATACGTGGCTAACGCACGGTCACCTCTTACGCCGAGAGGAACCTCCACAATGCCATTGTGGCGCTGTGTTGACTGTAGTCCACATCTTGTTGGACTGTCCACTTTTAGCCGCATTGCGGCAATCTTTTAACCTGCCTCCTGCACTCTCTTTGATTTTAGCTGACGACGCCTCTATGGCTGACTGTGTTTTAGGTTTTATTCGCGCAGCGGGCTTTTATCACAAGCTTTAACGGTGGGTTCGTATGCCTGATCTTCAGGCATACACCGCTTATAGTTTTAATCTGTTGTCGCTTTTGTCTTGTCAGTCCCTTTTCTGACTGGCTGTTGTATAGTATGTGCAGAATGGCTGGCTCATCCATTATTATCCTAGTGATCAGCCAGCCAACAACATCTGCTGTGATTTTTAGTTGATTATTAGTCCCACCACTACAGTGGTTCCCTTTCACTTTTTATGTTGCAAATATGACCAACACTGTCTTCCTGTACGTCTTCTGTACTAGTTGCAGGGTGCTTATTTTAATCATCCATGAAATCCTGTGATCTCTTAGCTGGGAACAGGGGACTGATGACCACGCAATTTAGTCCCCTTTAAACACCCAACAACCAACCAACCAACCAGCAAATAACAACAGGCCAAAGCCATTCGAAGCAACTCTCAAAGATTCTCGAGAAAATCGCGTTTGTAGTTTTGCAAGCACACTGAAGTACCAATAATTTTTGTTGTTGTTGGGTTTTGGAAGGGACTAAACAGCGACGGTTATCAGTCCTACCAATAATTGTACCAATAATTGAAACGTATGCAACATCTTTCGGCCTAGGTCTGCTGGTATCGTTTTAGCCTCAGAACTATAGGGTGGGTGGTTCAATCGTGTAGTGACAAGTTTTTTTTTTTCTTTTTAATTTTTTCGTTCTTCGAATGCTTACAAAATTTTAATATCAAATGGTAATTTTTATGAAAAATACGCGTAGTTTTTTTTATTCGTAATTTTATATATTTTATTAAATAATGGTGGTTTCAATCAAAAAAAGTTAGTTACAGTTTTTACAGTATTCACTTCACAATTAGTTGACGACGGTTGTCTTTGTTCAGTCTGTGAGTAGCTACGGTGCTGTTTTTGGAAAGCCGTCTCCATAGCTATTAATGGTTTTCTTAGCAGCTAAGCTATTCAACCATCGTTTTAGGTGACAAGTTGTTCAGTACTTGGAATTAGAGATCCCAAAATGTTTTATGTTGTTGAATTCGAAAACAAAACAAAAAATTTCGTCATAGCGGGATTTGATCTACCGACTCCATGTTTGTGAGACCGGAATGCTAGCGTCCTTTTCTCTGCTCTATGGGTTGTTCTGTTCCTCGCGGTCGCTGATTGTGCTTGTTCGTTGTGTTCCTGGTTCTGCTTTTTTATTACAGAGGGCGTTGAGCCCTCGACCTGGAGCGCTGAGCCACGGTACCCGTTATTATCGGAACAACGGTTGTATGAAATAAACTGGAATATTCGAGAACAACAAAATGAGTTTTTCAGTGTGACCCTGCGTTTCTTTTGCATAGAAATTTGTAGTTATGTTCCGATATTGATGAAATTTGGCACACTCTACCTTAAAAACAAGAGGAATGTCACTGTCTGTATAAAACTTCGTTCAGTGCGTGGTGGAGATACGTAACATATCGAATTTTACAAAATGCATAGTTTTGGTACAATCTTTATGAATTTTTGCACACAAGACCTTTAAACCAAGAGGAATATCACTGCATACATAAATGTTTGTATGGTGCATGACAGAGAGTACTTTGTAGAAAACTTTGCCGAGAGAGGAAAAGGTGGAAGCGAACAGATGAAAGAGAAATAAGTGGATGCAGAGAGAGGGGGAAGGGGATGTGGACTGCGAGAGCGCAGGATAGATAAACACCCGGGCAACGCAGGGTTCACAGGTAGTTTTCTATAAATAATCTGTGGCACATACCAACTGCTGTATTCTCACAAGTTAAGTACGACTCAATTTCTTATCATTGTAGTGCTTCAGAACCAGGACTGTCAAGGGAAGGCGTTCGCTCGATTCATGGGGACCTTGTCACAGCCTCAGCCACCGCGGTCCTTGTCCTGGAGACAGGAGATCACAACTAGCGACGACAATTGTACAGTTATTTTGTTTTTGGTGTGTCTTCATCTAGCTGTTCCTGTGAATGTATTTGTTTCACATATGTGTTGGCCTAGTTTTCCTAGTTTTGTAGTACGTTGCCGAATTTACTTGCGTCTTCGTTAACCGAGGCCAATCCTCCTAATGCGGTACTTGTTACCACTGGCACACTGCAACAACCGTCACTCGTGCAGATCGATTCAGTTTCAGGCCCAACAAATGCAGCAGCTCATAGGCACGGTTAGCCGCTGCCACTACAACTGCCGCACTAAAATGTCCAAATGTTTGTGAAGCTCAAGGAACTGAACTGCAGGATCATCAGTCCCTAAACTGACAAACTTCTTATTAACTACCTTATATTGCAGGCAGCGCAAACATCCATGCCCGAGGGGGGATTTGAACCCCCGACGGGGAACGGCCTCGCTCATGGCAGCATAGCGCCTCAATGCGCTCGCCGCTCCGCAACGCTACAAGTTCCACAACGGCAGCCACCGTCAGAGTCTGTCGCCAGTTGAGAACCAGGCCAGGCCGTTCTAACAGACTGTTCCGCTCACTCCCCACTCCCTCGCTCGTGGCTGCGGCGGTGGGGCGGCTGACGTCACGCACGCCAGTACTCGGGCGGGGAATAACGGAACAGACGCGCTCGTTGTGACAACAGCAACCAAAGCCTAGTGCTTACTTCATTATAAGAACTGCAGCTCTTCACTAGCAGAGACTGACGTCCACAGTATCTACTGTATCAAAACTCTTATTGCACAAAAATGTGCGATCTACAGCGTCATTACAGAGGAAAGGACAGCCCCATTTTTTGCTTATGTCTTACATCCCTACATTTTTTATGAAGATGCCAATTAGGTCATTATTTTCTTGCATTGTCTTTCTAAAAGGAAAACCTTACTATTTGTGCAATTTCTTGTGATAAATTCTGGATATACCGTTATGTCACTTATTGTTTTTCCTGGTTAGCGCGTTCTGAAACTTTTAAGACTGCTGATTTATGTTTGCTCTAGTTATTATCAATTAAGGTGGTGTGTTCCCATTTGCTTGAAGTAAGCTATTATGCCTAAACGCAAATGTACCATTTATTTGAACATAAAAAGCATAGCCTACTTTTCTCGAAGACCAATATCCTAGTTATGAAATACACTGTAAAATTCGTATTGCAACATTTAGGATGAACATGGTGCAATAGGATGTGGTTCAGCTTGATGAGTCGGTCAATCATAATCTGGCTCCTTTTGATATTCTAGAAACAACTTCTAAAAACAGACTTCTTCATTAAAAATGAGGGGAAAATTCGTTACACACGTGACAAATTCTCCGTATGTTGGTTCAATATAACAGGCATGTAAAAATGTAAAATAATGTCACAATGAACATGGTTGTTGAATTACAGTCATGAAACTACATATTTGACTTTCAGGTCCGCAGAGCTTTATATTAATTATAGTAATAAAAAAAACACTCTTATCGCTGATGATTAACCTTCCTTCACGTGTCACATGGAGAAAAACGGCGGTTTCAGTTGCAGCTCCTTCAGAGGCAATGTTGTCCGTCGCGGGGTTTGGGATGTAGCTGGCAGCTTCTGGTGACGTCACAGGCCAGCCGCCGCTTCACTTGCGCGGACGCTCGCGGCTGAGAGGCGGAGCTCGCGGACGAGCGCGCACGTCGCAGCAGCCTGAGCTGTGGGAAGCATCGGGCGCTCGACGACGCTCATTGGAGGCACATCGCACTCCAGCTAGGACCCGATGAAAGCCCGCCGTTAATTGTAGAATTAATTCTGGCTGGAGGGAGCCAGTCAAGAGCTTACTTTGAACATATAACTCTTGCCGTAAAACCAGTTAAAGGATTCGAGTGAAATACCGACTACTTCCTGCAACACAATCCTGTTCCCTGGCCCAGACCTTAGAACTGACTCAAACTTTAGCAGCAGGAAGACGAAGAGACGGTGGCCAACATACGTCATAGATAACGAGAATTACACACAATTGTTAATATACAAGCCACCCCAAACTAAACCCTTTCCTGAAGGTGCCTGCGAGAACATTTAAAAATATGATAATTTTCATCTGAATTTGTTCTCAGCACTGGTGAAATAACTTTCACTAATAATAAATTATTTATTCACTTCAAACATAAGCAAATAGGTGCACCAATTTTGTTAAACAATAAAATGCATTCCCATTTAACATATCTTAAAGTAATCTTTACTGAACATCGTCGGGGAAGGGATTTACAATCAACAAGCACTCATCCACTCACACACGCGGAACTCGCCCAACTAAGCGTGCTGATACGAAGCAGAAACAGCCGCCGCTATCGTAGGGGAAATTCAGCGTACCAGGATGTACCACACAACACAAGAAAAGTAAACATCCTAGGTCGCTCTGGTCTTTCTTTACTTGAGAGAGTACGCGATAATAGCGAGAATAATTTCCATTCACATCAAACCTTGAGCATGGGGAATTATTGAGAGCCGGTCGCGGTGGCCGAGGAGACAGAGGCGCTCCAGTCACGGTCTCCACGGCCACTACGGTCGGGGGTTCGAATCCCTCCTCGGGCATGGATATTTGTGCCGTCCTAGTTCGTAAGTAGTTCATAAGTAGTTTGTAAGTTTAGGGACTGATGACCCCGTAGTTAAGTCCCATAGACTTTACAAACATTTGAAATTATTGAGACACACGGCACGTGTCTGCTACATTACATATTCGCACCCCACTGAAGGCGATGCGCTTAAAGATTGTATTTATTTAAACAAAAACACAGATTACGAAGCAAAAATACAAAATAGGAAGGCACTGGTGTATGATCAGTGCCGAGAACTCAAAGTGATAAGCTGTAAACCCGTAAAGTCGGAAAAATACCTACGGAATGCAACCCTTATCAATGCATAGTATATCATAAGTAAGTCAAAGAATTACAGTTAGATGCGACTGGGGAGGTTTTACACGGATGGACGAAGTCCAGTCTTCAAAATTCAGAAAAGTGGAATAACTTCAAAGTCGGGGTAAATCAACGTCGAAATACGGTATGCAGCCCCTATAAATACGTAGCATTTCATAAGCAAGTTAATAAAGGTGGTCGTATAAGGCTAGAAGAGAATTTACTGGGGGGTACTAATGGAAATCAGGAAGATACATGAATAATTTCTGCCTGAAGGGCATAGAAACAGATACAGGGGTAGCTGAAGGCTTTGTTCTAAGAACACACCACGTGGAGTACATATCACTCATGGAAGGAGGAAATGGAAAAGAATATGTTACACGCATTACACAGCATAAAAATATTCCTACATATTATTCACGTTCCACAAAGCTAGATGAAATTAAACAGTGTTCATACACCGCCAGCTAGTCTCACACAGGTTACCGATTTCTAGCCATTATCAAACCGAATTAGTTGCATATTCACCGCGTTTACCTATGCAAAATCACCAAAATGAAATTGAAAACATTTCCGTACCTGATCGGAGAAACGTATCCCGAAAAATGAACCTAAGATCTGAAGTCTAACAAACCAGACAACGAATCGCTACCATCTCACAGGAGGAAAGAAAATCCAGAATGCTGTGAATGTGGCCTTTACTAATCGGAAGAAATGATTGGGGGTGCAATTAATAGAGATATTTCTGACCTACGGATCTGTGTACAAATTCTTAACTAACTGGACCCATCATTAAGGCAAGTGATTGAATTAGTGAAACACGAGCACTCGTATTGTGAACTTGGATTCACTTTCCGTGGGTGCCCAGGATCTGCGCCAGCCAAGCACGCGCGGTTTTGATCATTGTGTAAGGGTCTGTTTCGAGAGCTTCCTCTGGCACAGCTGTGTGCATTTCCCTTAGGTTAGTTTAGGTTGGTTGAAGTAATTTTTCAGTCTACGGACTGATGACCACAGTAGTTTGGCCCCATAGGTTTACAAATTGAATGTATTTTGGGCCCAACTCAGACGTCATGAAAGCGATGGTGTAAACAGCATAATCATTCCTGGTCAGCAATGTCAAGTCCTGTTCACGTTGATTTTAGACTCACAGCTGTAAGTCTTGACCTTGCAAAGACGGTGTTATATTTCTGGCAAACGTGGGCACGTTGAATCTGTTTGTCTGAAGAAATAGAGATCTGAAGAAAATGCGTCACGGATCGCATTCAGTCAATGCGAATTCTATTTCTTCGAGGCTGAGCTGTGTTGCTTATGTGTCGCAATGTAATTCACAAATTTTCGTCTCTCTAACTCTGTCTTTTCGAAGACAAGCCTACAAACTAATTGTCCCTTTACGGATTGCCGACCATGCTGTACAAATGCATTTAGACAAATTTGCTTCTGTAACACTAATGAACCACGCCAGTCTGCTTTATGTCAAAAGTAGTGTGGTTTCTGCTTGCAACGGTGAAAATATATACCCGTTCAGTAAGCCATCTACTTTCCGTTCCGTCACAAGGACAGTCTCATTTACAGTTTTTGTGTTCTCCATATAGTCCAAACATTTTTGGTTTTGAGTCATTCGATTTGTTTTTCTTTCAAGTTCAGGCTAGTTTTCTCTCTTTTAAAACGTCAGGCCTGCAGGAAAGGTTGTTGAACTCTGAACCGAATTATCTCCACTTTTGGGAAAGAACTTGGTAAGGCTACAAATTTTGAGACGAATGTGATAGTGAAATACAATGCCCAGCTACTTTATTTCGGCTCTGCCCTTTCCACACGATACTTGCTCATCAAGGTGCACAACAGATTGTGCAAAATAAGGGTGCTATTTCTCCTATATCGGCAAGTCTGAGGTAGTCGACTTGTGATTCTGACACAGACTTCTGGCAACCTAAGATTTTATGCTAGTTTTAAAATCAACTGTCGATCAACAAACAATCTTTGAAACATTCCCTTCGCCTCGACGGTAGCAATTAAGGGATAAGTTCGGTACAGGTCGTTACCTTTCCAAGATTGATCTTCGTGACTCCTATCTACAGATTCCGTTAGATGCGTCATCACAAACTGGCGCCTTGCTCGTCGATTAAATGGAGTATTTAGGCGATATCATTAACAATCAGGGTATCATCCATTAACCCTAGCATTACCAACGGGGGGGGCCTGATAGGCCCACTGACTCAATAATTCTATGTTGTATCCACATCCTTTGATATCTGAACTTGAAAGCAAAGGTAATTGTTCGTTACTGAATTGACTATTGAGTGATTACAGAATTTCTGAATAAAAATTTAATCAAAATTCATTTACTTGATTTAATTCTCTGTGGGCCTTAGAAGCCCCCCTCCCCCCCCCCCCCCCCGTTGGTAATAACAAGGAAAGATTTACGAGGTTGGGTCTTTCGTTTCAAATTCGTAACATGAAACCAATTTTTGCATTGTTGTCTTAACTTTTGCATTGTTGGCTTCAAACATATTATTATGAAGCGGACCATTGTTATTTTCAGTGTTCCTGCTGCTGTTCAACCAGCAACATGAGTAGACAACGTTTACGTGATAGTTCTATTGAAAGAGTGCTAGAAGAAGTTTTAAACGAATCAGATTTAGAGGAAAGTGAAGTGGATGATGGCGTGGAAGAAATTAGAACTGATTCAACGTCTGAGAATGAAGATGAGGTTGAAGCCAATCCACCAGATACTAATGATGCCGAATGTGATAAATTCATTGCAAAAAGTGGACGAGAGTATATTACGAAGCCATCTCGACAATATAGGCGTTCTGTACAAAATATAATGCGGGAAAGAATGGGGCTAAGACAACAAAGAAGAATTGCGTCTCTGAAAGAGGCTATAGAGCTCTTTTTTAGACCTCATATTATGAATATAATAAAACTACACTCAAATGAAGAGGCTTCTCGACTAGGTATTCAGTACACAGATGAAGATGAGTTATTTTGTTATATAGGACCCTTGCTAATCATGGGCTCAAATCATGACAATAAGATACCTGTCCAAGATTTGTGGCCTTTGCTTCAGGGCCGACAAGTGTATTATGGATCAATGAGTCGGATCCGAGTTTTCGAATTGACTAATATATTGAGGTTTGATGATAAGAACACAAGAGAAATTCGTCGCCAGATTGACAAGTTTGCTCCAGTGAGGGAAATTTTTGAAAGCTTCTATTCTTCACGTCCATTGTATTTCATTCCTGGTCTACATACAACACTGGATGAGATGTTGTCTTTGTTCCGTGGTCGCTGTCCAGTCAAGGTGTTTCTAAAAGAAAAACCTGGAAAATACGGCATTCTAGTTCAAATGCTGTCTGATTCTGAGACTAGATATGTGATCAGCGTGGACATCTATACAGGTAAGTCAGGAAATAAACAGCATCTAAATGCACCTATGGAAATTGTAAAGAGACTAATAAAACCTATTGAGAAATCAGGTCGTAATGTTACCACAGATCGGTACTATACTTCAGTGGAGCTTGCTGAGACTCTATGGAATGATTTTCACCTCACACTTGTTGGCACCCTACAGTCGAACAGACGACACATACCTGAAGAGCTGAAGACTACAATTGGCCACAGTTTACACTCTTCCACCTTCGCTCATACTGACCCTCAGACACAGAGGCCACCAGTTACTCTTGCATCAACGCTAGTCCGCGAGAAGCCAAAGCGACTGCTTTTGATGCTTTCAACTTATCACTCGGAACGGGTGTTGAATGAAGACTCAAAAAAAAAAAAAAAAACCACACAAAAACTAACATAAATCTTTTTTTATAATTCTACAAAGGGAGGCATGGACACCAGAGACCAGATGGCAAGACATTACAGCACAAAGAGAGGAATAATAAGATGGCCTTTGTCCCTCTTCTACATGCTCATTGACACAGCAGCAATAAATGCATATTCACTCTTCCTCCTCAACTTTCCGAATTGGAAAAAGAATTTGCTAAACCGCAGAAGACTTTGTATCACTAACTTAGGTCTTGAACTAATAAGACCTCATGTAGATAAACGGGCACAAAATTTGTATGACTTCAGAATCCAGTAATAATGGCAATGGAACGCCTCACACAACGGAAGCTCAGCTGCTCTATAGAACCATCACCCTCAACAGCAGAACCAGGAACACGTGGACGGTGCCACCTATGCTGGCAAGAAGCTGCATCTAAAAAGGTCAAGTACAACAAGCTGGGAAAGTCAACTGTTACCAGCTCTCAATGCCACAAACACGTTTGTGGAAAACACTGCATGAAGACAGTGTTGTGTGAAAAATGCGTTGAAAAATGAGACAGTAAATTTTGTTTGCTTCATGTAGTGTATCGAATTAAAAAAGTCGTTTTTATAAGAAAACACTATTTTGAAACATTACTCCAAAAATATATAAACTGAATCTCGTGATTTGTTCATTTTATTCCAATTATAATTACATATTTTATTATCCAGTATACAAAAATAATGACAAAGAATTTTGAATTGTTATTAGAGGTATCAGAAGTAAATAAACTTGATTTATGATAAAATACATTTTGGTATTCTCTATGGGCCTTTGAGGCCCACCCGTTGGTATTACATGTAACAAAAAATACGTTGGTAATGCTAGGGTTAAAGTCTTGCTTGAGTGCTCTTCGTGATTTGTTTGCCCCAAGTGATGCGGCTGAACCGCAAGTAGTGTTGGACAAAATAGACTTACTACATTCTTTTCATATAAAATGCTGCACCGATCGCTGTGCCGTTGCATCGATTGCGTCGGATGAACATTCCGTTTCTGTGAAATCAGAAATGCCACTATAGTTTACAGAAACTAGAAGAAGTGTTGCTCGGTGACAACTGTTGTGTAAACCTGTACCCTGATAAGCCGGTAATGCTAGTAGTCGACGCTTCATCTTACGGGATTAGTGCTCTATTGTCAAACAGCACTGGTTCTCTGGAGAGACAGATCACCTTTGCGTCGAAACGGTTACACGAAAATCAGTTTAACTATTACAAAATTGAGAAGGAGGCTTTAGCAAATGTTTATAAAATTTCAAAATTTCATCATTATTTCTTTTTGGTGACTAATGAAAAGCCGCTGACATTTTTTCATAGGGCATATGGTTCCTTTTCCTACCCAATTACCAGTCTGAAATCTTGGCACATTCCATGCAGAAACTTTCTCTCGTCAGCATGATGGTTCTGATAATGGATTTGACACCTCTTCTGAATCTGGTTTTCATATTTTCCTCTGTATTATCGTAGTATCGCGTGAGGAACAGCTGGGGACCCATCTCTAAAGATTTTGTCACAATACGTTGTCAAGGTCTCTTGAGCGGTAAAAGAGCCCCTTGTGACCGTTACTTTGCTCTTGGTCATAATTTGTCAGTCCACCGAGGGGTTTTGCTCCTACGCTTTGTCAAAGACCATTCACGTGCCATGATCCTCAAACAGTTAAAGTTGCATATTCTGTTTATTGCATGAAGGCCATTGAAGTATCATAGGAAAAATTGTGCTTGCCTGTCGCCATTGAACATCGGTCAGCACGGCAGTTATCCAGATAGGGCCAAGCATGCACGAAACATCGAGCTGCTCAGCCACAACAGTTTTTGAACTGCCCAAGGCTACTGCTCCGTCACATTTTGCTGGCCCATTCTAAAACACTCACTGGTTGAACATGGTTAATGTTTACAGCAAGTTCCCTTTTCTAGTGCCTATGAACTCAACTACGATAGCTTGTAGTGTCAAGATACATTTTCTGCATTGAAAGTTTACCTGAAGTTCTCGTTTGAGACAACTGTCCTCTGCTGACTTGGCGTGAGTTTGAACAATTTCTCGTATTTAATGGCATCAAGATCTTACTAGTGCCACGTATCATCCTTAGTCAGATCATGAAATGGAACCTTCTGTGCATTCTTTCAAGCAGCAAATGACAAAACGACGTGCATATCATACTCGAGTTGAAGTAATGATTCAGTTCTTACCATTCCTCGTCATGCAGCTGCTCGTGTCCTACTGAATTGTTACATGGGCGGCGACATCACATTCTTATACAGCTGCTAGAGCATGACAGGGTGTTCTTCTGTTCTCTGAGAAGATAGAAAGTCAACATGAATGTCACTGTTTGAAACTAATACCTTTATAAACGGACAGTATTTCAGCCCACAAATAAACAACATTAAATAGGTTACCTTTCTATTTCACAGGTTCATTGTCACAAAAAATGGTAAAGCAGTCAACAATCTGAAGATTGGTTTGAGCACCACAGTGCTTAACTAGGCATGGTCCTGTTTGGAGGTGGTATGTCGTTGCCTTCCTCTGAGCTTCGAACTGACTTACCCAGCCAGTTGTAGGAGGACCTACTGTTTAACTTGGGTTCCAAACCACAGTGCTACTCAATATTTCTCACATCAGCAACACTGCCAGAGGTGAAAGAAGTGGAAAGTGTCAGATAAAATTCCTAGGACCTGGTGGGGATCCAACCGGCAACCTTAGGATTTGTAGTCTGGCACTCTACCACTGTGCTACCGAGCCGAACTCATTGTCACAAACAGCAAGATTTCTTCAATGTATATTAATGTATACATTTACTAATGGATTTTGTATGTCTAGCTCCTGATGTGATACACAGCCTCTAAACATGTTAATAATTATTTTTAACAGGAAAATCGTATTTGGACTGAGTGGAAATGACAAGGAACATTTTTAGTTTTTAGTAGTGCTACACAAAGTGATTCATTGAGCACATTGCCTTTTATTAAAGTAATGCATCTCGTCATGAAGAAAGAAAGCACTGGCTGTAGAATGGTGGCTGGAGAAATCGTTATGCTGACACTGCACTTCTACTAGTGAATAATGAAAATAGCCTGCAGAAAACTGTAGATTCATTTCACCATAAAACATAAAATGGCCTTATTGTCAGTATTGTAACAAAGGGGATATGGGCACAGGGAACCATTACGCTACCTGAGTATACCCTCACCACCCCACACCTCCACCCTCGACACAAGCCCACTCGACTGACCTCCGTGCCCATCAAATTAATTCTGAAGTAGCATAAACACCCACTCACAGCGACCGCCATCTGCATCTCCAGAGAAGTGCCACCCTCGACATGTCCAGACCTGCACACCCCACAAACGCTCAATTGTGCGAGTGTCGCCCCACCTATCCACCCGTCGCCCCCACAACTGGCCACTCATGCGATTGTCGCCGACACCACCTCCAAGTAATTATATTGTATTTGCATATCAGTTTAACTGTAGCAATCTATGTTTTTAACAGTAACAAGAGCAACAGCCTTCACAGGTGAGCACCTGCATGAGTACAGTCGTCACCCCCCCCCGTTGCCCCCACTCCATCCTACTGACAGAGCTAAAGATTGCGGACCACATGCGACCCAGTCTAGCACTCGAATCCGTGCCCCTAAAATATTTTTTTTTCAAAAGTTATTACTTTTCGACGTACAGATTGTATTACACTAACATTGGAACAACGGAGCCAATTATTCCGTACTTTTTTTAGTGCAGTTACTTGGAATAACATCGAACATGTAACTGAGAGTTTCGTAAACAAATCACTACTGCGCCTGTTCACCATCTTTCTCTGATCTGTGGTACTATTTATCTTGAAGAGGGATAGAAGTGGGTCTGTTGTGTTTCTTTTCTCTTTTTCGTAGCTCTGTGCATTTTTCTCGATACAGGATGTGACCAATAAACAGCCTAGATGGAGTGCAGATCTAAACTTCATCTTTCGTGCGTATAAATTATATAGACAAACGTTACGTGTTGTTTGCTGGAGAATATATGACGAACGGTATTGGATCTGTTGAGTAAGAAAACTGCTGGAGCACGAACGCATATGTCAATATTTTATTAGTATTGAGCTACATTTTGACATTTGCTTGTAAATGGCTAAGCATTCAGTGTGTGTTGGTTATTTGAACCGCAAGGGATTCACATGTGGTTCAGAGTTGTAGCTTGTTATTTAATTGGTGTAAGGATTTGGAACTAGTCATGTACATGTATCTGGATTTTCAGGGATGTAGCGTTATTTAGGTGTACAAAAACAAGTGTTTAGGGTGAGAAGAGTCGAACAATAACGTTCTGGTTTTGATTTTAAACAAAACCAGAACGTTATTGTTCGACTCTTCTCACCCTAAATGCATATTTCGAGTAACATTTGTGTATCTTACTAGGTGTGGTTATGTTTTGTCCTAAACAGGGTGATATGTGGGTGTGATGTGTTGTAATCCTATCGTTTTGATGTGAAAAACACCAATCTGAGGGTCGCATTGTCCTGAAAAGGGTTAGAGTTGGATCTAATGAGTTGTAATCTGTCGTAGCATAGTATATATCTCTTGACGTGGGAATCTAGTTAGACGCATTCTAGGTTTCTTCCCTCTGTGGATAGTCTTTACGAGGTATTTGCTGTAGATCATAAGATCTGTATGGGGAACAAGTGTGCTGAGTATCATTCCTAAGTCGATTTGATTACCTAAAACATTTAATAGTTTGCAACTGCAACAGCTATATGTTTGTTCAGACTCATAGGTGTTTGTGCAGAATGTTTCGGTTTACATGTCTGCGGATCTATTGGATAATACCAGAAGAAAGGTTACGTGTCAAAAGAGCAATGCTTCGATTTGTACAATACCTGTTAGTTGGTTAGTTATTGGACGCGTACTTCTGTGCTGTTCTAGTTTACAGCTAAGCAAGGGTTCGTTTAAATTGATGTTGTGTGATATGTTAGTGTATGGAGTTTAACTTTTCATCACAATTTAGCACTCATCAGCCTGTGTGTGTGTGTGTGTGTGTGTATTTTCATAATGCAATTTATAACGAGTTGCACTCAACTCATACGGTAAAGAACTCATTTTTGTCAACTGTGAGGAAATGATTCATAGAAGTTTTGCTGTATTTTTCGGTAATACGATTGGTCACCGATGTCGCTTTATGACCTGTAGAGGTTAGTTGCAGATGGACTTTGTGTTGCTGGACCATTGTGAGGGATGGTATAGCTGTAGAAAATTGTTTGATATTTTTTTTTATCCTTCTGGCTGTTGATTGAAGAAATGTAATATTCTACCTTCTTAAAGTTAGATCACGTGTATTCTTAAGCTTATGATTTTGATCTATTTAGTCGTACGGTTCGTAGCAGTATCGTGGTGTTCTGCAGTAGTGGACTGCATATTGCTATTTAGTAGTATAGTAATGTGTAAGGGCTGTAGTGTATTTATCTCGTCTTGTACTGGTGTTTACCAATGGATGCATCTCGGTAGCGTATCGGAGATGCTTGTGGTGATTAATTATTGTTCTTCAGTCGAGAAGCATCGACTTCAATAAATCCTATGGTTGGTGATTTAACGCTGGGTAGTTACGTATGTTGGGAGGTGCATTAAATTGTTTAGACTCTAAATGATTGCTCGTGGCATTTGATAAAATTTTTCATGCATTGTATTGGTTCAAAATGGTGTAGACTATTTTTTTCGTTCTAGGTTATAGGATGTAAGGTTCATACATGAAAAGAGCTTGCTGTTGAAGTGGATAATTTCTTGGATCATTATGATGTTATTGAGTGTGTTACAGATATTTATCAGGAGTATTGATTTGTTAGAGAGTGGAGTAAGATGATTGTTTTGTCCTCGTGTAATTGTTAAACCTACGAGGTATGTGGTCTAGTGACTGATAGAAAACGTTTCAGAAATTCTGTCTGGTGGGGTATGCAATGAAAAAAGCTGCATGATCAATCGTTTAGATGTTTGGTAGGGATCGCATGCAATTTAGTTTAGAATTTTGGTAAAAAGAGCTGCCGTGTCAGAATATCCGTGCGAACTAAGGCACCCAGCTGCGGTGGGCGCACCAGTTCACCGTTGGGAGTTCGAGTCCTCTCTCGGGCATGGGTGTTTGTGCATTCTCCTTAGCTGAAGTTACTTTACGTTAGTGTAAGTAGTTTGCAAGCTTAGGGATTAATGACCACCATAGTCAAGTCCCTTAGATTTACAAAAATTTCAACATTTGAATATATCCGTTTGTTGTACGTTAGTGTTGTAGTTTGGTCGTTGGGTTGGCCATGCTTGTTCTTATATAGAGTGTCGCAGACTAGTTGGGATAGAATTTAAGTAAAAAGTGTTGCGATAAAACCCTAAAGAAGTGGATTTATGATTATGTTCTTCTGGTTGTAAAAACACTTTGCGCTGTGCACGTTACGAAGAATTGCTAGTTTTATGTTGTGTAGGTGGTGTGCACTTTACGACTGGTGTCATTTATGTAGCGTAGATGTTTGCTGCGGTAAAAGTTTACTGATTTTTCACTTATACAACCGTAGTAAATTCGACAAGTTCGTCATTGCAAGCCATGGAGATAAGGTGAAGTTACTATTTCGCTTACTTGGAGACATCTTTGTGACGTCACGTGGAATGCCTATCGAGACTGCCAAGGAACCGCTGGAGAACATCTTGAGGAAATATGCAAATCCTGTGGCATACCCTATAAGGCGGAACTAACCGATGTTAAACTAGATGTTTCAATGGAGGAGCTCCCATTTATACTATGACAGCTTCGTGTTGTTGGGCAACCCACACTATTTTGCTGGGATTTTTGTAACATAATTGGAACTGTGCGAATACCTAGTATACACCCATGACTTTCGCTTGGAAGGAGGCTCTATGGGGAACAGAATCGTGATTGCGGACAATGAAAGGGCAGTTGGAATTGAACGTTGTATGTGGCTGACGCCGTATTGTCGAGCAAAACAAATATATAATACATTCATTTGTCGAATCATGAGTTCTGGGGTCAAAAAATTACTGGTAGTCATCGATTTTGTAACATGGTGGCATTACCAGGCTGGAGGCTACAATATACACTTTACGGACTAGATCGGTATACTGTTTAAAGAAGTATAGTCAATATTTACAAATTGGCTCCCTGTACAGTGTGTCAATCCCATCTATACCATCTCGGCTAAAAAAATACGTAGAGAACAGTTGTTGTGTTCAATCGTGTTTTGAAAATTGTTTACTGTGTTAATAAGAACACCGAAAAATGACTGGTGTGTCTGTTAATCTAGCGAACTCCTCCGTCTAGTAGGGCGTTTGCGGTCTTCAGGGTAATGTAGCTGACTGGTACATTGCGCTTGCATGGCAGTCAGGAAACGTACAGAAATGAATTGTTCGATGATTCTGTATCTGTCGGAGGCATGTCGCGTTTTTCTGTATTGTGATAACAGGTTGATAGTCACTCTATGGGGTGCGTTACAAAAGAAGTTTACACACAACATGTTGAATGTCTGATTATCTGACACTCGTCTCGCAGTGTGTGTTGTCGTTTGTGAGTACGAAGGTGCACAACTTTGGTCTTTAAGTTGCTGGTTTAACCGTTTTTGTTTGGGTACATCTACATCTACATACATGCTCCGCAATTCACCGTATGGTGCGTGGCGGAGGGTACACTGTGCCACTACTAAGCATTTACTTTCCTATTCCACTCCCAAATAGAACGAGGAAAAGAAGGATACCTATATGCCTCCTTACGAGCCCTAATTTCTCTTATCTTGTCTTTGTGATCTTTACGCGAAATATAAGTAGGCGGCAGCAAGATCGTACTACACTCAGCTTCAAATTTCGGCCCTCTAAATTTACTTAACAGAAATTCACGAAAAGAACGTCGTCTATCTTCCAGCGATCCCCAACAGTTTCCGGAGTATTTCCGTGACACTCGTGCATTGGTCGAACCTACCGGTAACAAATCTAGCTGCTCGCCTCTGATCCGCCTCTATGTCTTCCTTCAAACCGATCTGCTGCGGGTCCCAAACACTTGAGCAATACTTAAGACGTGGTCGTACAAACGTTTTATACGCGGTCTCCTTTACAGGTGAAGTACATCTTCCCAAAATTCTCCCAATAAACCGAAGTCGGTTGTCCGCCTTACTCACAACTGTCCTTACATGTACGTTCCATTTCATATCGCTCTGCAATGTTACTCCTAGATATTTGAACGACGCGACAACATCAAGAAGCTCACTACTAATGCTGTATTCGAACATTATAGGATTGTTTTTTCTACTCATGCGCATCACCTTACATTTTTCTACATTGGAATCTAGCTGCCATTCTTCGCACCAACTAGAAATTTTGTCTAAGTCATCCTGTATGCTATTACAGTCAGTTGCAGACGACACCCTCCCATACACCACAGCATCATCAGCAAACACCCGCAAATTACAACTTACTCTAATAATACTAATCCGAGAGAGAATGATAGCACAGGCAGTCGCGCTCCGATGTGATGTCACAAAGCTGTCTCCGGGTAAGCGAAATTGTAATGTTTTCGTCTCTAGAGGGACGTTGTGTTTAAGCACTGTCTACTATTATTATTAGGACCGATCATCTATCAGCGTCTGTACTTTGGCATAGAACATCGAAATATGTGAGGTTTGTTGCTGTTCTGCAGTGATGGCTAAAATTTTTCTTTAAATGATCAGGTGTTGCGTTATGTAGGTTAGCATTCTAGTTAGTAGAGTAGGCATCTTCGTTTGCGGTAGACAGCTACGTGCAATTTTCGATTTAAAAAGAAACTAATCGGATTTAGGTTTAGTGGAATGAAAAAAGAAAAGCGCAGGAAAGTGTTAGGAGTAAGAGTTTTCGTTTATTCTACAGTAAGAATTTTTGTCTATATTTTGGGTAAAGGGCTCGTCGATCTTACCCTACAGATCTGAAAATGTGCTGTATGTGTGCTGCATCGGGTAGTTGAAGTATTACCGTTATGTTCTCTCCGTTTTGTGGTTGTTGTAGTGACTAGAGTCATTTCGAAGTAGGATGTTGTTAGGTCACTGCTTTCCAAAAACCAGTTTTAGTGTGGACGTTTGGAAATATGTAAACTGCTGAGATTAAATTATTTAACGCATTTTTTTGTTTATTGTAACTCTCCAAGGAAATTCCGTTGTACAGTAGGGTATAGTTTGGTTTAAAAGAACAATTTTAAACATTTTTTGGAGTGATCGAATGTCGATATTTGACCTGTAATAGTTAAATTTTGTGAAGACTTGGAACGTTAAGAAAAGAAATTTTCGGTATACTTCGACTAAGCTGTACTCGTTTTTACGTTATAGGCAGTATACTCGATTTAAATTAAATTGTGAGCAGGTGCGTTGGTCGCGAAAAGACTTGTTCACAGTGTCTAGTAATACCACATCTGGGGCTTCCTGAGTCCTGCCAGCACGTCTGATAACACTGGTTGCAGATCCAAATTTAGACGCCTTTCTTCCAGGTATAATGGCGTTCGAGTGACTGAGTGGCTTTCGCCATGTTTGGTAAAATGCCGTATGTGTAAGCTGCAGCTTTGCATATCTTTAGTTTTTACGCAGACATTGTGCTAGATGACCTTCTCTATTTTCGAGTTTTCTGTCAGTAATTTTGTAATGTTTTTATAAACAATAAGTATTCCGCTGCTGTTGTTTTGTGTTACCAAAAGAGTGTTTGACATACAAGTTTGTGGCGTTTGTTACCGTTACATCCCATTTATTATCTAACGTTCGCTATTTTTAACACGTTAGTCGGCTGTTGTGTACGCAGTCTAAACGAATACTGTGGGGAGAGAGAATGCTTAAAATAATAAAACGCTATGATATTTTGTTTAAACATGTTTTACGTAGCCTGTCGAGAGAACACTGTGTGGTTGTGATCGCGTTGGAGATTGAACTATTTTTTAATTTTTAAAACGAGGATTGTTTATACTGATTCTATTGAGAGAAATTGTTTAAGGTAGATGTGTTACTCGTCTAGAGTGTTTGACACACACGTTTGAGGTGGTTGTTACCGTTACATTCTAACGAGCACTATTTTATTTTTTTCGTCTTCTTTTGCAAGCATAGTCTATATATTTATTTTGCCCAGGCACCTTAGGAGGCGAAGATATAAAACTTCATTTTTCGTTTTTTGATAGTCCTAAATGTTTGCTTTTAAATAAATTTAGAACTACACTGAATTTCTTAATGGTGTGTCTATATTTACCTGCAAAATTGCGAGTTGTACTAACAGTTGTATGTATTGCATTATGTTTCGACGTAAAGTGTTAATTATAAATGGGAGCGGTGGTGCATGGCCAGGTGGCGAGCAGGGGTGGCAGTGTTTTGTTTTGGAAACTCTCAGGTACAAGTTCGATGTCATTCCGAGTAATTTTGTTCACCGAAGTATGAAATAATTGGATCCTTTTTTTCGATTGTTGGTGTAATACAACCTGAACATCGATAAGTAATAACTTTCATAAAGAAACGTTTTTATTTTTGTTTTAGGGACGAGGGCTGGAATCCTGGAGTGGGTCGTGTGGGAGTGGCAATTCTTAGGACTCTGTGGGGCGGAGTTGGGTGTTTGGGGCGATAGTGATTACTTGTTGTGGAGCGGGCCAATTTGTTTACGAAACAGGTACCTGCTTGATGTTATTCCTGGTAATTGCACTGTCTGAAGTACAGAATAATTGGCTCCTTTTTCCAGAGTTGGTGTAATACAACCTGTAAGTCGATAAGCAATAACTTTTGAAAATAAATATTTTAGGGGCGCGGGTTCGAGTCCCAGCACAGGTCACGCAGGTGGCACGGGTGGCGGGGCCAGGGCTGTACTCACGCAAGTGCTCACCAGTGGAGGCGGTTGTCCTTGTTACTGTTTAAAAAACAGATTGTTACAATTAAATTGATATGCAAATTTAATGCAAGTAATCAAGGGCAGTGGGGGCGGCATTCACACAAGTGACCAGTTGTGGTGGTGGGCGCCATGTAGGTGGTGGTGGCACTCACACAAGTGAGCATTTCTGGGGGAGTACAGGTCTGGTCATGTTGCGGGTGGCGCCTGGATGGCGGCGGCGGAGGCTGGAGTTGGGTGTTTACGTTATTTCAGAATTAATTTTATATAAAAATTAATTAAATTAATTGGGGGTGGACGTCGGGCAAGTGGGCTTCTCTCAGCGGTGGATGGGTGGAGGTGGTGGGTACCTGGGTGGGAGATCGCCCAAATGAGCCGATCTGTGCCCAGGTAGCGAAATGGTACCCTGCGCCCGTACCCCCTTTGTTATACTACTATTGTACACTCTACCAAAGGTATTAGCTCCTAAGGAACAAATAACATTGAAACCAGCGGTACGAAACATTTCAAGTGTTCCCAGCCACACAAATAGTTCACTTTTATAAATTTTAATCGTGTTTCATTAACCCACAGGGGACGTGATAACATTTGAATATCGATCTGCATAACAGAGTGCTATCGATAATGATGTTAACATTGCTTGGGTACGTAGTTGAATTTGTTTATTAATTATGGGAAACAGTAGTGGGCTTTTCACAAGGCCGAGAGAGAGAATTTCTGTGGGAAGCTGTTGGAGCAGTGAACGGGGTGGTCTTTTTCATGAGAAAACTCCCGGTCGTTGACAAATATAAGATGCTCTCCCTTGAGACAATGATGAAGAAACAACCTTGGTGTCGTTTTCTGGTGGACAAGGCTATACGATGGTAGTGAAAGGAGGGGGGGGGGGGCGATTTCTGTCATTGAAAGTGCGTTTGCTACACATGGGCAAGCTGAAAGTTGGCATCTGTTCTTCGCCAAGTAACAGGAAGAGAGTATGATGCGTGGCAAATCGTTGAGAACCTTTGCTGGGACCAAGGTCTGGCGTTGAACACGTGCACTCCAACGTACCTGAAGATTTGCTTCAGATCGTATGAGAAGTGCCTTTGGAGTGACCTATTGTGACGCTTGACGTCAAGGCGTGCTTGTCGTAAGCAGGTACGGGATTGGAATATAGGATTTAGGCGCAGATTCTGCGCAAGGTGCGAAAAAGTTTTGGAAGGACAAAGTGACGAGGACCCTGGCCTTCAAGACTGAAATGAATGTATCAGATTTCTGACATGGTAGAGTACAATACTTAAGAAATCATTGTGTCCCGCTGGTGCGGAATTACAAATTTCCTGCTACTGCACTCAGGTGTGCTAGACCGAAGTTGAATTCTGTCGGCACATCTCCTATAGACATGACGTGATCGCGACACTGTACTGAAGTCGCTTGCGAGTCACTATTAATTACACGATTAACACTGAATTTGTTGAGGAACATATTATTTCTCGCATGTTGTTGTTGTTGTGGTCTTCAGTCCGAAGACTGGTTTGATGCAGCTCTCCACAATACCCTACCCTTAGCAAGTCTCTTCATCTCCACATAAGAACGGCAACCTACATCTGTCTGAATCTGCTTACTGTATCCATCTCTTGGTCTTCCTCTGCGATTTTTACCTCATACACTTCCCTCCAACGCTAAATTCACAATTCCTTGATGTCTAAGAATGTGTCCTACCAGTCTATCCCTTCTTTTAGTCAAGGTATGCCAGAAATTTCTTTTCTCCCCAGTTCTGTTCAGTACCTCCTCATTAGTTACGCGATCCACCCACCTAATCTTCAGCATTCTTCTGTAGCACCATATTTCAAAAGCCTCAATCCTCTTCCTGTACGCACTGTTTATCGTCCATGTCTCACTCCCATACAAGGCAACACTCCATACAAATGCCTTCAGAAAGGACTTCCTTAGGCTTAAATCAATATTCGATGTTAACAAATTTCTCTTTTTCAAGAACGCTTTTCTACCCATTGCCATTCTGCATTTTATATCCTCTGTACTGCGACCATCATTTGTTATTTTACTGCCCAAGTAACAAAACACATCTACCTCCTTTATTGCTTCGTTTCCCAATCTAATTCCTTCAGCATCGCCTGATTTTCTTACACTGCACACCATTACCCTAGTTTTGCTCTTGTTAATGTTCATCTTATATGCACCTTTCAGCACACTGTCCATTCCGTTCAATTGCTCTTCCAGGTCCTTTGCTGTATCTCACAGAATTACTATGTCGTCGGCAAAACGCAATGTTTTTAATTCTTCACCCTGAACTCTAATTCCTTCTCCAAATTTCTCCTTGCTTTCCTTTATAGCTTGCTCAATGTACAAATTGAATAACAATGGAGAAAGACTACAACCCTGTCTTACTCCCTTTCCAACCACTGCATCCCTCTCATGCCCTTCAACTCTGACAACCGCCGTCTGGTTTTTGTACAAGTTGTAAATAACCTTACGTTCCCTATATTTTACTCCTGCTTGCTTCAGAACTTGAAAGAGTTTATTCCAATCAACATTGTCAAAAGGCTTCTCCAAATCTACAAAAGCTAGAAACGTAGGTTTGCCTTTTCTTAATCTATCTTCTAGGATAAGCCGTAAAGTGAGTATTGCCTCCCGTGTTCCTACATTTCTCCTGAACCCAAACTGATCTTCCCCGAGGTCGGCTTCTACCAGCATAGCTTTCGTATTCTTAGTAGTAGTGACTAATCAGTGTCAACTGTGGTATATTTACTCTGTTTCATGTAGAAGGAAGAGTATCGTTCTGTCCACTATCTTGCAAACTTTGTAATCCACAATTAAGCAAAATGTTTATATTTTTTCATGTTTATATCGACATTTTGAATTCATTTCATATATATTTTATCAATGAATGAGTTTATTACTTAGAAGTTATATATATGTCATATTGGATCCAGCAGTTATTATCTATTCATATTCACGGAATGTATGACATTCACTGCCAAAGGGTAAAGTTAGTTGCGCTGACCTCTACACCACAGCGATCACTACACGTGCACTGAATTACTCAAGCACGACAGCCGTCAGATACAAATTCTGAACTTTACCGCTGCCCACAAGAAATCAAACTCGTATTTATTGTAAACTAATTTCCGTTAGAGTATGGGCCTAGGAGTGCTTTTCGAATATGTCCGAAAGAACAGACACTACACATATATATAACACACATAAATTCCGATGACGGGCAATGATCCTTTCTTCACAACTTGACTCTATCATTTGTAGATAGAAAATCCCATTCCTATTTGCCTTTCTAGGTAATTTTGAAGGATCTGATATGTATCAGTTGCATTTCGTAATAACAGTGAAGCGTCGCTGCCTATGACCAAGAGGCCTTTTGCAGACGTTGTGAAATGTGCTGCGCATTGTCAAGTGTGATGGCAGCGAGGATGTATTTCAATCTCGCCGTACATAACGAATTAGAGATATCATTTCAGACAGACCCCGTCAGCACAGACAGACTGCATTTCTCTAGTAGTTAGAGAAAAATCGCGCTATCGTGATTTACGGCTCACTTTAGGTTTTGCTATATTTTCATGATTTTAGCAAATACTCCCGGCGAAAAGTAAATATTATGCAAAATAATGCATAAACACATATAATAATTAAAGATATGATACAAAACTAAGTATGGGAATGTGTGCAAAATTTCTTTAAGCAAATTTTTCTTTCACCTTTCGCAACTGTTTCATTTGTAGTTACATTAACTAATTATATTATGCGAAACATTTTATATTAGCATCTTTATTTTGTACCTAATATTGAGAGATACGTCATGTTTTTTTTTTTTTTTTTTCTTTAATCTGGAATGTCGATTATGCCATTGATCAATTTCTGCAAACTTCTTGGTGGTGGCAAAATTTCGGACATCTGGAATCGCGGGTTCTATGTAAGGTGACTCGGAGCGGAGCCTAACAGGGCTCTCGCCCGGGGCCAGCCAGGAGTGTTTTCCTCAAGACGCGCGTCTTCCCAGAACTTTATTGCGGGCGCACAGTTCCATACGGAAGTGAACGTGGGCGCGTGAGTCACGCATGAAACGGCGCAGCCTCCGCTTCGGAGAAGCACTGCAAGGCGAGCCGCACTTTCCCCTGGGAAACAAACTTTCTGCCGGTAGGCCGTGCCGTTCTTCCTGCGCGATGCCGGTGTGACGGCGTATGATTCGCCGGACGCATGTGTGCATGCGCGAGGTCCACTCGGCACTTCGTATATGCATCTTACTAGTTGCCGAGCATATCTGAACCGCTGGAATTGGTCAACAAGTCGTGGAGACGGAAATTTTGGTAAGAGAGGCAGCTTCCCCACAGGAGAGTGTTAGGGGGGCGCGGCTGCGTGCACGTGTGTCTGGGAGGGCTGCACGTGGTGTGGGAGCCTCGGGAAGTTCCTCTACTCGGTTGGACGCTGCTAGTGTAAATCTCGACTTAAGAACTCCTGTCTTGAGCCCTGGAATCGCACCGGCGACCAGCAGCTCTGCTTGATTTGGCGAATCCGTTTTCGTCACGCCAAGCTCTAGTATCTGTCCAAATTTTTCCTTAGGTGTGAGTCAACAGCCGTAATATACTTTAAACATGCATAGTCAATCATTAGTTGTTTACTGTATTTAAAACTTTAAGTTGATGGTTGACTATGCATTTTTTAAGTATATTATCCGGGTCTGAACGCCCACTGTGAGATTCGTTGCATACGTGGAGCATTGCTACTAAGGTGTACGAACTGGTCTAGTGGTGTCTTGACAGAGCTGCCAGACCTTGAACTGACAACGGGCTCCATCGGGATTCGCGGCTCTGTTTAACCTCAGCGCCGGTTATCGTTTCTTCTTTGCAAAGGGTCTTCGAGTATTTGGCGCAACACGACGCATCTTCTCATCTGCCTACCACGTACTGGTGAAGTACTGCAGCAATTCAGCTACAAAATAATTTTCTGTCGTTCACAGAGCCTTACGACACCAGCAATTTGTAGAGGTAATAATTGTCACAGGTTTGCACAAGTTGCGAACTGGCTATCGTTTTTCGTTCGTGTCAGCATTCAAAGAAATAGGATTATTTGGTGTCCCCCCGATCCCCAATATGTCTTTCTTTTAAGTTAAAACATCCTCCATTTTGCATATATGCAACCCTTATTCAGCGTGTTATGATAATAGATTTTTCAACTGTTCAAATGTTTGTCAAGCTTATGGAACTTAACTGCGGGGTGATGAGTCCCTACACTTACAAACTACCTTATACTAAAGACAGCACAAACATCCAAGCCCGAGGGGTATTCCAACACCCGACGGGGAGCAGCCTCCAGCATCGGAGCATGGCGCCTCAATCCGCTCGGCCACTCCGCCGGGGCTATTTGGATTGTATGAACTATTTTATTTCAGCCACCCTTTCATCATTCTCATATAATGTATTTTTTGTCATTTTGGAGGGGATCATTAACAACATACGTACGTAGCTAATTAATGCTCAATAAACTACCTTTATATTCAGTGCTTAATAAATGTACTGTTCCAAACGCAGTCAGATAGCAGATAAGCGCTCATCACTTCAGACCATAAGCAGGCCATTTTCCAATTAATTCAATATAAAAGAGTCGTTTATCGGCCTCTGTAGCAGCAACTTCCCCATTCATTCACAAACTTGTTAAACCGACCTTCTAGTATTTAATTTTCAATGTTGAATTTTAAACAAGACCATCCTTCATCCCAATGTCAGTTGTTACAATATCCTTATCATTTAGTGCATCGATATGTCTTTTATTTTATCATCTCTGTTCTTGTATTATATTCGCAGTATTTGTCGCGGCGGACTAGTCGCGCGTACTGGAGCGTCGTGTTGTCGTGTTCCGGTGCGTGGAGCCGTCCGCCGTCGGGTGTTCGAATCCCCCTTTGGGCATGGAAGGTCGTGTTGTATTTAGTATAAGGTAGTTCATAAGTAGTTTGTAAGTTTAGGGACTGATAACTCCGTAGTTAAGTCCCTTAAGCTTTACAAATATTTTAAATAAATAAAAAAAAAAGTATTTGCCGCAATTTATCTATGGCATTTCATATCATTTTGTTGTACTATTGATATTCATTTTTTACCTTTCTCAACTGTTTTTTATCAACTTATTAGTTTTGTGTAAAAGGTATTTTCCTGTGATATATCCACAACTAGAAGGAAGATCAACCTCAAACAATTTTTAGGATCTCCATCAAATGCCTTACAGTAAAACAATATGACGGAAGAGCCAAAATACCGAAGTAATTTTCAAATTAAAGTTACTTGTTGTTCAATTCTGATCAACTTTTAGTTGCAAATTTTATCGATCTGACGCGCAGTAGGCTAGTTGGGCACAGTGCCGTCTTGTAGCAGCATCCGGTTATTGCTCCAGAGGGAGGTTCCGATCGCCGGCAGCTAAATAACACGTCTCTGAAATGTGATGCCCATCGCTTGAATGCTATGACCTGAAAAGTGGGAAAACTTTCATATAGACACACAGATAGTCTCAAATATTTCGGGAAACTTACGGGTATGCAGCCAGGTATGCAAATAGACGACGGCCGATATTTCGGCAGGAGACCAGCCAGCCATTTTCAAGGCGAAACTGCAGTGAGGAAGCAATGTGCAACGATCCTTAAAACCTCGGTTTTCAGAGAGTAAACAGGAAAGACAACACACACTGCACACTGAGCAAGCAAGCACACAGGGCCGACACCGGTCAGAATATCGATAATAAACATCAGTTCTCGACGGATGAGGTCGGATTAGTTTTGTCCCTCTGTTTTTTGACAAGTGAGAGAGCAGGATCCCAAGCGCAATTTAAGCAGAACTTCACATATGTTTACAACAGCCAAACAAATCTGCTGTGGCCGAACACTGTCTTGATATAGGTCACCCTATGGAACACAACAAAACGGAAATTGTGAAATGCATTTCTCACTACTGGGACTGTGTCATCAAGGAAGCGATAGAAATAAAACTAGGTGACAACCTTATGAATAGGGATGAAGGGTTCTGCTTTAATTCTGCTTGGGATCTTGCTCACTCACTTGTCAAAAAACAGAGGGACAAGACTAATCCGACCTCATCCGTCGAGAACTGATGTTTATTATTGATATTCTGACCGGTTTCGTCTTTGGTCGTGTCGGCGCTGTGTGCTTGCTTGCTCGCTGTGCGTTATCTTCTCTGTTTACTCATTGAAAACCGAGGTTTTGAAGATCGTTGCACATTGCTTCCTCACTGCAGTTTCGCCTTGAAAATGACAGGGTGGTCTTCTGCCGAAATATCGGCCGTCGTCGATTTTGATATCTGGATGCAAACCCGTAAGTTTTTCGAAGTTGTTATTCGCCAGTAGAAATTAAGGAATCACAGTGTCAAATACTGTATAACATGAAAGAGGAAAGTTGTAGAGAAGTTACGGTTTTGTCTCAGATGAACGCATAATGCGTTATTTGTAATTACATTAAGAACTGTCAAAAGTCTGTCGCAAACTGGTAACTTTTTATGTTACAAACCTAAAGTGGGCTTAATGTATTGAGCAGGTAATTAAATTTAAATATGTCAGTATTGTAAAGTCCAGCAGGGATATATCGAATATTAGGTTAGAGAGAAAGAAGTAAAAACAAATAAAGTAGACGGGTATTTCAGTAATATAATTTAGAATAACAGGCATATAGAATGTAATACGAAAGAAGGAATACACAAAACAGCAATGAGACTAATAATGTCTCATAGCTTGAGACTCGATTTAATTATTGAGACGATTGTACGTAAGCACTAAAATACAATTGCTTCGTGAGAGAGTGCATTTCACCCGCCGTAGCCTTGAGTGCATCTCACTAGAACTATTCAGACTGCATTTGCAACTGGCTAGTCACTTCACGTCTTTTTCCTGGGATTGGATTGATGGTGTTACTTCGGTAGCAGCCGATTCCGCTCATAAGAAGGCAACCGGACGTCGAACAGCTAAGTTCTCACGTATCCTTGACAAACCATCTCTGCAGGTTCCGTGCAAGACTGTCATCAATCTGAGTGGCATGGAGTTGAGTGATGATGCGGTCTCAGTTTTGGAGAAAGGGCTCAACTTTGTTCCTACCCCCAAGTTCACACCGGTCGCAGAAATTATTAGTGCTGCTGAACAGGTTGCAGCTCGACTTCCGCCTGAATCAGCTGAGGAAATACGTCGTGAAACTTGTCGTGCGTTGACGAAATCCAAGCCCATGAAGTCGAACATCACTAGTAAATAGAGGGCGGCTATTCGTGACCTGAGGGAGCGTCCTGAAATTGTTGTCTTACCGGCTGAAATGATCAAATGTTTGTAAAGTCTATGGGACTTAACTACGGCGTCATCAGTCCCTAAACTTACAAACTACTTATGAACTACCTAAGACTAAGGACGGCACAAATATCCATGCCCGAGGGGGGATTCGAACCCCCGACCGTAGTGGCCGTGCAGACCGTGCCTGGAGCGCCTCAGTCTCCTTGGCCACCGCGGCCGACTTACCGGCTGACAAAGGCAATGCTACGGTTGTTGTCTCCCATAAGGACTACACTGAAAAGATGCAGGGCCTGCTAAATGACGATTCCGGAAGATCAGCGTTGACCTCACAAAGAAGGTGGAAAAAAGACGAGGGCGCTTCTCAAGGATGCGGATTTACCGGAGGGTGTTGCCAAGAATCTGCTACCTCAAGGTCCGGTACAGCCAAGACTTTATGGACTCCCAAAGGTTCACAAAGATGAGGTGCCGTTACGTCCCATTGTCAGTAACACCAGAGCGCCTACATATTTGTTGGCCAAATACTTGACGGGAATATTAAGTCCTTATGTGGTTAAATGCCCTCATCACATCCGTAATTCCGTGGATTTTTTTAAACGTCTTAACAGCTTCAGGCTGGATGAGTCAGATATGCTGGTGAGTTTTGACGTCGTTTCGTTGTCTACGAGGGTGCCCCTTCGAGAGTCACTGGATTTGATTGGCCAGAAGTTTGACGAGAAGACCACCGAACTTTTTAGGCCTGTCTTGACCTCCATGTATTTTCTTTTCAATGGCGAATACTACGAACAAACGGAGGGAGTCACCATAGGTAGCCCACTCTCCCCTGTGGTCGCAAATTTGTACATGGAGAATTTCGAGGAGGAAGCCATGGCATCATCTGAATGGAAACCTACTTGCTTTTTCCGTTACGTGGACGACACTTTCGTCATCTGGCCACGTGGTATGGATAAACTCCTTGACTTCCTTACACATCTGAACTCCAGACACCCCAACATCAAATTCACTATGGAGACTGAAACGGAGGGTAAATTGCCGTTTCTTGACGTCTTGGTCAAGAGAAGAGCTGATGGCACCCTGGGTCATAGTGTATATCGGAAGACAACGCACACTGATCTGTGTTTACACGCAAACAGCTGTCACCACCCTTCACAGAGGAATGGGGTACTTAAAACTCTAGTACATAGGGCGCGCACTATCTCCGACGCAGAGAGTCTACCATAGGAATTAGAACACCTGAAAACTGTATTTCGAAAAAATGGGTACTCAGAATGGCAGATTCAGCGGGCTCTCCGCCCAACTACTACATCACAACCTGTGGAAACGGATGAAAACACGAGGGAGGATGTAGGCATTGCGTTCGTTCCATCTACCGGCGCACTCTCGGGGAAGATCGCCCGCATTTTGAAAAAACACCAGGTTGAAACTGTTTTTTGTTCGCCGAATAAAATTCGAGCACTGGTGAGGAGCGCCAAAGATGATCTCGGTTTCAGGAAGGCCGGCTTGTACCAGATTCCGTGTCAGTGTGGAAAGTCATATATTGGACAGATGATGCGTCCTGTCGAGTGTCGTTGAGTTGAACACCAGAAACACACACGATTGATGTATCCGAGCAAGTCGGCGGTCGCTGAACATTGTTTGTCGGAGAATCATGCGATGGACTATGAAGGCACTAGGATTCTGGTACAGACGTCGAGCTACTGGGACTGCGTCGTTAGAGAGGCCATTGAAATTCGCACAAGTGACGACCTCTTAAACCGTGACTGTGGCTATAATCTTAGCAAAGCTTGGGAACCAGCTATTGGGTTAATTAAAAGTAAATCTAGCAAACGTAACGAAGTGACAACCACGGCGGACAGAGCCCTCACACCGACGTCATCCCAGACGCCGGCGCAATCGGTTCCACTGCGCGGCCGCGGCGCGGTGCGCGGACCGCGGAGGGGTCGCTCCGGATCCCGGACACTTGCCACGCCGGACTTTTGCCACACCTGACCCTTCGACAGGTAGTCGGATTAGCGGCCCCTCAAGCAAGGCCCTCCCCCCCCCCTCCCAGGCAAGGGACGCCCGCCCGTCCTCCTCCTACTGCCCGCTTTCAAGCCACGTTCTATACAACTTACTTAATACAGCCACTACGTAAAAGGGCGCCTTCTTCGACATCTTGGAGAAATATAGAGCTTTTTTTAAATATCCCGAGATCGAAATATTTATTTAAAACTTTTGGGAAACAAAAGCAATATCGTCATCTGTTTCAGTATGTAATTAGTTCTCCCAAGCATAAAAATAGATCCATCACTCCATTACTGAAAATTGAAAATGTTCAAATGTTATAAAGTCTATGGGAGTTAACGACTGCCCTAGGCTTAAAAATTACTGGATATATCTTAAAGTAATCTAAGGACAAAACACACACGCACACACACACACACACACACACACACACACACACACACACACACGTCCGAGGTAGGACTCGAAACTTCGACGGGCAGTAACTGCGCGATCGACAGCAAGGCTACGCTTACTGATTGCAAGAGAAACAGCCCATCGCTATGAGCATGAACAAGAAAGGAACGACGTAAAAGCAATGCTAATGAAAAAAGAAAAGAAAGAAAGTAAAGACTAACGACACATAACTGTATGGTGACATATGTCACATGTCACAATTTGGTATAACATCCATACCTTATACAGTGACGCTAAGAAAACTTCGCTATTGCGAAATAATATTGATAAAAATATCAACACTGTAATTCGACGCCATACAGTTATTTAACAGATGCCTAAGCAAGGCAATGACGATAACAGCGTAGGTTAATGCCTCGTTGTTTCCATTCTCCCTGGTGCGGGAATACAGATTAAGCTGCGAGTGCTAAACGGAGGAATGCAGTGGACTCATTTGTGAAGTCAGTGTGGCATATGGAAGTTTGGGGCAGTCCAGGAGTCGTGTTCGGGTAGCCTAGTGGTTAAGGCGACCGCTCGCGAAAAGCGCGAAACCCGGGTTCGAGTCCCAGCCCGCCACAAATTTTCATATGTTACAATTTGGTATAACATCCTACCTCATACAGTGGCGCTAAGAAAAATTCGCTATTGCGAAATAACATTGATATAACTAACGACACAGTCTACATTAATTTACTCTCTAAAATCCGATATCTGTTTATATTTAAAGCAGAGACTCCGTATGTTTGTTTATGTGTACGTATTGTATACAATTCTACAGTTTTCTTTCAATGATTATGAAATTTTGTACACGTAAGCTTCGATCCATGAGGACGGTCGCCGCGCCTAAGTGTTAGGATCATGTACAAAACATAGTTCACGAGTTATGACTTCATAAACAATGAGATGTGCGAAAAACTGCTGCATCAAACGACAGTGTTGCACATCTCCTAAAACACTGGGCCGATATCAACCAAATTTGGCGCACATATTCCTTACCATGAGGTAACAATGCTGTCTGGGTAAGAACAACATACGACACATGGTTCAGGAGATACGTCATAAACAATATAGTTGCAAGAAACTGCCACATAATGCGGCGAGACTTTATTCACACACTGTATGAGAATGACAATACTTAGCAACTTGAAATCAAATTTAAACATATTTTCAAACCTTTATTGAGCTTATTCTCTCTGACAACCATAGCAAAATAATGAAAGGAAAAAAGTTACTCGCTTACTACTTTTCCGCTGTTCGTGGACTAAAATTACGGCATTCGGTATGACGACACAATTTATAATTTTTACACTAAAAATTGTAGCTGCTGGAAATTTTGAAGGCAGTATACAAGCATATAGTTTAATGAAGCTTCTAAATTTTTTCACAGTACGACACGTAGTTCATGATATATGAGCACATAAACAGTAACGTTCATGGCAAACCACCCCATGACGCACCAAGTTTTAATCTATTACTTCTTTACTATTATTTACATTCGCAATAGATTTTTTCAGACATACAGCACTTATAAAAATGAATATATACCTGAAAAATTATACAATTGTACAAAATATAAATCAGTAAATGTGAGATCTACATCTACATAAACACTCCGCAGTCATTGTAAGGTGCGTGGCGGAGGGTACACTGTACCACTACTAGGCATTTCCTTTCCTATTCCACTCCCAAGGAAAAAAAAAGAATGCCGATATGCCTCCGTACGAGCCCTAATTTATCTTGTCTTTGTGATCACTACGTGAAATGTAAGGAGGTGGCAGCAAGATCGTACTACACTCAGCTTCTAATTCCGGCCCTCTAAATTTCCTCAACAGAAATTCACGAAAAGAACGTCGTCTTTCCTCCAGCTATCCCCAACTGAGTTCCCAGAGCATGTCTGTGGCACTCGCGCATTGGTCGAACCTACCAGTAACAAACCTAGCTGCTCGTCTCTGAACTGTTTCTATGTCTTCCTTTAAACTGATCTGCTGCGGGTCCCAAACACTTAAGGAATACTCAAGACGTGATCATACAAGCGTTTTATACGCGGTCTCCTCTACAGATGAAGTACATCGTCCCAAAGTGCTCCCAATAAACCGAAGTCGGCTGTCCGCCTTACTCACAACTGCCCTTAAATGTTACGCCTAGATATTTGAACGACGCGACTCCATCAAGAAGCTCACTACTAATGCTGTATTCGAACATTATGGCTTTGTTTTTCCTACTCATGGGCATCACCTTACATTTTTATTTATTTATTTATTTATTTATTTATTTATTTTACTTTGAGAGCTATCTGCCATTCTTTGCACCAACTAGAAATGTTGTCTAAGTCATTCTGTATGCTATTACAGTCAGTTAAAGATGACACCCTCCCATACACCACAGCATCATCAGCAAACAGCCGCAAATTACAAATTACTCTATTCATCAAAACATTTATATAGATAGAAAATAATAGCGGTCCTATCACACTCCCCTGGGACACGCCTGACGATACACTCATCTCTAATGAACACGCGCCGTCGAGAACAACGTAATGCGTTCTATTACTTAGAAGTCTTCCAGCCAGTCACAAATCTGTGTACCTATTCCATAACCTCGTATCTTCGTTAGACGTCTGCAGTGTGGCACCGGGTCAAACGCCTGTTTGAAGTCGAGAAAAACACAATCCGCCTGTTGCCCTTCATCCATACCTCGCAAGATGTCATGTGAGAAAAGGACAATCTGAGTTTAACATGAACGATGTTTACTAAACCCGTGCTGATTCACGGAAAGAAGCTTTTCCGTTTCAAGGAAATTTACTATATTCGATCTGAGAATACGCTCCAAAATTCTACAGGAAACTGATGTTAACGATATTGGCCATTAATTATCTGGGTCAGTTCTATTTCCTTTCTTATAAACGGGAGTCACCTGCGCTTTTTTCCAGTCACTTGGAACTTTGCGCTGAATTAAATATTCGCGATAAATGCAAGCTAAGTAAGGGGCCAATGCCGCATATTAGTCTTTGTAAAACCGAACTGGTATTCCATCTGGACCAGCAGACTTTTTCGTATTTAGCTCTCTCAGCTGCTTCCCTACATCGGAAATACCTATTACTATGTCCTCCATTTCAGAATTAGTACGTTGATCAAATGATGGTACATTTGTGCGGTCCTCTTGCGTGAAAGATTTCTTAAAGGTTAAATTTAGAACTTCAGCTTTCCGTTTGCTTTCTTCTATTACTGCCCCGGAATGATCGAGTGACTGGATAGTGGGCTTTGACCCGCTTATCGATTTTACATAGGACCAGAATTTTTTCGGGTTCTCGGAAAGATCTTTTGCTAAGGTATGGGTGTGGTAATTATTGCATGCTTCGCGCATCGATCTTTTTATAGACGCACGAATCTGTACTAACTTTTACCTGTCATCATTTGCGTGTTCGTTTTTGAACCGAGACTGAAAGACTTTGCTTTCTTAGTAGCTTTCTCACATTATTTTTATACCAAGGTGGATCTTTTCCGTTCTTAATCGACTTTACAGGTACATATTTCTCTGACCCTTTATGTACAATACACTTAAATTTAGTCCACAATTCCTCAACATCCATAATACCGGAACTAAACGATGCCCATTCATTTTCGAAGTGCGATCCTAACAATTGCTTATCGGCTCTTCCCAACAAAAACACGCTCCTAGCCATCTTGATTGGTTTATGAACTTTGGTCACCATCGACACTATGACGATATCATGATCACTAACATCGTCAATATATACTGCGATGGATCAAAACTTTTCACATCAGACATTACGTTTTATTACATTTCTTATTTACTGCCAAGAAACTTCTGTATTCCAGTGAGCCTAAGGAAATTCCTGAAAGCTGAGAGTGCTGTTGAAAACTTTGAAGCAACTTTTAATTGTGAAGCGCAAAGCGCTGTAGGAAGAAGCAATAGACATCTATAGAGCTACAAGGAAAGGAAGAGAATGAAACAGTACATCCGACGAATACCCCTTATTTCCGACAGATCTGGCTTTTTAACTAAGAGCCTGCCGTTTGCAGTGGAACTTGCATTTTCTATAATGATTAATATATTACAGGGCAATCTACTCAATACTGTGGAGGGTATTTGAAATCTCTAAGTCTCTCACACGGACAGCTTTCTATCGCTTGCTGAGGCATGGGCTCTCCACAGAAAATATTCATATTCTGGACAAGTCACAAGAAATATTGATTTTAGTCAGGAAGGAAGGAAGGAATTTTAGCGTTTAACGCCCCGTCGACAACGTGGTCATTAGAGGCGGAGCTTACGCTCAGATTGTTTGGGTAAGGATGGGAAAGGAAATTGTAATTTGAAGTTTTTATGTATAATATGCTTGTAAGTATGGTGTAGTACAGCAAATCTCCAAGAGTACTATACGAACTTTCATGGGGTTTCGTAGGTCAACTGAGAGTACCTTGGGGCAACATATAAGCTTCATTTCATCAAAATCGGATCAGGGGAAGGAAAGATGTAATTTGTAGTTTCTGGTGTATCTTACGTTTGAATTGCTGCGCAGTGCAGCAAACATCCGATAGAGGCGCTGTTACATAGTATACCAAATAACTAATAACTGGCGATGCTACGTTTTATATGCACATAACTAAGGTGTAATACACTGAAACAAGGGCTACGATTTTCCTTACGGCAGCGGTGTAGTGTATTGATGTTGAATCCTTTTTGAAAAATCAGTCACGTACAATGAGGGGAATAATTCTTTGTGTAGCTAATGAAATAAATAATTTTATTCCAATCAGTTAATTAACCACTTAATGCCGGTTGTCGCAAATTCGCCTCCTACCGTTGTGATCCATATATATGGAAGAATAAGTGTTTTCAGACTCCAGCGCCGGTTGTATCAGATTCTACAGTGTCGGCGCAGTGCGAGTGACATGTGCTAGCATCTACCGAGCATTGACTGTCTTTCTATGACAACATTTGTGTAATGTGTGCGTGTTGCTAACCAAGACCTGAGTTTGTGTACATTGTTCCGTGAAATACAGCTAAATACAGAGGTCAGTTTCATTTTGAAAATTATATTTTGTTTTTCTAATATCTTTTAAGTATTATATATCATGTTTAGATATGATAAAGCAGATAAGACTTTCAGTGAACACGTAAATACGGTTTGTGTAAAATATGCATCATCAGGCACTTGGGCACTTCTATGGGCAAATGCAAGCGATAAAATAAAACGAAGAAAGGACGATGGTTTGACAACAGAGGTGTAATTGCTACCAGTGCGTTTCCATCTGCTCATCCGGTGATCATAATAAAAAGATGGAAGCGAAAGAAAAAGCACGCACTCAAGTACCATGCCCTAGCACTGTTACAGTTTACAATGGGAGGGATGGATTTACTTGACGCTCCAATTTCCTGTTATAGGATTTTCGTAAAGTCAAGGAAATGTTACCATAGATTGTTTTTCCACCTAGTTGATCTTGTGATAATAAATTCGTGGTTGCTGTATCGGAGGGATTGTGATGCTTTGGAAATTCCCCGTCGCAAACAAAACGATCTTCTGGAATTCAAATCCAGAATAGCCGATACTCTCTGTAAGCAAGGAAAAGACATGACACGTAAAAAGAGTGGTAGGCGCTTACTAAGTATGGAAACGGAAATTCAACGTAAGAAGCGTCGGGGTCCAATGAAACCAGTCCCTGATAAATCTACCCGTACCGATGAAGTATGTCATTGGCCTTGTGTAATAGGAATGCAAAGATGCAAAAGACCCAGCTGTAAAGGGCAGACAGTCATTATGTGTGCGAAATGCAAACTTCACCTTTGCCTAAACAAAAATTCCAATTGTTTTAGAGTAAAGAAATGTTGATCCTCTGCATTAGATTTATAAGTAACTATAATTGTAATTCAAACGCATGTTCATTTTTTATTAAATAAATAAAATAAATAAATAAAAAAATTCCCTCAATGAAGTATTATAAGCGTTTTATTTCTCAAATGCATGTTGTCGCAAATTTGACACATATCTAATTATACCAACTATGTATAACATTTCTTATATTTGATGTTATAAATGGTCTAAGACCCCAATATTGAGCACAATATATGATTTTTGATTTTTTTCTTGCAGTAGAAATTAATTCAGGCATTAAGTGGTTAATGATCCCCCTATATCGAATATTTCGTTGCCAACGTTAACATAATAAACCGCTGCCTCTCCAAGTAAAATTTATTCCAGGTAGAACACAAAAATTTTGTTCTTCGTAGCTGTATCCCATATGTTTTGCAATGTCACGGAAATAAAAGTGCATCTTTTGATGGGTATAAACACTAAATTGTATATATAGTAGAAATATCTATGGAGTGAGCATTGAATTTTGTGCATGTTCTCAACGTTAAGCTGGAATTACCACGTGATATTGAGACAAATCCACTCTTCCCACACATTTATTTGCTATTACGATTAGTTTGTCTGCGGAGAAGCCCCACCTCCTTTTTGCAGAGCAACCACATAACATGAAATAATATGTAAATAAATGTGTCATAGAAGCAACAACAAAGCTGAGGAAGCGTCGCTAAAAGGTCCATTAATCGAACAAAAAGGGAACAAGATAAAGTCAGCGATTAGTAGATTTATCCCAATATCATGTGACATTTGCACCTTAATGTTGAGAATACAAAATCTGTTCTGCGCATCTGGAAGCTCACTCCAGAGATATTTCTGCTCTCTGCCTGCCACTAGGGATAATATACACACGCGAGCGACAAACTCATCAGAAGCGTCTCTGCTTTCATAATTTTTCGGTACAATATTGTGATTAAAATGTGAAATTACTTACTTTTGGTGCGGACTACATTAAGATAGAGAAGGACGTCTTCTTTTGCAGATACAATTGCACCTAGCTATAATCCGACTTCTGATATTCAGTTCTACTACACAAGGTAGATTTCAACTTCTTGCTTTACGAAATAATCACTGAAGGACGTGGGGACATTTATTAGCTGAAACAGTGGCCGATGATGCTAACACAGTCACGACAATTCACTGACGCCATTCCTTCAACGATTACTTAGACTTACTTTATCGCACATTAATACCACCATGACGTCTTATTTAAACAGACATGAACCGCTCTGTTGACTGAATTACCGGGCTTTCATCATCCGTCGAGTTTTCGATAATAGGAGCACTGCATACAGAATAACTACATTGTCCCCAGTGCTACACTGTAACATATTAATACTTCAGCATACACTAACTGTGAGAGATAAACAGTTTAGTACTACATCATGGAACCAATACATGGCGGTGTTATTACCATTTCTAATCTCAACGATAGAAGTGTTTCCAGAAGTTTACGCCAAACACAATCTAACATTGAATTTACATCGTTCTGGAGTGCAGACTTAAATTAATTTCACTTTATGAACATTCGTCGTTTAAGACAATGGCTTCTACTTAAATTTGACATCTTGGCTATGAGAGTTGAGTAATTGAGAGAGGGATCCAACAAGGATTCTGTTTTTGCTGACGTAGGTCCGGAACCATAAAAAAGTATATCATCACTTTAGAAAAAGGGAGATGGACAGAGAGAGGATAGGAGAAGTAATAACTCAAGGCAGGAATGAATAAATAAATAAATATCCGCGCAACGCTGGGTTTTCAGCTAGTTTTTTAAAAAAGTGTAGTGGGACAATATTCAAATCAGTGACAGCAAATACGTTGACTAAACAAGGTAAGAGCATCTGTCTTTTACAGGTCACTTAAAGTCGACATATAATTTCAAAATGTTTCATATGAGAAACTAAAGTAATATAGAGTGCAATGTTTGTAACGTACACTGTTCTAGATTGTTTAGGTTTGCTATCCACAGAGTTGCAGAGCAAGCAACCTTTCTTTCGAAGGGAAAGGCTATAATTGCTATGATGTGCAATAGAACAGAAAGAAGAAGCACAACTTACGAAACGCGTAATGTAATGTGTGTACTAGTGACCAGTGTGCAGTGTGACCAGTGTGCAGGCCTGGACACCGTGCACGGAAATTCCTGAGCCGGATGTTAGGGGCGGAGGAGGAGGAGGAGACAGCGGCACCCGACCCTTCGGAGCAGGTAAAAGTGTGGCAAGTGTCCGGCGTGGCAAGTGTCCGGACACCGTCGCTCCGCGGGCCGAGGGTATTTAAATCGCCCGCTACCGGGCTAGAACCCAATTCCCTTCGAGCAGCCGTAGCTTGCGGATCTCCGTGCCGGCGCGTTTCCAGGAGCTCAGTCCGTCAGTTAACCTGATGATGGCGGTATGTATGATCGCCGAAATATTGTGCCCGTTGGACACTATAGATCGGCAGTACACCCGTGGATATTTTGATTACTAAAATACAAATTCTGTAGAGGTTTGCAGCGAGGGCACCGAGAGAAGCGGAAACATTTCGAAAGATTGGAAATTGGACTGCAATATTGATTTGGTACGTATGAGAATGATGAATGAAATAAATAACAAGATCGGAAGATTGCGAAAATCGTAACCAACTGATAGAAGGAATGTAGGGCGTCCAAAAGGAAACATGCCCTCAAGGCAGAGTGACGGGAGGTATATGAATAAGGCTTTGGCCTAAGAGGAAGATGGCTTAGACCGTTCTAGTTATCGTACCTGGGACTGAATAGCGCAAAATGGCAATAAAGAATTGTAACGTGAGGATAGTAATAAAGCACTACATATATTAGAAATACGGCACTAAAGTTATCATAGTAGAACTGTAGACACAAACTCACTTTCATAAAATATTTTAAACTCCAGGAAAGCATAATTAAAGAAATGTCTCTCAGTATTCACTTTTTGTATTTTTACAACTCCATTTTGGGTTGAAATATTTTACTGTGGACTTATAACTGATGAAATGCAATTCCGTTAACAGTCTTTCTCTTCTGCATCAGCTAAGCATTTCAGCTAAACCATAACATGGCATTCATCAGCGAACATCTTTCGTCTTTTTTCAGTTTATGTGCTTCAAAGTAAGAGCTTTTAATTAATGCCTCTGATGAATGAATATCAGCACTGGAATAACCTGGAATAGGATCATACCATTAACTAATGTAGTAGACTTGAATGAAGCTCGAAGAACACGGAATTTGGCACATGCTACTTGGAACTCTAGAGAAGGCACTGCTTAGCACAATGATTGCAAATAAAAGTTTTTCGGCCATTCGCAACAATGCAACGGGGTATCCATAGAAGAGGTTCAAGCCCGGCCACTGCCGAAATTGTTAATGCAAATATCATCAGCATAGGCGGCTCAAGAGGTCGACTGGATGAAAGTCACTCTCGTTTGTCCAACTCTGTTGCCTTTGTGACAGACCTTTGAGAGCCTGATGACGTGACAGAAGATTGGAGCAGTGAGAACACGGAGGGTAGTATTGGAACTGAAGGGTGAACTGATGGACTTCAGAAGAAATAAGATAGAAAGTATAGATAAAATTCAACTGGAATTTCGAAAACGATTGAGAGAAGCCAGAGATAAACGATTATTACAAGAGGTGTGTCATGGCCATTAAAATGGCTACGCCACGAAGGTGACGCGCTACAGATGCGAAATTTAACCGACAGGAAGACGATTCTCTGATATGCAAATGATTAGCTTATTAGAGCATTCACACAAGGTTGGTGCTGGTGGCGACACCTAAAACATGCTCACATGAGGAAAGTTTCCAACCGATTTCTCATATACAAACAGCAGTTAACAGGCGTTGCGTAGTGTAAGGAGGAGAAATGCGTACCATCATGTTTCCGACTTTGATAAAGGTCGGATTGTAGCCTATCGCGATTGCGGTTTATAGTATCGGGACATTGTTGCTCGCGTTGGTCGCGATCCAATGTCTGTTAACAGAATATGGAATCGGTGGGTTCAGGAGGGCAATATGGAACGCCGTGCTGGATCTAAACCGCCTCGAATCACTAGCAGTCGAGATGACAGGCATGTTATACGCATGGCTGTAACGGATCGTGCAGCCACGTCTCGATCTCTGAGTCAACAGATGGGAAAGCTGCACTAACAGTTTCACGACGTTTGCAGCAGCATTTACTATCAGTTCGGAGACCATGGCTGCAGTTACCTTTAACGCTGCATCACAGACAGGAGCGCCTGCGATAGTGTATGCATTGCCGAACCTGTGAGTACGAATGGCAAAACGTGATTTTTCCGGATGAATCCAGGTTCTGTTTATATCATCATGATGGTCGCATCCGAGTTTGGCGACATCGACGTGAACGCACATTGGGAGCGAGTATTCGTCGTCGCCAGACTGGCATATCACCCGGCGTGACGGTACGAGCGACGCCACCTACAGAAGAGGCCTGTCAGCGCTGGCTTCAAAAGGCAGTGAGGTCATCATGGGAGTTGCCGTCATTGTGTTGTTTGCTTTGATGTGAATTAGCGTTTCCGAAATCTGAAAGTATTGTTCTCTGTGTTGTTTGGTACTTTTCAAAATGCCTTACGAATGTTTAGTGCCTAATTGCAAAGGGAATTACGCAAGTGGCCCAAAGGTAAGTGTGTTTTCCTTTCCAGAAGACGAAATACAAAGGCTTAAATGGATCTGTAGAGACGATTTTCAGCCAACGAATAATTCTAAGGCAAGTAATTGATTACCCGTAAATACATTACGTTATCGATTGGCCTTTGATATGATTCTAATAATTATGTGTAATAGTGTTTCAGAAATAATGGATTGCGATTTTCATTTTGTAGGTCTGTGAACTGCATTTTCAGCAGCATGATGTGGAACGAGGAACGAGTTGTAGGACAGTAAAACGGGAAGACTGTTAACAGCGCCCTTATCGAAGCCTAGATTACTTAAAGGTAGATTATTTCGATGTATATTGTTATATTGTAACCATTCGAATAGAAAATAATTGAATAATCTACAGATCACACTGTTTATAAGCAGTCCAAAAGAAACTTACGAATATTTTATTGCTTCAGGAGCTGTAGCGTCTGTGTTTCCAAAATGCCCATCTTATATGTCAAAAACTACAGCGAGGAGGGAAGATCCTGAAGACAGAAGAACAAGGAAAGAAAATGAACAGCTAGCACTTGCACTCGAAGAAAGTGTGGTGACATCATCTGAGGCTCGCCGTCAAGATAATGCTCTATATATTAATGAACTAAAACGAATCTTAGTTCTAAAACGTTGCACCCTGATTGGTCTGTTGTAAAGAAAGGTAAACGTGTTTGTTTATAATTATAACTGAGGAACCTCAGCCAAGAATGAGGTGTTGTGTCAAAATTAACGAGGACTTGAATTTATCAGTTGGTTTCGATGATGTGGAAGTAAAAAGTGCGTCAGACACTAGATTTACAGTCGTTGTGCCAGGTATTAACAAGGTGGAAAAAAATTATGCACAATATACATTGTGCATTTGTGTAGCATTTATCTGGTAAGCATTCAGTTGCTTACTGTGTACCTGCAGTGGAAAAAGTAATAGCTCGTTTTGAAGAAATATTTCCTGAGAGACGTAACGCTTTGGCTTACCTCAAAGAACAAATAATTTTAATAAGCAATGACATGTTATTCCTGGGAGACGATCGTTTTCTCCACCCTGGTATATTCTATTTCACCACACGCTTACAAATTTATCAGGAGTTCAGGTAATCTCATCCTACCTTCACCAGGCACACTGAGGTCAGTATGCTATAAATTAAACACGGATCCTCAAAGAAAGCAGACCGATATCCCAGGTTGAAACTGATCTTACTTTTGCACAAAATAAAAAACCAGATTTTTGCACCATTAGTCACAAATATATGAATAACTAACCACGGCAAATTGTTTAAATATTTACAGCACAACCTGATGACATTCATCTAGAAACGGTATTATTCGGTTTTTGAAAATATCCCAGACAGCTCAGTAATCTTTGTCCGTTATCAAGATACAACCAAAATACCGGGAAGTTTCGGTAGTAAAAATGCCGATTGCGCTGAAAAAGGCCCCTCAAAAAGTTTTTTGAGTGTTTTCCAGACGATAAGAAAAATCTACTCGGCGAAGCTTTTTTCTACATGTTACAGATTGATTTATTAGTTTGATGAAGAGGAGATTTTATCTTAGTTATTCATCACAGTTAATATGGAGAATCCAGATTAGTCAAGTATTGCAACATAGATGAAAGAGATTACAGCAAAACAGCAACATTCACTACACTTTCCGAATGATTCATTTTTGGTCATACGTTGCTGTCTATGAAATATAGATGAAATATCGAAATATCATTTAATGTTCATAACAGATAGATATCTTATTTGGTTCACGAGATATCAGCCGTGAACGATAGCATGCGATGACAACATGTTGCAAAATGCGAGTTTTAAAGAGACATATCTTGGGAGGAAGAAATGACTGAAATGTTATCTCTGTGTTGTTTAGATATTTATGTTTAAAATCAGTTTCCAGTTTTCAAAAAAGTCTATTCGTTATCACTATCTGTTAGGAAATTTTGTACCAAACTACCAATTTGTTTTACTGCTACATCTGCACTTTCTAATCATGGCGAATTCAAATGTTCAAATGTTTGTATAGTCTATGGGACTTAACTACGGGGTCATCAGTCCCTAAACCTACAAACTACTTATGAACTAACTAAGACTAAGGACGGCACAAATGTCCATGCCCGAGGGGGGTTCTAACCCTCGACCGTAGTGGCCGTGCAGACCGTGACTGAAGCGCCTCAGTCTTGTTGTTGTTGTTGTTGGCTTTTTTAAAGGGGGCTAAACGGCTAGGTTATCAGTCCCCTGTTCCTAGCTAAGAGAGAGCATCTGTCAGTGAGCACGTAAGAAGTATGGCACTTCTAATGCATGAGACGGTCAAGGTGAGAATACATGCGAAGACAACATTTAAAGGTAAAAATCACTAAAGCAGTGGACAAAAAGGACAATAACACTAAAAGAGCACAGCAGAAGATTGTGGCTGGCTGATCACATAGATAATATAGGATGAGCCAGCCGTTCTGCACATACTAAAATGCCAGTCGTACATGGTACTGACAGGATGAAAGTAAAAACATATTAAAAGCGGTGAAATGGCAGGTGCCTGAAATATCAGTGTTAGGGACCCACTATTAAATCACATGATAAAAACCAGCAGCGCGAATAAAATCTAAAACACGTTCAACCATAGCAGCATCGTCGCCTAGCATAAAAGAAAGCGCAACTGGCAGATTAAAAGAGTGTCGCAGGGCAATAAAAAGTGGACACCGTGGCCGGCTCATGGCGAATCGTCGCAGTTTTTGCAATACGTTCTTTAGATGATGATCCGAGGAAGCCTTGTTATACTTTTTCTCGCAATACTATCCGATATGCGTAGGTTATAAGTTACCGGAGACTTTTACGTAAAATCTACAGGAAATATGCGGTATGACGTGTTACTGTAATCTTCAGAAACGTGAGGAACGAACATTACGGGTTCTTGATTCGGAGGTCACGATACTATCTTTCATCTCGGCTAGTATCGATAGGATGCATAGGATGTGTGCCTACTGTGTGCGGATGCAGGAGGAGTTGCCCGCAGCTCGCGAACAGCTGAGCGTGCTGCTAGCTACGGTCAGCCGTCTTCAGGCTGCTGTCTTGGGGTGCAGCAGCGGTGGGTAATCTGGTGCGATGTGTGGGACATCTCAGGTATCTCATGCTTCGCTCTCTGTCCCTGTTGTCGAGGCACCTTCAGGTGTAGCAGACGTGGTGGAGCCGCCCTCTCCACAAGGGGAGTGGCGGGTTGTACGGCGTTCGCGTAACTCGAGGCGGAAGACCAATGTGGAGGCTGGACATCCGTCCACGCCCGTTCGTCCTGTGAGTGGATATGTGGCCACTCCTTCAGCAGGGTCCGAGCAGGTGCACGGGGAGAGGGGATTATTACTTATTGGGAGCTCCAATGTTAAGCGCGTGACCGAGTCCCTTAGGCAGATGTGTCGAGATCCGGAAAGAAGTCCAACGTACACTCGGTTTGTCTGCCGGGGGGCCTCATCCGAGATGTGGAGGCGGCCTTGCCGACGGCTATCGAAGGTGTGGGGTACGGTCGACTGCAAGTCGTGGCTCACGTCGGCACCAATGACGCTTGTCGCTTGGGTTCTGAGGACATCCTCAGGTCATACGAGCGGCTAGCGGAATTGGCGAAGGCTGCTGGCCTCGCACGTGGTATGCAAGCAGAGCTGTCGATTTGTGGCATTGTTCCCAGGGTTAATCGGGGTCCTTTGGTTTGGAACAGAGAGGAGCGTTTGATGCAGAGGTTTTGCCGACTCTGTGACAGTCGTGGCTGCAAAATTCTGGTTCTTTTTTATCGAGCGGGGAATGTTGGGCGCCCGTAGATAGATCAGGGATGCACTGCACTAAGGAAACGGCTGCTCTGGTAGCAGAGTATTTGTGGAGTGCACACGGTTCTTTTCAGGCTCTTGATGTGCAATCGCATGTCAACATTTAGACAGTGTATTCAGTCCGCATTCAGAACTATAACTCTACTATCAAAATATTAGTCGTAAACTTTCAAAGCATTAAAAAACCATGTTCCCGAATTTGCCGCGCTGCATGAAAATACTGTGCTCAGAAAGTTTTAGGCACCGAAAGCTGGCTAAGTCATGATGTGGCAATTTCAGAAATATTAGCAATGCGTGGAATGTATACCGTAATGACAGACTGGACGCAACATGAGGGGGAGCGTCGATCGCCGTGGACTAAGATATTGTTTCTACTGAGGTCGTGGTTGAGAGTAACCGTGAAGTAATGTGGACACATATAACACGTCTAAGAGAAGTAAAGTTAATTGTTGCGTATATTTGAGAGTCCCCCAGTGCTGCTGTTACAGTTGTAGAATCATTCAAAGACGATCTACGCCAGGTAGTGCGTAGGTATCTGGGCCATACAATATTAGTTGGGGGAATCTTCAATATTAGTAGATTGGTACCTCTTTAGTCTCATTTCGGGCAGTAAAAACAAGCAGTCCGAAAAGTGTCGTGAGTAGTTAAATCGGCAACCCACACGCAATGGAAATTAGCCTTATTAAGGATAGCTATGTATAGGAGTTAGTGAGCATGATATCGTCATAGCGCCAATGATGACCAAAGTTAATAAACCTATCAAGAAGGTAGGAGCATGTTTATGTTATAATGAGCCGATGAGCAGTTAGCATCGCACTTAGAAAATGAATAGACATCGTTTAGTTCCTGTACAATGGATGTTGAGGACTTGTGGGCCAAATTTAAATGTATTGTAAATAAAGGGTTAGAGGAATATGTGTCTGTAAAGTCGATTAACGATGGAAAACATTCACCGTGGTATAATAATTATGTTAGAAAGCTACTGAGAAAGCAAAGGCTGTTGCACTCTCGGTTCAGAAAAGAACACGCAAATGATGACAGGCACAAGTTAGTAAAGATTCGTGCGTCTATAAACAGATCGATGAGTGAAGCATACAACAATTATCACAGCCATACCTTAGCTAAAGATCTTTCCGAGTCCCCCAAAAAATTCTGTTCCTTTGTAAAATCGATAAGCGGGTTTAACGTCACTATCGAGTCACTCGTTGATCATTCCGGGGCAGTTATAGAGGAAAGCAAACGGAAAGCTGAAGTTCTAAATTTAAAAAGTGGATCATCCCTGAATTTCAAAGTGTAGGCCGCACCTGAAGCTATGCAACCAACATGGCGTAGCTGTGTCACAGGTCGTCAAATCATTCCACAGTACAGTTATTACCTACGCACAATACATACGAAGTCTCCTATTTCTTCTTACAGCATTCAGGCAAGGTGCAAATCAATAGTTTTGTACTACAAATATTAGAATACACGTCATTAGAGATGAGACAGTAACACTTGTGAATTAAATGTCGTTGCAATAAGTGAAAAGTCAAATACGTTATCACACTTGTTTAATATTATTGTTTTCGTTCGCGATCTGAATCTGAACGCACTGTTAAGCAAACAACAGTTATGTGCCTGATCGAGATGCGTTTACAGGTCACGCACTTTTTCGTGGCCCCTCTCTGATCGGCAGAAGTCAGCTGAGTTCGTGCGTCTACAGAATGGTTATGCGCTCTACCAACCTTACCTCGTAACAGCATTGTACACTTTAGACCTCGTCAATGTATTGTTGATTTGTGCTTGGTTTCGATTATTGTCTTCCACTTTGTTATTTGCTAAAGTACGTCCACCTACTCTGACGACTTCTTTTAGAAAAAAGTGGTATGAAGAATGTTAATTCTAATTGTTATTCAGTTACAACAATAAAAAGAGGCAGCAAGCGTAGCTACACCCGCTTAATCAGCCGCTTTAAATCATTAATATTTCGTAGATATTCTATTACTCAAACATTAAAGTGGTACTGAATTTCGTGTTCCATTTCTGACGCCTTAACCCCTTGCATGTTGTTTCTTTTAAAACCTGTAATCTATACGCCGTAAGCTAAGGCAGTGGGAGAAAGAGGCGGGACTTATCTAACAGCCAATGCGCTACGAGCTGATTGCAAGCTTCAGCTCGCAACAGTCTGTGCTCAGGGGCAACGTTTAAGTGCGTGATCTGTAGGCGTAAATAGACGTAAAACACTGACGTTTTCATTTGTATCGGTTTCCAAGACCGATATCTGAACCCAGAAATATTGTTGCTGAGAGATAATCGCTGAAGTTATGTAAAATAGTATAATCACAGATGTCATACATCATAAAGCTGTGGAATAGAATGCAGTATATTGATGATTTGTTAACTAAGCACAATCAGATGTCAGATATTAAATATGTTCACAAATAGCGTACCTGAAACGACGGCACAATTAAATTTTTTCCGGCAGAGACTCGAACCCGGCACCATTGATATTGTTTGATAAGAAAGAATACTGCTGATATATTTATTGTTTTTTTTTCCGGAGACTCAAACCCCTCAGATATCGTCACTCTTCACCTTACACGATGAGGCGCCAACTATCACATTGTTGTTCACTACTACTTAGGGCCACACCGTTCGTAGAGACGTGGAGGGGTTTGGTATTTTGCGAAACTTTGTTTTAATTAGTAACGCATGGACATGTGCAATGTTGATTTGAAACAAGGCAGAGTCCTTCGTTCTTTACTCGGCGGTACTGGAGGTGCAGATGGTATTTTGGTGGCCGTTAAAGCTGTTACCCCCAGCGGGAATCGGACCCATGCCTTGGCCTTTACAAGTTAACCTCACCCCGGCCTCTAGCGAATTAAAGATGTGTTAGCACAATGTTTTCTCTTAATGGACTACTCATTAGGTGGTACGACCCGTCAAAGAGCTCAGATGTGTCTGGCTACGTAAGACATTCTTGGCCGCAGGGGATGGCCATGTATTCTGAAGCGACTTATCGCGGATTTTTCATATTATACTACGTTTTAGTATGCTACATTACGATTTTGTATGGCATTTTGCTATACGCTTATTTAACTATGGGCTCATTTTAATCAAGATTGTTGGGTAGCTGTTGCCACGATAACTTGAATATTACGCATTGTTAAAGTTATGAGGAGCGTCGATTATGCATTAGAAAAAGGCTTCTGAAATTGGGAAAGTAACTTCGTTTTGACATATATTACTCACCACGTTCAGGAACACAAGCAGACTTCGATGAAGGAGGTTTCTGCTTACTGGTACGGCAATGACAAGGACCCCGATAAATGGCAAGTTTGTCGAGCAATTATTCTTCACGGTGTGGTTACCTTCAATGGTCATATTGAGGTTAAAAAAAGCAATGCGGATTCTGATACAATGTCGCATGGAAAATGCGATTACATGCGAAGCATAATAACGAACTATAAGGATGGGGGAGAACTTCATTGTCTGCCATTTCATAGGTTGTGTATTGGGATTGGTCGGAATAGATGTCCATTTCAATGGATATATCAGTACTTGTACGGTAAGGTTCAGTTGTCCATTATATCCACGTGCTTTTCGAGAGTCAGCGGCAGAGAAATAACGACAGTGATTAAAAAAATTGTGAAAAGAAGCACGTAGATACTGATAAATATGTCAAGTGAGGGGTATCAGGAGGGATGGCATGATCTAGGAATGAACAGAAGTGCAGAACGGGAAAATAAAATAATGAAATGCTGGCAAAGTACTCCTTACTTAGACATATATCACAGTTTGTTTTAGGGCCAAGAGAACAGGAACGAATGTTTTACAGAACGAAAGATGGATCATCGGAGATGTAAAAGAACACTGCTTCATAAAGAATACCGATGACAGTAAAGGAAGTAGACATTTAAAGAGACAGTATTGTTTTAACGGAAACCACTAATTCTTTACAGCGTTTTGGGGGAATACACCAAAAGGGCAAATGAGGTTATAATGTGAAGGAGTTAACAGAGAGAGAGAGAGAGACTGGAGGAGAAATTAACAATGAATAAATGCCAGACAAATCTTTTGCATTTTTTATTAAGGACGGAGGGTGTATTAATGGATGGAGGCGTATTTGAAATAACAAAAATTACTTTAACAGCGTCCATCTAAACTGATTACTCTGTATACGTAAAGTCTGGGTATCAATGAAATAAAAATAGGATATTGAGTGAAATGAGAAGCATTGAATTAAAATTTGAGTCACAGGTGGGAATTGAACCCAGACTTCCATACTTACTTTCATTCAATACAGCTCCTTTCACTCAATGTCTTTCTCATATTGAACGGAAAACTCTCTCTAGGTATATAAATTTAGAATAAAAATAGGATTATAAGGGAACTGTATATTTAAAAAAAAACTTCAATATAAAAGTAGCTCAAAGGAAAAAAAACTCTATTTTATTTCAGTTGCCAAGAGATCTGCTATAGTCTCTTACTTATGAAGTATGACAACAGAGGCGAGATGAAAAAAGAAAAAAAAAAAAAAAGAACATTTTAAGGGCTAATAATTTATTTAGAATCCCACATTATTTGTTTCTTCTGTAATTCATCTCTGCAGATAACTTATAATGCAATCGGACCAGTTTCTGCGGCGTGCTGGGGGCTGTTGGCCACCACCGCGACCGCCAGCTGGCTGATTTCCACCAAGCCTCGCCTCGGGACCAGCTGTGGTTGACCGGCCAGCCCGGAGCTCACAAGCCACTGCTGATATAGACTCTGGTCGCAAAGCCAGGCTCAACTCTTGTAGTATCACAAGTTTCTGCAAACCTACCATAATGTGTCGTAGAAACTACCACAGCTAAAGCTATTTTGTTATACAATGAGCATCCATGTTATCTTTTGACACTTCATTCAAATGTTTAACGAAGTTAAAGAATAGAATCATTATAAACGTAGCTGCAAAGTAATGTTTCACCTAGATAGCAATCATACAACACAGTAAATCTTTCTTTTCAATGTTCTGCATTAGATCTAGACATAAAAAAATATGTATTTAACTTAGAAAACTATGCATATTGGAATATTAAACAGTTCTGGTATCAACAAAACAAATGTAAATATGTAGTATATCATTGACGTTTTGCACAGTTATAAAGTGTTCTCCATGTCTCTGAAACAGTAAGTGCTACACACTTCTGCTACACAATTCTGCTGGGGCCCTTCATTTACACGATTGTTTTTTCACAGTGAAGTGTTTAGTCATGGGTTCATCGAATCGCTTCAGTTTCTCGTCTGTTCCACGCTTATACGAAGATCGAAAATAACAAGTACTAAAAACGATATGTGCGAGTTAGAATTACCATTATGTTATTCTTAAAATTCAGATCAAATGTTGGAATATGTGTGAAATCTTATGGGACTTAAGTGTTAAGCTTAACAGTCCCTAAGCTTACACAGTACTTAAGCTAATTATTCTAAGGACAACACACACATACCGATGCCCGAGGGAGGATTCGAACGTCCTCCGAGAGCAGCAACCCGATCCATGAATGGCGCCTTAGACCGCACGGCTACTCTGCACATCATTTTTACAATTGTAACACCATACTTGGTATGGTAATGAGCACAAAAGCGTTTTGCATTCGTAGGAGATGGTTGGTGATTGAAATCTCAAGGTTGTTTTAATATTGCATCCCCAGCTTATCCCCCTGCCCTTTCCGCCCCCTACCCAACCTATATATAAAAACAGAAAACTTCTGAGACCTTCTTTCCGATAATTAACCATACTGCAAAATCAGATATCTTTTTTCAACTTTTTCAACGTCCTCCATCTATCACGTCAAGTAGTAATCGCACACAGCTCAGCAATACTGCGGAAGAGATGGATCAATTGTAGGTTTGGCAGTCTCTTTGGGACATTTGTTTTGTTTATCGATTTCTCAAGGCCTAACGAAAATTTTCTGGTAATCATGTGGTGAACTATACACATATTTATGTTTAGGGTCAATTGAAGCAATTTGTACGGTAAAAATATAACTTCAATATGATTTTAAAATTGGCTTTGCTTTTCTGAGGTGTTTTCTAGACGGCAGCATAATCTGCCTCAAATATTTCTCCAATATAGAAGTCAGACAGTGGGTAAAATGTTACTGTCGCTCCAGTTTCTAATTGAGAGCACCTGCCTCTTAATATTTAGAGCATCGATATTTTCATGTGGCCGCGGCAGAATGGCCAAGCGCATTGAGGCGCACTACGCCTGAACTCTTGAGGTAATGGGCAAATTGCCATGAGCAGTGAGTGCAAATTGGAAACAGCAACTATGTAAGTAGTGTGAGGAAGTTTGGGTCTCGAGGGTGATGATGGGGTAAAGGAGGGGGCCGTAGGCCACGCTCCAGTGATGAACATTGTTTTCCCGCTCGTGCAGTGGTTACCGTAACTGCTCAGAGAGCAGTAGGAATGGGTCCGAATTCCGGCTGGGCACCACTGTTCAGCTTCCCCAATGCGAGCACTCAGCGGCCACAAGCAGCTCGTGTCGGATTATTACTTTTAATCTACATTCTTCTCTGTCATCCCAGGATGCAATACAACTATCATCAGACATGATCCACCGTGTTGTCATTTCACTACCATAGTCGTACCAGGGAGATCATTTTTCTACAGGCAATGTCTTTCTCGAGTGGTCCAACACTTTGTGAGACTTATGATTCTATATTTGCATGAACTACTGAGTACTCGCAAACTCATTCCGTATTTATAGCGTGCGATAAAGATTGTTGGTAGCTTCAGCAATAATCAACTTCGAACCATATCGCTTTCCTTAGGAGTAAAGTCACAGTTGGGCGACTGGGATCGTGATGTCCTGTCTGCAAGGTAACATTTTGCACTAACTGACGAAGAGTTATCTAGTGAAAAGGGCGTGGCGAGTGTAATTCTTCCAGTAAAGTGAAGTAGACTTCTCCTGTTTCCAACCAACAGAACATTGCTCTTAGATTTGACCAGCTAATACTGCTGACTAGTAAACACAGAAAAGCAAATCAATTGCGAAATGATTTTGAATTTGTATCTTCACGGAAGATATGGCGACAATTTTCTATAAACATCAATAATCATTTGCCTCTGAACGTGATTACTCAAAGAGTTTCGTAGGGATTCTGGATATCGATAAGCAAAACAAACTTAAAGGTTACACATATAACGAAATTCTTGGGGATGCAATTAGAAAGAATGTTAACTGTGAATAACACATGTTACGGCGAAGGTGAAACAAAGGGTCTGTTATTGACACAAGCGTTAGAAGATTTAAGCGTCTCCTAAGGAGACTGCCAACCTTACAATTGCTCCACCTGTTATGCAGTATTGTTCAGCAGTGTGCAATTATTACCTGACGGGATAGAGGGAGGACGTAGAGAAACTTGAAAGAATATATGAGATTATATCTCGCATATAAGATATTTGGCAATTGTATGTATTATTATTATTTCGAGCTTCGTATAAGCGTGGAGCATTCGAGAAACTGAAGCGATTCTTTGAACACATTACGAAACCCTTCACTGAGAATAACAGAACAATCGTGTAAATGAAGGGCGCAGGCAGAAGGTAATTTCCGTTGTCTAGAACGTAATGTTTCAGAGACACTGAGAACACTTTACAAGTGCACAAAAGTCAATGATATACTACATATTTACATTTGCGTTCTTGATACCAAAACTGCTTAATTTTACAATATGCATAGTTTTCTCAGTTGAATACATATTTTCTTATGTCTAGATCTAATGCAGAACGCTGAAATGAAAGATTTACTGTGTCGTAAGATTGCTATCTAGGTGAAACATTAAGTGGTAGCTACGTTTATCATGGTTCTATTCTTTAACTTCATTAAATATTTGAATGAAGTGTCAAAAGACAACGTGGATGCTCGTTTTATAGCAAAATAGCTCTAGCTGTGATAGTTTCTACTACACATTAGGGCAGGTTTTCAGAAAATTGTGATACTTCAAGGGCTTTGCGACCGGGGCCTGTATTAGCCATGGCTTGCGAGCTATGGGCTGGCCGGTCAACCACAGCTGGTTATATGCATTATGGAAGAAACGAATAATGAAGGATTCTGAATAAATTATTAGTCCTTAAAATGTATTTTTTTTAATCTCGCCTGAGATGTCATATTTCGTTAGTAAGTGACTATGGAAGATTTCTTGCCAACTGAAATAAAATATTTTTATTTCCTGTGAGCTACTTTTATATTGAAGTTTTTTTTTAATAAACAGTTCCCTTATTATCCTATTTTTAGAATAAATTTATATACCTAGAGACAGTTTTCCGTCCAATATGTGAAAGAGATTGAGTGAAAGGAACAGTATTGAATTAAAGCAAGTATGGAAATCTGTGTTCGATTCCCGCCCATGGCACAAGTTTTAATTCAAAGCTTCGCCTCTCACTCTATATCCTATATTTCCGTTTCACTTATACCCAGCCTCCATGCACATAGAGTAATCACCTTGGATGGATGCTGTCAAAGTAATTTTTGTTATTTGATATACGACATTCTCCTCCCCTCCATCCATTTACTCTCCGCCCTTCACAAAAGAAGAAAACGATTTGTCTTTTATTTATTCATTGTTCTTTTCTGTTCTCTGTCACTCCCTGTCGCCTCTCTTACATAATAACCACAGATTCCCTATTGGTCTTTTCTCTCAAAACGTTATAATGAAATCTATTGGTTTCTGTTGAAGCACACCTTCTCTTTTAATTTATGGTTTCGTTACTGTCTACCAATAATCCATTCTTCGTTCTGTGAAATACAGAGCACCGGTGTTTCGATTGAGTTCCTCTGCTTTCATTCCAACTGTTACAAATGGTATACATTTTTCCGTTTTAGAATTTGTTTTCTAACGGGTAAACGACGCTCCTCGCAACCTTTACGATGTGTAATATTCCATGTATTATGTTAATAGCTATGCTACGAACTTGAGCGCCGTACAGAGCCCTCCATCGGGCATGAATGTGTGTGTTGTCCTTAGGTTAGGATAGTTTAGGGACTGATAACCTTAGCAGTTAAGTCCTATTACATTTCATAGACATTTTTTCTACAAACTTGAGCAACATGAGAGCATAGTGAAATAAGCATATAGATCATGCCATACAAAATCACCAAAGAGCATGCAGAAACGTATTATACTGCCATACGCAACGTTACATAATTTTACATACCGTGTATAATTTTTTTTGTTGTAGTCCAAATGGACCAAACAGCTGAGGTCGCGGCCGCAACTCCTCTACAAGAAGCCTTAGACAGCGCGGCCGAGAAATTACTTTTACGTAGACAGATACCGACGAACTATTTTACTTCTCGTACGAAATGTTCTGCACTCCATTTTGACAAAAACATTATACTACCACATATACAAATCGGCAGTTGGCCGGGATGAAGTTAGCTTGTAACGCCTAAGATATGGTTTGATTCCTGCTGCGATAAAGATTTTTAACTGTCGCAGACATACCCCTTTCCACCTTCAGTAACGCCAAGTAAAGAATTAAGGACTGTGGCGTGTTCAAATCAACATTACACATGTCCATTCGCTACTGACTACAACAAAGTTGGATTAGTTTTCGTTGTTTCCTCAAAATGCCAAACCCCTCCAGGTCTCTACGAACAGCGCGATCCTAATTACTAGTAAACGAGATTGGGAGAGTTGTTACCTTGTCGTCTGCGGTCAACGCTGACGATAGGCAGGATGTTGGATTCCCAGGCAGCACAACGTTATTTATTGAGCTACTTCAAAATGCTAATGGTGAGAACAGGAACTATTCCACCTCTTTGCGTATATATATAACGAACAGGGCCGGGGTTGAGTCCCTGCCGGGAAAGAAGTCAATTGTATAGTCGTTTCGAGTTCAAATATAGCGCTATCTGTGATTGTATTTAATACCTGACGGGCGATAGTGCTTAATTAACGATTCATGTACGTACTGCGTTCTATTCCACAATTTTTTACTTTTCACACCTATGAGTTGCACTGTATTATATACCTTTAGTGGTTACCTCTCAGAAACAATTCGAACTTCCTGCAATTCCTGGTGCAATGTTATAGTTAACCATACATTCCTGGGGTCGAACATTGGCCTTGTAAATTGATACCAGTGAAAGCGTCAATGTTTTACGTCTCTTTATGCCTAATCTAGTCTCGATCAGAAACACAAGCTTTTTTTTGCTAAACAGTGCTTTCAAATTCAGAGCACGAACAAAAACTCATTGTGTCATTAAAAGAATTTGATAAGGTATCCGATTTGTTACTTATTGTAATCAAATTCAATTTATGTTGCTTTCTCGTCACTAATAACTTGTAGTCTAATGTTTTTTATGACGGTATTGAATTACATGTGGATTGACTGCCATAAGGAGCAATGTTCTCTACTGCTTCTTATTGTACCCTTTGTGAATAAGCGAACGACTCTACTCCACAGGGGTTTTGTGTGTAGAGTATCCGCAGCACAGCTACGTTAGTTGGGTTGTATTTAGCAGTGACCCACTTTATTTGCTGTCAAGTGTACCTTCATTTGATCAACGCACATTGTAACAGGTATATATGTACGGAGTATAAATTACGGGAAAAGAAAAACAAAGCTTCCTCAAAAATAAAAGAATCAAATGTTTGTAAATCTAAGGTACTTAACTTATTTGTTGTATGATAATCACTTCATCAATCTATCCCCATTAAATTTTGAAGCCATAGACACAATGACAAATTCTTTATATTGACAGTGACATTCTAAGCATCCTACTACTGTGTCAGCTGGTAGTTCTGAAATATTCCGCCTATGGCGCCACTTATCATTGTACTTCTGGACTACTGAACTTTAATCTGCTAAGCGACTGATTTATCAGTCACCTGCTCCTCTCTTTATGCTTTTCTTCAACTACTTTGAGTATTACTGTTTTCCCAAAGTCTTTTTTCCCTTAATATCGTTACTCTTTTACTATAAGCCTCATCCATAGACACTTTGTTAGCAGCTGATTGTTATTCATTCCATAATCTTTGCACTTAGCGTTGATTCCACTGCTAGCATGTACATTTATTAAGCAACAGTACAAAAATGTAAGTGTTAATTTTATCCCATTATATGAACTTAGCTTTATTACAATCTGTTTGGTTCGAAACTGCTTCATATTTCTGTAATCGACTTCTATAGCCTTCTGTAATCGTTTTCTATAGCCTTATTGTATACAAAAGCACTTGTTTGTCTGTATAGAGACCAGAAGAAGAGCACTCATGCGCCCGAAACCGGTCGTTAAAGTTAAAAATAAATAATGACAAGCAACTGGTTGCTGCATTTCATTAATTTATGTACTTAACTACGTTGGTCATCAGTCCCTAGGCTTTCAAACTACTTACACTAACTTATGCTAAGGATAATACAAACACCCATGCTCGAGGGAGGAGTCGAACCCCCGACGGCATACGGCCGCGTGCACTGGAGATGGGCGCATTATTGCGCACAGCTATTCTGCCAAATGGGGTGCTCCGTGGAACTCACAGACGTCGAACGTGGCCAGGTGATCACTTGTATCAGATGTCTTACGCGAGATTTCTCCACTGCTAAACATCCCTAGATCCACTGTTTGTGATGTGATAGTGAGGTGGAAACGTGAAGGGATGCGTTCGGCACGAAAGACAGGACGACCTCGTGACCTAGTCTGGTGATTGACAGACACCGCTAACAATTGAAAATGTTCTTATAGTATAATAGGCAGGCATCTAACCAGATCAACACACATGAATTCCAAATTGTGTCCACTACAGGTACTATGACCATGGGATGTGAGAACATTTGGATTTCATTGTCGAGAAGAGGCTGCCCATTAGCTCGAATGTTCAAATGTTTGTAAACCTATCGGACCAAACTACGTGGTCATCAGTCCGTAGCTTACGAAGTACTTAAACGAAGGTAAACTAACCTAGGGACAAACACACACACACACCCATGCCCCAGGGAGGCGAGCAACCGCGCGTCCGCAGCGAGGCGCCTCAGACCGCTCGGCTACTCCGCCGCGGCTGCCCATAAGCCACACATTACGCAAATTAATGCCAATCGACACTTTGCGTGGTGTAAGGAGCGTAATCACTGGACGATTGACCAGTGGGAAAACGTTGTGTGAGGTGAGGAATCACGGTAATGACGTGGTGATCCGCTGACAGGGTGTGGGTGTAGTGAATGCCTGGTGAACGCCACCTGCAAGCGTGTATAGTGCCAACAGTAGAATACGGAGGCCGTAGTGTTATGGTGATTTTCATAGAGAGGTCAAAGAAACCTTGTAGCTTTGCATGTCACTGTCACAGCACAGGAATACATTGGAGATATAAGCACCCTCTTGCTTCCCATTTTTGAAGAGGAATGCGGGAATGGCGATTGCATCTTTCAACACAATCAAGAACCTGTTTATAATGCACGGTCAGTCAGAGTGTTTACACGCCAATAACATCACTGTAATGGACTGTTGTGCATAGAGTCCTGACTTGTATAGAAAATCTTTGGGATGTTTTTTGAAGGCCAAGCCAGACCTCACCTACCTACATCGATATTTCTTCTTACTGCAGCACTCCGTGAAGAATGGCTTTCCATTCCCCAAGAAACCTTTCCGCACCTGATTGAACGTATGCCTGCGAGACTGGAAGCTGTCATCAAAGCTAAGGCTGAGTCAACACCGCACTGAATTCGATCATTGCCGATGGAAGGTTGCACGAAACAATAAGTCATTTTCAGCCATGTGTCCGGATAGAGCATAGAGCGTATTGTTTGCTCCTACGTATATTTGGACGCACACCTGAAAACGTTTCTCCCTCAGACCGAACGTGACTGGAATAGAGAGTAGGCAATGACAGTGGTACAGAAACTACCCTCTGCAGCACACCACCAGTTGGCTTGAGAAGTACGGATGTAGACGTAGACCCTCTCATAAGGTAAATGAGCTGTGGTAAATCAGACATTAGTATGCCCTCGTATAGGTTTCCAGTTCACTCAAGATTTATAGTTTACAGAAGGCATGCGGAGTATATGAAACGATTACATTTACAGATCAACAGCTCAAGCGGTATTGGGGTACCGGGCATGAGCCCATGTTGAAACAAACATCTAAGTAAGAGTTGTAGCCTTCACGGGCGGCGAAGCAGGCGTTGTCTGGCGGTCGTTCGATCACAGATAGCGAAAACTGTCGGTGCCACAGACTATTCCACGACTACTCCACTTTTTATATGTAGTCCTGCAAGTTTTTTAGGCTGACGAATGGCACGTCACCTGTCGGCCCATTGTGTCCTAAACGTGCTCGCTTAATTTCCAAGGCCTTGCTGACCAGGACAGTTCCTGGACGGTTTGCAGAGCACGTTGCTTCTCACGCAGAGTGTTAGCGAGCGTTATGCAGGGTGTTCCATTCAAACCTCCCGCATTTCAACGACCGAGGAAAGGAAAACCACAATAGATACGACACTGATGGATGCACCGCATTATAGAGAGTTTAAATGAATTTATATTCTCGCGTCAGGAGTGACAAGTATCATCGCCAGAGTGTTGCATGAAGTAGCGACTCCACAGCAGTGCGTGCAAGCTGTAGTGTGCTTTTCAGAAACAACATCGCCGATTATTGTGCTAATAAGTTATCATTGAGTATATGAATGTGATCCACCTGGTGCGAAGAAAATTTAAGGAATGACATAAGAAGGTTCTGGCAACAAGAAGTGTTCGGAATCATCCAGCAATGCACGTTATGGAGTTTCAAAAGAGATAGTTGAGGACATCAGACAACCGTTTTTCATAACTCCACATCTCAGTACGTCAATCATGTAGCCACCTTGATGTATTTGAAACAACACTGCATCGTACAGTTCATCGGCGTCTTTGTACGTGTGCTTAGAAAGTGCAAATACTGCAACGTTTGACGCCGAACGACAAACCACGCCGACAACGCTTTGCTGCGGACTCGTTTTGCTGCGTCGTATTTATGACTACTTCGTGGAAAGATGTTTATTCTGGGATGAGGCAACCTTTAGTCTTTCTGGAAGGGTTTATAGGCATAGTGTACGGACTTGGGATTAGCAAAATCCGTACGTTGTCATTGAACACGTTTGTGATAACCCTAAACGAAACATCTAGTTCGGGCTAAGGCACATTAGGAACCGTTCCTCTTTGCGGTACAAATAGTGAATGCGTTAGTGTATCTAGACCTGTTGGAGTGGTATGTGTACCCTCAGGTACAAGACTTGCAACAACATAGAGCTCCGCCGCATTGGTCAACGGCTGTTGGAAAGTTCCTGGCTCCTATATTTCCCAACAGTTGGATCGGACGCGGACCTCCACATACCCCCGACATCGCGCCGCTTGATATCTTCATGTGGGGATTTGTGAGGGACTGCGTTTGTGTCACCAAAGTGGAGGATATTCCAACGTAGCGAAATGCGATTGCATCAATAACAGAATAAATGTTACAAAGAACTTGGCAAGAAACTGAATATAGAATCCATATTCTTCGTGCTACATATGGTTCACATGTAGAGGTGTACGGTACGGGTGATAAATTAATAATATCTTTGAGGTGCTCTACAATGTTGTTGCAGTTTTGATTGTCGTATATACTGTGGTTTCCCTTTCCTTGTTCTTTGATATCATGGAGTTTTGAATGGGACATCGTTAGCTATTGGACAAAACATCACCTTCATTTTGCAGCAGTATCGAAATAACGGGTTTTACAACGTTTGCACACTATGAAACAGCGTTCGCAAGGTGTACGTCGTTCGCGCAAATGAATGTCACTTGGGTTCAGGCATAGTCAGGTTTCATCGTTGACGACCACACCCCCACTGAGAAGTGATCGTCTGACGGCGCGTGTGGGAGGCGGCCAGGAAACATGCTTGCCCAAGTCCCAATGCAAGCTACCCGCTGGCAACAGTTTGTGTCCACGATTCTAAGTCGGAAAGGCACGTTATCTGTCCTGCGCCAAGTGCACGATCTGTCACATTTTGACCCTTTTCAAAGTCGCCCAGTTGGTAGGAAAAAGAAGGAGTGCGGGTTTCACGGTGCCTGTTTGCTTTACACGTTGACACCATATTGAGCCTTTGGCTGTAAACATTAAGTCTTAAATAGTACACAAAAATAGTAAACCGCATCTATATGACCTCCCCTATCTTTGGTCTGACGAACTTTATCGGCACGTCTAATATTCCCCAGATGACTTCTTCCGACATAGAATAAAAAATCTACGTCGTAAATGATGTGATCCATGAGGTAACTGCCGGCCGCGGTGGCCGAGGGGACTAAGGCACTCCAGTCACGGTCTACACGGCCACTACGGTCGGGGGTTCGAATCCCCCCTCGGGCATGGATATTTGTGCCGTCCTAGTTCGTAAGTAGTTCATAAGTAGTTTGTAAGTTTAGGGAGTGATGACCCCGTAGTTAAGTCCCATAGACTATGCAAACATTTGAACTTTTGAACATGAGGTAACTCATGAATTTATGTTTGTGAGCACGTTTGTTAGTATTAAGAGTCTTGAGTTCTTGTGACAGCTTATTGAAAATGAATGATGCAGAATACTGCACACCTTTCTGCACCAGAGTCAGATCCAAATGTAGAATCGACTTCTGTCTAGTATTCAAACAAGAAAGCTGCTAACTGGTGTGGATAAGCAGATATTGTTAACAACAAACGAGATTAATGAAAATACGTATTGTGTCGCCAATGTCAGAACTCCCAGGATACTGAAAACGGGTCGAGATGAAGTTCGCGAAATTACACCACATATTGCTAGAACCGCCAGTTTGAGGCAAAAATATCCTCTTTGAATAAGTAGTTATTCCAAAAATAACGCCGTACGTCTTAAGTGAATGAAAGTAAGCATGTTGAAAAATCACTTATTTCACATACTGTTCTAATGGTAAATCAAGCATGATTTAGTTTCTGAAGAATATCCTGAACATGGGCTTTCCACGACAGGTTACTGTCTATCTCAAAAGCTAGAAATTTGAACTGTTCACTCTCACCTGTGATATGGCTATTATGGGTAACACAGGTCGACAAATTTTGACTTTTTGTCTGGGGTTTGCATGAAAATATGAATTTCTGACTAAATTGACCCTGCTGATCACAAATCTGCAGCCTGTTTCTCTGTAGCACGTCAGGTTTTTGCACCACCACTACCATAATCATATTCACCATTGTCAAACTCTGCACCCAATGAAATTGGAAATTGGTAAGCAATTAAGGGACAATGGAAATGAAATGGAACAGTAAAGTGGTTGAAAAAGAATTGGAAGAAAGGCATATGAATTATAAGAAGCAAATATTATGGTGGGCACTTACCAGGTAGAGGTACTACTTCCGTTTTCGTTTGCCCGTGAATGAACGCTTGATATCCTTCCTCTTGTGTGTCACTTCTCCTTCACGTGTGATGCACCAACAGTAGTCACCCATCATGTTTATTCCCCAACGACCTTCATAACGATGTTCCATAGTTTTAAGTTCCTGATGACATCGTTCACCATGTTCCTCTGATGTGTCAGCGAAATTTTCTTGAAAACTCTCTAAGTGTGACATTAGAAAATGTAGTTTTAGAGAGACCTCGCATCCTAACTGTTTAAAGAAATGTAGCAGCACTGCTTTCAAACTTGAAGAATCTATAAACAATCTCCATTCCTTACTCTCATACTTCTGAGCTCCCATTTTCATCACTAATCCGGCGATTCTTTGCAGAACACCGTTAAACCATCTTCAACAAAAAATTCCCTGAAATCTTTATCACGATTTCTGTACAATGAATATAATGTACCGTGTGCAAGTAAGTTATTTTCACTGAGACGTGATCCCAGTAGTTGTGCTGCATCTTTTGAGAGTCCTAAGTCTTTCACCAAATTGTCAAGTTCTGTTTGAGTAAGAGGTTTTGGGCTACTATCGGTAACACACTCAGAATAGTCGGATTCACTGCATTCTTGACTTACATATGGTTCAGAGAATTCAAGAGAATCCACTGATGTTGGTGGAGAGGGGATTGGTAGCCCTGGACCATGAGTAACAGGTCTAATTGCCGAATCTAAGTTTGGATACGATATGTTTTTCATGTTTGTTCTGTTGTATCCCGTTACATTCGTCATACAGGAGTAACAGTCATCAACATGATTCTTCTGTTCAATCCATACCATAGGAATTGCGAAGTTCAAGCACTTGATTTTACCTTCACTCCATTTCCTTAACTGCTCCACACATGTATGGCACACAATGTGTGGAGCAAATGATTTGTCCTGATCGTCGAGCTTCATGCCGAAATATGCAAAATATGACTTCTGCACAAATTTTGTTATTTGTCGACGTCTTACACGTATCACATAATTTCCACAGATGTAACAAAATGTATCTGGGCTATTCACACACTGCCTTCCTGACATTTTTAACACACCTTCAGTGAAATGCCACTACTCACAACAAAGTGCGAAAGCACCTTCTTGTAGCTGTAGAACTCACTCACTGATTTCTGTGGCGATAATGGAACGTCAGCTCCAAGTTCATTAGCCCCCTCTGCCTCTCCTTCACACAAAAAATGCAGCGTTGCCACATTTCTGTAGTTGTGGACACTGCATAACATAGATTTCACAGCCAATGGTAGGTTTGGAGGGGGGTAGCTGTGCAGAAAAAAGTGAGGGTGATGGAGAAAAACTGATATGATTTTCATATTCAGGGGTGCAAATTTAGTAAAGAACACCCCTTACTTTCCAAACCCCAGAATCCATGTCGACCTCTGTAATCAAAATTGCAGTTTTAGTTGAATTGTGTATTAGAAATTGTAAAAACTGAGTTTTACTGTGATTTAGCATAAATTTATTTTCTACAAGCCATGAGCATATCTTTTGAACTGCATTATTTTATACTGAGTCAATACTACAAATCACATCACTCACTAGCAAACTGGTATCATCATCAGTGTAGTTCTACCTCTACGCTGCCTCGAGTGGCGATAGTTTAATCATAACCATCCTGTATTATGGTCTGAAAATGCTTCTTGTGCAGCTCCTATGAGATTCGAAAAACGATGTTACTTTGTTGCTTCTGCTTCACCTCTAGGATAAAGTCAGATAGTATTTCTCTAAGATACTGATGGATCTAAGTATTAAACTTTTAAGTGATTACTTTTATTGTAGACAGAATATTAATAATCAGAATTCTCAACGTCGGTCTCAGCTCTTGTAGCATTGTTTGCAAGTATCTTCATCTACAATAAAATGGTCAAATTCTGATAAATATCACACAATCTACGTGTGTAGAGTGCATCACAGTATCAAACATATCTCTAATAAAATCTTTTGTATTTATCGGTATTTCACATCAGTTGTTGTGGCCTTCAGTCCAGAGACTGGTTTGATGCAGCTCTCCACCCTACTTTATCCTGAGCAAGGATCTTCATCTCCTCATAAGAACGGCATTCTACATCTAGTTGAATCTGCTTACTGTATTCATATATTGGTCTCCCTCTGCGATTTTTACCCCCCCCCCCCCCCCCCACATTTCCCTCCAATGTTAAATTCACGACTTATTTATGTCTGTGTCCTACCAATGGATCCCTTCTTTTAGTCAAGGTATGCTAGAAATTCCTTTTCTTCCCTATTCTGTTCAGTACCTCCTCATTAGTTACGCGACCCACCCACCTAATCAGCATTCTTCTGTTACACCACATTTAAAAAGCCTCTATTATCTTCCTGTCCGCACTGTTTATCGTCCATGTTTCACTCCCATACAAGACAACACTCCACACAAATGCCTTCAGAAAGGCTTCATTACGCTTAAATTAATATTCGATGTTAACAAATTTCTCTTTATCCAAAATGCTTTTCTTCCCATTCCGATTTTGCATATTGTATCCTCTGTACTGCGACCACCGTGAATTATTTTACAGCAGAAGTAACAAAACTCGTCAACCAACTTTATTATTTTGTTACCTAATCTAATTTCTTCAGCATTGCCTGATTTTCTTAGACTACACTCCATTAACCTCGTTTTGATATTGTTAACGTTCATCCTATATGCAACTTTTAACACACTGTCCATTCAGTTCAAATACTCTTCCAGGTCATTTGCTCTGTCAGAATTACAATGTCAGTGTAAAAATGCAATGTTTTTATTTCTTCACCCTGAACTTTAATTCATTCCCCAAATTTCTCCTTGCTTTCCTTTATTGCTTGGTCAATGTACAAATTGAATAACATTGAAGAAAGGCTACAACCCTGTCTTACTCCCTTCCCAACCTCCGCATCTCTTTCATGCCCTTCACCTCTGATAACTCCTGTCCGGCTTTTGTACAAGTTGTAAATAACCCTCCGTTCCCTATATTTAATTCCTTTTGATTTCAGAATTCGAGAGAGTGTATTCCAGTCAAAATTGTCAAATCTTTTTAGAAATCTACAAACGTTAGAAATGTAATTTTTCCTTTCCTTAAACTACTAATATGAACCATAAAGTGACGATTACCTACCGTGTCAATCCAAACTGATTTTCCCCGTGGTCGCCTTCTACCAGTTTTTCCATCCTGTAAATAATTCGTGTTAAAACTTTGCAATAATGACTTATGAAACTGATGCTTCTGTAATTTTCACATCTGTCTGCACCTTCTCTCTTTGGAATGGGAATTATTATAAATTTTATGAGGGTACTTCCTCTGTCTCATACATCTTACGCAGAAGGTGAAATAGTTTTGTCGTGGTTGGCTCTCCCAGAGACATCAGTAGTTCTGAGGGAATGTCGTCCACTCCAGGGGTCTTGTTTCGACTTAGGTCTTTCAGGGCTCTTTCAAATTCTCCTCTCAGTATAGTATCTCCTATTTCATCTTCATCTACATCCTCTTCCCTTCCTACAGTGTTGTCTCTAAGTTCATTTGCTTTGTAGAGTCCCTCTATATACTCTTTCCACCTTGCAGCTTTCCCTTCTTTGCTGAGAACTGGTTTTCCATCTTTCTTTATATTCATACAGCTTGTCTCCAAATGTCTCTTTTATTTTCCTGTAAGTGATATGTATCCTTTCCCTATTAAAACAATCTTCTACTGACTTGCATTTGCCTTCCAGCCACTCCTGCTTTGGTATTTTGCACTTCCTATCAATCTCATTTCTTAGTCGTCTGTACTCGATTTTGCCTCTTTCTTTTACTACATTTCTATATTTTCTCCTTTCATCAATTAAATTTATATTTCCTGGGATATCCAAGAATTTTTGGTAAGTCTTGCCTTTCTATATATTTGCTTTGACTACTTCATCTCTTAAAGCTACCCATAGCGTTTTATTATCCCTGTTTGTGACATTTGTTACTATATCTCCTCCTGAAATTCTCAATAACATGAAGATCTTTCAATTTATCCAGGTCCCATTTTAATTTCCTCCCTTTCAGCAGTTTTTTTTTTCAGTTTCAGCCTATAGTTCATGACCAATAATACATGGTCACAGTCTATATCTGCCTCTGGGTATGTCTTACTATTTAAAACCTAGTATCGAAATATATATCTTACCATTATAAAATCTATCTGGTATCGTCCGGTGTCTCCTGGTCTCTTTCACGTATGCAACCTTCTATCGTGGTTCTTAAACAATATGTTTGTTATGATTAAATTATGTTCCGTGCAAAATTCTACAAGACAGCTTCCTGTTTCATTCCTTTTCCCCAGTCTATATTCACCTACTAATTTTCTTTCTCTTTCTTTCCCTTACCTCCTCATACATTTCATCGATTTCCTCATCATCGGTGCAACTAAAGTGGTTCGTATCTATCTTGACTACGATAATGTGATCACTGCGCTGCTAATAATAGTTTACCCGCATTCCTATTTTCTTATTCATTGTTAGACCTACTTCTATAATACCCCCAACTAATTTTGTATTTATAATGATGTATTCACGTTTTCACACCATTTCACATGAATCCCTTTTAAAATAGTATGATAAAAGCATATTTATTTAAGAGTCTTCTGAACGAAGACACTTTTTTTTTTTTTTTTTTTTTGAGCAGGGAGGATCACATATCTACTACAAAAATAGGCGTAATATTCTTCTCGACCACAAAGATTCAAAAGAAAATTGAAGGCAAGAGCTTTAGAAGGATGTTGTTGTTGTGTAACTTCATGCAGTTCTACCTCTTCGCTGCCGTTTTTTTTTTTTTTTTTTTTTTTTTTTTTTTTTTTTTTTTTTTTTTTTTTTTTTTTTTTTTACTTGTGGGATTTAACTACGGGGTCATAAGTCCCTAAGCTTACAAAATACTTATAAACTAGCTAAGGACGGCACAAATATCCATGCCCGAGGGGGGATTCGAACCCCCGACCGTAGTGGCCGTGCAGACCGTGATTGGAGCGGCCGGCTACTTCGCAGCAGTAAGCCGCGGTGGAGTAGCCGAGCGGTCTAAGGCGCCTCGCTGCGGAGCGCGCGGTTGCTCGCCGTGGAGGTTCGAAATTGAAATTTTTGTTAAGCTTATGGGACTTAAATACGGGGTTATCAGTCCCTAAACTTACAAACTACTTATCAACTACCTTATACTAAAGACGGCACAAATATCCATGCCCGAGGGGGGATTCGAACCCCCGACCGTAGGGGCCGTGCAGACCGTGACTGGAGCGTCTCAGTCTCCTCGGCCACCGCGGCCGGCATGTAGAGGTTCGAGTCGTCCCTGGGGCATGGGTGTGTGTGTTGTCCTTAGGTTAGTTTACCTAGGTTTAAGTAGTTTGTAAGCTACGGACTGATGACCACGCAGTTTGGTCCGATAGATCTACAAACATTTGAACATTTTTGAACGCAGCAGTAAAGGGGCCGAGCGCTTTTAGACACCTTATTGTGGAGCACTCGTTTTCTCGCCGTCGGAGGTTCGAGTCCTCCCACAGGCATATGTGTGTGTGTGTGTGTTTGTGTGTGTGTGTGTGTGTGTGTGTGTGTGTGTGTGTGTGTGTGTGTGTGTGTGTTTTGTCCTTAGCACAAGTAGTTCCAGTAGTTTGTGAACATTTGGACTGAAAACTGCAGCAGTTAAGTCCCTTATATTTACAAACAATAAATTTAATCAAGCCTTTTCATATCTGAATAACAGTGGCAAACCCCAAATCATTTCAAACCTCCTTACTGTATTCGTCTGTTGATCTCCCTCTGCGATATTTACCCTCTACATTGTTCTCCAGTACCAAATGGAGGATTCCTGGATGTTGTGACCTCGTCGCCTTTGGTTGTTTCATACTCGTCCCGGTCTAGTTGTCAGTAAGGTATTGTGCAGGTATCGATGTAAACTGTAACACCTATTCACATTAATAATACAAGTTTTAATGACTGAAATTTATTATACTCAACTTTAGGACATAAGTGTATTTCTTCCTCTTCTCGCTTCTCGTGGCATCGTCCGTATGATGCTAGCTGAGCTGAGACCTAGATACTGCTAAGTTTGTAGCCGCGTTCTGAGATTGTAACTGCTTGGTTCGTAGCCGCGTTCTGACCTAGTGACTGCCAGAGTTCTCAATAGTAACTGTCATATTCCTGAACAGTAATAGACGAGTACTCGCTAGTAACTGACGGGCGTCCAGACGTACGTCAGCCTAGATAATAGAGGGCGCGCGTCTACTGGTACTCCATCGACTCGCGTCGTCTTCTTGCGATCGGCTTTCGTTCGATCGCTGCCTTCTCCACGGCCGTTCTCTTATGTCTGGCGTGTGGCGCTGACTTTACGCCACAACACTGGGTGTCTCACAATGTGTCCTATCAAGCGAGCTCTTCAGTTAGTCAATGCACGCCAGATATTTGTTTTATTGCCAGTTGCACTTTTTTGGGAAGGGAGTAAACCAGGATGCAGTCATTGCACTTTCAATCTGCACACTGATAAATTTTTGGCGTAAAGCAAATAGAAATTTGGAGAAGGAATTGAAGTTCACTGAAAATTGCGGGGGTTGCCGATAAGATTATTCCGTAAGAGAGCAAAAGACTTGGAATGAGCAGTGTCTGGAAAATAAGATGATCGTTAAAAAAAGCAAAACAGGTATAATGGATTGTAGTCGAATGAATAAGGAAATTAAACAATAAATGTAGGAGATCAGGATGACCATTAAAAACCAAAACAAGAATTGTAGTCAAATTAATAAGGACATTAAACAGTAAATGTAGGAGATCAGTTTTATTATTGGGCAGTAAAATAATTTACGATAATCGAAGTATAAAAGAAACAAAATGCAGAATTTCAATGGGAAGACAAGAATTTTGAGGAACATCAAACATTAATTCAAGTGAAGCTTCCTGGCAGATTAAAACTGTGTGCCGTAACCGGGATTCGAACCTGGGACCTTTGCCTTTCGCGGGCAATTGCTTTACCGACTGCTTTTTGCTTTTTTTCCGAACAATTGGCTCAGCGTTTTTTATTACAGAGGGCGCAGAGCTGTCTGACCGGGCGCGCTGAGCCACGGCGCCCGGCGACCGACTGAGCTATCCTGGCACGCTTCACGCTCCGTCCTCACAACTACACGTTCTACTTTCATACTTTCCAAACTTCAGACTATGACTTGAATATAGAAAGCAGGTTCAGATGGATGTCTGTTGTCGTTCTTATGAGGAGATAAAAATGGCTTGCTCAGGATAGAGTCGGGTGGAGAGCTGCATGAGACTCACGATGTCCACAGCACTACAACAATGTTCTCTACTCCAGCTCTCAGAAGTTTTTGTTTTTACTGCCCAAATTACTAACCCCATCTACTACCTTCATTTTCTCGTTTCCTAATCAAATTCCCTGAGCATCGCTTTCTTTAGTCGCACTACCTTCTGTTATCCTTGTTTGGCTCTCGTTCATCTTTTACTCTCATTTCATGACACTCCCCATGCCATTCAATTACTCTCCCTGGTCCTTTTGCCCTCTACACCAGAATTAAAGTGTCATTGCTAAAGCGCAGTTTGTTTTTTGTTTTTTTATTTTTTATTTCTTTAACCTGAAACAGACAACTTCGTAAGCAGGGCAACCATAGCTCAGAAGTTACATTTTCGTTTAAGAATATTTCAAAATGTTATAAAATAACGGAAAAAGTATTTAAAGAAATAATATAACTTAAAAAAATATTTTCATAAAACAACTGCAAAATCCTTCGTGTCGCATCATCTGTTTTATTGAGATACTTTATTCAGATCCAGTACTAGTTTCACGCCGTTATAGGCCTATCCACAAGCGCCTATGTTTATTTCACAGCCGATTAGAAGTTACAACAATGTCCCAATTATCAGCTGTTAATGGATAAAAAAGCAATAGCAAAGTTGGAAGTTTGTAGCAATTTCTAAAGGGCAATCAAGTAAAAGTAACTTCCTGATGATTTGCCTATAACTTTGTAAAACGCGTTATGGATCTAAATAAAGGATGTCTGTCAATAATACAGGTGATGCGGCACGAACGATTATTCAATAGATTTGTGAAAAGAAGTTTAAGAGAAATTTAAATACATTTTACCATCATTTTTTATTAATTTTGAAATATTCTTATAAATATCTTTTCTCTGAATTTTAATTCCATTTACAATTTTTCCTCGCCTTTCTCCACAGCTTGCTCAATCTACAGACTGAACAACATTAGGGACTTCCACTCTTGTATTGCTGTATGGTTTCTGCTTTCTTTGGAAATGGAGTTGTTATATTCTTCGTGAAGACTGAGGCTACTTCACCTGTCCGAAACATCTCGCACGCCAGGTGGAATATTTCGTCATGACTGGCTCTCGCATAGGTATCAGCAGTTCAGAGGGAATATTATCAATTCCAGAAAACCTTTATAGTCTTATATTCTTCAGTGCTTTGTCTATCTCATTACCCACTCCCTCTTCCCTTTCTACATTACTAAGGTCGAGTACGTTTCCCATGAATAGTGCATCTATATATTTTGTGTCTCCCTTACATCAGCTTGGAAGGAAGTGGACTGCGGCTAGCAAGGATGTGGACATACGTCTGTAATTAAAGATCTGATTAGTCTACATGAACCATTTATTACATGAAACATTTAACTTTGCTGTGCTTGTGTTTGTACAATTCTTCCTATCTGTTTAGTAGTCCTGCAAGTCGTCGTTACAAATCACGGCAATACACTTCCGGCTGGTGCTGGTGCTATACAGACGGCTGGCTATCTCGACCGTTCACGGCCTCATGCTGACTGGAACTCCTGCGCTGTGTCGTTGCTGTGGTGCGCCGGCATATCTAGGCGAGCCCCTTTCTTCCTATTGGCCGGCACGCGAAGCAGGGAAGGAGGTACCGAGACTGCGGGCGCCCCCGGCGTCCTGAGTACTACGGAGCGAGCTATCGCCTCTTCTTGAAGGTGCGCGCCGACGTCTGTAGATCGCTAGCGTTGTGGCAAATAGCGACGCCACAACGAGATATTCCTTACACTTTCCTGCTTACATTAAAATCATCAAATACTTTCTATTATGACTGCCAAAACTCCATTGTAAAAACATCAACCTATTTTCAAACGAGAAACCACAGTGAATTTGCTGGATGATGTTCCACTATACCACGTACGACTTTCCTGTCTAAGACGTTGACAGCAAAGCCTGTAATGTTGAAATTCCGTGCAATACTCTAACTACACAAACTACGATTCTCATTCGCTCATACTACATTCATTATTTATGGGCGTGATAAACATCAATATCAAGTCTTAAAACATGAATTCTATCACCTCAAAGTAAAGATTTCCTTTGGTTTACATCACCGTGTGAATGACTACTTTACTGAACCAATTCTTACTTTTTCGTCGTCAATATAGTGACCCTCCGCTCATAATATGCACTAGCGAGAACAAGGGACGTATCGCAATCAGTAAAGCTGTAGCAATATATTTACTATTTTTTTATGTCACTAGGGGTACAGCGTACATCCTAAATTAAGCATCTCGAGTGAACGAGAAATTTACTAAATAAAGGTAACTACGATATTTGAAAATATATAGTACAAATGTTTCGTGATATTTACAACAATTTTCCTCCTTACTTTATCAGTGAACGGATCGTACCTTGGTAGAAACAAGAATTTCAAAGAAGTGACAAGCATCCTCCAACTGTTTCAGTAAAAATGAAAAGCTGATTTCAAGCGTACTCTGTATGTAATGTTCGTTTCAAACGTCCATCTTTCCACGGCCTCATTCGTTTCTTTGTGCGACAATGTAAGGCAGAGGTAAGTGTCAGCTGTGTTCCATTAACGAGCAGTTTCGTCACTGTGAACGGGTCCTTTGCAATGTCAAGGTTGCTTCCGAAATTCCGCAGCGTCAACGTAATGAAAACACGGCCGCTGGAGACGGCGTGAGAGCTCTCTTACGTAACGACGTCGTTATCGCTAGCCCTTCCAGGAAATTCCTCGCCAGCAAAAGGCGGCGGCGAAACTCAAACCGAGTTTGTGAAACAGGGGAACGAGGGTACCGCAGCGACAAAGAAAACTACGCAGCTGCGCGCAATGGCTCAGGCTTCCTCAAAGTGGCCAAAATACCAGAGCTCTCCTGAAGACGACTATGTCTTTCGCTACGAAACGTTTCAGTGAATGCGACTGTTAAGAGTCCTATACAAGCTGTTTAATATCAGCGTATGCGCGGATAACGGATTAGGGTAACTTCCATTCATTTATTCATAGTTAGTCTTTTATGCGCACGTTGTTCAGTAGACTAGATAACTGTGGCGGCCGATGGTACCTGAAACTGGGTGTTTCAGTAAAGTTTCAGTGTTAGTCTACATTTTTATAAGAGACCTTTATACGGCAGAAAATTCTTTATGTCAGCAACAGTCTTCGTGACGTTCGTAATGATTAGTAGACATCAGTAGAATTCGAACTGTATGAAACTCACAAAATGCATTTTAAGTAAATACAATTTACTATCCTGTGAAAAGTTAGAGATATATCAGTGTGACAAAAAATATAGGTCGCAGAGTGCCATGGTCCCCACATTCTATTACGCACCCTGAACCCAGGTCCCGTGGTGAGCCCTCCTATTTTACAGTGTGGAGCTACCTGATTAGTGATTAATGTTTTTCATACTCTTTTTATAGCAGATTTTAACTTGAAACAACAAGGTAGAACTATAGCAATTGTTAACTCTAACTTAAACTTGATTGGTAAGAACATATTACTTAAATTTGTGGTTGAATCCGCCTTATGTAAGACCCCTTCTTTTCTTTTTTAAAACCCGAACATGGTTCGGCACTTATTGCGCCGTCTTCCGTGGGTTTCTGGCTTTTATTTTCTAGAATAACATGTTACATATTTTCGTTATACAATCATTTGCATAAGTTGTTCGGTTTGACGACTTTGTTAGATGTTTTAGGCCTAATTTATAAACGGTACTTACCTTGTGTCATTTGCAGAATTTAAATGTGCATTAATTGCGAAATGAAAATTTTTCACGCCTGTCATCTGCAAACTACAAGACGTTTGTATTTACGAAAACTGAACGATTTATTGTAGGCCTCCATTCGCCTGGAAATTATTTCTAGGTGGTTGTTTTGGCTTACTTACATTTGAGCTGTAGTGTTACTGCTTGCTTGTTTGTGGCATGTTCTTATGTTTTATGATCTTCAATGCGATTTTTATTATGAAACAGCACTGTTTATAACGCCATTTTTCTTGTTGCGGAGACTGTACGGTGTTGCATTTGTTTGTGAGGCGTGTCTGTGATGTGGAGCGGGATTTTTGAATGATTTTGATACTGGCAGTGTTTTTTGTGTGTATATTTGTGTACTTTTGTGTTTTATTGTGTGTGTGTGTGTGTGTGTGTGTGTGTGTGTGTGTGTGTGTGTGTGTGTGTCCGTGACTGTGCGTTAAACAGACAGAGAGAGAGGAAAGAGATAGATAGATAGATAGAGAGAGAGAGAGAGAGAATATTGTACGTTGGTGGGGGAGAGGAGGGGGGTGTCACCTGTGATGTGGTGGTGGAATTTATTTCTATACTTTTTCTATGGTCTCAAAGAATGTTTTGTTGCATAGTACATTTATGTAGTACTTTCTTACCTTGGGCTATTGCTTTTTGGATGTGATTATTTCCCTCTATTGTTAGTTTTTGGAATAAACTGTTCCTGGTTTTTAGAATTTGTAGATCATTTTCTATATTTGTTGGTTGTGATTCTTTTTTATTAAGAGTTCGGCGAATGTTGCGTGACAGCTGCTACTTTTTAGTGCTTTGAGGTGTTCAGTGTATCTTGTTTCGACATTTCTGCATGCCTGACCCACGTACACGGATTGGCAGCTATAGTAAGTAAGCTGATATATTCCCGATTGCCTGTACTTTTCAGTGTTGGTGAAATGTTTCCCTAGTCTACTTTTTGTTCAAAGCGAAGTAATTTTGTTCAGTGATGTGTTTCAGTACGGTTGTTATTTTCTCTATGTTTGTTTCGGGCATGTTTCCCAGTAATTGCGAGTGTCTTTCTATTATGGTGATTGTTTCTGCTGTTGGAACGTTTATGTACACAATAAAGTTCACTATTGAAACACAAGCAGATGGAAAACTAAACTTCTTAGATCTCAACATACATAACAGAAACAACTAACATGAACTCACAATATACAGGAAGCACACAATGACCAATACTGTGATTCACAACCAGTCCAATCATCCAGTAACCCAGAAGGGAGCAAGTTTCAGATGTCTACTACACCGATTAATCAGACCACCGATGACCAAACAAGACTAAACAGAAGAACTGGGCACAGTAAAAGAAAATGCACAAGAAGAAGGGTATGACACAAAAACAGTGGACAGAATACACAAAAAAATTACAAAAACAGGTGACACACAGTCAAGAAAATCCCACTCAGAGAGATGAAACACTGCACACAACAAACGCACACACACACACATACAGTAAGCAACAGATGGCACATCATGACTTACAAGAACAAAATGACACACAGAGTGGGCAACACGCCAAAGATACAAGGTCTCAACATAGGATACAGAACTAACAACACACTACAGAATAGACTAGAGAAACCTTCCACCAACACTGATAAGTACAGCCGATTAGGAATATATCAGCTTACTTGCAATAACTGCCAATCCGTGTATGAGGGTCAGACATGCAGAAATGTCGAAACAAGATACACTGAACACCTCAAAGCACTAAAAAGTAGCAGCTGTCACGCAACATTCGCCGAACTCTTAATAAAAAAGAATCACAACCAACAAATATAGAAAATGATCTACAAATTCTAAAAACCAGGAACAGTTTATTCCAAAAACTAACAATGGAGGGAAATAATCACATCCAAAAAGGAATAGCCCAAGGTAAGAAAGTACTAAATAAATGTACCCCAACAAACATAGAAAATGACCTGCCGGCCGCGGTGTCCGAGGGGACTGAGGCGCTCCAGTCACGGTCTGCACGGCCACTACGGTCGGGGGTTCGAATCCCCCCTCGGGTATGGATATTTGTGCCGTCCTTAGTCTTAGGTAGTTCATAAGTAGTTTGTAAGCTTAGGGACTGATGACCCCGTAGTTAAGTCCCATAAGTTCTACAAACATTTCAACAATTGAAAATGACCTACAAATTCTAAAAATCAGCAAAATAGAGGAAAATTATCACATCCAAAAAGCAATAGCCCAAGGTAAGAAAGTACTAAATACATCACTATGCAACAAAACACTCTTTGAGACCATAAAAGAAGTATAGAAATAAATCCCACCACCACATTACAGCTGACACCGCCCCCCTCCCCCCCCCCCACACACAATATTCTCTCTCTCTTTCTCTCTCTCTCTCTCCGTTTAACACACACTCACGCACGCACACACACACACAACAACAAAAAAATTACACACACAAAACACTGCCAGTATCAAAACCATTCAAAAACCGCGCGCCACGTGACAGACACGCCTCACAAACAAATGCAACACCGTACAGTCTCCGCAACAAGACAAATGGAGTTATAAACAGTGCTTTTTCATAATAAAAATCGCACTGAAGATCATAAAACGTAAGAACACGCCACAAACAAGCAAACAGTAACACCACAGCTCAATGTAAGTAAGCGAAAACAGCCACCTAGAAATAATTTCGAGGCGGATGTAGGCCTACAATAAATCAGTATCTTTCTATAAATAAAAACGTTTGTTCTTTGCAGATGACAGGCTGTGAAATCTTGTCGCTTCGCAGTTTATGCACATGCAAATCCTTCGAATCACATTATCTAAGTACCTTGAATAAATTAGGCCTAATACATCTAACAAAATTGTCAAACCAAACAATCTGTCCAAATGATTGTATAACAAAAATATGTAACATGTTACTCTAGAAAATAAAAGCCAGAAACCCACGGAAGATGGCACAATAAAAGCCGAAACATGTTTGGGTATTTAAAAAAAGATATTTGGGGGGGGGGGGGTTGTCTTGCATAAGGCGGATTCAATAACATGTTACTTAAAAGTGACAAAGGCATGTATATTTATTTAACACATTAACGTTAAAATGAAAATAGTTAGAAAAACTAAATTTATGCTCTATATCGGAAATGTTAAGGATCTCCGATATTAATTCTCCCTTACCAAAATTTCTAAATGAATAAAACGACATTACCTTATTGGGCTCCTTTGCGAAGATTTAAAAGAATTCGTCACTTTAGTAAAAGATCTTTCACCTGTGGACATTCTTAGTAGAATGTTAAAGAAAATCTGTACACGTTCAAATATAAGAAGCTTCAAAGGGTCTCTTTTTTGGACAACTGTACGATAGATGTTGTACTGTGTATCTTCCACTAAACTGTGTGTTAGGCTTGAAGGATACTTTGAGACCAAATTGTTGGTTTCAACTTTCATCATTTTGTATGAAAGCCACACCTAGTGAAAACACACCACACGTATGTTCACAGCTAGTAAATATTGTTGTAATGTTGTCATGCCATTCCTGCATTTATGATTTCCTGTCAGAAATGTCGCAGTACATAGTAACTGACGGAAAGTTATCGAATAAAACTGCAGTGATCTCTGGCGTTCCCCAGGAAAGTGTTATAAGGAGACATTGTGTTAGAGGGTTTGCGTTTGAGGCCCTTCATTTATCAGTTAGTTAAGTCCCTTGTAGATAAAAAGTAACTGCAAAACGATTTAGAAATCCGCATATTGCGAAAAATGGCAAGTGACCCTAAATAATGAAAAGTGTAAAGTCATCCGTGGATTAACTGAAATAAACCCCATATAAGTTAAGTGCCTTACTTGGTCTAAAGCCGGCCGCGGTGACCGAGGGGACCGAGGCGCTCCAGTCATGGTCTGCAAGGCCACTACGGTCGGGGGTTCGAATCCCCCCTCTGGCATGGATATTTGTGCCGTTCTTAGTATTAGTTAGTTCATAAGTCGTTTGTAAGTTTAAGGACTGATGACCCCGTAGATAAGCCCCATAAGCTATAAAAACGTTTGAACATTTTTCTTGGTCTACAATCCATAAATACACGTGAAAAGATATCATCAGTTGCGGGTATTGTATCTTATCACAGAGCCGTATCTATGCAGCTGCGCGTACAATTTTGAGACGCTCTTTTTGTAGTTCTGTTAGCTTACTCTGTTAGGAACTATAAGACGGTATGTTATAACCTGCACTTTTCTACAGACTACTGGGTATTTCAGTCAGCAATCCTTATTTCTTAAGCACATTTTACGAAAAGTTTGGTTTTTATGATCCTACAAATCTGTCTCTCAGTCATGCGTGATTTGATCCTGCAAAGTAAACTGGCATTCTTCCGAATGTTCACTGAAGGAATAAAACATTTTCATTGCTTCATATACCTGCGTGGATCCATGACTTCCTTTCCTCGACCCCTGATTGCCCGACAGAAGTCACTCAAACAGACATGTGGTCTTGAGCATCGCTAGCACGGCGGTCCTCATCATGGAGACGTTCCATTACATCACGAGCCCAGTCATCACGCCGCTTCTCAACTAATGCAGTAACAGAATCTCTTAATTCAAGTTTCATCACTTCATGAACAATATTGCTCTTTCTGCGTGAAAACCTGCGACGGCTGCAGTAGAGTAGCCTAGCGGTGAAATGTGCCTCGCTGCGGAGCGCGCGGTTGCTCGCCGTCGTAGGTTCGAGTCCTCCCTGGGGCATGGGTGTGTATGTGTGTGTGTTGTCCCTAGGTTAGTTTATCTTAGTTTAAGTAGTTTTTAAGCTACGAACTGATGACCACGCAGTTTGGTCCGATAGATTTACAAACATTTAAACATTTTATTTCAAACCTGCTACGTTTCTCCTAATTGGCGTCAATTTCCTTCCCACAGTAAAAGCAGTCTCTATTAAAATCAAATACGTTGTGATATGATCGAAGACGAGACTATGGCGGAGCAGGGCTCTTTAGCAAAGACGATGTAATCTGTTCTGGATTAGTGGATTTCTTCTGGCAAGCAGAGTGCACTTCATATTCAGCCAGAGCAGTTAATAACTCACAATGTGTCTCGATTTTACTTTCTGTTCTGGATTGTAGTAACATTTCCGTAATTTCTGTTTCAGTTTAACGACATCACCACCTGCCAAATTGCCGTCGCAAATAAAACACACATCCGTACGACCTGTAACACTTATTCTTAATACGCAGACTGCACAGTGAAAGTAAACTCAAACGATGAAACGAGAAGTTGGCACGGCACAAGGAGTTATGACCACATCCACAGCACAACCAAGAAAGACTCGGCGCTGACACCAATTCAAATATTAACAAAGGAACGGAGGGAATAACAGTGTCTGCTGTTTACGGTAAGTCGAACTAGCGAGATCTGTCGGTACCTCTACACACAAAGGTGGGACAGATGTGTGGCCTCCAACAGCAAATTCCGTTTCATTGGATATCTTTCATTTACTACAAACAGCAAAATATTATTACTATGGATTAAGTGAATGAACGCTTAATAGTGTCTGAAACTGAAACACTATATGATTTTGTGACGTAAAATTTCATGCTCTAAGGCAGGAATGGGCACGAGAGCTGCTGGCGCGGCTGCCCGCGACCAGCGCCGAGCGGCCTGGAGAGCCAGCAGCGCTGTGCACAGTCACGGGTAGCGGCAACTCCAAGCTGATGCGGCTTCCGTGAAAAGGGCACCGCTACAGTCATATGTGCCACAGCGTGTTTGAGTGGGAAGTAAGTGTTAATAGTGCTTACCCGAAAATTGTGCATCCTGTACCATGCAACGGTTGCTCGTGTAAGGATGAAACACAGTTTCGAACCACTGTAAAACCTACTTTCGTGGCCACAAATAGGACATAGACGTAAAGAATTAAGGAAGGACTCTTTTCTTCTACATTTTACGTTATATTTTCACAGAATTGTGTAGATTGTTTTTTAGAAAATGTAACAAAACTGAACTTTTTGCAACTAAAGCCTTGCTTCATTACAAAGACGAGAAACTTGGTGGTCGGTCAGGAGGTAACAATTATTAAGGTCCATTACATCCTTAGGAAAGGATGAAAACTGACACCATTCTGAAGGGAGGAAAAATTCCAGAACTCAAGACCTGAGAGCAATGGAAAAAGTTCCCTGCCTGTGTCAGTGGTACCACAACGAAGTTATCGTGGTACGATAAAGAACTTCTAAAAAACAACCAAATAAGTACATGGGAAAATTTGTAAGCTAAAAGAAAATAAAATATCCCTGCTGCGGGAGGCAAAAACCTAGGAACTATTACGATATGTATAATTTATCAAGTGCAAAACAAAAACCTTATTCCTGGAGAAAGTAAAAGGGATAACTAAACTTAACTCCTATGATATATAGAAAACATAAAGGGGAAGAAACTCTATGATCGCAAAGCCTATCAGTTTCCTGTCAAGATAAACAACAAGGTGACATACACATAAAAGAATTGTCATTTCAGAAGAGAGGTGGTAAGAACGAAAAAGAAATAAGCATTAATTTACATCATTCTGGAATTATTTTAAATGATTTTGAACCAACATCTCGATATTAGGTGTGAAATTGCTGGTCATTAGGCGCACTGCACCAGTCAGATGAACGTCAGTCAGACTACTTCTAAGCTTCGATTTTGTTAGTTTCATTATGGAGAAAACACTTTTGCACAAGTATGTTGTTCCAATAAAACTATACACACGAGCAGCTGTTTTGAATAACAATGGAAACTGTTCACGTGGAAAATATTTATAGAAGTTTCCAAGTTTTCTGCAGTGCGAAAAAAAAATTCTCTTTCACCACACGATTGCATTGAAAGTCAATGAACTCTAACTGAATTTCAGAAGAAACATTTTCCACGTTAACTGCAAAAGGAGTTGCGAAAAGTTTGAAATCGCTTTCAAGTCGATTTAAGTCTTCAAATCTACTGTCGAAATTTTCTTCGAGAGACTTTAGCACCGTTAGAAACTCATCAAAATGTTCTTTGAGTCTCTCTTTCTCCAAATTGTTTTCACTGACAATTAGTGCAACGCTCGGGAAGTGTACACTTGACATTTCAAACAATTGCTTTTCACACAAAAGCAATTTCCTCTTGAAAGCCAAAATAGTGCCAAAAACTTCACTGATTACTTTATTTTTACCCTGCAAATTTACATTCAAGCTATTCAGATGCTTAGTTAAGTCAGTTAAAAACGCAAGGTCTAATATCCACTATGAGTTATCCAGTTCTTTCACTGATTTTCCTTTCGCATCGATAAATAATGCTATCTCTTTACGTAAATTAAAAAAATCGTTTTAAAACAACTCCTCGACTCAACCAGCGTACATCACAAAAATATGAAACATCACAGTATTCACGCTGGAGATCTGCCAGGAACGATTTGAATTGTCTATGTCCGAAATCGTGAGATCTGAGAATGCTAATTGTCTTTATAACCACATCCATGACGCCAACTAGTTTTACACATTTGGCTAGGAAATTAACACGATGAAGAACGCAATGTATTGCTGGACACTGACTGCTTTCAACTTTTTTCTTATAAAAGCAACCACTCCAGACTTTTGGCCAATCATTGCAGGAGCCCTATCTGTTGCAATCGATGACAGTTTTTCCCAACAAAGCTCGTATTTCTCTATTATATTTGCTAAGCACGAAAATATATTGTCGGCCGTTGTTGTGTAATGCATAGGCACTAAATCTAAGAGTTCCTCAACCACATTAAACTGACCATCAACGCCTCGCAAAAAGACTGCAAGTTGAGCAACATCACATACATCAGTGCTTTCAGCCAATGCTAAAGAAAAGAAAACTAAATCTTTGATCCTGTCTTTCAACTGGGCTTCCACGTCGTTTGTCATTTATTCAATGCGTCTGCTAACCGTTCTCCGTGAAAGAGGAACGGTTTCAAAAAGAGGAAGATTTCCTGGACACAAAATTGTTGCGGCAGCAACATAACATTCTTTCACAAATTCTGCATCGCTGAAGGGCCACGCAGTTTTTGCTATTTTAAGAGCTACATGATAGCTTACTCTCATCGCTGCAGCGTTGTGGATTAGAAGTTTTTCTTCCTGTAAATACGTACAGGAGAAGGTAAAATTGACGGAAAATGCACACAACATATTAATAACAGCAGTAAATTGAATTAATAACAAAATTATCTACAAGTATACTTACGTATTTCTCCTTTTTCTGCTTTATTTCTATAAGTTTTACTTTTCGTTCTTCTTTACTCAAACTAACTACATCTTTTTCGTGAAGCAGTTGACGCTTCACATTGTACTTCTTCCATGACGACAATGTCAAATTGCAAAACAAACACTGAAGTCCGCTTTGCGTTCCAACAAAAAAGTACTCTTCTTCCCACAGTGGGTGTTCAGAAGACTTTCTTTTCAAAAATTCCACGTCCTCCTCGGCCATTTTTCAGACACTAGCTCTGCTTTATCAGGAACACCGGCCGCGATTTCCACCAGTAAACAGGACGAGTGGTTCCGCGTGGTGTAGTGAGGTGCGCGGCTAGTCGAGTATGAGTAGAGTGGGGGGCGCTGCCACTGCCGGCTGGCGGAGTGGGGGGAGCCGCGGACAGCGCTCGCCTCGCCAAACGGCATTTGCACAGCCCTGCTCTACAGGAAGTTTCGAGACTGAAATTTTCACTCTACAGTGAAATGTCTGTTGATGTCAAACTCTCCGGCAGATTAAAATGGGCAACTGCCTTCTGTGAAGATCGGAACGAGGGGACAAGGTACTGACGGAACTAAAGTTGTGAGGATAGCCCGTGAAGCGTGCACAGGTAGCTCGGTCAATAAAAAAGTTCGGTAATGCAAAGGCCCTGGTATCGAAACCTGGTCTGCTCACAGTTTTAATCCGCCAGGACGTTCCGCATCAACACACACTTCGTTTGCAGAGTGAAAATATCTTTTGTAGCCGGCCGCGGTGGCCGAGGGGACTGAGGCGTTCCAGTCACGGTCTGCACGGCAACTACGGTCGGGGGTTCGAATCCCCCCTCGGGCATGGATATTTGTGCCGTCCTAGTTCGTAAGTAGTTCATAAGTAGTTTGTAAGTTTAGGGACTGATGACCCCGTAGTTGAGTCCCATAGACTATACAAACATTTGAACATATTTTTGTACCGAAGTTCGACAACTCACTGCGGCTAAATGGCTGGACTGATTTCGACACGTAAGTAGGGCATTCGGCGCAAAATGTAATGCTCCTCAATTTTGATACGGCTAACATTTCCAGTAGAATGCATAGTTTGCGAGTTACAGGCCACAAAAAGTTTTCTCAAGGTTTTTGAAGGTGTAAAAGTTGGATACTACATACTCTCAACTAGTTACACAAGTCCACCTCATTTTTTGCAAGCAAAGAGCCTTTTTTGTGGCGCTGTTACTGTACTACTGGTATAATGGTCGGAGCTGCGGCCACGGAGGTCCAGGGGAGTGGACGCCCGTGGAGGTGCTCAAGAGGCACGCGCCCTGCTTCGTTGAGGTACGGGGCAACGGGATGTTGTACGGCCAAAAGTAGTTGAACAGGAGGTATTTCATGATGCGGTTTGGTTTGAAAAATAACAAGGGAAATAGCGAACATAATTATACAAAGATCGGAAGTTGTGCATGACTGCAACCATACGTCGCACCGCCAGTGGTAGATACTGCAAATGAAAACCATGAACGATACAGATGATTTTCTTAAAATAAATAATTTATGAAGTTGTACACACTGCAGATCTACGTATGACAATTTATCTGAAAATTTGTTGCGTGGTGCGGAGGGTTAGAACAGGCATCGGCAACATTTCCGGCCCGCCGGCGGCGGAGGGAGAGAGAGAGAGAGAGAGAGAGAGAGAGAGAGAGAGAGAGAGAGAGAGAGCCGAAAGAGAGAGAGCGCGCAGCACTGCTCTGCTGTCAGGTCCAACGCCAGCGAAGTGACAACGGGCGCGTAGTGTGGTCGGAGAACGGTGAAGAAGCAAACCACTTACCGTTTAGGTAACAGTTACTACTGTATGGCTGAATCACTACCCTAAGCTTTAGAAAGTATCCAAAACACGAACACGGATCGAAGGAAGATTTAGTAATTTTGTGGCCCAATTTTGATTCTACTAGTACTGTGCATGCAGACTCGTCATTTATACAACAGGCTTTTTCTGAAAGATATACGTTTCATAAATGAACTACTATCATAAACATGCTATTTTAAAAATTGTTCAATGTATGGACTATAGAGTATCATTCTTACGAGTAAATACTTTTTGTTAAATCACAAATAAAAAACTAACAAAAGCTATTTATTTTACGTGTATTTTCCCCCCAGTTCCTCTGAGAAGACGCTGGCGCACTTCGGGCGCGAGCCGTTTTGACGGGCGCGCTGCTTCCCCCACCACTGCAATGCCTGCAGCATGTGTGGGAGTGAGGCAGCTATGTGCCAAGCGCTGCCGGGGGAAACGAAGGAAGGCACTTTTAGCAACACAGTGAAGCTATTAAGTGGAGATGGCAATCTAGTGGAGTATATTTATAATAGGGATTTCAGCACTATTATATATTTGCTACCTTTCTCTTACACCAAAGCAATAACTTTATTCGTTAATGAAATAAGCACGTTACTCAGTATTCATGTGATTAGTAAAAATACATATCTTACGTGAAAAACAAAACCATTTGCATTAATCTCTTTAACATATTTAGAAACCTTTATTGAATTTCTTAAATAGAAAGGATAATTTTCGACATATAAAGCTCAAAACAGCAGAGATATTACGTAATGTAAATTATATCACTACTACAAAAATTGTAGTGTAGATTTATATGATCATTTTGTATATAGGTAACACATATAAAAATGCAAATTGTTTTTAAACATATGTGAACTGTGCTATCAAAATGAAATAAGTGCAAATAATAAAGAGCGCAAAACAAAACATTTGAAAGTGTTAGAGAGCATAAAACTGCGCTGCGCTGTCTGGCCTGGCTCACAATTTTGTTAAATATAAAATCTCCTCAACTATCTATTGTAGCTACCATTCTTCACTATAAGCTAGACTACTTATTATTGTTATAAAACAAAGTCGCTGTTTTCTTCCCAGTTTCTTTCCAGCCCTCTGAATTTTTATCATTGGACGTTTCGGAGGGTTGTATGGAACAAGAATCTTAAATACGTAAGAGAAATTTAAAAAAGCAATGTTTGAAATCAAAAATAGTACATCCTCTTTCAGTTTTTCAGTACAGCTTTATTGTTGGAACAGCGTATATCACTGAGTATATCGAATGATTACAATTACACATCGCACTCGGGAGGACAGTGGTTCTAATACATCTCCGGCCACCCAGATTTAGGTATTCCGTGATTTCCCTAAATCACTCCAGGCAAATGCCCGAATAGTTCCTTTCAAAGGGCACGGCGGATTACCTTCTCCACCCTTACCCAAAATTCCGAGCGTTAGCTCGGTTTCTAATGACCAAGTTGTCAACAGGACGTTAAACCCTAAGCTTCCTTCCTCTCAAATTACACAGCATTAGCTGGGGCGGTACTAAGGTATCAGCTGTCGGTCCACACTGAAAGACACACATTAGTATGGGAGGCGGGTTCCGGCGGTGATTCTGGTATCACATTTGTACATCTACGTGTATACTCTACATCTACATGTATGCACTGTACCACTACTACGCAATTCTTTTTCTACTCCACTTCTAAATAGAACGAGGGGAAAAAGAATGCCAATGTGCCTCTTTACGAGCCCTAATTTCTCTTATCTTGTGTTTGTGATCTTTACGCGAATTGTAAGTAGACGGCAGAAGATCGTTCTACACTCAGCTACGAATTCCGACCCTTTAAATTTCCTCAACACAATTTCTCTAAAAGCGATACCCATTTGAGTTCCCGCGCGTCGCTCGAACCCAGCAGTAACGAATCTACCGGCACGTCTCTGAACTGTTTCCACGTCTTCCTTAAAACTGATTTGTTCGGGGTCCCAAAACACTTGAGCAATTGTCAAGACGTGGTCGTACAAGCGTCTTATACGCGGTCTCCTTTACAGGTGAAGTACATCTTCACAAAATCTCCCAATGAACCGAATTCGGCTGTCCGCCTTACTCAGTGGCGCATTATCGCTGTCGGAGGCTCGGGGCAGCGGCAAAAGAAAATGTGCCCTGCCCTCCCCTGCCCACCCCTGTCCTCTTGTGAACACGTGCATTACTGTAGAAAAGTAACTTTTGAGATTTGGAGGCCAGCCCGGGCCACTCCCTCTGCCCCTACTCTGCCGCTGCTTACTCACGACTGGACTTCCATGTTCGTTCCACTTCATATCGCTCACTAATGTCAGACCTAGATATATGAACAACTCGACTGCATGAAGCAGCTCACTACTAATCCGGTATTAGAACATTATGGAATTAGTTTTCCTACTCATGCGCATCACGTTACATTTGAGCATTGAGAGCTAGCTGTCATTCTTCACACCAACTAGAAATATTATCTTAGTTATTCTGTGTGCTATTACAGTCAATTAAAAACGACACCCTCCCATACACCACAGCATAATATTCAAACTGCTGCAAATTACAAGTTACTCTGTCCCTCATTTCTTTTATATAGATAGAAAATAATACCTGTCCTATCACACTTCCCTCGGGCAAGCCTGACGGTACACTCGTCTCTGATGAACACTCGTCTGAAACAACGTACTACGTTCTATTCCTTGGGAAGTCTTCCAGCAAGGCACATATCTGCGAACCTATGCCATATGCTCATATCTTCGTTAGCTGTCTGCAGTGAGACACCGCGTCATATGCCTTTTTGAAATGGGGAGAAGTACATTCTGTCTTTTGCCCTTCAGACATGGCTCGCAAGATGTGAGAACAGGGCAATAGGAGTTTCACACGACGATATTTCCTAAGCCCATGCTTATTCATAGAAAGAAGCTTATCCGTGTCAAGGTAATTTACTACACTACTGGCCATTAAAATTGCTACACCAAGAAGAAATGCAGATGATAAACGGGTATTCATTAGACAAATGTATTATACTTGAACTGACATGTGATTACATTTTCAGGCTGTTTGGGTGCATAGATCCTAAGAATTCAGTACCCAACGGCCTCGATACGCCTGGGCATTGATGGCTTGGATGGCGTGTACAGGTACAGATGCAGGTGCAACACGACACCACAGTTCATCAAGAGTAGCGACTGGCGTACTGTGTCTAGCCAGTTGTTCGGCCACCACTGACCAGACTTTTCAATTGGTGAGACATCTGGAGAATGTGCTGGGAAGGGCAGCAGTCGAACATTTTCCGTATCCAGAAAGGCCCGTACAGGACCTGCAACCTGCGGTCGTGCATTATCCTGCTGAAATGTAGGGTTTCGCAGGGATCGAATGAAGGGTAGAGCAACGAGTCGTAACACATTGAAATGCAACGACCACTGTTCAAGATTCCGTCGAAGCGAACAAGAGGCGACCGAGACGTGTAATCAATGACACCCCATACTATCACACCGGGTGATACGGCGATGACGAATACACACTTCCAATGTGCGTTCACCGCGATGTCGCCAAACACGGACGCGACCTTCATGATGCTGTAAACAGAACCTGGATTCATCCAAAAAAGTGACGTTTTGCCATTCATACACCCAGGTTCGTCGTTGCGTACACCATCGCAGTCACTCCTGTCTGTGATGCAGCCATGGTCTCCGAGCTGATAGTTCAAGCTGCTGGAAACGTCGTGGAACTGTTCGTGCAGATGATTGTTGTCTTGCAAACGTCCACATCTGTTGACTCAGGGATCGAGACTTGGCTGCACGATTCGCTACAGCCATGCGGATAAGATGACTGTCATCTCGACAGCTAGTGATACAAGGACGTTGGGATCCATCTCGGCTTTTCGTATTACACTCCTGAACCCAAGGTTTCCATATTCTGAACACTGAACACAATAATTTGAACAGAAAAGAAGAAGGCTTGAAGTTAGACAAGATATGGCGGTCTGCTTTGTACCAAAGACGTGACAATCGATTACCTTCGATCGAGAGTAATGACGCCAGCCAGAGATAGTTTTACTGTTGACATCAAGTGACGAGTGGTGGCGCCCTCTATGCCATCTATATATGGAGGATCTCCACGGCCCAGCAGCCAGTCGTCGACTCACCTCAGAAGATGTTGCCCGCAGCCGGCAACGAAACGTCAGGGGAAGAAATTTCTACTGTTCGACCACGGCCTTTCAGCCCGGAAGTTTTAATTACTGAAGACGCCGGCGGTGAAAGCCTACACGTTATGATGCCGAACACTGTTTTGGGATACATAATTACACGCCTGCTCGTCCTCTTTACGTATTTCTAATGGAGTTGTAGATTGACAAGTAGCACTTGTCAGAGTACAGAGCACGTCGAGTTTCCCGCGCAGTGTGTGGGCGAGTATTATCCTCTTAGGGCGGCGGTAGAGCGGTGCAGTTGATGCTGCGTGCTCTCTGAGGGCTCCTATAGGTAAACTGAGTATTCCTTTTATATTATTGCATGAATTTGTTAGCAGATTTTGTGCGCGAGTTGGCGGCCGACACACATTCGTTAGGAGCGGCTAGGCAGCTCGCCAACGATACGAGCTGTTGTAGTTCCCGCAGCCGAGGCGCACCATATGGCGTTGGCAATGGAGGTGGAGTAGCGAAAGCTGCTGAATGACGCTATCCGTGGGATCGTCCGTTATAGCCGCCGCGCCATAAGCCGGGGAAGTACGAAGAGCATAGCGCGAACCTATAGGTGGCGTCATACAACACGTTCGCTGCGGCTGACGCTTAGAAGCGTTTCCGCGATCAACCGCCAGAGCTGTCGACGCTTATGAGCGGCGCGCTAGCCGAGTACTCAGTTTACTTAGTTTGGCTGTGCACTCGTGTTAGTACAGGCCGCCAAAAAACATCACGTATCTTTCTCATATCTGCAGTTGTGTGTTTTCTTCTTTATTGGTTTGCTATAAAAATCGCATGTACACCTTGCAAATTTGTTGTATGGGATTCGGTTTCCATAGCACCACATTGCAGATGAGACGTGTTTCTTTTCCTCCGTTTGATAAACCTTTTGGGGTTTTCAGTTTTTTTTTTTCTGAATGAAGTGCGGCAGTGGAGGGCGATGCGCACAACGGCTGGAAACTGTGCCGGCTTCTAGGGTGACGCCGACTCTAACATCTTTCATTCATGAATATTTATGTATGTTTTGGTGGCATACAGACATTAGTAGCAGACCAGGAGTCGACATAATTAGGTGCCGATCATTTCATAAACTTTAATAGTGTTCAAACGAATAAATAAATGAATTACAACCCCTTTAACGAACGCTTCCGAAGATGTACGAAGTTTACAAGAGGCCTCGGCTACGCGCCACTGTCGTCAGTCGGCGTGAGGACCTAATCCGAGCCGGTCTCGTAGGATCCATGCTGTCAACATCAGCCTTACAACTATAATTGATAATGTTAAAGTCAATAATCAGTCCTGTATTATGGTGTAGCTAGTAATAATGCCCCATAATTGGCATCCCGGATTCTTATTAGACGAAATACCTACCCGTAACAAGTTAATATTTCAGCTCTTTAAAAAAAAAAATGTTTGTATAGCTTATGGGACTTAACTACGGGGTCATCAGTCCCGAAACTACTTATGAACTACCTAACAGTAAGGACGGCACAAATATCCATGCCCGAGGGGGAATTCGAACCCCTGACAGTAGTGGCCGTGCAGCCCGTGACGGGCGCGCCGCAGTCCTTTTTTTTTAATTTTTAATTTTAATTTTTATTTTATTTATTTATTTATTTATTTTTAATGCCGCAGAGCGTTTTTTTTTAATCCACGTCTATCTCTGCCACTTCAGGCGTTGGCTCCTAACACCCATCACACCCTTAATTATTATGTACAAACCCTAAAAAAAATCCTTCTTCGCATCGGCCCGTAAAGATATATGAAGAGAAAGGGGAGAAGGGAAATAAATAGATGCTTCATGTATACTGTTTTTTAGTATATGTATTCCTGCATTTTTATATAGAACATAATGCCATTCCACATTCGGCATAAAAACAAAATAAAGAGGTCGTCGCTTTACGGCATGGTGCGTTCGAAGAAAGTTCTAGCTTCGGATCAATGAATGTCTTCTCGTTTTATTTCGGTACCGGTTATAGTTCAATCATTCAGTACTTCCGTCGGTCTTGGGTCAACTTCTCCTTTCATCGATATTCCAGCTGCGAGGCGGGTTATGGAACGCACTCCAAAGAAAATGGGAAAAATATTCGCGGTACTTGGGGTTCCTAACTATTGTACAGTGTCGTTCCAAAAATCAAGCACAGTCTTCTCTCCATCGCCGAAAAAGTAGTGTACAGCGTGGCCACATATCCATTTAACAGAAATTGCTTTTGCTCTCGGGTAATACGAGTCTTCTTGAAAGATAAGCGATTTGTAAGTTATTATTTCGGGGGTTGTCCGTGTGAAGAAAGCCAGTACCTGGCGTACCAAATACCAAACATCCTTCGCCGATCCACAGTCAAGGCGATGCTCATCTGTATCCATTACTCCGCAGGTGGTACACAAAGGAGAGTCCGCAAGATGAATTCGGTGGAGGCGATACTGGCAGACCTGCTTCCCGTTGGCTGTGATGTACCACGCAGACTGTACGTCCGTGTCAAGAGTGGCCGCGCTCACCTCCCGCCACACTACACGCCAGTTAATATGGGGGTATTTTGTTTCTATCACGTTCGGGGCTCTGCTCAGTTCCATGGTGTTGTCTATTGCCAAAAATGTTTCAAATGTTTGTAAATCTATCGAACCAAACTGCGTGGTCATCAGTCCGTAGCTTACAAACTACTTAAACCTAGGTAAACTAACCTAAGGACAAACACACACACCCATGCCCCACGGGGGAGTCGAACCTCCACGGCGAGCAACCGCGCGCTCCGCAGCGAGAAGCTTTAGACCGCTCGGCTACTCCACCGCGCCGATTTCAATTGTGTTGGCGGTAGTGCGGTACGGATGTAGCTGAGATCGAGGAAAAATTGCCCGATTTAAAAGAATGGGGCTGGAATGTCGGATATTGGTATTGGAGGGGTGAGCAGCAGGCTTGTAAGACTCGTCGGATACTGTCACCATATCTTCATTTGAGAGCTTACAAATAAGGCCTGTGCTCTGTCCGGAACGTGAAAAAGTCCTAAACCACCTCTGTTTCTCGGTAGTGTAAGGGAGTCGTAACGAATCTTGGAGAGCATATCGGTACTTACAAGAAACCCATAGCCGCCAGCATGCTGCGGGCCATACATGGCGGGATCGACAGTGTCTGCGCAACATGGGGGAGCGCGACGCCAAATAGTCGTTATCGTATCGCGCTCGTTGCAGAATGTCTAGTAATCTAAGACGGTGATCACCTATCCCTGCTCTAATCTGTTGCAATAGGCGCCTACTGTTCAGGGCAATCGTCCGCCACGAGTTGGTTGCAAAATCAATGCCCAAACAGCGTATTGTATTGGTTATTTTCAATGGGGCCAAGCTCTTATCGGTCAGCCCGTCACCTACAGATAGAACGTGCGATTTGTATACATTCAGTTCACTGCCCGATGCTGCGCCGTAGGTCGCCATCCACGCCAAAGCTACGCGGACACCGTCTTCACCACGAAGATAGAGAACCAGGTCGTCGGCAGAGGAGTGCAGCAAAAGTGTGTCCACCCAGTGTCATCCCTGTCGGACGTTGTCGAAAGCCGCAGAGCAGCGTTTCCAAAACGAGGGCGTACAGTAGTCGCTGATGTTGGTCCCACCTCATGGTTTGTGTATAGGTATGATCAGCCCTTCGCAAAATGTCTCAGGGGTCTGCACCGTGGGAGACATGAGATCGCGGCAGATATCCGTCCAGACTGGTACCAGCAGTTATTGGAAGGTCCAGTAGAACTCCAGAGGGAGGCCGTCAGGGCTTGGCGACTTATTGGCGGGTCCCATCCGTATCGCTTCAGTGACTTCTTCCTCTGTTATATCGGCTGTCAGTTCAGTGGCCGCAGCTTGTGGAATCTTGCCGTACGTGAGCTGGGATATCGCTTCGATTACTTATGGGGTGTGGCGGAGCTCTGAGTACAGCTGCGTATAGTGACCGTGAAGAACATGTCCTATATCTCGCTGGGTGTCGTATCTTCCTCTGTCTGTAGTCAAGGCCATTCGTCGACGCCGTCGTTCTGCGATGATATGGTGAAGGGAGGGACTCTCCTGAGCTACTCTGTCTTGAGTACGGGCTTTGACGATCGCTCCTTCAAGATGCTGGCGTGTAAGTCTGATGATTTGGGCCTTGGGAGTGATTCACCGTAGTCTGCCTCGTAGGTGAATATGGCACTGTGATACATTTCCTTAAAATATTGAAGTAAAAGTCCTTCGTACGTCGTCTCCATGCCGCTACGTCTCTCCCATAGCCTATCAAGGTCTTCCGCAGTGCAGGCTTAGCGCAGAATAACCACCAAGCAAGGGCAGACTGGTAGGCGCCGCGTCGGCGTATGCTGTTGTTCCATGTGTTCTCTACGAGCTGCGAGATGGGTCACTTTCAGCTTCCATGGACCACTTTGCCACTGTGCCATACTTTCTGATGTCTGAGGGTAAGGTCGCAAATATAGGCTTCGTGCTCAAAAAACGCCATATGCCATACTTCGGCTGCTCTCGTCTATAATGGCTGGTATAATGCGTAAAGCCAGGCCGATCGCCATGAACATGTTCCCTTGAGTCCACCAACCGAAGATTGTGGAGAATTGCTCTGAGTTCCATGCACGGAGAGTGACGAGGTAATTGATCCTTCGGAGCTTGAGTACAGTTAAAATCCCCTCCGACTATCAAGGCGTCTTGTTGTCCCACAAAGAGGGGTGTGATCGCTTCTGCGAAGAAGGTGGATCGTTCAAGACGTCGTCCCGATCCCGAAGGCGCATAGACGTTGATGATTCGAACTCCTTGGACAGTGATAGCCATCCCTCTGGCGTCAGGAAGATACTCGACATCTTCAGCAAGAAGACCTTCACGGATAATGATCGCCACTCCACTGCCAGTGGCAGACCCATGGGAGATGCAGGTCGTTCATCCCTAGGGTTCGGCCCAAGCTTCAGACGTGAAACTTTGTAGTTGTGGAGGGGACGTTTCATCGTGAACTTCATGTTGGTGTTCTGTAGCAGATGAAGGCGAATCTGAGACAGGAGCAGGTGTTGTTGTCGCTGCTGTATCGTGACATGCCAGACGAGCAGTGATGCCATCGGACACCTGAGAGGCAGAGTCAGTTGCTTCATCCGACATCGGTTCCTCGACCTTATCTTGCGCCTGATCATCAGAAGGCGAATGGCGCCTGTTCATGCGTTTCCACGGGGACGCTGTTTGCGGACGTGTTGTTCGGTATCGGAGGGCGGTCGGCAGTCATCTGACGCCGTCGCCGTAGGGATGAAGGCAGACGTCGGTACAACTTCAGTTTCGACATCCATCTTTTCAAGAGTGCCCGTCTGGTGGTGTGGTAGGTCGGTGCCTTCAGGATTTGCGGCCGGGTGTAAGAGCGACGACTCTACGTTGGCCGTCGTCTTGACGTCTATTGTCGATAGCTGCACTGCTGTTTGGCCTTTTGCAAGAACGTCATTAGGCACTACCGGTGATGTGACGTCCATCTCCTCCACCGGAGACACCTTATCATTCGTTAGTGTTGTACGATCGGACGTAGTTTCCTGATTGTCCTCGTTACCTTGGTGCGCTACCGCGTTCAGCGAGGGTTCATTAACGTACGTCGGCACAGGATGCTGGAGAGCCTAAACATACGTCACCAGTGCATATGGGAGCTGTTTATCCCCAGATGGCAATTATGTGATCCTGCGCTGCATACATTGGGGACACAGGTGTCCTTCTTGTCCACAGCCCGAACACGTCTTCTGCTGACCGTCATAAATAATTATTGCACGGCATCCACCGAAGGGCAGAGAATATGGAACACGTTTTTTCAGTTCAATACGTACTTGCCGCACCCCATTTAGCAGGGGGTATGTTGTAAACTGTGCCCATTTTTCAGCTTCGTGACTGATCACATGCCCATAAGGGCGAAGCGCTGAAATCACTGTTTCTTCTGGCACCTCAAAAGGAACTTCGAACACCCTTATCGCGCAGAAACTCGGGTTTTCAAACGTCACTTCACCAATATGTCCGTCTGAGTGACGGAACTTCTGTCCACTTCTGGTCGCGTTCAGAATTCTCTGACAGACCGCATCGTTGATGAGCTTTAAGTACACCACACTGCTCACTATCGAAAAGTGAATACCTACAACTTCGCTATAGGGAAGTTTCACTTCATCCCTAATATACAGTTCGATGTCAAGTGTCTTCGGTCGTGGATATGCTTTCGAAAAACTGATCTTGAAGGTCGAATTTCTCCAGGATCGAACCACGCTTGCTCTATCGAGGAAGTCGCACAGAGACGGGTGAGTCACGTAAACAACCTCAGGCGCGAGACACCGTGGCGGGACGTGACCACGCCATCCGCACCGCTGTGCTGCCTGGCGCAGACTGTACCCTCGGCCTCCGCGGCCGGCTCAGCTCTTTTAATACCACTTACAGCAATACTCCAGTGTGCCATCTATATAGCTGCGCAGCGGCTACATCGTCGAGAGCACTAACTGTAAAACAGGTCGGAGGAACGTCGACTCACATGTCAGACTCAAAGATGTGTCAGCTTAATCTGCAGATGCCGGGTGGACAGTGGGTCGGTAAATTCGTACGCCCCCTACACCGTCTTCTACCAACTGCTAACTACGCCTACACTTTTTAGATATGTTTAGTCACTGGGGTGGCTTCCTGCAGTCCGTTTTCCCACTGCTGGTAATCGAGTGCCAACAGTTCGTGTTGGCAAACCCGCACACAAATCCTGCCGTATATGATGCGGTGGCTATACGATCTGCCACTTTCGACCATCTCGGCGGACGAGAGAGCTGTGCGGGCGTGCAGAGCCTCGCCTTGTCGCGTGACCACTGCGACCGGCGTCGTTGTACAACTGGCACAGCAGGCCGACAGGCCGGCCTGAGCAGCAGCTGGCTGGGGGAGGCTTCGGTGCTTCTCCGTGGCATTATAAAATTACGGGGATAAGAAGTGATTCAGTGAGGATTAATTAAATATAATGCGAACTGTAAATGCACCAACTGTGGCAGATTAACAGCAAACGATACTGTTATTTAACTAATTTGACAACGCCGAAGGCAAAAAAAAAAAAAAAAAAAAAAAAAAAAACTATTTCAACTAACCGGAAAGGACAGACAATAAAAAAGTGAATATATTCAGTTGTCAATTGTCTTGAGCTAGCGCGAACAGAAAAGTCGCTTCCTCTTGTTTAGGACCTTGTATTGATAGGACGTATTACTTAACTTCCCTTGACTTAAACAGAATTTCATGTTGAGAACATTCTGTCGTGTATGTCATACCGTCTGTTTGTGATAGATGATTTTGCAATATAAATAATTCTGTTCGTAATTCCGATGCGTTGTGATGATTTAAACAGTCTTGATGTTTTCATAATTTTATATATATTTTAATATTACGTGCTGTTCTATTTCAGCAATCTTGGCGCGTTACGGATGCAGTTTTTGGTGATACGCACGGTGCTAAAACCCATTCCATTCACAGAATATAAAAGTGAAATAACTTTTTATGATTTATCACGTCCCTGCCGATTTCTAAAAATTTTATCAGATTTATGTTTTGTGCTGGCTGGGGGTTACGTTTAATAAATGTGCATTTTGCAATCTAACAGTTTGATTCTTCCACAAAAGCCAAGTATGGTGCACTGCCTTCTATATTTTGGTATCAGCATTGAATTTTGTAGCTAACTATTTAATTACATTTGCGCTGGTACATATTTTACATTTCATGAAAATGCAGTGCTACTACGTAGGAAATTTAATATCTGTTGGACATATTAATTCTTTGTATTAGTACTGTGACGCTTAAATATGAATTACCTTTGTTCGAACAGTAATTCCGATTACCTAAAATCACATTTTCAGTCTGATGGTAAATGAACAGCATCGTCATTTATTTTTAAACAGCTTGCTCGTTCATGCAGCACATTAAAGATAAAAATTATTTATTTTTATTTGTTTAAAAAATGTTCAAATGTTTGTTAATCTATGGAACTTAACTGCTTAATCTAAGTTAAATTAACCCAAGGAATACACAGGCAGTCATACCCGTGGGAGGACTGCAGCCTCCTCAGCGAACAGCCATGCGCACCGCAGCACGGCGCCTCCGTGCGCGTGGCCATTCCGTCGAGACTATTTGCTTGCCTCCAGCAAAAATCAAACCATAATAACGTCACATCTCAGCATGGCGCCTTCACACCTTGATATCACAATGAGTCTTATGACTGTCAACATCTGGGGTAACCGTCACAACACAATATACGAGGGGATTTGGAAAATAAGGTTCCCCCTTCGACTGTGGTCAGAGATGTGTATGAAGGGGGGGGGGGGGGGGGGGGGAAGACTGAGACATTAAAGATAGGACATATATTTATTTTCCTACATAATTTCCAACTACACTGACACATTTTTGTAAGCTTCAAAAAGCTTGGGGCAGTGCTTTCCAAACTTTCCCTCATGGCGGCACCATTTTATAGATTACAGTTTTGCGCGACACCCATTCACTAATATTAATGCATATGATAGAATTTAGATGGTTCTAGCGGGGAGGTGGGACGGAAATGAAGTAGCGGTTAAACGTAGCTTGTAAACGAAAATGAAATCATCGTACGCATTGACATATTTAATGTTGATCCTCACTGCAGCAATTACGTACACTCATCGCACGAAAAGGAAACATTAGGAACTACGGAGATGTACAACAAACACCGCAGACAACAATTCCTAACTCACAGAGTAATAGTTGCTTCTTCCACATTCAACCCAATTTCCGAAACACGAAAACTGAATTTCGGAAACCGTTTTTCACTGTCGTGTGTGCATGACAGGGCCAGATACGGTTTTGCTGGATCGATTTAAAACGGCATCTGGAAATTAGCTCCTCGGATTTCTGATTTAGACAGCACAGTGGCTGTTTTCTTTCTGTTCAATATTCTCGCATTATTTTCAGAAATAAAGAGGATGTATTTACGACAAGTGATGAATTATTATTATTCTTTAAGTCCTATTGTTAGGTTCTTGCTTCACCACGACCTCGGAGGTCCCGACATATTCGGAAAAAATGAATAAATATTCGAAACAAGTAAGAAAATGAATGTCATTTCTGGTCCCAGAATCTGTTACATACAGCAAACTGAGAGAAAAAAAGTATTAACGCATACCAGGGTTCGAACCAACGATCACTGCATTTAAAATACTACTCACCGTTAATCACCCGGCCACACTCCATACTAAACAGCTTTAGTCAGTGGACATTTGTGACTGCTTTTAAAATCAGCGACAGCTTTTACAGCCACTGTGTCATTGATTGACATTTAATTGTAAGAAACGGTACCGAGGGTGACGTGACTTTCATAAATCCATTATAAAACGCTCAGGTGCAGCTCTTTGAGAAGTAAAGCAGCTGCCAGTTCCAGCAAACTGCGCATTGCAAGAGCTGTTATCGAGTATCAGCAGCAGCTCCGCGCATGCCTAAGCCTAATAATAAATAAATGCTCGCTGTCTAACTCAAACAGTAATGAAACGCGTGAAACACAGATGGTGTGGGATGCGGTGGGTAGTTCCAGCGGGTAATGTTGTACATGCTCGGACCAGGCAACAAAGATATTTACTCCCGGTTGACAATCCGGATAATCGCGTATCCGTATAACTGAGGTCCGGATAATCGAGAATCCCTATAACTGAGGTCCGGATAATCGAGTGACTGATCATTTTTTAATACGTGATCTGTTGTGCACTGAATGAAGAGAAGGCTGATTAGCTGCAGGCGAGTCTTCGGGGTAGTATGAAGAGAAGGATGTTTTGTGTCATTTCATGACAAGTTTTTTTGTTTAGAGTCTAAATTTGTTAGTCTCGTGACACCCTTGATACTACTACGCGACACCCTAGGTTATCGCGACACCCAGTTCGGAAAGCTCTGGCTTAGGGCGTGACATACGGAAGATGCGTTTAACGGCTTGTTTGACCTCAGTCTTGCTTCCAAAGCCCCTTCTGCCAAAAGTCTTCTTCCAAACTGGAAACAGATGGAAGTCCTTTGGTGCCGGTCAGGACAGTATGGCGGATGGTGTAGGAGCTCCCAACCGAGAGTTGCAATACGGTTTTGCGTTGCCATCGCCGAGTGTGGTCTCGCATTGTCATCCAACAGCAGAACGCAAGATCTGAGAAGGCCAGATCGCTTTTTCCGAATCACGTCCTTTAATTTCGACAGAGTGACACAGTACCGCGCAACATTAATGGTTGCTTCCTCCAAAACGCCCAGCAAAGAAACTCCTTGGGCGTCCCAGAAAACGGTGGGTAGCACTTTACCTAAAGACGGAGTGCTATTGAACTGGTTTCGGAGAGGTGATGACGAATGTTCCCACTCCATAGCTGTTCAACGCTTCTTCCGTATGCAACGTCCAGATTTTTTCCTGGACAGCTTTTGAAGGTTGTAAAGCGGTCAGACAAATTATGTACCAAAATAAAGATATGTCTTATCTTTAATGTGTACTTTTCCCCCTCGTATGTTGGCAGTCGAAGTTGACGGCGCGGTGGAGTGGCCGAGCGTTACAAGGCGCTCAGCTGCGGAGCGCCCCGCTGCTCGCCGTCGGAGGTTCGAGTCCTCCCCAGGCGATGAGCGTACTTGTCGCCATTAGCATAAGTTAGTTTAAATAGTTTGTGAGCCTGAAGCCTGATGACGATTACCAGAATATAAAGTCCCATAGATTTACAAACATTTCAACATCTGAGTCGACACTGAAAACATTACCAGTATATTTAGTATCTTCGTCTTTTCAGATGAACAATTTATTTTGGTAAACATATTTGCCTAACGAAAAGTCAGCAAACTGGTATACGTTTCAGAATGAAAATAACAATCACGTTCGCAAAACGTTTTTACGCCTGACGCTCGTCGACTCGTTATCGACGACGACTCGGTCTAATGATGACCTCAGAGAAGATCGAAACCGGTCACCGTAATATAAAATAAATTTAAAAAAGGCATTTTGCGAACGTGACTGTTATTTTGATACTGAAACAATTTGTTTACTGGCTTTGAATTTTAAAAACTGTCTAGATCACTTAAAGGATTTCTAAAACGAAAAAAAAAAAAAAAAAAAAAAATAAAATAAAAATAAAGGTTCCACATATATTGGAATTGGATCGTAAATGGATATTAAGTAGGATCTGTTCATTCGCTCCCCTATTGTGCCAATGATTCTGCCGCCTTGTTCCTTTCTGAAGCCTTCTGCCCGCTGTAAACTCTTTGAATTTTATCTGTTCTCAGGCTTTGTTGAATTTTCATAAAAGAAAAGCATACCTCCTGTCTCACTTGAATATTTCCATTAAAGAAACGGAGTTTTATTTTCATTCTGTTTGTTTCATTGGTATATTAGTTGACTACGTTTAAGATTAATCTTTATTCAAAGGAAAGTAATGCCAATCTAATCTTTTAACATGATTTTAAATACTGTTATCAGCAAATTTCTTATATAACCAATCACTTTCAGTAAAAGATTTCATGGATGCTTCACAGGATTTTAAATTTTTCTCATGTTACCGTCACTGACATTTTAACCCTTTCGGACGCACTGGCTACAAATGGATCAGAAGAATTTTTTCTCAATGGAAAGAACATGTATACAACACCTGATTGTTCAATCATTTCATCATGCACAATTACTGCCACCTGCAGAAGGGCACTATGAAAATGTTAAGAAGCGAGTGTCGCACTGCGCAGCAGTTTACGATCTTCAGAGAACACGGAAATTGTGGGTTACTTGTATTCCACTGTATAACTGAAAGTAGAAGTTGTTATTTTGCGATGTAGTTATTGCACGATCAGTTTATTTAGTACAACAGTTGGTACTGTTGTTTTTCAGTATACTCAGTGTTGTAGTATGAAAATGGGAGCATATAATTACATAAATCTTGTTTCTAAAATCAATGAAACTTTAAGTTAAGTATTACAGCATTAAAAATAATTTCTTGGTAGAGAAAAAGTCAGGTATGAAAGGGTTAAAAAGACTATTATTCGCCATATATCTTCGTGTTTGGCATTAAGAAAGTGATAAACATTTACATTTTGTTTGCTACAACTCCATATTTCTGTGTCCTTTGTTAACAAAACCAACATCTGTGATAGTTACACACTTTCAGCTTTCTTACTTGGGCTAGAGTCTGCCACGGTACAAAACATCAACAGCGCCCTAGTGTCGTATTGTAAGGCGGGAGGTGGGGGCTTAAGACATGGGATTATGGAATACAGGGTGTGCAAAAAAGAATGACTCGATGTAAACTTGTAATAATATTGAGACAAATGTCACCAGATAACTAAAACAGCACTAGATATAATCGGCACGGTCTAGAGTTTGAGAAACGTGATTTACCAAAACTGATTTTTTTTGTGCTGTTTCGTAAAGCAAGGTTTATCGATCGTACTTTTTTTAAGAACAAACCGAAACAGGACAACCATATCTTGCGATGCTACGGAACTGGTTGTTCGCTCGACTCTGACAATTTCATGTATCAGCAAGACGGAGCACCATCGCACTCAGTTTCCTCAGTTCCGACGTGCCTCGACCTCTGATAGGGCTTATGGGACCGGAGAACAGGCTTTACGCTCCTAGCCTCCTGCGTCCCCTGACTTAACAACATGTAATTTCTCACTGTGGGGATATGTTAAACAATGTGTTTACATTCCTCCCTTACCTCGTGACGTTGATTAACTAAAAACCAGAATATGAGCTACTGTAGCTTCAGTGAAAGAAGACACCTTACGCTCAGTTTGGGATTCTATTTAAAATCAGGTCATTCTCTTTGGGACACCCTGTAGTTTTACTATAGTGAAAGTCATATGGCGACCTTAAGAAGCCATCGAAGAAGACCTGCATGGACCGGAGGTCGGGAAGAGGAGCCGTCCTCCTTGGCTCCAGGTATTGGAGCCCTTGTACAGTGCAGAGGACCATACCACTTCCAGTGTTTGCTTAGCCGCCGGCCTACCAGCAGCAGACGACTCCTTCATATTTTGTAAGTGAAACCGACTTCTGATTACAAGCAACGTATAGTATACTGATTTTTGTCTGCAAGTTTTCGTTAGTTTGTAAATTTATACTGTGCTCTCGTGCATATTAGATTCAAATCCGCGTTTTTATAAATAGTGATTTTAATTTACCCTCAATCTGTTGGCGAAATTACACTTACAAATCAGGAGGTACCAATAAAACATCGTGCGAAATTGTACTCAACGAATTCTCTGAGAATTACTTCGAACAGTTAGTTCATGAAGAAACAAGAATTGTAAATGGATGTCAAAACACACTTGATCTCTTAGCAACATATAATACTGAGCTCATAACGAGCATCAAAACGGAGACAGGTATTAGTGAATACAGAGCTGTCGGAGCGAGATTGATTATCTAAAGTCCCAAAGTTAGCAAAACTAACGAAAAGTATATTTGTTTAGGAAAGCAGATAGAAATAAAATAAATTGTTTCTTGAAAGACAGCTTACAATCGTTTTTAACACTAAACGTGAGTGTAGACCAGATGTGGCTCAATTTCAAAGAGGTGGTATCGGCAGCAATTAACAGTTTATTCCAAATAAATTAATAAAATTGGGAGGTGATCCCCCTTGGTACACAAAACAGGTGTTGGAAGGAAGGAAGCTTGGAGTTTAACGCCCCATTGACAGCGCGCTCATTAGAGACGGAGCTCACGCTCGGATGTCTGGGTAAGGATGTCGAAGGAAATCGGCAGTGCCCTTTCAAAGGAACCATCCCGGAACTTTCCTGGAGTAATTTAGGGAAATCACGGAAAACCTAAATCTGGATGGCCAGAGTTGGATTTGAACCACCATCCTTCCAAATTCGAGTCCAGTGTGCTACCACTGCGCCTCCTCGCTCCGTCACAAAACAGGTCAGGACACTGATTCAAAAGCAACGGAAAAGGCGTGCTAAATTTAAACGAACGGTCCTACACAGAAGCTCGACATTTAGCGAGGACTTGAATGCAAGATGCTTACAATACTTATCACAACGAAATTCTTCCTAGAAATTTGACTGAAAACCCAGAAAGATAAACTACAATACTTATCACAAGGAAACTCTTTCTAGAAATTTGACTGAAAACCCAAAGAGATTTTGGTCATATGTTAAATATACTAGGGGCAAAACACAAACAATACCGTCACTACGTGTTCGTAATGGTGACCCTGTTGATGATAGTGCTACTAAAGAAATGTTCAAATGTTTGTAGTGCTTATGGGACTTAATTACGGGGTTATCAGTCCCTAAGTCCTTTAGAAGTAGGTGCAGTTAGGAAACAACAGACTTTCACAAGGAAACCAACGGTTTCAAAAGAAGTAGATAGTAGGAGGAAAGTTCTGTTGTTAGGAAGTAGTTATGGAAGAGGTGTGGGCCAGATTTTGCAGGAAAAACTAGGTGACAGGTACCAGGTCACAAAGTTTTTCAAGCCCAGTGCAGGTCTTAGCCAGGTGGTAGATGATATACGTTCCTTGTGTAAGGGTTTCACAAAACAGGATCATATTGTTATAGTGGATGGGGTGGGAAATAACATTGATAGGGATCAGGGGTACAATATTGAGTGTGACCTGGTTAAAGTAGCTTCTGCAACGACCCAGACAAATGTTGGACTGTTGCCTGCTTTCATGCGGTATGATCGACCCCAAATGAACCACTCCGTCAGGAGAGTCAATATGGAGATCGATCAACTACTTAGGGTGGCTACTATGTCGGACATAGGCTTGGTTCCTTTGATGCTATTGATAGGTGGGATTTCACTAAGCATGGCCTGCATCTCAATAGGAAAGGGAAGGGGAAACTAGCTGGGTTGATAGCAAAATCCTTAAGGGGGGACATTGCAATTCATGGAAGTACTTCTTTTTTAGGCTAAGATCAGTGTCCAGTGAGAAGCTCAGGCAGGCAGGTGCTAAAAATGTTAAAAAATCAAATGTTTCTCAGAAAAGTAAAGTAAAAAATAATGTTAGCATTTTTCACCAGAATATTGGGGGACTAAAGAATAAAATAGATGAGTTTTTAGTTTGTTTAGATGATATAGAAACTGATAAAGTAATATATATACTATGCCTGTCTGAGCATCACATTGTCACCGGTATGGAAAATGTGAATGTCTGTGGATATAAATTAGTCTCAAATGTAAGTAGAGATAATAAGATAAGAGGAGGAGTTGCCATATATGCCAAAAGCTATCACAGTGTAAAAAATTTAGAAACAAAAATGTTTTGTGTAGAGCAGCATATTGAAGCATGTGACTGCCAGCTTAAAGTCAATTATCTTATAATTGTAACAGTATATAGGTCCCCTTCAGGGAACTTTTCAGTTATTTCTGGAAAACTTGGATGCCTTGCTGTGCTATCTGTCAGATTGGGGGAAGCAAATTATTATTTTGTGGTAATTTCCATGTAGATTCACTGAAAGAGTGTAATAGGAAGAAAGACCTGGAAGTCTTACTTGGCTCATTCAATCTGACATCCGTTATTGATTTTCCCACTCGGGTAGTAAAGGACAGAAGTACATTGATAGATAACTTTTTTATAGACCAAGATAAGTTTAACAATATAAATGCTTGTCCCGTTGAGAATAGTTTTTGGATCATGGTGCACAGCTAGTAACAGTATATGACATAGCTCCGTTCAGTAATTCGAAACAGTCCACCAGAATTGTGCGCTCTATTAATGACATAACAACTCGAAATTTCAATGACAGTCTATAGCAGTTAGACTGGATGAGGTTTACAAGGAACATGATGTTAATTTAAAGCTACATTAAGAAATGTTATTAAAAATCAAGAAGCATGTGCATCATGTCCGAGATTAGCTCCTCTGATAATAAAATTAAAACAATTTGGAATATTATTAACAGGGAGACAGGGCAACCAAGAGCAGAGGAAGAGGGTATTCCCATCAAAACAAATGAGAACTTTATTAACCACAAGTGCGAAGTTGAAAACATTTTTAATGATTACTTTTTAAATGTTGTAGAGAAAATAGGATCTAAATGTTCATTAGAAGGAGCAAGACAATTAATGGAAGAGGCCATACCCACACAATTTCATACAATTGAAATTCCACCCACCTCACCTTCAGAAATTAGGAAAATAATAAACTCTCTCAAGAGTAAACGGTCATATGGAATTGATGGCATTTCCAGCAAGGTATTAAAAACTGGTTCCCAGGAGATAAGTAGGATTCTCAGTCATATTTGTAATAGCTCATTAAAGCAGGGTATTTTCCCGGATAGACTGAAATATGCTATCGTTAAACCTTAGCATAAAAAGGGGATACATACGATGTCAACAACTACCGGCGCATCTCACTTCTGACAGCTTTATCAAAAATTTTTGAAAACGTTATGTATTCTCGAGTTGCGTCACATATTAGTAAAAATAAAGTTCTAACAAAATGTCAGTTTGGTTTTCAAAAAAGCTTTTCAACTTAAAATGCTCTATATACCTTCACTGATGAAATATTAAATGCTTTGAATAACCGGACATCACCGGTTGGGATTTTTTGTGATCTCTCAAAGGCTTTTGATTGTGTAAATCATGGGATTCTTCTAGATAAGCTTAAGTATTGTGGTATGAGTGGGACAGTGTACAAATGGTTTAAATCGTACTTAACTGGAAGAGTGAAGAAATTTAAAATAAGCAGTTCACATGATATAGACGAAACAATTAATTCTTCTAACTGGAGAGTTATCAAAAATGGGGTCCCACAAGGTTCGGTCTTGGGTATTTGCTATTCTTAATATATATTAATGACTTGCCATTCTACATTCACGAAGATGCTAAGCTAGTACTTTTTGCTGATGATACTAGTGTAGCTTTCACACCTGACAAACAGGAATTAACTGATGAAATTGTAAATGATACCTTCCAGAAAGTTATTAAGTGGTTCTCTACAAATGGACTCTCATTAAACTTTGATAAAACCCGGTATATACAGTTTTATACAGTAAATGGCATGACAACATTGAGTAAAAATTATTCATTGCACAAAAGCGTGTAATCAGAATAATTGCTGGAGCCCATCCAAGAGCATCCTGCAGACATTCATTTTGGGATCTGGGGATACTCACTGTAGCTTCACAATATATATATCATGAAATTTGTTATTAACAATCCGACCCAATTCAAAAGTAATAGCAGTAGTAGCACTAGGAGAAAGGATGATATTCACTACTCAAGGTTAAATATAACTTTGGCTCAGAAAGGGGTGAATTATGCTGCCACAAAAGTCTTTGGTCACTTACCAACTAGCATCAAAAGTCTGGCAGATAGCCACCTAGTAATTAAAAAGGAATTTCTGAATGGCAACTCCTTCTACAATGTAGATGAATTCTTACATAAAACTTTAAAAAAATAAAAAAAAATTATAAAAATTAAAAAAAAAGTCCTTAAAATATTGATTGTCAGGTAAAGACAACATTTACTAAAATGACACGTTCCACATCGTTACTAAATGTCGTATATTTGATCTATGGAACAAGTATTAATCTAATCTAATCTAATCTTACAAACTACTTATGAACCAGCTTATACTAAGGACGGCACAAATTCCCATGCCCGAGGGGGAACACTACTAAAGCAGCGTTAATGAACATAGCTTTTAGAAACTCATTCACAAAAGAAGACGAAAACAACATTCCAGATTGCGAATTACAAACAGAGGCCATAATGATTAACATAGAAGTAGATACCATCGGAGTAGTGAAGCGACTTAAATCACTTAACAAGAACAAGTCTTCTGGTCCGGACTGTATACCCACTAGATTTATATCTAATTATGCTGAAGCGATAGATTCTTACTTAACAGCCATATACAACTCTCAAAGAAGGATCTATACCAAAAGATTGGAAAGTTGCACAAGTCACACCTTTATTCAAGAGAGGCAGTAGGAGTAACCCACTAAACTACAGGCCTATTTCAATGACGTCAATTTGCAGCAGGGTTTTGGAACATATCCTGTAGTCAAATATTATGAATTATCTCGAACAGAATGATCTATTGACTCAAGGTCAACACGGATTTAGAAAATATCGTTCATGCGAAACACAACGAGCTCTTTACTCACACGAAGTGATGAGTGCTATCAACAAGGGTTCGCAAATCGATTCCGTATTTCTTGATTGCCTGAAGGTTTTTCACACCGTACCTCACAAACGGCTTTTAATCAAATTGCGTGGTTATGTATATCGCCACAATTTTGCGATTGGATAGGGGATTTCTTGCCAGAGAGGACACAATTCGTAGTAATCGATGGTAAGGCATCGACTAAAACAGAGATGATATCGGGTGTTCCACAGGGTAGTGTTATTGGTCCTCTGCTGTTCCTTATTTACATAAACGATTTGGGAGAAAATCGAAGTAGCTCTATTAGATTGTTTGCAGATGACGCCATCATTTACCGTCTAGTAAAATCATCTGAAGATCAAAACGAACTGCAGAAGGATCTGAATAAGATATCCGTATGGTGTAAAAATTGGCCATTGACCCTAAATAATGAGATGTGTGAAGTCGTCCACATGAGTACGAAAGGAAATCTGTTAAAGTTTGTTTAAAAGATAAATCAAACAAAAGTGAAGTACTGTAAACTCCACAAAATGCCTAGGAATTACTATTACTTCAGACTTGAACTGGAAAGAACACGGAGATAATATCGTGGGAAAGGCGAACAAGACACTGAGTTTCATTGGTGGAACCCTTAAAAGATGCAACAGACTACTAAAGAAACTACATACACTACGCTTGTCCGTCCTTTTTTGGAGTATAGCTGCTCAGTGTGAGATCCTTAACAGGTGAGTTTGACGGAGGACATCGAAAGAGTCCAAAGAAGGGCAGCTGGTTTTGCACTGTCACGGTACAGGGGAGACAGCGTTACGGAAATGATACAGGATCTGTAATGGGAATTATTACAACAACGGCGCTTATCGCTGCGGCGTGGGCTGCTTATGAAACTCCAATCACAAACATTCTCCTCCGAATGCGAAAATATATTGTTGACTCCCACTTACATCGGTAGAAATGATCATCAGAATAAAATACGAGAAATAAGAACTAAAACGGAGAGATTCAGGTGTTCTTTCTCCCACGCGCTATTCGAGAATGGAATGGGAGATAAATAGTATAAAGGTGGTTCGATGAACCCTCTTGCTGGTACTTAAATGTGATTTGCAGAGTATCCCATGTAGATGTAGATGTAGATTTAACAATGTCACTTATCTTAACATAGAAAACAACGAAATGCTTAAAATGCTGTATTGTTTGTGTCTTCTATCGTGTAAGTGGTTTCATGTCTTCACGCTCTACGCTCCAGTGAAACGCTTATGCTGCTGCCGGCGTCAGAACACTGAAACCCACGTAGATCGATACTACCCAAATCTCTCCAGCACTAGATATGAATAGAATCTGAAATTTTTATCTATTTTCACGTCCTGAAATAGTAATGGAAACCTATCATAAGGGCAGTAAATCCGCATTATGCAATAAAAATACTGTATTCAAGTCTCCCTGTAGTGTGTACATTTTTGAGAGAAAAGTTTCGGGCGATGTAGAAATAAACTCTGCTCCCACCTACTTCAAATGTGTATAATGTTTGATATGCTCATGAGAGAAATAATGTCACGTTTAGATAAATCAATACAATACCGGCTGCATCTGACTAGGAAGCGATTGTACAAGTTATTGGGTATGATGTCCGCCTGATATGAAAAACACTGTTCTTATTTGGCACCCAAACTAGTTTCAGCACTTCTGTGCCATCATCAGTGGGCTTTATATGTATTTCATGCAGTGAAAGACAAATTACATTTATTTTACTATTGTGCTAGTTGTAAATTTAGGCCAAAAAACGTCGTTAGTCTTATTTTGGTTTTTTACCTTAATTTACATTTTGTGGTAATGTGGGACCCTTTTTATATACTTATTCAGTGGTAGCGTTGTCATCTGCAACGAAAATTATCTCTTTTAACAACTTGTGAGGTTTTTAAATCGCTACTTGTGGTGCAAAAACGTAATTTTGGCATCTGGGAATATTTTTATCGTCTGTTTATTATATACTACTTACAGTTTCTTTTGTTATATACTTCTTCTTCCGCCCTGTTTCGCATAGCACACATGTAATACACATATTTTTGTGGACTTTTTTAATCACAACCACTTTCCACTTTAAAAATTCGCCTCTTTTCTTGTAGGTGCAGTTTAATAAAGAAAACGCGGAAAAATAAGAGCTGAAAATCAAGAAAATGATGAATATTGTACAAGTTTGTTACGTACGCTACACCCAGTTTAAACCACGTGCTATTTTATCTTGTAGTTTCGACAAATTTTATCTAAGAGCGGCTGAGTAAATTTTGGAGAGGGTAGGTACCAGTTACTACCCTCGAGCAGTAATAATGCCGCGAGACACCACGTAAACCGACTTCCGTCGTGGTGCAGGGGATAGTGTTGCGGTGCTGAAGGTCGACTATTCTATCCCGTCCACTATCAAAAATTTATTTCCTTTTAACTAACAATTCCAGAATGTTCTACATCTTTCTTGTGTTCACTTGTAAATTCTACTTGTTTCTTATGTTAATTGCTGTTCTAATTTCTGGTACATTATGTCTGTGTACAAATAGCAGAGTACACTGCTGCATGTATGTTATGTTCCCAATAAACTTGCTTTCAATATAAGTGCTGTGTTCAGTTGCCTTCGAAGTCAAGCCTGCGTCCATTTCAACGCGACAACATAGTCAATCCGAATATGACTGAGGTCGACAAAATCACGCACCTGATGAAGTATTGCAGAAGACATGTACCAAGCTCTTCTGATAGAAGACGTCGCTACGACGAAGATGCAACAAGGGAGGGTTGGACGAAAGAATTATGATAGACTCCCCAATGTAGTCCCTATGGCCTTGTGGAAGACCAGCATGACTTCGCTTCCCTCCTACGACAAATTGTGAGAGAAGAATTACAACAGTTTATGGCAGCCGGGACTATTGGACCGAGCGAGCATCAGATCATGGCCATGGATGTAAGCCCTGTAAGTGACGAAGGAGCCGACGCCACTGAGGAAAAGATATTTCAGGTCATAGCTTCTGTCAGCCCCGTACTACGCAAAGTACCCAAGTGTGAAAGGTGAATGAAATAGATAAAGGAGTTATACAAGGGAATCTGTAGGCAGTATTGTAAAAAGGGAGAAAGTAGATGAAAATGATATTGTTGACAAATTTGACAAACCACTAATGGTTTTAAGTCGAAATAGGGCACATGGAGTAGATGATGTTCCCACTGAACTGCTGATATCTTCCGGTGAGCTAGCCATGACGACACCTTTCCGCCTGGTGTGCAACATGTATGACGCTGATGGAATAACGTCACATCCCAATAATAATGGAATAATTGTAATTCCAAACCTAGTACAGACAAGCGTAAAAATTACCGGTCTTTGAGTCTCGTAAGTCATGGTTGCAAAACACTAACATGACTTTTTTTTTCTTCCATATTCTGCGGCCATTTTTTTTACATTTTTATACCTCCCCTTCAGCCCTTCCTTACTCACGCCATGGGTGCCTTCTTCAGCCGGCTTCATCGCCATTAGAAATATAGGAAAATTATAATACCCTGAACAGTATTCTGTTCGAAATATAATGTGAAACCAAAGTGAACGAAAGGTAGATATAGCCATTTGCCTTCCATACCCTTTTCCGAGGAAAGAAAAGAAAAACATAAAGAAAATATATAAAATGCTTTAACTAAAGATTTCATTCATCTGTGTGTCCGTCCATTCGGAGCTTACTGAAACCTTCAAACCGTCATTGCTTTTACAGGCCGTCAGATTCGGGATATCATAATGTCCAACATGTTTCCATATTTCTTATGGTAGTCCAAGTCAGATTTAATTTTAAAATTTTCAATTTCAATATAGGTACAATAGTCGGTATAATTGGCGACACGATTTTGAATTAGATAGCCAATGGTATGGCCTAGCATCCAGGTCGCTTCATTGTTCTTACTTCTGGGGTAGCGTAACTTCTGCGGCCACAGAAGTTCGGTCTTGTCAATGTGCGTTGCAGTGGTACGATCTATGATGGCCAATCTTCTGCACAGAAGGTCGGTGACTTGTTTCGCAGGCCCGCAGGTGAGGCGCTGAATTAAAGTATCCACGAAGCCACATGTACCACAGGTCGGCTGATTTGCGAGATGTATTTTGTGTAGCTTGTCAATCGTTGATATCTTGTCATTTGCGACCATATACTACGCTGACTGAATCGCGCTGGGGAGAAGGTCACTAAAAATATTTCTCCAGATAATGTTCCAACTGTGATTCGGCCATTTCCGTTCCACAGGGTTTCGGTTTGTAGTGGTTGTTAAGAATTCATAGACTACCTTGTTCGTTAGCCTGGTGGTTCTTGAATGGGACGAGCAGCCTTTATAAACATAGCTGAAATTCAAGCAATACTGTTGTATGTAAAGAAAGATGGGAGGAATTGTCGATATATTAATGGGAGGCTCAAGTTGGCCTGGGCTCCATCTAGCGAACAAGATCTTGGTAGTGCTGTTCTGAGGAGCCTCGATAGTCTTCCGGAAGCGATTGATTAGTAGTGCTGTACTCTGCACTCTCGCATCAATCAAGTTGAGACCTCCCTTCGTAAGAGGCAAGACCAAAGTCTCGAAGTCGACTTTGAAGGTATTGTTCCTCATGACAAACCAGCAAAGGGCCTTTTGAATGCTAGCAACTACAGGAGGCGGGGCTGGCAGTATCTGTGCGAGATAGCTAAATGTGCTGGCAATCGTAAGTCTGATGGTTTGGACCCTTTGCAGGATATTAAGTTGTCTGTCCCTGTATATTTTAAGCACTGCTCGAATCTTATTCAACATGTCCGCCCAATTCCTGGTATACATCCTGGCTGGGTTTGCGTCCAGCTGGATGCCCAGTTACTTATGGCTGCTGTTAGCAGAACACCAATCCAGGCCTGCTGCGTTGCGCAAACCCGCGCCAATATGCAGGAGGACAGTTTTGTTATCACTCAGCTTGGCCCCTGTGGACACTACGAAATCGTGAGTTGCTCGGTCAATGGCCATGAGATCTTGTTGAGATGAGACCCCAATGCACAGGTCGTCTGCATACGCGATACAGCGGTGCCTAAGGCTACCAATCACCAGCCCTGACGTTTCTTCTGTGATAACGGTCAGCAGGGGTTCCACGGCGAGGGCATATAATACCACCGATAAGGGGCACCCCTACCTGATAGACCGTTCAATTGATACAGGTTGGCTAAAGTGGCCGTTAATCTGGACGCGAGACTTTGCTTCAGTGGTGACCTTACGTATGGCATTCATGAAGCGGGACCCAATACCCATCTCTTGCATCGTTAGAAGTAAGTACTCGTGACTAATCCGGTCATACGCCTTGTCAAAATCCAAAAAAAGAAGCGCAGCCGATTCTTTGGAGTCCGCATAGGTAGCGATAATGTCTCGTAGTGTGCACGCAGCGTGTATGATGCTCTTCCCGGGAATGGCACTATGCTGATGGTCTCCTAGAATCGTGCCTAAGACTCTCTGAATGCGTGTCTTCATAGCTCTTGTGATAATTTTAAAATCAGCATTCAGTAACGTAATGGGACGCATTTTAGTCAGTTGTTTGCTGTTCCCCTTCTTCGGGACAAGAACAACGATGCCCTCCTTAAGTCTGAGGGCACATTGCCCGCCTCTGGAATTTCGTTGGCGATGGAAAGTAGCGTGTCACCAACAAGCGTCCAGTAATGCTTGTAGAATTCTGCGGGAAGACCGTCTGGCCCTGGGGTTTTTCTATCTGCCGCTGCACGGACGGCATCGTGGATGTCATCTTTGTCGAATTGCGAGTCAAGTACGGCAGTATCTTCCTGCAAGAGACGAGTGGGTATCCTACGTGTCAGAGCGGTACAGGTTTGTAAGTCGACAGGGTGCTTCCCATAGAGGTCACTAAAATGCGCATGAGCGTAGCTGAGAACATCTCGGATGCTGGTGAGTTTGCGCCCTGCTGCATCCGTAATGTCGGTAAAGAAAGTTGAATTGCGACGTTTGAACGCTCTCAGTAGATGGTATAGAGCAGCTGTTGCTCCTGGCGCAACGTTCTTAGGTTGTGTACGAACGATATAGCTTTCCATTTTCTTCCTCTGAAGCGCAGTTATTTTAGCTTTATACTTCTTAATGTTGCGCGCGGTCACGGGATTGGGGACATTTGCGTCTTCATACAGATCACGCAAAGCCTGAAAATACGTTTCAATCGTAGGTTTGCGCCAATACTCTTTTTGCCTGGATTTGCCTGGAATATAACATAATCGTAGATCTCATTTTAGGCTTAGCAACATTGACCCACCAGTCCAGTGACGTGTTGAAGCGGGGTCGAGATCGGAGAGCTTGCTGCCAGGCACGCGCCATCTCCGCATCGAGCTCCTCATCTCGTAAAAGACTAACATTGAGCTTCCAATAACCCTTCCCGCGGTGAAAGGTGGTTCGTTGGTGGTTCACATACACTTGATAGGCACTATGATTGGAGAAATTTATGGGTGCAATGTCATCATTTACAACTGCCTCCTGTATATTGCGCGAAACGTGAATTCTGTCTATTCGGCTCGCTGAGCAGTGGGTAACATGAGTATAGGCGCGTTGATCCCCGTGTAGCTTCTCCCAAGCATCGCAAAGGTGAAGGCCGACAACTAGATGCTTAAGTTCTTCGCAAATGTTAGAGTTTGGAATCTGGACCTTGGTGTGAATCGTGCAATTGAAATCTCCTCCAAGAAGGATATTATCGGTATGGAGGCCGGTTAATTCGGGTACATCAGTTCGGAAAAAGTCGGCCCTTTGTCGTCGATGGCCACTAACAGAGGGGGCATAAACATTAACAATTAATAATCCATTTGTCTGACAGGATATGCCCCTTCCATTGCTCAGAATTTTTATATCTGTGGCATGGATGCCGTCTCGGTACATAATTGCAGTACCTGTTGAGTCCTCTGCACTAATATTGGTAATCGTGACGTAGCCGGGGATGGAAATATCAGTTAAAACTTCTTGAAGGAGTGCGATATCCACCAGAGTACCATATAAGAAATCCTGCAGAGCTCGTAACTTTAGAGCAGTATGAATACGCTGTATGTTAACGGTTGTTACGTTATACGTTTGGGGCCTGTTCATGGGGTCGACGGAATTAAGGCTGTTCATTGGCCACCGGGCTCGTCGTCAGCCCACCAGGCCCCGTCTCCTGGGGGTGGGGGAGGAGGTGGGGGCGGACTTTCGGTGTCCATAGCCTCGTGGTCGGCGGTGGCGGTCTCTGAAACAGTGCCAGTAACATCGTGCGTGGCTGCCTCCCCTCCTTTAAGCTTCGCAGCAGCCCTTTGTAACTTCTTGTTACTCGACGAAGCTTGTGTGTCAGCTTTTGATTTCCCTTTAGTAGCTTTTTTCTGTTCCGGCGGAGAGGCAATGTTCATGGGTGTGGATGGCAAGTCGGAAGCATTTTCTGTTCGCTCCTGAACGGAATCATTTGCGGGGATCGCTTCCGAGGCGAAAGCGGGAGCTGTCGTCGTCTCACAAGGTTCCTCTGTAGTCAGTGACTGCGGTACTACATTGTCGCGAATAGGTCCAGTTGCTACTTCGCTTTCCGTCGCAGTGGGCTCCTGCGCACGCTCAGCTGTGCTGGGGTCGGCGTCCGCTTGCACAGACGCCACCTGTTCCGCGGCCGGCACGGGCGCAGCGCCCGCGCGTGGCGTGACCTGAGTCACAACGGCCGCGTAGGACGGCGGCCTCGCGGCTGGCGCGCCGTGCTCGCTATCAACAAAAGACGTCACTTGCACAGGGCGCCTACGTGGACACTGTGCACGCATGTGGCTGGCAGAATTGCAGACGGCGCAGGTACGATGTTGATCCTCATATACCACCAATCCTTTGTAATTTCGCACAACTACAAACGATGGTATATGTCGTTTTAGCTCCATGCGAACTGTTTGGACTCCGTTCTCAACATTAAAAAATCTGTTATTGGTCCATCGTTCGCGGGTAATAGTGAACACAGTCCCATACACAGATAAAGAATCTTTAAGCCTTTGGTCCGTGATTTCGAAAGGCAAGTTGTAAATCTTCACATTACGCAAACCTAAGCCGGAGAACGTAATTGTTACACGACTCATAGTGCCATCTCTAAACTTGTAGTCAGCAGACCCGTTTGTCAGATTCATAATACGGAGACACACTTCTTCATTACGAAGTTTCACATAATAGGCGTTGATCAGAAAGTCGTGCTGCATACCTATAACTTCCTCATCACGAAGTCCTAAATCTTCATGTAAGAAGTAATCAAAGTCATAAACTCTCGGACGCGAACTGTCGGAACTAAAACTGAACTTCAAACTACTCATTCGTACTTCTGGTTCCATATCAAAACAAATAATGTCACAAACACTAAAGTTGAAAGAGCTGCAGCGACGAGCACGCGCTGCTTGCGTCCGAACGCCACTGCGGCAGACTTAGATATGGAAGAACGGATGAACTGATAGAAGCTGACCTTGAGGATGGTCAGTTTCGATTTACAAGAAATGTAGGAACACGGTAGCCAACGGTCGCCTTAGGTTTTTGTTGGTTTTGTAGATTTGGACAAAGCCTTTGATAATGTTGACTGGAATACACTCTTTCAAATTCTAAAGGATGCAGGTCAAAAACGCACCAAATGGAAAGTTGTATACAGTTCGTACATAAAGCATACCGCTGTTACATGGCCCAATGGACTTGAAGGGGCCGCATTCCGTTCAATTGTTCTTCCAGTTCATTTGCTGTACTGGCAGAATTACAGTGTCATCGGAAAACTGCAAATATTTTACTTTTTCGCCATAAACTTTATTTTTGGTCTGAAAGGAATTACGAGTGGGTTTTAACGTTTCTCCATTCCTTTTCATTAGGTAAATTGAACAAGGGATGAAGGAAATCAAGGAGAAATTTAAAAATAACGTTCATGGCGAAAAAGTAAAATATTTGCAGTTTTCCGATGACACTGTAATTGTGTCAATGACAGCGAATGACCTGGAAGAACAATTGAACGGAAAGAACAAGGTTTTGCGAATAGGGTACAAGATGAAGTTAATTTGAGCACAACTAGAGTAATGCAGTGTAGTCTAAGCAGATCAGGCAATGCTAAAGGAATTAGACTACATAATGAGAGAATTTAATTGTTATGGGAGACTGGAATTCGATAGTAGGACAAGGAAGTGAAGGGAAGATAGTAGGTGAATATGGTCTGGGCAAAAGGAATGAAAGAGGAAGCCGCCTGGTAGAATTTTGCACAGAACATAATTTAGTTATAACAAACACCTGGTTCAAGAATCACAAAAGAAGGTTGTATACGTGGAAGAGACCAGGAGACACCGGAAGATATCAGATAGATTTTATAATGGTAAGACATAGATTTCGGAATCAGGTTCTACAGTGTAAGACATACCCAGGGGCAGATATAGACTCTGACCATAACTTGTTGGTTATGAACTGTAGGCTGAAACTAAAGAAACTACAAAAAGGTAGGAAAATAAGGAAGATAAATTGAAGGAACCTGAAGTTCTTAAAAATTTCAGAGGGAGCTTTAGGCAACAATTGACAGAAACGGGGGGAAATAAAACAGTAGAGGAGGAATGGGTAAAATTGAGAGATGAAATAGTGAAGGTAGCAGAGGACAAAATAGGTAGGAAGGAAAGACCTACAAAAAATCCTTGGATATCACAGGAGATACTAAATTTAATCGATGAAAAGAGAAAATATAAAAATGCAGTAAATGAAACAGGCAAAATGGAGTACAGACGACTAAGAAATGAAATTGTCAGGAACTGCAAAATGGCTAAGCAGGTGTGGCTAGAAGGCAAATGCAAGGATGTAGAAGAATGTATAAATAGGGGAAAAATAGATACAGCCTACAGGAAAATAAAAGAAACATTTGGAGATAAGAAAAACAGCTCTATGAATATCAAGGACACTGATGGAAAACCAGTTCTCAGCAAAGAAGGGATAGCTGAAAGGTGGAAAGAATATATAGAGGGGCTCTACAAAGGAAATGAACTTCGAGACAATATTGTAGGAAGGGAAGAGGATGTAGATGAAGATGAAATAGGAGATACTGTACTGAGAGAAGAATTTGACAGAGCCCTGAAAGACCTAAGTCGAAACAAGGCCCCTGGAATAGATGATATTCCCTCAGAGCTACTGAAGTCTCTGGGAGAACCAGCCATGACAAAATTGTTTCACCTGGTGTGTAAGATGTATGAGACAGGTGAAGTACCCTCAGACTTTAAGAAAAATGTTATAATCCCCATCCCTAAGAAAGCAGGTGCAGACAGGTGTGAAAACTACAGAACCATCAGTTTAATAAGTCATGGCTGCAAAATATTAACGCGAATTATATACAGAAGGATGGAAAAGCTGGTAGAAGCCGACCTCGGGGAAGATCAGTTTGGGTTCAGGAGAAATGTAGGAACACGGGAGGCAATACTCACTTTACGGCTTATCCTAGAAGATAGATTAAGAAAAGGCAAATCTACATTTCTAGCTTTTGTAGATTTGGAGAAGGCTTTTGACAATGTTGATTGGAATAAACTCTTTAAAGTTCTGAAAAAAGCAGGAGTAAATTATAGGGAGCGTAAGGTTATTTACAACTTGTACAAAAACCAGACAGCGGTTGTCAGAGTTGAAGGGCATGAAAAGGATGCAGTGGTTGGGAAGGGAGTGAGACAGGGTTGTAGCCTTTCTCCAATGTTATTCAATTTGTACATTGAACAAGCTATAAAGGAAAGCAAGGAGAAATTTGGTGAAGGAATAAAAGTTCAGGGGGAAGAATTAAAAACATTGCGTTTTGCCGATGACATAGTAATTCTGTCAGATACAGCAAAGGACCTGGAAGAGCAATTGAATGGAATGGACAGTGTGCTGAAAGGTGCATATAAGATGAACATTAACAAGAGCAAAACTAGGGTAATGGAGTGCAGTGTAAGAAAATCAGGTGATGCTGAAGGAATTAGATTGGGAAACGAAGCAATAAAGGAGGTAGATGAGTTTTGTTACTTGGGCAGTAAAATAACAAATGATGGGCGCAGTACAGAGGATATAAAATGCAGAATGGCAATGGGTAGAAAAGCGTTCTTGAAAAAGAGAAATTTGTTAACATCGAATATTGATTTAGGCCTAAGGAAGTCCTTTCTGAGGGCATTTGTATGGAGTGTTGCCTTGTATGGGAGTGAGACATGGAAGATAAACAGTGCGGACAGGAAGAGGATTGAGGCTTTTGAAATATGGTGTTACAGAAGAATGCTGAAGATTAGGTGGGTGGATCGCGTAACTAATGAGGAGGTACTGAACAGAATTGGGGAGAAAAGAAATTTCTGGCATACCTTGACTAAAAGAAGGGATAGATTGGTAGGACACATTCTTAGACATCAAGGAATTGTTAATTTAGCGTTGGAGGGAAGTGTGTGGGGAAAAAATCGCAGGGGAAGACCAAGAGATGGATACAGTAAGCAGATTCAGACAGATGTAGGTGGTCGTTCTTATGTGGAGATGAAGAGGCTTGCTCAGGATAGGGTATTGTGGAGAGCTGCATCAAACCAGTCTCCGGACTGAAGACCACAACAACAACAATGAGAGAATTGAAGTAGTACATGATTTGCGGTGCTTGGGATAACGAAACAATTTCTGATGGCCGAAGTAAACATGAAATAAAGTGTGTAATGGAAATGGGAAGTTAAGCAATTCTGAATAAGATAATTTTTTTATTTTTTATTAATTTTTACTATTTATTTATTATTTATTTATTTATTTATTTTCGAATGAATTTGTTTGGAGTTTAGCCTCTTGCAGGAAGTAAAAATTGGACGATAAAGGTTTCAGGCACAAAAATTGTACCAGCTTTTAAAAGTCTGAAGAATTCTGCGGATTATATGCGTATATAGCTTAATTATTGAGCATATACTGAACGGAATTAAAGTGAAAAATTTCTAGTATATCTTGACTTAAAAAGGGAGAATTGATTGGTAAGACAGTCTGAGATATCAATGAATTGTCAATTCAACATGGGATGGAAGAGTGTGGAGTAAAAATCGCAGAGGGAGGCCGAGAGACGAATACAGTAAGCAGATTCAAAAGCGATGGAGGTTGCCGATCTTATTAAGAGATAAAGAGGCCTACACAGGACAGGGGAATATGGAGCACTGCATCAAACCAGTCTTTGGACCGATAGACACAACAGACACAACACGCCGGACCCCTTGCGAGATACAGTCATAGCTGCGAGCATTAGGATGTTATCGGCAGGGGCAGGAATCGCAGGCATATTTATGTCACCTCACCCGCTGCTCACTGATATTTACTATCGATATTCCTGACATTTATTATCTTCTATTGTGTGACTTCTGACTTGTTCGCCGTGTGGTAATTTTACTATCCTGATTGCAAACGGAATGTCTATGCACAACAGTTCTGCAAACTACCTTCCAAATGGCTGGGTGTGTTCCAGCTGAAAGATCGATATCGGTTGATTCCATTACCCGGCATATTTCGAATTTTAAATACGCCAGAAGCAGCTCAGGTTTCGTCATTGTAAATAACTGAAACCTCTTTATCTCCAGTGATAATTCTAACTTTCTGTCAAGGCATTTGGAGAAATGATTTTGGTAATGGAGGCAAGTAATATTTTGTAATACTGTAGATTAAAGCATATTTAGTTGGTATTGGTGCTTTAGGCAAGCTAGTGGATTCTAAGTGCTGTCGGTATGATATTTGTTGACCTTTTATTTCATTTAGTAGTCAGTGATTTATTGGATGTTTCACAACGCTCGAATCACTAAACAATGTTTCCGTTATCAAAATCTGTGGCTATAGTCAAGCCCCTGAAAGAAGACAACAGTCAAAACTATGATAATGAGATAAGTCAGACGTATGTTGTACTAGAGTGCACATGATTTTCATCGCGATTTTAATGAACATAAACAAACTATACATCACGGCTTAGAACCTCACAGTCAAGATTGCAGAAGTATATATTTTATTTCAATTAGATGACAACTTTGGTTACAGTTAAACCATCCTCGGATTAAAGATAAAAGTGAAGCAAGAAATTAAAATTAATGATGCGACCTTGAAAGCCGACCGTCTGTCGTCTTCCATATATTTTTATTTAGTTTCTGTAAAGTTATAATTTATTTAATGTCGCTAGATTATCATTTTGATAAAAAATTGAACGCCACTCTTTTCAAGACTTGAGTAATTGCATTTTTAATTCATGTGTTAAATTATTAGATAATTTTGCTAGGTTTTTCTTATTCTGTTATGTTAATAATTTATTATTATATTAATTAATGTGGCATAAATGTGGCTTCCCCGGTACGCCACTGTCCCTGTGGGAATGTGCACTTGTTTTACTTTTAAGTGGGTGCAAGAATCTATGGCTGTCTGAATGTGGGGAGTGATACCTCGCTTTGCATCGTTCTCTCTAGCTCACAGTCGATACCTGCTGAGCTACAAAAAGGTTTCTATACCCTTTGGTTACAGTCCAGTCAGCGAGCATTCTTTAGGGCGAGTCTCGCAATCCGGCCCCACCACCGCTGTTTCTTGGATTTTCTGGCTTCCGGTCGGTTCCCGCATCTGGTGGCTACTCGGTCTGATCATTCTGGGCTTGTCGTCTAGTGAGGTAACGTTGGTTCTGCTGATTTGGAGATGGTAGCATTTCATTTACTAGCATGTTTAACTTAGATTCGTGATTTTAGAATCATTTTTTTTTCTTTTAATATTTTCTTCGGTCGTGTCCGGAAATGTGTTCTTGTTTTTCAAGTCAGTGATTTCCAATAGATAAATGTGGTTTGTGTGATTCTAGTTGCAGTTTGATAACGGCCTGGTAAGTTAAAACCTTTTGTTATCATGTGCCGGGGTATGAACTGTGTGTAAATACCTTCTAGTTTTTTGTGGCCCGATTTCTATAGGTGATATGTTCATTTTTGTACAGTGCATGTAAAAATCTTCTCATCGTTTCCTTCCGTGAGTGGTATGTGTTCCACGTGGTTGGTTCATAGAACAAAGCCTTCAGCTTCTACTCTTGTTTATTCCATGCCCATCAGGCACGTAACTATGCGGGGAACCTTCTAATTTCCACTAATATTTCGAGATCTTCTCTCCCCACCTATTCTAATTTTGCTGTTTCTTCTTTGACTGGTAGTACGCACTCTGTCTTTGTCAGTAATTCTCTCTGCGCCTTGTACAACCTCCTTCAATAGCTTCCTTATGTAATTCTAAATATTTCTATGGGTGGCATGCTGTGATACTTAATTTTGTTTTTTCGACTTTGTAATTATTTCACTTTTACGAGTTTTTTGAGACTGGACTTCATCCGTCTCTGTAATCGCTCCCTATCGCGTGTAGCTGCATTTATTTCGCTTCTTCATGTAATTCTAAACATTTGTAGGGGTTGCATGCCGTAATTCTTATTTTTATTTTTCCGACTTTGCAATTATTGCATATTTGTGGTTTTTCTGAGACAGGACCTCGTCCGTCTGTATAACCGAGCGAAGTGGCGCAGTGGTAACACACTGGACTCGCATTCGGAAGGATGGTGGTTCAAATCCACCTCCGGCCATCCAGATTTAGGTTTTCCGTGATTTCCCTAAATCACTCCAGGCAAATGCCGGGATGGTTCATTTCAAAGGGCACGGCCGATTTCCTCTCCCATCCTTCCCCGAAAATCCGAGCGTTAGCTCCGTCTCTAATGACCACGCTGTCGACGGGACGTAAAACCCCAAACTTCCTTCCTTCCGTCTCTATAATCGCCCCCTATCGCGTTTAGATGTATTTCATTCGCTTCCTTATATAACTCTAAGCATTTGTATGGGTTGCATGCTGTAGTTAATTTTCTTTATTTTTCGGAATCTGAATTTATTCAATTTTATCGGTTTTCGGAACCACATGGGCCCGAGTTCCGGGGTTTGCAGCTAGTCGCCTGAGTTCACGCCACTTCTAGTATAAAACCCGTACCTAGATCGATTGCTGACAGAATGCAACTTAAGAATCCACCGTGATTTTGTATAATGAATCCGATTTTCAACCACTTCACCTTCAGTGGAGTGCGTTCATGTAACGTAGCCGTGTGTCGCCGTTAGCGGCGGTCCAATTCAGATGTCATTTAACTTGGCTATACACACGCACCATCTTAACCCTAGCATTACCAACGGGGGGAGGGGGGGGGGGTCTCGTAGGCCCACTGACTCAGTAATTCTATGTTGTATCCACATCCTTTGATATCTGAACTTGAAAGCAAAGGTAATGGTTCGTTATTGAATTTACTATTGAGTGATTACAGAATTTCTGGATAAAAATTAATTAAAAATCATTTACTTGATTTAATTCTCTGTGGGCCTTAGAAGCCCCCCCCCCCTGTTGGTAATAACAAGGAAAGATTTACGAGGTTGATGAGTCTTTCGTTTCAAATTCTTAACAAGAAATGAATTTTGGCATTGTTGTCTTAACTTTTGCATTGTTGCCTTCAAACATATTATTATGAAGCGGACCATTGTTATTTTCAGTGTTCCTGCTGCTGTTGAACCAGCAACATGAGTAGACAACGTTTACGTGATAGTTCTATTGAAAGAGTACTAGAAGAAGTATTGAACGAATCAGATTTAGAGTAAAGTGAAGTGGATGATGACGTGGAAGAAATTAGAATTGATTCATCGTCTGAGAATGAAGATGAGGTTGAGGCCAATCCACCAGATGCTAATGATACCGAATGTGATAAATTCATTGCAAAAAGTGGACGAGAGTATATTACGAAGCCATCTCGAAAATATCGGCGTTCTGTACAAAATATAATGCGGGAAAGAATGGGGCTAAGACAACAAGGAAGAATTGCGTCTCAGAAAGAGGCTACAGAGCTCTTTTTTACGCCTCATATTATTAATCTAATAAAACTACACTCAAATGAAGAGGCTTCTCGACTAGGTATTCAGCACACAGATGAAGGTGAGTTACTTTGTTATAAAGGACTCTTGCTAATCATGGGTTCAAATCATGACAATAAGATACCTGTCCAAGATTTATGGTCTTTGCTTCAGGGCCGACAAGTGTACTATGGATCAATGAGTCGGACCAGATTTTTCGAATTGACTAAAATATTGAGGTTTGATGAAAGAACACAAGAGAAATTTGTCGCCGGAGTGACAAGTTTGCTCCAATGAGGTAAATCTTTGAATGCATCAATTCTTTACTTCCATTGTATTTCATTCCTGGTCTACATACAACAGTGGATGAGATATTGTCTTTGTTCCGTGTTCACTGTCCATTCAAGGTGTTTCTAAAAGAAAAACCTGGAAAATACGGCATTCTGATTCGAATGCTGTCTGATTCTGAAACTAGATATGTGATAATCATGGACATCTATACAGGCAAGTCAGGAAATACACAGCATCCAAATGGACCGATGGAAATTGTAAAGAGACTAATAAAACCTATTGAGAAATCAGGTCGTAATGTTACCACAGATATGTACTATACTTCAGTGGAGCTTGCTGAGACTCTCTGGAATGATTTTCACCTCACACTTGTTGGCACCCTACAGTCGAACAGACGATACATACCTGAAGAGCTGAAGACTACAACTGACCGCAGTTTACACTCTTCCATCTTCGCTTATATTGACCCTCAGACACAGAGGCCACCGGTTACTCTTGCATCAACGCTAGTCCGCGAGAAGCCAAAGCGACTGCTTTTGATGCTTTCAACTTATCACTCGGAACGGGTGTTGAATGAAGACTCAAAAAAAAAACATAAATCTTTTTTATAATTCTACAAAGGGAGGGGTGGACACCATAGACCAGATGGCAAGACATTACAGCACAAAGAGAGGAACAAGAAGGTGGCCTTTGTCCCTCTTCTACACAGTCATTGACATAGCAGCAACAAATGCATATTTACTCTTCCTCCTCAACTTTCCGAATTGGAAAAAGAATTTGCTAAACCGCAGAAGACTTTTTATCACTAACTTAGGTCTTGAACTAATAAGACCTCATGTAGATAAACGGGCACAAACTTTGTATGTACTTCAGAAGCCAGTAATAATGGCAATGGAAAGCATCACACAACGGAAGCTCAGCTGCTCTGTAGAACCATCATCCTCGACAGCAGAACCAGGAACACGTGGACGGTGCCACCTATGCTGGCAAGAAGCTGCATTAAAAAGATCAAGTACAACAAGCTGGGAAAGTCAACTGTTACCTGCTCTCAGTGCCACAAACACGTCTGTGGAAAAAACTGCAGAAAGACAGTGTTGAGTGAAAAATGCGTTGCAAAATGAGACAGTACATTTTGTTTGCTTCATGTAGTGTATCGAATTAAAAAAGTCGTTTTTATAAGAAAAAGCTATTTTGAAACATTACTCCGAAAATATATAAACTGAATCTCGTGATTTGTTCATTTTATTCCTATTATAATTACATCTTTTATTATCCAGTATACAAAAATAATGTTTAAGCATTTTGAATTGTTATTAGAGGTATCAGAAGTAAATAAACTTGATTTATGATAAAATAAATTGTGGTATTCTCTATGGGCCTTTGAGGCCCCTCCCCCGTTGCTATTATATGTAACAAAAAATACGTTGGTAATGCTAGGGTTAAAACAGGCACGACAGACCTGAGCCAGCGTCCTAGTGTTTTGTGTATTGTGTTTTCTTCTACCTCTGACTTGCTCAATTTCGCCTACGATAGCGGCGCATGCTTCCGCCTCGTCTCAGCATGCTGATTTTGGTGAGTTTCGCTGGGGCATCGCGTGTGTGAGGGAGAATGAGTGTCATTTGCGAATCCCCCAGTAGCGTTAATTTATGTATAATTTAGGCTGGGCACCGTCCGCATTATTCCTTGTAAGCCGGCCGCGGTGGCCGAGGGGACTGCGGAGCGCCAGTCACGGTCTGCACGGCCACTACGGTACGGGGTTCGAATCCCCCCTTGGGGATGGGTATTTGTGCCGTCCTTAGTGTTAGCTAGTTCATAAGTAGTTTGTAAGATTGGAGACTGATGACCCTGTAGTTAAGTCCCATAAGCTATACAAACATTTGAATCCATGTAAGAGATGCATTTTTATTTTATTACCGAAACTGGTTTCCAATTTTGCTTGTTTTCTATCTGACTGAACAAGGTTAAGTTCAGTATAATCGGAAAGTAGCCCATAAATTGTAGTTTTAGGGCACCTTCCCTCTTTTATTTAATATTGTTCTTCACAAGTACTGAGAACAAGATCAGATGCAATTGGTTTACGATTAAATTCCGTTGCGCCATAAATGTCTTCTTAGTCACCTTTCTAAGATAACTTTAATTGTACAGGCCTGCTTACTAATGTCTGTGAGTAATAACGTGTGAACTGCTATGTATAATGACCACTGTAGTATCAACTTCATGTTGTTGAAGTAATTTGAAACGAGTCAGTTCTCAGTTTGGGCCAGGGAACAAGGCTTTGTAGCAGGGAGTAACCAGTAGTTCACACAGACCTCTTTTGCTAATTTTAGTGGTAAAACGAGGCTCTCGTTTCGTACAGTGTTCTACTTTTAACATCCATGCTTACTATGTAGATATCTTACTGTTAGACCACCGCAACACTAACGTTTATGGTGCCTCGTAATGGTCTTGTACGACTTCCCTACATGTCACAAACTTTAATTCAGCTTCTGTGTTCCGTAGATAATTGCCACTACTGCGAATGCATTGGAATAGCACCTCGGCAATGGACATATTGGAACATTCCTGTTAATGAGATATAAATATCAATATAAATACAAAGTCAGGTACCCTTAGACGGTTTTAGATCTCGAACTTGTCTAAGTTAAAGGTGAAGCAATGAATTAAAATTTTTGATTTGTGATTCAGCCCGGAATCGAACTGGGACCTCCCTGCTTACTAGGCAGACTTTTGTTTTTGTCGTCATGTAGATCTGTGATTTGCGGTCGTTTTCATTGTTGGCACAAGGTCGTTCGTTCGTTCATCATTCGGCTCAGCTTTTTTTATTACAGATGGCGTTTAGCCCCCTGATTGGGCGTGCTGAGTCATACCACCGCACCACTAACGGTTAAGGCGCCTCCGAATACTCTAAGTACTACTTCCCTCCACGATAAGACGTCTGCCTAGTAAGCATGGAGGTCCGGGTTCGATTCCCGGCCGCATCACAAATTTTAATTCATTGCTTCACATTTATCTTTAATGTCATGTTCGAGACGATAAGACGTCTCAGTGTATCTGAATTTATATGTCAATTCATATTTATATTTCCTTAAGAGGAATGTCCCAATATGTCCATTGCTGAGTTGCTATTCCGCTGCATGGCGAGCCTCGGCAGTACTGGCAATTATCTATGGAGCACAGAAGCTGAATTAAAGTTTGTGACGTGGAGGGAAGTCGCACTTAAATTTTTCCAAGGTGCCTTCATCGCTAGTATTGCGGTGGTGTAACGGATCCGGGCGCCTTGGCTCCCCGCGCCTGCTCAGGTGGCTGAACGCCTTCTGTAATAAAAAAGATGATCCAAACATTCTACGAATAATCAAGGACGTAGCAAACTAACGACAGCGGAGCACACATCTACCTGAAGGGAAAAAAAAAAAAAAAAAAAAAAAAAAAAAAAAAAAAAAAGCGTGGAGGTCCGGCTTCGATTTCCGGCGACATCACCAATTTTAATCCATTGCTTCACTTTTATCTTTAATGTCTTGGACATGTTCGAGACGAAAAACCCTCTCAGAGTATCATAACTTACATATTCCGATTATTAAAATACTGTGGGTGTCGTCATCAATGATTTTATACTCACAAGGAAAGTGGGCTCGAACAAACATATCTGTATGAACGTTTGCTTACAGGATCTCTACGTACACCTCAATGTGGTGGTTTGTATCGTTTTTATGCAGAACTCTGCAGTCATGCTCCAGACAGCACTGTAGATGTAACTGTAGCCGCCATACGGAATGCAGATATATTAACTATAACTTATGTAATAATCATCGTACACATTCTCCAGCGTATTGTCATCAAAAGTCGTGATATGATAGTAGCAACTTTAACTTTCTCTCGGAAGATTGTTGGTATTCACTGCCACAGCTTCCATCGCCTCTTCCCGCACTTACCGTAGCACTAGCGCTTGAAATGAGTTGTTCGTCGTTATCATCCCTATTACCATCATTATGTGTTAGTGTTACAACAGTGTATAACTTACGCTCATATTTCTGTACTACTACAGATACGAAAAAGCATGCGAATGATTGATCTTCCACACTAATACCATTTTCACGAAGAATGGTTCTTCGTAACTTCATCTCAACCAATCGCAATACATAAGCAGGATTGATTTTTCTTTTATTCTTTTAATTATACAATAAACCAATACCTATACATAAATGGGTCTTCTTATGCTACTACATTATTTGTGCTTTTTATGCTACTTCTAATATTTGTACTAAGCTACATGATATGTTTTGTTTTTGCTGTTGTGTCTGCCGTATGTGCTGTGTCATGCAGGGTGCGTTGGCATGTTGTGTTTCATGTGGAAGTCGCTACTGCTACGTTTAGTGTCTTATTTTGTGTCCCCCCCCCCCTGCAGTGCTCACAGGTGTGCCAGTAATGTACAAACCTACTGGTTGGCCTGTGCCCCCCTGAGGGCGTGCCCCTGGCACTGGGCTGGCCTTTTGCACTGCAGTCCTTGTGTTGTTTTCGTGTTTTCTCGTAAGGCTAACTTAATCTAACATATATCTAGCGTCGCAATCGGTGATTTGGCTGCACTCAGTCCTCCTGATCCAGGGCACGGCGGAGTACCGCGGCGGCACGGCCTGGTGCAGCAGCCATGCCAGGAAAAAATGTCTCATAATCGGTTTATAAATTCATGCCTGATGTGGTTTGAGATTTTGTCGGTTAATTCATTGAGAATTTGAAAATGTGCGTCATGTGTGATGAGTTGGTATGTGTCTGAGTTAGGTAGTTGTAGTCTGAGATGAGAGACAATATGATCGTATGTAGGGCAGTCGAAAGTGACGTGTTCTGGAGTTCCTTCCGGAGCTCCACAGCCACACTCTGGAGTCGCCTGCTTCCTGAACCGACATAGATACGTCGGGTACGGGCCATGGCCGGTGAGAAAGTGAATCAATCCTCTGCTTGGCTGGAAGTATCCCATTTTAAGTCTTTCTGACACATTTGGGAGGAACTGGTGTGTCCTCCTTCCAGTGTTGTCCTGGTCCCAGATGTTTTGCCAAATTTCTAGTCCCCGAATTTCGATTTCCCTTTTCCCCTCCACCCTGGCTTCCATGATCTCCTGTATTTTGTCCCCATTTCCCTTTTTCAGCCAGTACGCCGCCGCCAGCTCCCGAATCTTGATATCTAAAGGAAAAAGCCCCATCAACACCAAGAGGGCGCCGCCCGGCGACGTCCTGTGTGCCCCAATTGAATGAAGGAGGATACCGCCATTGCAGGCGCCACCCTAGTGAGTCTGTGGGCCCAGCTGCCGGATCCGTAGCTCATCATGGATGTCAGAATACTGTTGTTGTAAAGTTTAATGAGATTGGGTGGGAGGTGGAACCTTCTCTGCCCAATCCCAACCAGTCTGTTAAGTGCTACCAGGGCTCTGTCTGCAACTGCATCCACATGGGCCGCGAAATGCCAGCGCTCGTCAAGTATTACGCCCAGATACCGAGCTTTGGGTCTTCTTATAACTGGTACTCCGTTTATTCGAACAGTTGGGTTTCAGAAGCAGGTTGATTACCTATCGCCTCCCCAACTGACGCTTCACCACATAAATAACGTCACAAAACGCAACTTCGGAGACACGCTGCACCGTCCCTACTGGCGAACCGACAGGTCAAAATGCAATGTGACATGGCACACTGAGAGGCCTCTAACGGACGATTGCAGAGTTTTGCAGATGCGGGAGTATCACTAGTGTAATATCTCTCATACGATTTTGATGTATATGTTTTTGTTCGAGCCCAAGTACTTTCCTTGTCAGTTTAAAAGAACTTTTACTCATAAAATGGGAAATGAGGGGTATTATGTTGCGGAAGTACTTTTCAACTGTGTACCAAATGATTAACGGTAACACCCAGAATATTTTAATGATTCTAAGATTGTTAGAATGAAATCGAAACTAATCATCTACTGAAAATAAAATAAATTTTTCTGCGATATTGATTGTGACTTTTTAAACCTTTTTTCTTTGAACCACAGGGTACCACATGAAAAGTGACAGCTTGGATTACAGCACAAACTTGTCTAACCGCGTTTTTGTCAATAATAGTGCCTGTTTTGATTGCTAGCTAAGGCACATACGAATGTTCAAAAACATTTGCGAGGCAAGGCCAGGTCCTGTAATGGCCGGGAAACACAGTGTCCTGAAACTGCTATCCACAGACTTCTGTACACGATAGAGCACCCGGAAATTACTTTCATAAAAGAACTCGGACAATTTCGTAATGAGAAATAGTAACGTGATTGAATTGTACGCGTCGTTCATACGCAATTTTTTATCGCTTTCACTCTGACCGGCTTAGCTCTATAAAGAAGCCATTTACATCCCTTACCACATGTGACAGATTAGCACAAAGCACGCTTCACTTTCTGCCATTTATTCATTTCATAACTAACAACAATAATCCTGACTGAAGGTATCTTGTCATAGACTGTCATAATCCCTGTAAGTACATAGGGGAGTCTGAACAATTAATGACATTAATAGTTTGCTTTCACGCTATACGTTTCCTCTTTTGACAGCTACCAAAGGCCATTTTGATCTATCCGATACGACATTACGTGCGACAGCGATGTGCAATAGCAAAGTGTGAAAGGATATTTACGCTGAATTATCGGACTAAAATGCTATTTTTCGTTCATTTTACCGCTGAAATGGAATCCATAATTCCATTGTGTGTTGACACGTATTCGCAATCAACTTTAAGCGCCACACTGGCGGATAATGAAGGTACTCACAATGTGCGTGACATCGGATACTCAAAACCTCTCGAAAGTGTGAGAATAATGTAAATCATTTCCTCCTTAAAAGAAACAGAGTGAGTCATTCATATGCTAAAAGCAACTAATTGCGGATAGCACTACACAATTGCGGAATGTTGACTATCGAAACCAGATCTGTGCTGTCATAATAGATCGCCCTGGGAAACAGGTTTGATGTGTATTGACCACTTTGCGTGGTAATGGTGTCATCCTCTCATTGATCGCTCTAGCAATGGTTTTATAATCGAAGTTCATCAATGTTATCGGCCGAAACCCGCCGATTTTCTTCCGACTTTGACTTTTCGACACCAAAACAATTTTTCCTTCTTTCAGGTCTGGGGGTATGATTCCTCCTTTCATTATTTCATTTAAAACTGCTGTACAAGTTGATCAAATTATATCCCACTAACTCAAATAAAATTCTTCTGGAAGTCCATCCGAGCCTGGTGATTTATTTAAAGGTGATTTGGACACGAGTTCTAAAAATTCTTCCACTGTAAATTCAGATAAAAGTTCAGTGTTATCCTCTGGTGTGATAATTTCATTCAAGGAATTCACTACTTGCGATAATGGAGCGTCATCAATATCGTTAGCTCTGTACAGTTTTCCGTAGTACCGGGAAATTTCTCGTAGAATTTCTGGGTGGGTGGTGAGTAGGTGTCCGTTTTCTGTGACGAGTTCATCAATAAACGGGCGCTTACGGAGAGATTGGTCTTTTATCAAATGGTATAATGACGTAGTTTCTTCCTCTGCAAGACATTTAGATTTTGATTTAATTTTCAGGCCTTCTAACTGCTTTATTTTTCAACTTTACATTTTATCTTTTATTCATTAATTTCTTGCAATTCAGTGTTTGTTAGTTGTGGCTTCTCGTACAGATCTCGTAAAACACTTTAATAAAATTCTAAGGTTCGCTTCTTTTCTCAGATTTTTTCACGACTATAGATAATTAAGGTTTGCCTCAACTTCTTTTTGTCTACCTTTGTCCTCCACTCGGATTTGGGCGGTGTGAGATTACCGCCCAATATATTTTTGTGTGGCAATTGCCAAGTGTGGTTGCTCGTCATAGACTGCACCAAGTTGTATCGAGTGCTACTGTGTGTTGTGAATATTTAGCCGGTGGAACACGGTGTGCAACGCACTAAATTAAAGTGACTGTGTTTTGTTAATGTAACACGTGTCGTCGCATAGGCATGAACATAAACGGTGTTTGAGACAGGCACATGGTGTGAAAATAATTTGCGACAAATATTCATTTTATCTGGGGGCTCACGAGCTATAACTTTATTTGATAAATGTGTCGACGTACAGACGTATCAGCCACAGGGTTCTAATATTGTGTAATAAACAACATAAAGTGAACTTTCCCGTGTTTTCAAAAATAGTAGTTAGTACACCCTTTTCTCTCATGAACTTGACTTTATTATGATTTTTTTTTGTTAATCATATGCAGGGAAGGAAAGCTGCGAACGTGTGATGTCATCCCCTAGAAAACGAGTCAAACAGTAGCAATCAGAGCTACAGTGTTTTTGCATGTTCAGGAATTTGGTTCGCAGTTGGTGGTTGTGAGTTTTAAAAAATTAATCTTTCCCAATTTAAACTCTCACCCGGACCTTCACCCTCGCATTTGGAGGCTCGTTACGGAATAAGTTCACGTTGGACTTGCTCGGACGAAGAGATTAGGGGGTGTATAGGACAGTGAACCGTTACGAACAGTTGCAAACAAGTGCGCGGAGGCGACGGACAATTTCAAGTGTGTGTGGCGGCTGGCAGCAGAGAGCGGGATAAATTCACACTGGTCTTGCTCGGACAGAGAGGTAGGGTATGCTTAGGACAGTGATAGTGGACAAAACAGTTAGCATAATCTTGGACGGTACGCGAACGCGTCGCGCGGTTAACGACGGTTGGTGGCTGGCAGAGTTCGGGCGCGGGCATCCGTAACCGGCGATCGACGGCGCATCGGCCCGGCAGCAGTGAGCGGCGGCGCGAGGGATCCACGCACTCAAATCTCATCGTCTGCAACGGACAGCAGTGATCGTGGGGACTTCGCAAGTCGCCAACGGAACGTCGGGACACAACAACTTCTATTCTACAAAGGATAAGGGATGCAGTGAGGACATATTCCAGCCACAGCTTCTACAACAGACGACAGCGAGCGTTTGGGACGTCGCAGCTCGGTGCAGCAACTTCTGGATTAAAAGATAAGTAAAGCAGCTGGCGCTATAAATGCTTGTGTGTTAATCAAGCTTTCTTGTGGTACAAAATCATGGATCAGGTTTTAAAAAGTCGCCAAGCGACGTAGATTCAGAGGGTAGCATACCAGAAAGTCCAGAGAGGGTAAATACTGGAGGAATGTTGTTGACACCGGAGATGATTGCAGCCATGTTAGCGAAATTTAGCTAAAATTTAGAATCAAAAATAGAAAATTCAAACTCAAACTTAAAATCAAAAATAGAAAATTCAAACTCAAATTTAGAATCAAAAATAAGATCAGAAATAGGAACTGTAAAATCAGAAATAGGAACTGTAAAATCAGAAATAGAAACTGTAAAATCAGAATTGAAAGCAAACTTTAAGGCAGACATTGGGGCACTGCAAAATTCAATGTTTGCATTCAAGGCAGAAATAATCTCAGACCTTGACTAAAAGATAGGAAGTCTAACAGAACGGTTTGAAAATAGGGAAAAGGAGATACATGCCAGAATGGGTGCTATTGAGACTGAGGTAGGAGGCAAGTTAGATGATGTGAAACAAATATGTGATCACAGGAATGAGGGCACTGTGCAGGCGTTGGCTGAGGTTGACAAGAGGATGGTGGCAGGTATTGAGGAAACAAAAACTTTGTTGTCAGGAAAATTAGAGAATACAGAATGTAAGTTTAGGAAAAAGATAGAACAAATAGTGACAGTAAACAATACTGAGATTGAGAAGGTGAACACTAGAATAAATAATCTAGAATTGTGTACTGCATCAGGAAACACTAATTGGTCCATGGTGCAGACACGTAATTATCATCCAGTAGATTTTTTGGCTGCATGCAAGGACCAATTTGTGCCTTGTTTGTCAGACCAGTGTAAAGTGAAGTTAGCAAAGAGAATGCTTGACTGTTCTACTCAAACTTGGGCAAATCAGTGTGCTGATAAATATGTTTCTTTTGAGGCGTTTGAAAAATTGTTTTTAAATAAGTATTGGGGGGGGGGAGGCCAAGCAAGCTAAGATACAAAGTGAATTCTTGAACGGGCCAAACTATGTGAAAGGGAAACAGAGCAGGAAGGAATTTTGTCAGGAGGAACTTGAGAAACTAGTGCATTTAGATACACCTTTGAGTCTTTTACCAGTAATTTTCACTTTGTGTAGGAGGTTACCTGCAGATTTGCATTGGCAGTTAATTCACCATCCCACAGATTCAGCTGAGAATTTCATTGAATTTGTAGAAAAGATAGACCAGGGTTTAGTTATGGAACGACAGCTCAGGGAAACACAGCATGTAAACCACAATGAAAACAGAGGCAGTAGAAATCTGGGTCACAAACAGGGAAACCACAATAGAGAGAGGAATTTAAATGAAAATTGGAGAGGTAACAATAACAGAGGAGACAACTGGGATAATAGAAGCCAGAGGGAAACATGGGGAAATGATAGGAGGAATCAAAGGCAGGAAGGTGGAAATAGGAATGGGGATAACAGTAGGAGAGAAAATCAGAGACAGAATCAGGGAAACTAAGATTTGTTCCAAATGAGGTCCGTTTTGGGACAAGGAGCTATTCTAACAACAGGACCAAAAGATGGGATAACAGGGGATCAAATGACCATAATTACAGTAGGAATAGAGATGGGGAGAGACGGGAGGAAAAACTATGTCACGTGGACAGCGATGATGATAGGAAAGAGGAAGTAGGAGTTCACAAGGGCAAGGATAAAGAAAAAAGAGGGTGAAATTCAAAAATTTTGTAAATGATAAAGAGTTAATGGCATGTTTACACGAGCAACTGCCATAAACCACTATGAATCAGGAAGTATGAGATCCAAAGCAGTGTACATAGTAGTTTAAGAATTCGTGTATATTTATTCTGTGGTCTGTGTTAGTATTTATGTATGTGTTTAGATTTAAGCGTTGGGGTCACGTTTACATGCTTTTTTATATATATTCTTTTTCTTGTTGTTGTTTGTGTTAAAGATGTGCTTGTATCAGATTTGCAGTTCACCAGTGGTACATGAGGTAAATATGTATATGTTTTGGTGAAAGGTGCAATTGTTGCCAGGACTCATTCTTGAAACAGCACCTGAGAGGGGTAGTGTGTTTATTGTGTCATTATAATTTATGTATGAGTAGTGAAACTATTTAGTTAGGTAATTCTATGAATGATAATTAAATTGTTTTTATTTTTGTTTATGTATACTAATCTGGAATCAGGACTAGAGGACGTATATATATTGTTTTCAATTGATGCTCACAGGCTCCAGGAGTTGTAGTGACTGTGAATTATAGACGTGCTAGGATTAACTTAGGATAGTATGGGCCAATTAAATCTCACACCAGCAATTTTTTTTTTTTTTTTTTTTTTTTTTTTTTTTTTTTTTTTTTTTTTTTTTTTTTTTTTTTTTTTTTTTGGTGCGAGGGGGTAGGATTTGTATTTATGCTTGTAGGTGTCATTTTGATAGAAGAGAAAATTCTCTATGCTAACATTCGTTTGGTAGTATTATTTGAGCTTTAATATATGTTTTTGACACAGTCGGGTTGTTGATGTTATATTTGATGGAGTAATACTCCAAGTAGGCCACATATTCTCTTGTCCGTTTCATCTGAAGCTATGGCTGATGAGAGTGCAGGCATCGTGGTTTGGGTTGATCTGATAATGACTAACAACAGCCACTTTGAGTTCTTAATTCTGTTAATTTGCATGTTACTGTACATGTCTCAATGCTTGGTTTCAATTGCACCAAGTCTGGATGGCAGAGGGGTGGGATACAAATCCAACCGAATCCTGGTGTCCAAACAAACTTTTGTCTATGTTGACTCATGAGTGCCTTCTGCTCTTCCTGTTCCATGTAGGGTGCATATGGCGTGTGTGAACAAGAACGCTTGATCCAGTGCCATGAATCTAAGCTGCAACAGCATGTTGGTTGAAATGACGGAGACCTAGGACCATACACCATGGACCAGATTTGCTGCAGCGATGACTCTGGGGTTCTCAGTGTCAAAGTGGTGAGAGATTTCCTTTAAACAAGTGGAGTGTACACCGTCAAACGTTTTTATAATGATAATTCCAGTTTTTCCATGTAGGACAATGTCCTCTAAAGACTAAAGGTTAATACTATTATAAATTTGGTGCCAATTCTGTATATAAACAACAGGCACACTTAAATTTCATGGATGTAATTAGTTATAAGGATTCTGTTCTTAAAAATATGCACACATTATAAGTGGTCTTAATGGACGAATCTTGGGAAATTTTCTCACTGCCCTGTTTATTTTTATTTATTTATTTTTATATATTTTTTTGCATTAGTTGAGGTCATAATTGGCATAGTGTTTGAGTAAATCCGATTCAATAATTTTGTAATTTTAAATTTTGCTCATTTGAATGTATTAATTTTGGTGCTACTTGCGCCATCGTGCACATGGTTTTGATGCTGCAAGTGGGGGTATTGTGAGATTACCGCCCAATAGAAATACTGGTAATTAATAGCATTTGATAATTAAACAGTATGAAGTTCACTGCAAACATTGACCATGCCAATGCACTAAATGTTACACAATTTTAATCTTATTAATTATGGTAGCAATGTATGTACACAGTTGGGTGATAACATTTATAGTTAGGCCAAAGATAGAAATTCTCCATGTTGAGATTTGCTGTGTGCTTGTAGCTGACGGGAGGCCAGTGAGCAGGCCGACGTTGATGGCTTGTTCCTCCTTAGGATTTTCCAGTCTCGTTTCCGGTGAGGGGAGAGAGGAACAATGGCGAGTGCCAGTTGCAGTGCAGTGCACAGCGTGAAATAAAGTATTCTAATACTACTTGCATTTGAAGTAATACGATGCAGTTATGAACCTTTAAGGCCCTCATTACAAAATAGCCTGTTGACAAATAAACAATACCTTAGCTGATATAGTCACATCTGACGTAATACGTTTAATTGACAATGAAAAGTAATAAATTACCAATGAATACAAGAAAGTTACACAGCTAGCATGGCAATGTTTGTTTATAAAAATAATATATTAAATATTTCTCATTTTATTTTCAATTAATCTTGGGTATTTTATTTTGAAGTATTCAGTTAAATCACTTATCTGTGATATAAGAAATTGCACGATTGTAATAAATAGTGCAAAGGATGTGTATACCAATATAAAAACATAAGAAATTTGTTTAATGTGTAGTGTAATTATTTAGATTTTAAATAAAGTTTTAGAAATGTATTGATTGAGCGATGTACGTTGGAAGTCGGTTAGAACAGCTCACACAGGAAGTTGATGACATATGGAAAAAACACGGGCAGCTGGGCTTCTGGCACGCGCGCGTGTGCGCGCGTGAGGTCAGGAAGTGAGGAGTCAGGAGCAAGTGGGGTAGCTGGCCGGGCGGCGTCCCTCTGCAACTGTCGGTATGTTGATCTGCAGGTGGAGACTATAGATTTTTGTGTGGCAATTGCCAAGTGTGGTTGCTCGTCATATACTGCAATAAGTTGTATCGAGTGCTACTGTGTGTTGTGAATATTTAGCTGGTGGAACAAGGTGTGCATCACACTAAATTAAAGTGACTGTGGTTTGTTAATGTAACACGTGTCGTCACATAGGCATGAACATAAACGGTGTTTGAGACTGGCACATGGTGTGAAAATAATTTGCGACAAATATTCATTTTGTCTGGGGTTCACGAGCTATAACTTTATTTGATAAATGTGTCGACGTACAGACGTATCAGCCACAGGGTTCTAATATTGTGTAATAAACAACATAAAGTGAACTTTCCCGTGTTTTCAAAAATAGTAGTTAGTACACCCTTTTCTCTCATGAACTTGACTTTATTATGAATTTTTTTGTTAATCATTTGCAGGGAAGGAAAGCTGCGAACGTGTGATGTCATCCCCTAGAAAACGAGTCAAACAGTAGCAATTACAGTTACAATGTTTTTGCATGTTCAGGAATTTGGTTCGCAGTTGGTGGTTGTGAGTTTTAAAAAATTAATCTTTCCCAATTTAAACTCTCACCCCAACCTTCACCCTCGCAGCGGGTACCTACACATTGATCGCAAGCAATAATTCCATGATTTCGTAATCACGTCATCATTTAATATCGATGGATTTCGGTGCGACTGTTTTCTATACATTTTGTAGGCTGTGGTGGTAAATTTATTGTTACTGGCAGCTCGGAATGATCGGAAAAACAGGCCGGGATGACGTCCGCTACTACATATTTTTCAGTGAGTGTATCAGAGATGTAAATTCTGTCGAGGCTGCTACTCGAAGATGAAGTAAAGTGCGTAAATTTCACTAAAGTTGGGTACTTAATTTCCCAGACATTTTTAAAGTCTGTTTTTGTACTAAGTCTTGCAGTTCTTTACAATAATTAATATTAGGGGTCAGATCCTTTCTGTTAAGTACACAATTAAAATCTCCTCCAATAATTACATTCTGCTGGTTCTTTCGTAGCAGGTAAATAAATTCTCTAAACACGTTTGCTCTCTGGAGTTCATTAGTGTTTCTGGAAGGGGCATACAGGTTAACAAAAGTGACGTCACAAGTTTTACATTCTATACCTCGTCCTGATTCTAATTGTTCTAAGTCTTTGATAGGAATACCATCCCTAATCAGGAGCGCTTCTCTCGTGTTATATTCAATAGCTATATTTAAGATAGTCTGAAAACCTGGAATATGTATGTTTGTTGTCATAACTTCTTGTAGAAACACTATGTCAGAATCAGAGTCATATATGAATTGTTGCAAGGATGCTAATTTGAGAGCTGACCATATTCTATTGATATTAAGCGTCACTATTTTATATGCTTGCTGCATTTAGTATTATAAAAAGAGGGGAAAACTTTGATGGCATCACCGTAAAGCATTCGTGCATTATTGGGAAGTGACTACAATTGTAATCCAATTTTTTAAAACACATTTTGCCCCTCGCTTATGGACTCTTATGGTATGGTACTGTGCAGTTTTTGCTAGCACCATAATCATGCACTTATACTGTCATACAGGATAAAATTGCAAATACACTTTTAACAAGCCTAGGTATAAGTGGTTGAATCATGCGCTTCGTACTTCATCCGTGTAAAATTAGTAAAAATCCATGTCGCTGGTGTCTTCCCTTTCCGGATCTTGCTCTTCTAATTCGTCAACCAACTCCTTTCGTCTCTCTTGATTGTCATCTCTTAGCCTATCTCTTCTTCGTGTTCTGTAGTTGGTGGATCAAGCGCCTTTTGTTCTTCACGTCTTGTGTAAAGTTTGGCTTTTTTTTCTCCTTCTGTAAGTTCACAACAGACTCCTTTTTCTGCGGTCTTGGTCCTTCTTCAATATTCCGCAGCTTTTCCCTTATAGCTGGGGCTGAACTCTCAGCTGCCTGATGGGCTATTCTTCTTTTATTACTTTTTTTGGCGATTTCGTAAGACATTTCTCTGAAGAAACGTCTGGAGATTTCTCTAATCCTGAGGTAGTATCGGAGAAGGTAAATTTTTTTTCCTGGTTGAGGGTTCCCCCTGAAACTCAATGATTTGCTTCTGCGACGAATCTTTAATGTTCAAATGTTTGTGTAGTTTATGGGACTTAACTACGGGGTCATCAGTCCCTAAACTTACAAACTACTTTTGAACTACTTACGAACTAGGACGGCACAAATATCCATGCCTGAGGGGAGATTCGTACCCCCGACCGTAGTGGCCGTGCAGTCCGTGACTGGAGCGCCTCAGTCCCCTTGGCCACCGCGGCCGGCGACGAATCTTTACCCTGTACACTTAGACTTCTAGAGCATGGTTCACCATCTACATTCTGTGCCTCTTCGAGGCTGACCCTACTGTCGGGCCGAATTATTGCAGAAGTAGCACAGTCACGCTGGGGATCCTCTACTACTGCAACGTTTTGTGCAACATCATTGTTTGACAAGTTTGTCGTGTCTTCTGCATGTTGCTCAAAAGCCGATGTACTCTGTCTATGAGATTCATCTCTCAAAGTGTCGGATAGGTGTCCAGAGGGAGTTTCATTTTGACTGCCGACGGTTGCATCCGGGGCTTCTATTGTTTCCATCCTTTTGGCTACCGCACTGACTTCGGGCTCCCCTAAGGCCACGATCTGCTGTGAGGACGCCGTGCCTTGGCCCGACAATGCGCGTTCGGGTCGTTTCGGGGAGACTGCGGCGGCAGCGTATGTCAGTTTCATCGCGGTTACCGGCCCAGAAGTTACTTCTTCCGCGGGAGGCAACAACGCCACTCGCTTTTTCTTGCACTCAGCGCGTGCATGGCCAGTAGAGCTACATAACGCGCACGTGCGAGGCTGACCGTCATATATAATCAAAGATCGATAGCCACAAATATTCATATAGGATGGTAAATGCCGTAACAGCTCGATTTTTACTTGTCTCACATCGTTAAGGACAGGAAACATATGTGCTTCCGCCCATTTTTCGGCTACATTTGAAATTACACGCCCATAAGGATTGAAAGCGTCATTAATTGCCGCTACCTCAAAAGGCAGTTCAAATACTCTCAAATGTTCAAATGTTTGTTTAGCTTAAGGGACTTAACTGCAGGGTCATCAGTCCCTAAACTTACAAACTACTTATGAACTAGCTAATACTAAGGACGGAACAAATATCCATGCCTGAGGGGGGATTCGAACCCCCGACCGTAGTGGCCGTGCAGACCGTGACTGGAGCGCCTCAGTCCCCTTGGCCACCGCGGCCGGCTCAAATACTCTCACAATTCGTATTCCTAGTCCTGCATGGCATACTAATACGTCACTAACATGTCCATCAGAATGATTAAATTTTATTTTATCGCCAATCCTATCAACAGTAATGTTGCACATAGTAGGGTCTTTCAATTTAACATACATACCACAATGAACAAAAGACAAAAGTACTGCTTCAGTAACCCTAACTTTTTCAGATAGCCACATTTTTAACTCTAAAGGCTTAGGTCTTACATAGCTACGATCAAACGTAAATTTTATCGTATATTTTCTCAAGTAAGATTGAGGTTCCATCATGTTTTCCGGCATACAATCATTTTAAATAGGAGTTAAACGTAAGCGCAGCGAAGAGCAACCTGTCAACAGGTGAACAGCCGTTGTTTACGCCCGGTGCCTCGCGCTGCCGCCGCACGTCCGCCACGGCTGCCCGAGACTTCTCACAAAGCGACTACACGGACTGTTTTAAATCACGTCTCCCTCCACACCACATACTTTAATTCTGCCTCATGTTCCCTGTGAAATGCATATCAAATAGCCAGGGCTCTCCTATATTGGAATAGCACCCCAGCAAAGAACGCAAATGGGAACAATCCCACCTTCTTCCTCAGGTCGAGGTGATGTAAATATTAACATATAATACAATTCCCATGTATGAGAGCCCTAGCAATTTCATACGCAGTTAACAGGGAACATGACGCAGAATTAAGTATGTGGTGCGGAGGGAGACGAGGTTTAAGACAGTCCGTGTAGTCGGTTTGGCTGCAACGGTGTGTTAGCTGAGTGGCGATACACCAAGGATGTAGTAACGATAGTAAAAGAAAACAAATCTATCTGTGTTTGGGTTAAAGGTTGTTTCGAGAGAGTCGTTCTGAAGTGTTGACGATGTGAATAACGCGTGTTGCTCCCGCGTCAACGAATTAAAATTTCTGAAAATGGTTGAACCAATTTTTGACTACCAGTTTCGTTTGATATTAATCGGCGACAGTACAGTCGGTAAAAGCTCATTGTTGAAATATTTCACTGACGGAAAATTCGCAGAGCTTTCAGATCCAACTGTGGGTGTTGACTTTTTTGCTCGCCTTATAGAAGTGAAAGATGGCACAAGAATAAAACTTCAGCTGTGGGACACAGCTGGCCAAGAGATATTTAGGTCTATAACAAAATCGTATTACAGAAATTCTGTTGGTGCTTTACTTGTATATGACATCTGTAACAGAGCAAGTTTTGAACATATTCCTCTGTGGATGATGGAAGCCCGTAGACACATAGAACCACATCGTCCTGTATTTGCCTTGGTTGGCTGCAAGCTGGATTTAGTATTGGCTGGTGGAAGACGTGAGGTATCACGTGAAGAAGCACACGCCTTTGCTGAGCAGCATGGCTTACATCATGTTGAAACTTCTGCGCGAACTGGTGTAAATGTAGAAGAGGCATTTCATGCAGTAACCCAGGAAGTTTATAACAGGATACAAACTGGTGAATACAAAGTGGAAGATGGTTGGGATGGTATTAAAACAGGATTTCAGCGTCCAAGTGGGTACGACTTCAATTTAGTCGAAGCAGAACCTGCCAAATCAACTTGTTGCTGAGAGAATGTTCTGATATAAACTATTGTACATATTCTGTGTGAACTGTTATGGAATGTTGTTTCTCTGTGCATTTTTGACTCCTGACATAGTATGTTGTATACTTCCAGTATTTGATAATTTACGACTTACCTTGTATGGGCAGAACTGCAATGACTGGAGGTGTATTTCTCAGAAAAAAAAATACTCTTAAAGAAGGAAAGGCCTATATTATATATTGGTACATGTGGTAACAATTACGTGCAAGAAGATTAAGCGGTAAAACCTGTCAAATCTTCATTGACCTGTTGCGTATTTATCGAACTTCAATCAGAAACAATAATAAATGGTGTCCTACCATTTTGTCAGATCATTGTGAGATTGGTAAAACTGTAACTGACAAAACATTGGTGCTTTCAAAATATAATATGCTTAGTGTGTCTGTCATAGGTCAATAGTGAGGTTTAAATTGCATTGTTTCAGGCAGATCACATCACTGGTCTGTTAACACCACATACTGAAATTACATGAGAAAGTTCGTTGACCATGACACATTGCTTCCTGTCATAATGGAAGTTAAATGATAGGCAGCAGGCAAGTGTAACAACAGTAATGTAAAACAGACTTGAGGCCTTGAGAACCCGGTGGCTGTTTTGTTATGGATTACCTTGTGCTGTCATTCTTTGTTTGTATTGCTTCATGTTTTCACTGACAAAAATACAAACATTTCTCTTTCAGTAAATCTGTCAGCCTTGAAAAGTTATAACTGATTTTCTTATGTAACATCACTTCTGTGAAAGAATTTAAACTTTGACGGTATGTCTCATTCAAAGTTGTTTCCATCCTTAGGCCAAGAATAAAAGTTTATCATTGACTGAAAAAAAAACTGAAGTAATTATAATAAAATTTTTGTGTGTAGAATTTAGCGTATACAGTAAGATACTTTTGAGAATTTTCCAGCCGTAATTTAGTGCAATTGGGAAATTTCTCAGGCCTGTCTGTTTTGGCTCCTTAATTCAGCTAGACAAAGCATCATGTAAGTTATTTGTTTGAGCTTTAGTTGAAAACATTTTATAGAATTTGAATATGAAAACCTCATGTATTGCAAAATATATATGGTACAGAACAAAGAAATTGATTATACAGTATATTAAACGCTGTGTGATTTGAAGTACGAATTGTATCTTGAATATTACAGACATCTTTTACCATGTGGTATCTTAGTTGACATAGCATTCTGTGTAAAATTGAAGCAACATAAATAAGCAATAAATTATGTTTATTTAAAAAAAAAAAAAAAAGTGGTCAAAGCCCATACGTAGTAAGTGGGAGGTCCTGGGTTCAAATCACGGCTACAGCATAAATTTTAATTCAATGCCTCTCCTTACGTTTAATACATTTGGTATAACGAGACAATGTTGTCTTGAGGAATTGTATTATTTTTTTGATAATAAAATAATGTGGAGGGAGAATGCTTAAAATAATAAACCGTTATGATATTTCTAATTAAAACATAGGATGTCGGGATTAATATGCAAATTAGGTGTAATAATAATTGGGGGGGCGGTGGGGAACAGATAGGTGCCGGGTGGGAGCGGTAGTGATTTCCTTACGAAACTCTCAGGTATATGTTCGATGTTATTCGAGGTGATTGTACTGAAAGTTCAAATGTTTGTAGATCTATCGGACCAAACTGCGTGGTCATCAGTCCGTAGCTTACTACTTAAACTAAGGTAAACTAACCTAAAGACAAAGACACACACACCCATGCCCCAGGGAGGACTCGAACCTCCACGGCGAACAACCGCGTGCTCTGCAGCGACACGCTTTAGACCGCTCGGCTACTCCACCGCGGCGGTGATTGTACTGTCCGAAGTACAGAATAATTGGCTTCTTTATTCTACAGTTGGTGTAATACAATCTGTACGTCGATACCGAATAAGTTTTGTGTAAAAGAAAACATTTAGGGGCGCGGATTAAAGTTCCGGAAGGAGTCGCGATGGCCCGCCATTGTTTAGGACTCTCTGGGATGGCGGTGGGGGTGGCGGAGGCGGCGGGGCGAGGGCTGTTCTCACCCGAGGCTGCGGTTGCCTTCCCCTCGTTACTGCTAAAGACGTAGCTTGTTGCAATTAAACTGGTATGCAAATTTAATGCAATTAATCGTTAGGGGTGGGGCCGGCATTCGCACAAGTGACCAGTTGTGGCGGAGGTGGGGGCAAACTCTGGCCGAGTGCGCGGCCGCTGCAGGCAGTCGCGTTGTTCAAATGTTCAAATGTTTGTACAGCTTATGGGACTTAACTACGGGGTCATTAGTCCCTAAACTTACAAACTACTTATGAACTACTTACGAACTAGGACAGCACAAATATCCATGCCCGAGGTGGGATTCGAACCCCCGACCGTAGTGGCCATGCAGACCGTGACTGGAGTGCCTCAGTCTCCTCGGCCGTAGTGGCCGTGCAGTCCGTGACTGGAGCGCCTCAGTCCCCTCGGCCACCGCGGCCGGCGACGAATCTTTCCCCTGTACACTTAGACTTCTAGAGCATGGTTCACCATCTACATTCTGTGCCTCTTCGAGGCTGACCCTATTGTCTCCTCGGCCACCGCGGCCGGCCGATGACACTAACGTCGAAGGATGGTTCTCGTTTATTTACTACTGACAACTCCTTACCAATTCTTTGCAAACCTGTTCGTTTGTTACTTCATCAAGCCAGCTTATTTTCAACTTTCTACGGTAACACCACGTCTCAAACGCGTCTTTGTTTCGATGTTCCGGTTTTCGCACGGTCCAAGATTCACTTGCATACAACATTATACTTCATTAATAGGATGTTCATGTTGTCAAATGTCAGAAGTTTACGTTTCTTATTAAAGGCAATGTTTGCTTGACATACACTACTTTGACTGTCTCGTTTAGATTTAGCATCTGATCTTGCTATACAGGTATGTAAATTCCTTGAAGTTCTGAATAGGTGTGCCATCTAACATAATACGAGTACTAGCATGGCTTCCATACTTGTTTACAGTTACAATTTCAGTTTTACTTCTGTTGAACTTCATACCATACTTGCTAAGCGTTGATTACATTTCACTGAACATAGACGTTAACTCTTCTTCATTATCCGCTACCACTAAAACGTTATACAGTCCTATATGAATATGTAGGTGAAATTGAGTACCCTTGTCTTATACCCTTTTCTATTTTTGCTTCCTATACATACTCCCAACAATTACAGCTGTTTTATCTCTATATAATTTCCAAATTATTCTTTTATCTTTATATTTCACCTGTGGTTCTTTCAAAATAGTAAACGGAATATCCCTTTTCACGTTATCAAACTCCTTTTGTAAATCCACAGACGCTATGAATGTGTATTTACCTTTCCTCAATATTTTTTACCAAAACTAACCTAAGTGCTGAAATTGCATCGCGAGTTCTTCTTCCTTTTATAAATCCAAATTGATCATCAGTAGGCTAATCTTTTATATTTCATTAAGTTCTATTCAATTTTATTGTTGTCAATATTTTTGAACCACGTGAAATGATACTCTGTGTACGATAGTCTTCACGTTTGTTGCCTGATGATTTTTAGGCAATGGTATGATGACACATTTACCGAAATCAGCAAGTAAAGTTCCTCGTCATATATTTGACATACCTCATATGAGGTTATTTTAAGTAATTCTGAAGGCAAGTTATGAATTTCTGGTGCTTCTTTATCTTTCATGTTATTTAGCGCATGATTATATTCATCTCTCAATATACGGTCTCAAAGTTCGTCCATAACTACTTCCGATTCGTTTCAAGTACATCATGATCTTTTCCTGACCTACCTGTTTCATAACGTCTATGGAGATATTTCTACCACATTTGGATCAATCCATGCGCTATGTTTCTGTCATCCGACTCAATACCATTGATTTAAGTATTGTCCGTTTTTATGACGGATGTAATAGGTAACGACAAACAGCAATACATTTCGAAATCTTTCTTCGAGTTCCAGAAAAATAAAGATTTCTAAATATTGAGGTCTTTTACTTTTGACAAACAGTGTCATTAAGGTTTTGATTTATCCTTTACATAAGTTCTTTGCAGATACTGACAACGGGTTATTCGTAAGCAAACAGCTGACTCGGATAAAATTTTGAGAAAGGGCCCAGAGCAGCTGAATAAAAACTGTGTATTATGCCCAGATTATTGTGTGAAGAAATATTTCAGAAATTACGTTTTTAAAGCCAAGGCTAAATTTAATTTGTTGATTGCATTTACTTTTAAAATATTATAACAACAAAACTATAGCAGGAATTATAATTCCATTCCCTTCATTTAAAGAGCACAATACTTTCAATGTGAGCTTTTTATAATTAAGCAAAAATTTCTACTTTATGAAAGAAGACTAAACAGAAATTTAAAACAATATCACACTTTCGTTGTCCTTTCCAGCATTTGGTGTGATGCACTGCTTCCGTTCTGCTGCCTAATTGCTCACGTAAACTGCGTTCATGTCTACGGTTAAAACTGACGACAGATATTGTGTCATTTGCACTTCGATTTCTATCCAAATGACAGCAATCTAAAATCTGATTTGCTTTCATAGATCGAAAACAATTCGTTAAAAATTATTAAAACATTTCTTTTTCTTTTTTCTCTCTTTTTTTAACGGAATTTTTTTCTTAGATTTTCATCTGACATCAAGAAGCGCAATAGTGTTGCACAGGTCATTGCAGAGACGATTGTTTTCGTTTCTTCTGCCCTACAATTTAAGAGAAATTATCATCAAACATAATATCCTTAATAGCGTAACATATATAATCCTTAAAAAGTAATTTTGGTACGCAGCGAAATAAAATAAGGACTCACAAATCTCAAGGCCAGTCTAGCCTACGAATAGAGCCAATTGATAGCACTGCTAGCAGTGTCGCCTGACAACCACATGTAAATGCTACGTATGCGTTTTACCCTCGTTGTATAGGAGTGGAACAGGAAGCAAAGAACTAGTAGTTGTACTGAGTACCCTTCGACACGCACCCTTGGGTGGATTGAGGAGAATGTATGTAGATGTAGGTGTTTCCACTATTATCTTGATTAGCAATATGATTAAACGACGCCAGGAGACTCTTCACAACTAACCTGATGTACGAGTGTTGTCCTTAGCACGGTTTCGTGAGGGTTCGACAGCTCGAGGTCGTAGATGTCCCCTGCTAGATGTTTCAGAATATCCCTGACAATCAACTGCAGTCGACGTTGCGCGCAGCACCCCGAAGGAATGCCCCGGACACCTACCTTGGCGGCGGCCTCGGAGCCCGCGTAGAGCCTGCGCATGAGCTGCAGCGTCTCGGGCAGGTAGCAGGGCGTGTAGTTGGTCCAGCCGTGCGGGGACGAGGCGTCGCGGCCCTCCCACCGGCCCTCCAGCGAGCAGCGCCGCACCGCGAACTCTGCCGGCAAGCCAGTACCAACTCACACTGAAACACTGCCGGAAGTAAAAACTTTTAACATAGCTGCTACTGTCAGCGACCGTTAACAAACGACAATGGATATAAAAAGCAGCCCTCGGTCAAATTAAAACTGTTTAACCTGGTTTCGGCAGTTACTAAGATGGCCTTCAGCAGAATTTATAAAATGAAACAAGTGAGCTGTAAAGCTTACGTCAGAATGTTTAAAAAAAATTTTGAGAAAAAAATGGGCTGCACGCCTGCACGGATGCACACGCTCTATTCCAGACATGTCGAGAGACCACTGATACCACACGCATGCCCTATTCGAAACATGTCCAGAGATCGCTGATACCCAAAAAGTTCTCTAATCGAGATATCTCCAGCGATGTTGTTGCACGCGTTGCAGTGCATGTACAGTGTGTAGGCGAGCAGTATCCTGTTGAAACAACACACGACTTTGTTGTTGCAAGGTATTCCTACATTCTGAATGCTGGCCATCGTTCCCTCCACACATATCAAAGGTGAACTAAAGAGCTAGCCTATCGGTCCGCAGGGCTGAGCTATGTCCAGTGTGGCTCGGTCGATCCCCTCGTACGAGGCAGCACTCGCCCTGACTGCATCGTACGCAGTACTGTGGCTCTCACGGGTCGAGTCCACGACCCGCCACTCGACCCTTCACGTGGTCGTCTCGAGGAAGCAGTGGCGCCGTGCAGGTCGACGCCGTGGCAGACGGCAGCAGTGGCCGACAGGCCGGGCGCATGCACGCCACTGGCTTTACTGACAGTATCAAGTGGTGAATCGTCCGTGGCAGCTGCGCGATATCTCATGTACTGGACAAGACAGCAGTTAATGCGGTGTCGACCAATGTAAGTCTCGTACTAAACAGAATTGCCCATCCTGCAGGTGCTATGATTACTTGACTACACAGACTTTCGTCTTCTCTGTTTACACCTTCGTCATCGATCTCCACCCATTTACTCACCGCGTCGTAGCAATTAATAGTCAGCAAATTAAAATCTTGAAATAAGTGCCAATTTTATTATAATGGTGAAAAAAAAACGGCAGAGTTAGTCTTGACTAGGCATAATAGAAATAACGACACCAATAGACGACGTTATTCACAGACTTTTCATTGCCACTGCCGACTACTTCGTCTGCCAAGCACTTGTCTCATTGTAGCTGCTCGGTATGTATGTGACACTCAAAATGAACCATTAAAACATGAACACCCTTGCGAAAACGACTTCACGAAATGTTGTTACTTTCATGTAGCACTTTTAACATACCATCTGATTCACAGCAAGGACAGTAGCTGTTAGCATTTTATATTCAATGTTCACGTATTATCATTTTCATTATCAGTATAATAATTAACGACTTTAATGCTTGATAAGGGAAGGTAGTGATATAGTTACATATATGAAAACATTATACCACTTTTAACGGTAGGTCTCAACGTCGACATTAAACAACTCTACACTACTATAAAGTTCGTCTCAGGAGCTATCGAATGCAGTTATAAAAAGTGTACTTACATTTATGAAACGTACCTACTGGTACTTGCGTTAAATAATTCCCAACATTGTCTAAATAGTCGAACATGAAAGCTGAAATGTCGATTTTTATTCTTAATTATAGAAGGCGTCCAATAAAACTTATATACTTCACTTAAAACTTCAGGGCTGATAGGTTGTGAACTATATTAAAACATTCGCCTAACGTTTCGTCTTCGGCTGCGGAAGACATCATCGGAGGCAGAGTGGCAATTGCAATGAGGGCTCGAGGGAGCGTCACATATATAGACGCTGGCATATATATTTGGAAAGGGGCTTTGCGATAGATCGCGTTTGTACGCCGCCGTTAATAGTGTTTAAAGAAAGTGGATGTTTTCATACCTAATACGACGAACCACCGTGAGAACAATAGGTCTAGTGTGAGAGACGTCTAGCGATAGAACGTATGGAAGTGCGAGGTCGGCCATATTGTCGGCAGGGGAAATCAGAATATCGTAAGGGAATAACGTTATTTCTTGGTGACATAAAAAAACCACGAACTAGAAAATTAAAGTATAATTTTTAAATATTACTTGTACAACAAGAGTAAAACAATTTATATAATTCGAATTGAGCTTTTCTATACATGCGCACAATTAAGTGTGTACACAGCGGTTAAGAGTGTCAAAGGGAGTGGATGTTTTCATGTTTTAAGGGGGTACTGGACGGGGATACGTCGCGAAATGGCAGTGGGAATAACCTTGTTTCTTAGCGTCGCTATTTAGCGCATTAGCCTCAAAGAATAACTTTGTGATCTTCTGCTGCCACCAGAGAGTTAAAAGAATGATCCTAAGCTTTTAATTACACCCTTTTGAATAGCTACGACTTCCTACTTTCCTTATTATTTGGAAAATTCAGGGTTCAACTACAAACTAAGAAAATGAGTACCAATAAATACCAACTATGAACACATTAGACAAATATATCTTATTACAACGTAAACACAATTGTTCAAATTCCTTAACGTATAAGTTGATTGCAAGAGAGGTTTAATAAAGCAAGGGATGTCCAGAGAGGCTAAACGGAAACTGTACAGTCGTAGGCGACTGTTGGTTGCTAGTTCTTAGTGAACGCTCTACAGAGAGAGAGAGAGAGAGAGAGAGAGAGAGAGATGCAAGGGGGTGGAGGGAGCAGCCGGCCTTTTCGCATCCAATAGACCTATCTTGCCATTGTCCAGTGGAACAGCCGCCAGCAGACGGGCAGAATAGCTTCCAGCGAGCCGTTTCGGCCATGTCATTCAGCGCGCTGCCAGCACGTGACGCTATCATAGAGCTCATGTAAATGTGCCGCCATTCAGACGGAGAACGCCAGCCAGTGCTATAACGAGGTGAGCATCTGACTCCACCAGACCAGAGGGGAAACCACCAGCACACGGCCAGGTCATCTGCATACACAGCGAGAGAGCGAGGTTATCGCCAACTCTTGTGGGCTTTACACTCCAGCTACCAGTTGCGCCAGGTGGCGTAAACGGCGTTAAACGGCGATTTATAACTAGCTCCACCAGGCCACGCATCTCCGTGGCATAGTCTGACGTGAAAAAAAAGAAAAAAAAATGAATTCTTGCCCACATATTCGTGGACAAAATACAACAGATTAATATGAAGAACACTTCTTTCGCTTTCTTGTAGCTATGTAGAGTGAAAGGGAAGTTAGTAAAAAGGTGTTTTACTAGACAATCAATATTAATTGCAGGGATAGGGGATTCACAAAATTGTTCTATGCTTTTTTCTGCATAAGCAAACATAATACGGTTTACTGACTACGGAGTATGTAGCTGCACAGAAAAGGAATCTGATGACGTATTTCCCATCCCTACCAATTGAAATCTTCTCCTCTTGTATCCACACCCCGTCTCTGCCCATTTACCCTTTCCTTTCTTCTGCCCTTTTTCTTCCTCTTCTTCTGCTCTTTGCCTGCCTCCTCTCGCAACACTCAGTTTTTCAGTAACTAATTCAGATTACATTTTCCGGTGTCCCAAAATTATACATGAAATTTCAATTTCATTTTCCATTTTTTCATTGAATTTCTTCAACATTTCTTCTTCTCACGTTTGAATTCCTCCAGTCTACGTTGGTGGTCTCCCTCTTCTGTTTCATCCTGGTGGTTCCTTTTCCTGTAGTACTCTCGCCTTGGACATCGTTTCCGAATGTACATGCCATAAGAGTGACTTTTATTCCGTAAAATCTGTAGTCGAATTTGTAACATCGATTTTCTTCCTGATGACTCAATATTTCTACGGATCGCCTCAAAAAGTCCATCGCTCTACTACTTGCGATTAAACTGTGCTTTCTTTTCATCCAAATGGCGTTATACTTTTCTATATCTGTCCTTTCTAATCTGTCGGTCACATAGTATACCATTTACAGCTTCAATAGTAAACGTCCCAGCATTGATTCTTGAAATGAAGTTCTTATATTCCTTGCTATCTTAAATCATATTTACTCCTCAGTAATTCTACTCTTCAATGTCTTTAATAGTTTCTATTCCTTCGTTTAGTTTTAAAGCCTGATATGTATCTCCTGTCGCCACATATTTTGTTTCATTCTTATTTTTTGTGTAACTCGCTTCTTCAATTAATAAGCTTCTGAAATTTCTACAAGTTACATAAAGTTATATAATCTACAAATAGTGAAAGAAGGTTAAATTTGAAACTTTTTCTTCTCAGTTATTCATTTTAAGTGAAACATTCCTTAAATTCTGTTTCCATAAAACGTTTAATAATACTTTCAGAATGTCTGCCAAGTACATTAGTAACGATTATTCGTCTGAAACTTCCTGGCAGATTAAAATTGTGTGCCGAAACCGGGATCGAACTTGGGACCTTTGCCTTTCTCGGGCAACCGCACTACCGACTGTGCTATCCCGACACGATTCACGATACCGCCTCACAACTTTACTTCCGCCAGTACCTCGCCTCCTACTTTCCAAACTTCACAGAAGCTCTCCTGCGAACCATGCAAGACTAGCACTCGTGGAAGAAAGGATGTGGTGGAGACATGGCTTAGCCACAGCCTGAGGGATGTTTCCAGAATGAAACTTTCACTCTGCAGCGGAGTGTGCGCTGATATGAAACTTCCTTTCTTCCAGGAGTGTTAGTCTTGCATGGTTAGCAGGAGAGCTTCTGTGAAGTTTGGAAAGTAGGAGGCGAGGTACTGGCGGAAGTGAAGTTGTGAGGCGGCATCGTGAGTCGTGTCGGGATAGCTCAGTCGGCAGTCGCGGCCGAGCGGCCGTCGTGAGCGGAAGCGTGGTGTTTACGTCTCGCGGCGGGTGTCCGGGCGCTGTTGGTGAGTTTAACGCCGTAGCGCGTTGCACTCTTGTTTCATAACGAACACATAGTAGACGTAACCGCAATGGAACCTAAAAGGAAAGACACTTTGAAGATCACATTTGATAATACCCTTCCGCGACCGAAATCATTTGATGTAGAAGACTTTTTGATGGAAAAATTGCAGTTAACTAGTGACGACATTATAGGAATACATCTCTCGATTAGTAGCAGTACTATGTATTTGAAGTAGCGTAATCCTACCAAATGTGACCAAATTGTCGAATTATATGCGAACAAATTGAAGTTTAAACATCCTGACGGAAATATCGGTGACGTTCAAGTTATGCATGCAGGACTTGGAACGAGAACTATTCGCATATTTGAACTGCCTTTCGAAATCACAGACGAGGAAATTAACGCTGTTTTGAGACCGTACGGCACTGTACTTAGCAATGTAGCTGAAAATGGTCATCTGCTCATAAATTTCAAGTTTTAAACGGCGTAAGACAGGTCAGAATTGAGATGATTAAACACGTTCCGTCATATATAACCGTCTGTGGACACAGGGCTATAGTGATCTACGAAGGCCAGCCGCGAACGTGTTCTGGATGTGGTGCCACCGGCCACGTGCGCGCTCAGTGTTTACAACGCAGAGTGACGCAGCTGCCGCGAGGCGAGACAGCAGCACAACCCGCTATGACGCAGTTTCCCGTGACCTATGCAGCGGCAGCTCGCGGAATCACGGAAGCAACGACAGACGTGCAAGACACTATTAGTAACGCCGAGGAAGTCGCCCGCATGAAAACCGTTCAAGTAGATAAACTCGTCGGAGATGCACTTCCTGAACATTCTGCTGAGCAGGGACAGAGCAGTAGTACGGAGACAGCACGGAACCGTCCACGGAATGAGGGCTTGCCCCTCGCACACACCACTGACTCGCAGCCAGCCGACAACAAATTGTCATCGCTGTCAGTTCAAGACATGGCTGAAAACTATTCAAAAGACACTAAAAACAGACGTACAGCCCATCACGTTGTGGAAAAAACGGCGCCCGCCCTACGGGAAAAGGCCAAACAAGTCCGACACAAATTACAAGGCGTGCCAACAGCAGGCCAAGAAGACAGTCTGCAAACAGTCAAAAAATCACGGACGGCGAAATCGACAGACGAAGTGACGGAACAAGTTGGGCTTAAAGCAACGGCCGCTGATATTTTGCAGGTTGCAGACGATACAGGTAACCAACCTGCTGAAGCATCGACGGGAACAGAGTGCACACGTAGAACCACCCAAATGCCAGCTTGGGGGGATGACGAAGACAGCGGCCCTTCGGATCAAGAAATGCCTGAAGCTCCGAACGAAAAGGGACTAGGAATGAAAGAAAATAAACTCAGCCAACACAACGTCATGCATCTCTGGATGCACATACAACGACTTCCGCGTCTGACAACAGGGATAATACTAAGGATTCACCGATGGATGTAGTACACCATGATTGTCATGATGCAGTGCCTCCTGCCAACAACGTCAACACATCTGCGTCCTCATTTAACAGCATGCATTGTCACGTGGCCAGGAAAACCAGTCGTTCGTCGGCGATACAAAGTGCCGTCACGGGGGCTGAAAGGACCGATGCCGACATGGAAGACAACTTTTATTAATAGGAACACTTCATCTTATTGCAATGACAGCTAATATTCCTCTACAATCCTACAGTATAGCCACCGTTAACATCAACCGAATTGTAAGCCAAACGAAAGTAGAATGCCTACGCGATTTTATCTACGCTTTTGACATAGACATTGTCCTGCTTCAAGAAGTGTGTACAGACGGGGTTGAACAGATCGCGGGATACAGTGCAATTCTCAACCGGGGCACTGAAAGTGGTACTGCCACATTATTGTAAAACGGCATTATACTGCGGAACGTGAGAAAGCTAGCGTCTGGACGAGGAATATCAGTGGAAACAGACACAGCACAGATCATTAACATCTATGCACCGTCGGGTTCCAATGTAAGACAAGCTAGGATACATTTCTTCCAAGAAAGTATAATTGAGTTAATCAATCCTGCGACCGCAAACACCATAATAGCCGGTGATTTTAACTGTGTCATTTCCGCAAACGATCAGATGCCGAATCCCAATATATGTATTCAACTGGGAGATTTGGTGGAAGGATTGCACCTTACCGACATCTGGCACAACCACCCACGTGCGAACGCAGGGTTCACGTTTATCACCAGCCACTCGAAGAATCGGATCGATAGAATATATACTTATCCTAGTCCGACCCGGAGTGTACTCAGTGTCGAAACCTGTCCAGTCAGTTTTTCTAACCATCTGGCAGTTTTAGCAAATATTAACATGGCCAGACAGAAGACATATCAAGGTAGAGGTGTGTGGAAATTTAACACTGCACATTTAATGGACAGTGCATTAGAAACGGAATTACAGCGAGTCTGGGAACTGTGTCTGAGGAACTCACATCGATATAAATCTAAGCTCGAATGGTGGGTCACACATGTGAAACCCAAACATTCCTCATTCCTCAAGAGCTACGCATTTGAAAATAAGCAATGGGAAAGACACACTATGGAATTTTACTTTCGGTGCTTACGCGACTTACATGCCGATGAAGTCAATGTGTCTCGCCATACCGTCGAAATCAATAGACTCAAGGCCAAAATAACCGACTTAAAACGCCAACAATTGGAAGGCATCAAAATACGATCGAGGGATAACTGTGTAATTGAGGACGAAAAACCAGCACTCTTCCATCTCCTGTCGGAAGTCAAGAGGGGACGGCGTCAGCATATCAGTGCTCTCACCGCGCACGACGGCAGACAGGTCACTCCACAACGTGAGATCTTAATGTTTGTCCAGGACTATTACGCTAAACTGTATGCTTCGAGCGACACTTCTGACCTCACCAGATGTGAAGCATTTTTGAATGTTATTCGACCAACGGTGACGGACGAAGAAAATGTTGATCTTGAAGCGCAGCTCACAGAAGAGGAACTCTTCGACGCTTTGAAAGCAAGCCCTCGGAACAAATCCACTGGACCCGACGGTTTGCCTGTTGAATTTTATGTAAAGTATTGGTCCTTATTTGACAGTAAACTGACGGAAATTTTTAACGAACTACGTACTATTGATATGGTTCCAAGTGAGTTTTTAGAGGGCATCATAGTGTTGGTCCCTAAAAAGTGCGGAACAAAAGAATTGCGAAATATGCGCCCTATTTCACTGCTAAACGCGGATCTCAAGATAGTTGCTCGGGTTTTGCTTCAAAGACGGAAAGCTGTTGCTGCTCGTATCATCGGTCCCTATCAGTCGTGCGCCGTCCCTAGAAGATCTATACAGCAAGCGCTCGAGGAATACCGCGTGTTAGGAATTGATAATATATTATTTTGTAATGTCTTTGTAAATATCTCTGGAATAATAATTGAATCTTTGATGTACTTTTATCTTTGAAATACAGAACGTAAACAGTGAATCTGTGTTATTATTCACGACGTACGCTATATAAAAAAAATGGTGCCGAAACCCGGGAAGAGAACGCAAGAAAAGAAAAAATAACACAGACACAAGATTCAGTGATAATTATGTAAGCATACTGCACGCCGTATCAGAGTAATACGGAGCTGTGAATGAGGAATCACGTCACGACTTCGACATCGTCCCAACAGCTGACTGAGATAAGTACAATGACTACTTATTTGTAGTCTTGCTTCACGGCGAGATATTATTGAAGTAGCAAAGAATAGTAGAAGCCTCACAGAAATAAATATTGTTGTAACTTGAATACCATACGTAATAATCTCCGACAGCAGATAGGTATTGCAGTTGATGACGTCACACGCGCTGTCGATTGTTTGTTTGGCATTCACAACAGTATCGTAGTACGAAGTTATTAAAAGTAGCGTACGCAACGTGCGTTAATATTTTACGCAGTTCTTTGAGTGGTGCTATATTCACTGATTACTACGAAGTAAAGTAAATCTGTTCTTCTTCAGTTGCGCATTCCATACATTGCGAAGTACCGTATAACATAGCCAAGATGTCTGACGTCGAAACTGCTGACGCAAGCGCACGTTTGCATCATCTGAAAAGACGACGAACTAGAGAAAGAGCCAATATTACGCGGTTTGTCAAAGAGATACAAGAATTGGAAAATTGTTATTTCAGGATACATGGTGCAGAGGTATTGATTGGAACGAGTTGCTACCACCCGATATTGGATCCCGATGGAACACTTGGTTTTCTACCCTACCTTCACTGTCTCAAATACAAATTCCACGATGGCTAGCAACTTCAACAAAGAGCAATACTCAGATCCACGTCTTCTGCGATGCCTCTGAGAGAGCATATGGAGCGGCTTTGTATATTCGCACGACCGTGGAAGACCATATTGTTGCTCATTTGGCATGTAGCAAAACCAGACTCGCCCCCATCAAGAAGTTAACTCTTCCGCGGCTTGAACTTCTAGCAGCGTTAATAGGATCACGATTATTGTATTACTACTTTACAGCAACAGGGCATAAAATAACTGAAGCAGTATTGTGGTCAGACGCTATGGTGACTTTAGGTTGGATACGCAGTGACCCAAACAGGTGGAAGACATTTATATGCAACAGAGTTACAGAGATTCACGCCCATACAAATCCCAGTCAATGGAAACATTGCCCTGGGAGTGAGAATCCTGCCGACCATCTTACACGAGGACTTTATGGTAACCAAATACAATCTGTGAACCACTGGTGGAAGGGGCCTCCATGGCTTGCACTTGCAGAATCAAGATGGCCATCTAACGCTTCACTCATGACTGATAACCTACCAGAAGAAAAGAAGAACTTACGGCATGTGATGACAGTAGCCACTTCTTCTAACCTTATGGACTGCTCCAAATTCAGCTCCTATTGGAAACTAATTCGCGTAACTGGGTGGATACTAAGATTCATTCACAACATTCGACAAAGTTCGAAACTCGAGGGAGAGCTGAAGGCAGTGGAACTTGCTCAAGCACGTCATTACTGGATACGAGCTGTTCAACAGGAATGTTTCTCACAGGAGCTCCAAGCACTCAATAACAATCAACCTGTCCCGAAAGACTCAAAAATAGCATGTTTCAATCCCTACCTAGAAGATTGTCTTCTCCGACTTGGAGGACGCTTACACTATGCAGTTGTCCCTAACGAGCAACGTCATCCATTACTCCTCGACGGTAGCCATCACTTCACAACTTTACTGGTTCAGCAAATGCACATTCGACTACATCATCTTGGCGTGAGAATAGTGTTGGCAGAACTTCGAAGAGAGTTCTGGATCCTGCGTGCCCGTCAAGTTATCAAGAGAGTTTTGCACTCCTGTCTTCCCTGCAAAATTCTACACAATCTACGGGGCCAACAAGTTGAAGCACCCCCACCAGCCGATCGAGTAAGACCATCCAAGCCATTTTCTATAACTGGCATAGATTTTGCAGGCCCTCTCTATGTAAAGGTTGGCACTACCATGGAAAAGGCATACATAACACTCTTCACTTGTGCGACGACACGTGCAGTGCACTTGGAATTGTGCTCTAACATGACAACAGACGCATTCCTCATGGCTCTTCAGAGATTCGCTGGTAGACGTGGACTACCCCATACAATCTACACAGACAATGCAAAGACGTTCCATGCAGCTAATGCTGAACTGTCTGAAATATGGAGTGCGTTATCTAACCCAAAGACTCAGCGTGTCCTAGCCAGGGATGGCATTTCATGGAAATTTATCGCCCCCCGTGCGGCTTGGTGGGGAGGGTTTTGGGAGAGGATGGTGGGTACCATCAAACGATGCCTACGAAAAGTACTTTATCAATCAAGGTTAACGGAAGAGCAGCTCAATACCACGCTGATTAATATCGAAGCCGCAGTGAATTCGAGACCAATTTCTCAAGGAGACGACGATGAACCTTTAACACCAGCCCACTTTCTTATTGGTGAAGGACTACTGACAGTGCCAACAGGACCAGAACCGTCGACTAAATCTGTTTTGACAAAAGAATTCAGACTGCTACAGAAGTTGACAGATGACTTTTGGAAGCGATGGACTAAAGAATATCTATTGCAACTTAGAAGCTTCCACGAAGTTCGGGGTACTTCGACAAGAGTCATCAAGTTCCGCCCCGGTGATGTTGCTCTGGTACAAGAAGATGGACGCCCGCGCCACCTATGGAAGAAAGCAAGAATAGAGAGACTAGTCGAAGGAAGAAATCAGAAAGTACGGACAGTAATTCTATGCACACCAGAAGGACACCAAATAGTTCGTCCCGTTCAACTGGTCATCCCCCTGGAGGTTGACCAGGGTGGGGAGGATGTTAGGAATTGATAATATATTATTTTGTAATGTCTTTGTAAATATCTCTGGATTAATAATTGAATCTTTGATGTAGTTTTATCTTTGAAATACAGAACGTAAACAGTGAATCTGTGTTATTATTCACGACGTACGCTACACCGCGATATCACGGCCGTCACAGCGGCATCCAACTGTAGAGCGGCCATCTTGTTATTAGATATGGACAAAGCATTTGACAGGGTTCGACATGAGTACCTGTTTCAGGTAATGTCCAAGATGGGTATGCGGCCATATTTCATAAATATTATCCGGCGACTTTATACTGGTGCGGCTTCCCGAATTCTTGTGAATGGACATTGTACAGCACAAGTACCCATTCTAACTTCGGTGAGGCAAGGTTGCCCCCTTTCAATTATGCTTTTCGCCATATCAATTGAGCCATTCCTACGGACCCTGTACGTACAGCTGCCGGGTCTTGAAATTGGAGGCCATAAATATGTCTGTCGAGGGTATGCAGACGACCTGGCTGTGTATATGAGTGACCCCTCTGACCTCACTAAAATCCGAGAGGTGATCGAAACGTATAGCTATTGTTCTGGATCGCAAATCAATTTTAGCAAATCTCATATTCTGCAGCTGGGGAAAGGGATAGAATTCGTCGGAACTGGCCCCTTCGAACTAAGCGACGTTATCAAATTACTTGGCATCAGTTACAATAACTGTCCTGTCAAGACAGCAGCTTGGAACCGGAAACTGAGGCTCAACAGCTTACGAGCGATTTTAAGGGAGAATTCCACCCGCTCCTTAAATATATTTCAGAAAACCATGTTGATTAATCTTGTGATATTGCCCAAAGTGTACTACCTCGCGAGCATATTTCCCTTGCCTGCAACAATCGGAGCACGTATTGAATCCACGGTTGCGTGGTTTATATGGCGGGGTAGCCTCCTTAGGGTAGCCTACTCCACGGCGACCCTCTCTGAAGCAAAAGGCGGCCTGGGACTCACCAACGTCAAGAAGAAATGTAAAGCGCTGCTCATATCTAGAACGGCTAAGGCCCTAGCTACTGGAGACGGCAATCTTACAGCGTACTTAGTAAACGCAGTGACTCCACCTGACAGAAGGGCGCCCGTTATGGTCGGACACATCAATTACAAGCTGCGGTATATTCAACAATACATACTTGACAACAGTTATATTCAACAAAGAGTAAGGAACTATACTACCAAGGAAATATACAAAGTGCTGACAGAAGATAGTGGCGTCAGTAAAGTACAAAGGAACAATCCCACAATCGCCTGGAATAGAGTGTGGAAAAATATACATTTGAAAACCTCGGCATCACATGTACGGGCTACGTGGTACTGCGCAGTTCACAACATCATATGCACGAATGAGCGCCTCTGCAGGATCGGCATGTCTAACACTGACAAATGCATGGACTGCCAGCAGACCGACACCACACTACATCGGTTCACTTGCGGTGCTGCTAACGACGTATGGCAACGGGTACGGCACAAGATAGCAGTTATGAACCGTACATCAGAAAGTAATGTAACTGTAGAAGGACTGTTAGCACCAACCAGGTGGCCGTATCCGGACCAAAAAAGAATGTCCACCTACTGGTTGATGGGCAGGTTCATCAATTTCTGCCTGGACAATGAGAGGAAGTCCCTACTGGACTTTCGAGATGATATCTTGCAAGAGTACTCAAAATACTCTAAACTCCAGAAATGGAAAAAGATGATGGGAGGCTATTTACCTGCGGTTCTTGACATAAGGTGACCAACGAATTAGTGATGATTACATTTTAGACTACACATGAGCATGGTAAACTATTATTCTCTTACATATCCCACAAGAAGAAGGGTTTTGTTGGACATACATTCCAAGGAAAATATTGTGCATCGCTTAGTTTTTGTTCGTCATTTCTGTTTATTTTAAAGTAGCAGGAGTATTGCTCTTTATTTTTTAAGAAGAGATTTCATCATTTAGATACACAGTTATTTTAGATACACAAAACCACTCCGATTTCCTTAAAACGAAGTCGTAAAGGAATCCTACGTACTTTAGTTTGGAAGATATCTTCCTCGTCAGTTGGTTCAACGTGAACGGGAGTGTGGAGCAGTAAGCAGTTCAGCGCTCTGAGTAGCGAGAAGACAAACATGTGAAGTCCAATTGAGTAACTGATAATAGGAGATTAACACGATCCAGCATATACAGGAAGCCAATTTTTCTTCAAGAAGACACACTCAAAGCAAACACGTCAATGCGACTGTTCCCTTCCGATGTCCAACGACGACATCACAGAAAACGGCATGGAAGCCAGGCCGAGAAGGCAATTCATGGAGAGCGAAAGAATGGGCTAGAAGGGGAGTTGGGAGTCCCAAAGAAAAAAAAAGTCGGTAGTGCGCTTGCCCGCGAAAAGCAAAGGTCCCAGGTTCGAGTCACGGTTCCGGCACACAATTTTAATCTGCCAGGAAGTTTCATATCAGCGCACACTCCGCTGCAGAGTGAAAGTCTCATTCTGGTTTATTCGTCTGTTATTCTTTCCCTCAAATTTTCTCCTTTCTTGTGGATTATTCATTCACGATGGTTGGAACTCAAGTAGTGGCAACACTGGTGTGGAGACACTATGGAATGGAATCTACTCTTGTCGCTGATAGCAAGCGAGGGTGACACTGAGTCACTATGTTTTCGAAACAGGAACAACGTAGTTGGTTCAAGATTGAATGTGCCTGAGGTCGTATAGTAATACAATACCGTCAAGGTCTTCACGAGGCGTCTGGAGGATCGGAATTGTCGTACAGGACAGTGGCACATTGGCTAAAACCCAATCAACGAAGGTCGGGAAACAGTGGAAGATATGTTCGGATAGGTCGTCCTAGGGTCTATGAAGAAGAATTGCATACTGTTGCCGCGTTATTGGACGAATATAAAGGAACCACTTCATGGCATTCGCTTCAGAACTGTTCCAGAGATTCGACAGGGAGTATACCGTTCCATTCGCACCATCGACGAAAAGGCTTGTTAACGGTATAATACGCCTTCCACTTCGCTGGCAACGGGTTATACACAACGCTGGTGACTACTTTAACGGCAGTAACAGATACAAACGCTTTTGTATCGGTTGTCAATAAAAAAGTGGCCACTATTTAAGTTTCAACTCTCGCATAACATGCGATAAACGGAACACATCCAGTTGAGAAGGGAAATTAAACTTTGCTGTTCCCCATACACGATAGTAACAAGATTATCATCGTAAATAACGTCAATTAAGAAAGGATACTTTATGGCGATATGTCAACAAATACAAAAGTTATCACACCTGAAAAATTCTAGGAACAGATGTTCAGCGAGTAGTGAATACAGAGAAATGACACTTTATATCTTTCTTTAAAGCCATTCCATTATTTGGCAACTGCATTTCTTAGCTGCCTTTCGAAGTTAGTGAATATGGTGGTTCAAACATCAAGGTAGCTCTCAGAAGGCACAATGTCAAAGTGTATCATCGATAATGTAATATGCCTAACGTTAATTACAATTACAATGATTAATCAGTAATGAATACACAAATGTCAGCTGCCCATAATGTTAATTATACATTGATTAGCGTTATTCTTCATAGGAAACACGGGTACCAGTAAAACATAACGATTACCGGTATTGCTAGTTATTTACTCATTCATTTTTAGCCTACTACAAACACGTTTGTGACTCTAGGTATAGAATCTGTTAAACACAAATGGAAACGACAATATAAACGATGATGTTCTGCAGTTGGGTGATGAGAAACTTGGATCTTCCATATTCCAAAACAGGTCATATACATCATATGCAACTGGAAACGTAGCTTTCTTGCAGGCAAGTCTGAGCATGTTGTTGAATATGTGTACACTGAACTGTTGGATTAGTGGATGAAGGATGATGACAGCGTTGCTACCGTGGAGTTCAATGTTTGTCGAGTACGACTCGCCGGGGAGACTAAGACGCTCCAGTCACGGTCTGCACGGTCACTACGGTCAGGGGTTCGAATCCCCCCTCGGGCATGGATATTTGTGCCGTCCTTGTTCGTAAGTAGTTCATAAGTAGTTTGTAAGTTTAGGGACTGATAACTCCGTAGTTAAGTCCCATAGACTATACAAACATTTGAAAACAGTACGACTCGCAAATGAAAGTTTTCCTCCCTCGCTCTCCCTCTACGATGTTTACCCCACACACATCCTTCTAATGCTAAGTTGACAATTCCTTGATGTCTAAGAATGTGTCCAATCAATCTCTTCTCTTACTCAGGGTATACCAGAAACTCCTTTTCTCCCCGATTCGGTTAAGCACCTCCTCATTAGTTATGTGATCTACCCATCTAATTTTCTTCATTCGTCTGTAGCACCACATTTCAATAGCTTCTATCATCGTTTTATCTGATCCCCTTACGTCCACGTTTCACTCCCATACAATGCTACACTCCACACAAATGCTTTCAGAAAGGACTTCCTAACATTTAAATTAATATTGGATGTTAAGAAGTTTCGCTTCTTTAGAAACGCTTTTCTTGCCAAAGCCATTCTGCATTTTATATCTTCTTTACTTCGGCTATCAGAAGTTATCTTGCTACCCAAATAACAAAATTCATCTACTACTTTTATTGTCTCATTACCTAATCTAATTCCTTCAGCATCACCTGATTTTCTGACATTGCATTCTATTACCTTCGTTTTATTCTTGTTAATGTTCATCTTATATCTTCCTTTCAAGGCGCTGTCCATTCCATTCAATTGCTCTTCCAGATCTTCTGCAGTTTCTGACAGAATTACTATGTCATCGGCAAACCGCAATGTTTTTATTTTTTCTCCCTGCACTTTAATGCCCTCTCCAAATTTTTCCTTCGATTCCTTCACTGTCTGTTCAATGTACAGATTGAACAACAATGGGGAAAGGCTACAACCCTGTCTTACTCCCTTTCCAACCTCTGCGTCAATTTCTTGCCCTTCGACTCTAATAACCACTGTCTGGTATTTGTATAGGTTGAATATAACTCTTCGCTCCCTATATTTTGCCCCTGCTATTGCAGAATTTGGAAAAGTGTGTTCCAGTCGACATTGTCAAAAGCTTTCTCCAAATCTACAAATGCTTAAAATATAGGTTTGCCTTTCCTTAGCCTATCTTCTAAGATAAGTCGTAATGTGAGTATTGCCTCCCGTGTTCCTACATTTCTTCTAAATCCAAACTGATCTTCCACGAGGTCGGATTCCACAAGTTTTTCCATTCGTCTATAAATAATTCGTGTTAATATTTTGCAACCATGAGTTATTAAACTGATGGTTCAGTAATTTTCACACTTGTCTGCACTTGCTTTCCTTGGAATTGGAATTACGATATTCTTCTTCAAGTCGGAGGGTATTTCCCCTGTCTCATACATCTTGCATACCAGGCGATACATTTTTTTTCACGACTGGCTCTCTTAACGATATCAGCAGACGGAATATCATCTACTCCAGGGGCCTTGATCGACTCAAGCCCTTCAGCGCTCTGTCAAATTCTTCTCCCAGTATCATATCTCCTATCCCATCTTCCTCCACTTCGTCTTCCATTTATAGAATACAGCCTTCAAGTTTATTTCCTTTGTATAGGCCCTCTATATATTCCTTCCACAGTTCAGTTTAGCTTGCCTGCACTTCCTGCCAATCTCATTTTTCAGACGTCTGTACTCCCTTTTTCCTGTTTCACTTACTGAATTTTTATATTTTCTTCTCTCATCAATTAAGTTCAGTACATCCTGTGTTATCCAGGGATTTCTATTAGGCCTTGTCCTTTTGCCTATATGGTCCTCTGCTGCCTTCACTACCCTATCTCTCAGAGCTTCTGCTGTATTACTTTCCCCCGTTTCAGCCAATCCTTGCCTAATGCTCCCTCTGAAACTCTCAACCACCTCTGCTTGCTTCAATTTGTCCAGGTCCCATCTCCTAACCTTTCTACCTTTCTGCAGTTTTAATCTGCAGTTCATAACCAATAAGTTATGGTCAGAGTCTATATCTGCCCCTGGATACGTCTTACAGTTTATAACTTTGTTTCTAAACCCATTCCTTACCCTTATAAAGTCAATCTGGTACCTTCCAGTGTCTCCTGGTTTCACGTATACAGCCTTCTTTCATGATGATTAAAACCGTTAGTGATCACTAAATTGTGCTCTGCGCAAAATTCTCCCTAGCGATATCCTCTTTCATTCCTTTTTCCCAGTCCATATTCACCTACTACATCACCTTCCCTTCCCTTTCCTATTACCGAGTTCCAGTCCCCCATCACAATCAAGTTTTCGTATCCCTTAACTTTCTGAATGATTTATTTTATCTCCTCATACATTTTTTCGATATCCTCATCATCGGATGTGCTAGTTGGCATATAAACTTGCACTACTGTAGTCGGTGTAGGCTTTGTGTCTATCTTTATTACGATAATGCGTTCATTATGCTGTTCATAGTAACTTAGCCGCACTCCTATTTTCTTATTCATTATTAGACCTACTCCTGCGTTACCACAAACTGATTTTGTATTTATAATCCTATACTCACCTGACCAGAAATCCTGTTCATCCTGCCACCGAACTTCTCTAATCACTACCATATCTAACTTTAACCTATCCCTTTCTCTTTTCAAATTTTCTAGCTTACGTACGCGATTAAGAGTTAGAACATTCCACGCTACGACCCGTAGAATGTCTGTTTTGTTTTTCTTGATGATGATATCCTCGTGAGTAGTTCCCGCCCGGAGATCCGAATGGAGGAGTATTTTACCTCAGGAATATTTTATCCAAGATGACGCCATGATAGTATAGTCATACAGTAAGCTGCATGTCCTCGGGAAAAGTAACTGCTGTAGTTTCCCCTTGCTTTCAGCCGTTCGCAGTAACTGCATGGCAAAGCCATTTTAGCCGATGTTACAATGCCAGCTCAGTCAATCATCCAGATTGTTGCCCCTGTAGCTACTGAAAAGGCTGCTGCCCCTCTTCAGGAACCACACGTTTGTCTGGCCTCTGCACAGATACCCCTCCACTGTGGTTGCACCTATGGTACGGCTATCTGCATCGTTGAGGCACGCAAGCCACCCCACCTCGGCATAGCGATTCTGATTTGCTTCAATTCTAGACGTACTGTAAAGGAACATAGATATAGTTTCATCATCAGTAAAAGGCTCATAAATTGTTTCGACATCAGTAATGTCCTAGGAAGACTTTTCAACAGTTCTTCATCCTTGATGCAAACAAAAGATAACGTTTTCAGTGTCTCATTCTCACTCACGTACTTCAGGTGATGAAGACGGAAAACACTCTTCTGTAAAACATCTAACACCTTGCTCCATCATATTTCGGGATTGCAGCCGGATCTTGTTGACGTCTTCCAACGATATTTCGGCTGACAAACATGCAGCCATCTTCAGGTCAGTGCGAGACTGAAGATTACTGGTGCCTGGTGCGTGTCGTTCTATATATACCGAAGATGGGCACGGCGGCGCCTGCGCAGTGAGGATGGCACTAGCGCGCACCAATCGGATTTGGCGAGCTCTGCATCAGAAGTTGGCCGCGTCTGCGTAATGGTGCCCTTACATATGATTGACCAATCAATACGCCGGAGAAACTTCAAGATACACATCTAACACCTTGTTTGCGTCAATTCTCATTGTGCACGATACAACACTCACATACAAATACAGTGAGCTCATAATGTACTTCTCGAGCTCCATGAAGGTAGTCCGCCGCCGGGCGCGCACAGTAACTCCAGTTGAGGGTCTGTCGCTCACCAGTCATCGTGGGCAGCTGAAACGTGCGTTACTGCCGTCTGGTGGATCGGGTATGCCTACGTACAAAATGGATCCGCGAGACACTTCGCGATGTGCTTTGGGAGACACGCTAGGTAGCTCCTTCTACAGCATCCTTTGTTAAGACTTTTGCCTACTCTCACCAGGAGACGTGACTTTTTGCTTAAACTGCAACTAACATGCACTGCAACTGTTCTAATATATTATTAAATCAAAGAAAACAGTTTTTTAAAATAATTTTCATTCGTAAAGTTAAAATTTCGAAAATTTTGAAACATAGCACCTTTCAATACAGAAGTTAGAATTTTAATACTGTAATAAAATGTACTATTATTATAATGAGAATGTGCCCTTTTCCCCTTACATAATATTGGACGCATTAGCTTTAAAGCTACCTGAATCCTACTTTCGCAATAATCTCACGCCACTTCTCCACAGCACAATGAGGGCTTCACTATTCTGACTTGTCATACAGTTAAAAGTTTATATATATATATATATATATATATATATATATATATATATATATATATATACACGTTAAAGTCTTACACCATACTAGCTTTTACCCTCAGTTTTGCGTTGATGTCCTCGCATAGAGTAAAATAAATTCACAACTTTGTTTTTAAGTTATGGCTAGTTATGAAGCTGTACCATAGCTATTCGTTACACAACATGTAAATTAAGCAGGATTAAAATCGGAATCGGTTCGGCGGTTAGAAGACGTTGACATTTTGTGTAAGCGTTTTCTTTTTTTTTTTTGTTCTTTTTTTTTTTTTTTTTGTTATGTTTATCGTATTACATACAACAAACAAGGCATCAGAAGTATTCTAATAAATGTGATACATTTCAAACGTCAAAGAATAAATAGCTTTCCGAAGGAGACTTCTAACTTCTCAGAAGCTCTAAGAGAGATGTTGATGCTCATCTGTTACATATTTCAAGTTCTCTACTTAATATCAACAAATATGCTGAAGTGGAGATGAAGAGGCTTGCTCAGGATAGGGTATTGTGGAGAGCTGCATCAAACCAGTCTCCGGACTGAAGACCACAACAACAACATCCTGAAGTCCACGGTTTCGAAAGTATCCTACATTGTTCTTCCGCGTTCAGGCTATCTCCATGCCCAGACACATTCTTTCAAATGTATAATATTTGTATAGGTTGTTGCTATTCATGCGGTTTTCAATCGAAAGACTTGTATGATTCTGCACTTCTTGATACTCAAATTTTTTGCAAGTGTTGTCTTCTGAGCCTATTGCAACCTTCATACAACTAAACTGATTTACTGCATTAATTGGTGCCTGCCCTGCTTAACTTTACCCCTTAAACTTCTCTCCTGGCTTTTCCTACTCTCTCAGAATGCTTTCTACCGTCCGATCGCTTGCCGTATTAAAGTTGTGCCTTAAATTCATTTTGTTCCCAGGTAGAATCAGTACCACATTTTGTTTATGCGATATAAACAAAAACAATCTTGTATGGTAGCACATTCGAAAAGCTTTTATGCCTTTTTTGGTACGATTTAGGTTACGGCAGTAACCCTAACAGTGGGCCTTCGCTATAGCCATTTGACAGCTCGAAATTTAAATGAAAATTACGCCTTAAGCGCTCATCTGACACGGAAACTCAACACATGAATGTGTAGAGGAGAAATGTCTCTACAGCTTTGCTCTCTTATGTTTTTTTCATATCTCGCATCGTTTCACAGATATTTGCAAAAATAACGGCGATTTTACGATGTCTGTCCGTCTGTCCGTCCGTCTTCCTAGGACATTACTGATGTCTGTTCGTAACGTGTTTCCACTTTTTATGTCAGATTGTTCGTCGGATCGACACCATATTTTACAGACATAATTGCAGGCCGCCAGAGACCAGAACCTCCCCCTTTTTAAATTTTTCGGACAAAACACACGTTGGTACCACTAAAAAAGCCATTTGTATTGTAATAGTAATTGCAAACGAACTGTTCATCTGACACGAAAATTGAGTAACCTAATTTGTGAAGGAAAAAATGCTCTACAGCTTTGCTCTCGTACGTTTTTCAATATCTTGCATCGTTGCAGAGATATTTGCAAAAATAACTGGGATATGACGATGTCTGTCTGGCTGTAACGTGTTCCGACGTTTTAGGTCAAACCGTTCAAGCGATCTACATCAAATTTGACAGACATAATTGTTGGTCCCCAGAGACTAGAACCTCGCTTTCTCAAATTTTTCGGACAAAAATACATCAGTAACACTAAAATAAGCCTTTTGTGGTGTAATAATCATTGCAAAATAAACGTTAATCTGACACAAAAATTGAATAAACAAATTTGTAGCTGAGAAAATTCTCTGCAACTTTGATCACTTATGTTATTTTCTTGTATGGTTTGAGAGATATTTTCAAAAACAACGTCCATTGATTTTACGAAAACCAGCCGTTCGAAGATGTCACGTGACATTCCTTGCCCAGAAGTCTCTGTGGCATACGCCATCTTGCGTTGCGTATTTGATGATTTTCTTATTATAACTTACACGTTGTCATTTCAAAGAAATGGCGCACTGAGAAATCAACAAGAACACGTCGTTCTTCGTACGAAAATCATAATCTAGTGTCTAAAAGTGCCATATTAGTATCATTTAACAACTGCCATCCATAGTACAAGATTAAAGACGGATATTTTGTAATTGTTCTCCGTAGTGTAGTGGGCAGCGGTTCGGAACCCGCCACTACAAAGATTTATTTTTTTATTTTTTTTTATTTTTTTTTATTTTTTTTTACATTTTTCGTGAAAGGGATTCGGGCACTCTTATTAATTAAATTGAGCTTTGTTCTTCAATATTAACAGTTGTGCAAATGTAAGAATGCGTGTTCGTTCTATTTCGTAAATGTGTCGTGAAATACGTAACTACGAATTGAACAATGGTCTGCCGAAGCAAATGCAAGTAAACTGGGAAGATACTGTGATAATGAATACATGCTGATGCTGGTAGTTACGTATATAACAGAAGTCCTGGACTTCTGTGGAAAGTGTAGTTCTTTAATGAACGGAAGAGAACTTAAAAGTCGACAACTGTACTTAACAAGATCCTTGCTTTGTCACTAAAATTAGGAAATAAGCTCCGTGTGAACTACTGGTTACTCCCTGCTACAAAGCCTTGTAACCTGGCCCAAAATGAGAACTCATTCGTTTCAATTACTTCAATAACAGAACGTTAATACTACAATAGTCACTATACATGGCAGCACATACGTTATTACACACAGACATTAATTAGCAAGTCACCACAATTAAAGTTATCTTAGAAAGGTGGATAGGAAACATTTATGGCGCAACGGAATTTACACTTATTAGCACAATTAGCATTTGATCTTATTTTCAGAACTTGTGAAACAATATTAAATAAAAGAGGGAAGGTGCTCTGAAACTACAATTTATTGGCAACTTACGGATTATGCTGAACATCAACTTGTTTATTCCGATAAAAACAAGGAAAATGGGGAACCAATTTTGTTAATATAATAATAATGCATCTCTTACATGAATTAATGCTGACGGTGGCCAGCCTAAATTATACATGATTAAACGCTACTAGGGGAAGGATTCACAAGCAACACCCATTCTCTCACACACACGCAATGCCACAGCAAAACTCACCAAAAACAGCGTGCTGAGACGAAGCGGATGCAGGCGACGCTATCGTAGACGAAACTCACCAAGTCGGAGGTAGCACAAAACACAATATTTAAAAACACATTGATGCTGGGTCTGGTCAGTCGTGCTGTTTTGAGATGGTGCGTGTGTATATCCAAATTAAATTACATCTTAATTGGACCGCGACCAAACACGATAACGGCGACACACGGCTACGTTACATGAACGCACTCCACTGAAGGTGAAGTGGTTGAAAATCGGATTCATTATACAAAATCACGGTGGATTCTTAAGTTGCAGTCTGCTAGAAATCTAGCTAGGTACTGGTTTTATAAGAGAAGTGGCGTGAACTCAGGTGACTAGCTGTAAACTCGGAAAATTAACTACAGCATGAAAGCCATAGAAATGCTTAGAATTATATAAGAAAGCGAATGAAATACAGCTACACACGATAGGAAGCGATTACAGCGACGGATGAAGTCCAGTCTCCAAAACTTGTAAAACTGAAATAATTACAAATTCGGAAAATAAAAATAAGAACTACGGCATGCAACCCATAGAAATGTATAGAATTACAGAAGGAAGCTATTGGAGGAGGTTGTACAAGGCTCAGAGAGAAATACAGACACAGAATGAGTTCGCACTACAAGTCGGAGCACAAACAGCAACATTAAAATAGTCGGGGAGAGAAGACAGCGAAATATTGGTGGAAATCAGAAGGATACCCACATAGTTACTTGCCTGATGGGCATGGAACAAACAACAGTGGGAGCTGAAAGCTTTGTTATATGAACCTACCATGTGTAACACATATCAGTCACGGAAGAAAATGAAGAGAAGATTTTTACATGCACTGTATAAAATGAACATAGCACCTATTAGAAATCGGGGGCCACAAGGCTAGAAAGTATTTACCCATTGTTCATACACCGCCACATGATCACAATAGGTTTTGACATATCAGGCCGCTATCAAACTGCAACTAGAATCACACAAACCGCGTTTCTCAATTGAAAAACAAAAACACATTTCCGCACAAGATCGGAGAAAATATTCCAAAAAATGATTCTAAGTTCACGAATCAAAGTTAAATGTGCTAGTCAATGAAACGCTACCATCTCCGGAAACAAGAGCAGAACGAACCTTACCTCAGCAGACGACCAGCCGAGAGTAAATCGCCGTGCGGCCTACAGGCCGCGGGAGAACGACCGGAAACCGGAAAATCCCTGAAAAGCGGTGGTGGGGACAGAGAGCGAGTACACTCGCGCTGGTGTAGGTTCACTAACTAGTGCGCTACCAAAGGGTGTGGAAACCTCTTTGCTCACCTCAGCAGCTATGGACTCTGATCCAGAGAGAACGATGCAAAGCGAACTATCACTCCCCATATCAAACTGCCATAGATACTCACACACACTTAAAGGTACAACAACAGCACATTCTCACAGGGACAGTGGCGTTGCGGAGAAGGTTTAATTATGCCACATTAATTAATATAATAATAAATTCTTAACATAACAAAATAAGAAAAACCTATCAATATTAACTAATATTTTAACACATGAAATAAAAGTACTTTTCCTCAATCCTTGAAAAGAGTGGGGTTTAAGTTTTAACAAACGATAATCTAGCGACATCAAATAAATTACAACTTTACAGAAACTATACAAAAATATATGGAAGTCAACAGACGGTCGTCTTTCAAAGTGAATACATTGCAACAAATTACCTTGTTTATTTTCTTTTCTAAGTATTTACTCACTATTTTTGGAATACATTGAAAGTCATTCACTAGAATCATTGCTTCTACTAAAATGTTTTTTCAAAATGTTTGTATAGTATATGGGACTTAACTACGGGGTCATCAGTCCCTAAACTTACAAACTACTTATGAACTACTTACGAACTAGGACGGCACAAATATCCATGCCCGAGGGGGGATTCGAACCCCCGACCGTAGTGGCCGTGCAGACTGTGACTGGAGTGCCTTAGTCCCCTACGCCACCGCGGCCGGCTAAAATGTTTGTCTTTGACATGGTAGCTATGGACGCTTTCAACGTAAGGGTATTACCTTTCATATAGTTCAGATATGACTTCATTCATATTACTTTGTTCTGCGCTAAAATAAAGAGCAAATATTCCACTTCAAACCGTGTTTACGTTTCCTTTTTCATCTAAAATCACAAACGGAACTAGTGTGAAAATACTGAATTCCACATTATCTAGTACTTGAAACATCTACAGAGTTAGTACTATCGCTGCCGCGGCGGATTGGCAGTGGGCCCCGGAGCGCCGCGGTGCGGTGCGCGCGGCCGTTCGCCTTCGGGGTTTCGAGTCCCCCATTCGGGCATGGGGTTTGTGTTGTCCTTCGATTAGTTTACCTTAGTTTAAGTAGTTTGTAAGCTACGGAACGATGACCTAGCATTTGAGCCCGATAGATTTAAAAACATTTAAACATTTAAACATTTAGTACTGTCATTACGTCATTTACAACAGTCATTGTAACAGTATCTCTCCAGTTTATGTACACGTAATATAGAAGTCTATGTTTGCAATTCGTTGGTATGTATTTCATGGCATGTTCTCGAAACACAACAAATGCACTTTTCAGAGAAAGCGCTGTTACCTTTGAACAACGCGGAATCTTGCAGAATACAGAGTCGTCGAAAACCTATTAGGAAGCAAGAGGAAAAAAATTGTCAGTAGTGATTAAATTGTTTCAAATATATTTCGGTCGTTTTCTCATGTTCGCTCTGTGTTGTTCGTTGAGAATTTTTTTCGGTTTTTTATTGCAGTTGGCGCTGAACCATCTTTCTTCCTCGTTCATTGGTTCAAGGCTTGATCGGCACTTTGTGAACGGTTGTTGGTTTTGTTCTATTTTGATCGTATCGTCGTTGACTTAGTTTTCTCGTTATAGAGGGCGTCGAGCTACCATGCCGGCAACCTTCTGACCGAGCACGCTGAGCCACCGCGCCCTAGCAAGTTTCGAACCACCGTCAATCATGTTCGTACATCACAAACTAATTCGTCGCCCATTACGCTACGGCGAACAGCTGCAAGAGTAATTCGTAATTCTCGTACCATCAATGGCAGGTGTTAACTGTTAACATGGCAATTTTAGACATTAGATTATAATTGATTGTCCTAAGAAGGAAGTGTTTTTTACCATTTTCAGTGCGTCATTGCTTTGAAATGACAACGTTTGAGTTATAACAAGAAAATCATCAAATACAGAGAGCAAGATCTCTTATGTACACTGTCTTCCATCCCGGCTATAGTCACTAGTTCGAAAGTCAAATGTACGCTACGTTCCTTCCAGGCTATAGTCATTTGTAACCAGTACAGGCAAAGAAAAAAAAAAAAACTTTGAACAAACTACCAAGACAAGACAGGTGGTAATATTTTAACGGAAAAATATAATGAAAATGTAGAAGATATATTAAAATAATAGTTTAAAGAGGTAAAAGTTCAAACAAAGAGTATGATTCTGCGACTGTTGGCTTTCCCGGTGTATACTGCTGATGAAGATCTCTCGGGACTCCAACCGGGTGGCGGCATTGATGGATCGCCATGTTTCGGGAAGTGTCATGCTACCCATCTTCAAGCGAAGATCTTCAAGCGAAGATGGGTAGTATGACCCATTCCGAAACGTCGCGATCCATCAACGCCGCCACCCGGCAGGAGTCCCGAGAGATCTTCATCAAAGAGTATGTTTGTCAAAGTTAGACTCAGATATCAAATAATTTTTGCTGTTTGTTAAAATACAGTCAGAAACAATATTAAGTGTTTGGTGCATAGATAGTATCACAATAGTAGAGTCGTAGTCATATCGCCCATAATTTTTTATTATTTACATTTTTATTATTTTTGTCCGAAATGTTTGCAAAAAATCATAAAACTACAAGCAAATCTAAATTGGGCCACAATACACGTCAGTGTGATTTTTTTATCCGCACTGCTAGTCATCCACATTTAACGTACGTACGAAGCTACATTTCTGGAATACCTTCAATAAAGAATTGATTCGTACTCTCCTCTTTCTGGGAGCATCTGCCATCTGCACATCCAGTCCTCATTTTAATCGTTTCTACTTCAACCGTATTACATAGCTGTCCAACTGCGCAAATAGTAGAAATTATTTACTGGCTCAATTTCTCCCGGTGTAAAGCATCAGTATTCCAACTTGCTTTGTGATTGTTGACGTTCTTCAGACAGTTTGTTTTGAAGACACTAACCAATCCGTCGACAAATCCTTCTGTCTCCGTCTGAAACACATTGTTGTCTTGAAACCTCGAAATCTTATTTCTTCTCCCTGAACAATAATCTGTATTAAAATTTTTCCTCTGATTTTTATTACTGTTTTGCTCACTGAACATAATGCAGAAACGTACTTAAATGCCAATTACATAATGCATTTACAATTTCAGTATCAGACCCAGTACAAAATTTATTCTATGCCGGAAACTCCTCGAAGTAACTATTGCTGGGCAATAGTAGATTGTTTGTTCATTTCAAACCACGAAACACGTATTTGACCTACCTCAGCGGTAAAACTGAAGTGCTACTACAGATGCATTATTGCACCTTTAGTATTTCTTATTCGATGTGACAGTTCAGTCCACGAAACGCATGTACTTCAAGAGACTAATGCTCGCTAAGATTTCGAGTTTCTAAAGAGACAGTAACTTTTGAGAAAATCCAAAGCTTGTGTAACGCTTAGACCTTTGTCGATAACGGCATCGCTTCTTCCATGCTTAACCCTACAACCGTCCACTGGGCGACCACATGAAAGGAAGGAGAGTTTAAGATGGTATCGTTAGATCTTACATGAAGAATAAACGAAGGGTGGAAAATTATGGCTCTAGTTGCAGAAGACAGGGGAATGAATGAAACGCAAACACAGTTTGTATATGAGACACGTTGTGTAGCTTTTTTTAATGTTTATTTACAAGGTCATTATAAAATCATTGCCAGTTAATGGTACGGTTTTTACAGATACCAGTATTGAAAGCTAACTCTCTCTCTCTCACACACTCTTTTTTTTTTTTTTTTTTTTTTTTTTTTTTTTTTTTTTTTTTTTTTTTTTGAGGTATCATATTTAAATATGAGTGGGATTATAAATCGGATCAAAAAGTTCATTACTGCTCCCTCTGTATCCAAAAAACAAAAGAATTATTATTATTATTTACTGGAATACGATTCTGTGTGTTTAACCTTTAGTTAAGCACAAACCATGTTCAGTAAACATAACTTGCAAAATAAATAATATTAATGCGTCATTTCATACTTTGCTTTTCTTTCTCTCGTTTCACATAACAACACTGACTGTTGTATCCGTTTAATAACATTTATTTGCCTTACGTTTTTTATAGCACCTTTGATATCAATGCTTCGTGTATTCCGTTTTTTACGTAAACAGTAACGAAACAGTTAACATCGTTAGCTGCTTACGGGTAAGGGAGGTAACAATCAAGAAAAGAAATGCTCTATCATGAGATTAGCTCAGATGGTGAGGTAATACTGATATTTGAGCAGTATTATCTAATATGTGCAGTCTGAATTGCTTCTCACAAGACCTGAAGATGAAAGTAAATGAATAGTTTTTAGTCAACAGAGCTGAATGTCAGCGAAAGCGGCGTGTGGGAGACGTCGAAACAGAAGCGTTGCCAAAATTGTTTATCGACGAATCTGCCTCATTCAATATGAAGCGTAGTTCCGAAACTCAGTTAGACCTGTATCACACGATTATATAAATACGATGTTGTGCAGTTCACTTTCATATCTCCTATTTAGAATAATCTCCTGATGATTGTGGTTCTGTAATGATGTGACGAAGTCTCACATTTCTGTAAATCTTCTGTAGATTAGATTTATTTCTTCATAAAACTTCAGCCGGCCGCGGTGGCCGAGGGGACTAAGGCGCGTCAGTCACGGACTACACGGCAACTACGGTCTGGGCTTCGAATCTCCCCTCGGGCATGGATATTTGTGTCGTCCTTAGTGTAAGCTAGTTCATATGTAGTTTGTAAGTTTAGGGACTGATGACCACGTACTTAAGTCCCATAAGCTATACAAAAAATTATGATTATTATAAAATTTCATCTTCCCCTCTAATGATCACCAGAATGAATTACAAATTTAACAGCAATCTACAAATTTTACTTAATTCTGCTTTCACTGTTTCACGAATGTATTTTTCTCGTCTCTCTGGTTCTATTCTGTTGCTTTCTCTAAGTAATTTCTTACAACGACATACGAATTAAGTTATTAAGTTTTCATTTCGCATTCTTTTCTAGCTTTGTACAACCCCCTTCATTAGTTTGCTTATGAAATACTACAGATTTCTTAGTTGACTTACTCCATCTTTGAATTTATTCCATTTTTTCTTATTTTTGAAGACTGGACTTAGTGCAACAGTTCAAACCCTTGTAAGATGTATCATTGACCTAACATGACTTGAGCCACTTGTAGCATTCATATATATATGTGTGTGTGTGAGTGTGTGTGTGTGTGTGTGTGTGTGTGATCGCAATACATCTTATTAATTAAATATGCAAATGATATGAGATAGAATAAACTATATATTTATAGATCTCATAAATTTGGGTTGTCACTATGTTTTACAAAACAGAAAATATATTCCTGACCTAACTGAAAAGTGGTGTACCAGAGCAATGACAAGAAATAATAATAATAATAAAATTCTATCATGAATCATTTTATGAAATGGTAATCAGATCATTCTCCATACTGCCAATGGAAACAAACTATTTCCCCTCGAAAATGGTGACTGGGGTTACAGAAATAAGGTTATACAGAATTGGTAAAAATGACATATATTGGCAAATATGTACAACCCGACCAGATATAATTGTATGTGACTAGGTGTCACACTGTGATTGCAAAAAAATTAATAAAAAGAAATTAATAAAAATGAAATATACACTCGTACATATAAAATTGAAAATTAATTCAAATGACTATCTATATCGCTCAGGAGTCTATCATCGAAAGTCAATATAGAAATAAACCTCGTTATCTCATCCCACTCCGAGAGAAAAGAAACAAGGTAGCTACAGCAAATGATCCCATTAGAAACGAAGAGCTGAATCCTAACCAGGACTTGAGCAGCGTAAGCAAATACTATACCAAACACTGGGTGACGGTCGTGCTGCAGCAGCGTCGATGTCAGAATTCTGGTGCAGCAACTATGGATTTTATCCGCGAAAATACTATAATAAAAAAGCAACAATAAATTGCAGAAGTGTGGTCGCACCCAGCAAAACAACACTCTGAAAACATGCAAAGTGCAACTGCGGTGTCCAACTTGACAACGATTCGATGTGCGAAAGAGCAGAAACTACTGTTCTCGGTGGCGGAGACTCACCGAGTCCCTCTGTCACCACACTCCAAAAAACTCATCACCACAGCCCAGATCCACCCGAGCACGCGGCCACGCCTTACTCGTCCAAGAGACAATCTCATCCACCCCGTTAATGGCCTTCCCAATCAGAATTCACGGCTGGGAGTTGCATACAACAAAACTGAGAAAAATTAGCAACAACAGCCAACTGCGGAATTTGCCGCCAACGGCTCTTTAACCTCCTTCCAAGACATACAGCTTTCTCAAAATTCAAATGTTTGTAGAGTCTATGGGACTTAACTACGGGGTCATCAGTCCCTAAATTTACAAACTACTTATGAACTACTTACAACTAAGGACGGCACAAATATCCATGCCCGAGGGGGGATTCGAACCCCCGACCGAAGTGGCCGTGCAGACCGTGACTGGAGCGCCTCAGTCCCCTCGGCCACCGCGGCCGGCCAGCTTTCTCACGCCAAGTCACGTACACCCTTGCCATACTAGTAAACTGTTTGCGAACTATCACCAGTCGGCATCATGGCGCCTATTTGTACTACTGCTGGCGACACTGTCCTGCTGTGCCAGACAGATTTCACTTCGGACAGACGCGAACTTGAAGCGTTCTGCCATTTGGTAAATCGTCTACTGTGCTACTCGTCAAATGTGCTACCTGCTACTGACAGTTCATGGACGGAAAGAAAGCAAGGCGTCCGGCAACCATTACAAGTTTCTTCCTCTCCTGCTCGCACAGCCAAAGAAACACCGTGGCGACAGACAGGCGCCGGTCGCCCTAAACAGCTGACGCACTGTGCCAGCTGACACTGGAAACCGCAGGTAGCCGGCGGTCAGTCGTGTCGCCGTGCGAAACCGGCCGGCCCACCCCACCCCTGAAAGGAGCTGGCACCACACCGCTCCTGTGACATAGCCGACCGGCCAAGAGCCCTGACCCACGCTGCTCTACAACGCCGACTCGACAGTAAGGAAAGAATTTGAAATCAGAAGCACTACATCAAGAAGAATAACTAAATAAACCAATACACCTGAATCCTAATGCAATTCTCCCAACCCATAGCAGAATATAGAAGTCAGGAAAAATGTAAAAATAAATTTATTTCATGCAACGGAAATAAAAATTAAGCAATTAAAATAATAAAGAGACACATGAAGCGAGGAATAAGAAAATTGAAAGACAAGAATGACCACCACCTTTCACCCTTCCAGTCGCGTCTGTTTAGCTTCCTTATGATACCCTACGCATTTATAAGGGTAGCATGCTGTAGTTAATTTTCTTTATTTTTCGGAAATTGAATTTTTGTATTTTTTACTTCAAGGGTTTACAGCTAGTCACTTTTGTCCTCGCCACTGCTATTGTGTATTCTTGATTCGCAATCTATGATTCCGTTGATTTTTGTTGAAATTCATACGATCTTTAAGGAATTCGCCTTCAGTGGGGCGAGAATATGTAATGTAGCAGACATGTGCCGTGTGTCTCAGAAAGTTTTCATGCTCAAAGTTTGGTTTAATTGGAAATTCATCTCGCTATTATCGCGTACCATCTCATGTTAAGAAAGACAGACCACAGCCACCTACGAAGTGTATTTTCCTTGTGTTGCATGGTACATCCTGGTTCGCTCAATTTTGCCTGCGATAGCGGCGCCTGTTTATGTTTCGTATCAGCGCGCTGAGTTGGGTGAGTTTTGCTTTGCTTCGCGCGTGTGAGTGGATGAATGCTTGTTGATTGTAAATCCTTCACCCGACGATGTTCATTTCAGATTACTTTAGGTTAATTTTCAATGGGATGCATTTTTATTGTTTAACAAAACTGGTTTTCCCCAATTGCTCATGTTTGAAATGAATAAATTATTTATTGTTAGTGAAATTTTATTCTACTTATGAATATTAGTTAATGAATACCACCCTTTTTTTTTATTTAATGTTGTTTCTCACGAGTGCTGAGAATTATTTCAGATGTAAATTACCATATTTTAAATCCGTTGCGCCATAAATTTTCTGTCAGTCATCTTCATGAAATGGTTTAGTTCGCAGTGGCTTGTATATTAATGATTGTGTGTAGTTCTCGTGATCTACGATGTGTGTCGGCCAATGTCTCTTTGTTTTCGTGCTACTAAAGTAAATTTTGAGTCAGTTCTAAGTTTAGGGCTGGGGAACAAGATTCTGTTGCAGGAAGTAGTCAGTAGTTCACGCGAATCCTTTGACTCGAATTTTTATATGTTCAATGTAAGCTTTTAACTGGCTCCTTTCAGCTACAATTAATTTTACAGAAACGGTGGTCTTGCAATCTGAGTTATTCGTTGAGACATTATACAAATGACCAAATGTTTGTATAGTCTATGGGACTTAACTACGGGGCTATCAGTCCCTAAACTTACAAACTACTTATGAACTAACTAAGACTAAAGACGGCACAAATATCCATGCCCGAAGGGGGATTCGAACCCCCGACCGTAGTGGCCGTGCAGACCGTGACTGGAGCGCCTCAGTCGCCTCGGCCACCGCGGCCGGCAGACATTATACAATTAACTTTAACAAATTGTATAAAATGTCATTTTTGAGAAATAAAATTATGGCATTAACTATTGTTCCATGTAATATCAGCAACTTATCTGCCATCAAAAATTATTTGCAGTATAATTGAATTGTTCACTTTAACTCTTTAGCCAAGTGTTACAATGCGTTTTCTAGTTCACGTAAATTCAATACCTAATACAAAACTAATCTTCACTACTTTGTACTGTTCAGTAATTACACAGCAAGCTCATAGTAAATGATCTGCAATTGTTGCTAACTGTACTTTGAATTTCTTTTTATAAAGGTACTAATTGTAATTCGTGCACTGAAATCTTTTGTATCGCCACTGATTTTAATTAGATATACGTAAAGTCTTTTATTGTTCACGCTGAGTCTGAGGCTGAGGCCGTGTCGTAACTAACCAGACTACTACAGTTTGCTACTTCTGTCCACCTTTTCTACCGGTCACCTCGAGAACTCAACAAAAATACTCTCTCGCCCCTAGCGGCAGACTGCTGTCAGCGATAACAAATGCTCTACGCTAAGGCAACGTGTCTACTCAACACCTTACAATTTATTTTCTTTGTATAATATGCACCAGTTAGACATTCGTAATTCACGTAACTCATGTACACAGGAGAATTGATCAATTTACACAAAATATACATACACTAAGACTATACATATTTCTCGTACTATACAGTGTCATTTATGCTGATCGTGTTCACACGTGCAGGCAGTGGCGTTGGTCACTGTGTTGTTGCTTTACACACATAGTCCGCAATCCACTCAAAGGTGCGTGGCTGGGGGTACTTAAATGTTGTTCAAATGTTTGTTAAGCATAAGGGACTTAACTATGGGGTCGTCAGTCCATAAACTTAGAAACTACTTATGAACTACCTTATACTAAAGACGACACAAACATCTATGCCCGTGGGGGGATTCGAACCCCCGATGGTAGCGGCCGTGCAGGGGCACAAACAAATATATACAGAGGGGAAACCTCCGTAAGGGCCCGGCCCTACGCTCCGGGGTGTAGGGAAGGAGCGTTTCCAGCAGTTCCGTAAGATGTCCCATGATGGCGCTGCGGTCAGAAGCAGCTCTTTCTACATACTTGAAGCGTTTATTCGTAGACCCCAAAACGATTTGGCTGTATTTGAATTACAAATACATGTAAGAAATGTATGAAATACGAAATGTGTAAGGGAATGTCACACACCGACAAATGCTAAAGACAAATTCTATCTTCTATCACCGTCATATAGAACCATTTTTACTCCGAATTAGGCATAAACCAACAGGGAGAAAAAAGTTGCAAGACTTCCAGGAAAATTGAAGCGAAATTGGCAGCCAATACTTGGTTATAAATTACATTGCCTGTTAACTATATATAACTTACGGAATACGAGGAACTCCTGTTCAGTACAGTCAAAAACGTCAAAGGTAATAGGCAGTGGATTACAATCAGGTATCCGTATCACTCTCCTCTCTCCTCCTCAAGAAGTCTGCGTGAAGATTTATATTCAGAACATTCAAGAAAAAGGCTACTGTGGTGTTGAAAATACAAGAAGCAGCTCATTTACGCAGGAAGGGAAAACGTTATGGTGCCCGTAAATTTGAATGGCTGTATCTCTTGTAGTAACATTCATTTTTTGATAAAATGTTAAAATTCAAAAATATCAGAATTTTGTTTTTCTAAAATCAGTGCCAACTTTTTTTGGCGAAATTTTTGCAGGATGTAGACGTGATTTCATACTTCTATGCATTAATATTATCAAACATGTAATTTGTGTCACAAATTGTGCGGCCGGTCCGGTTGGAGGTTCGAGTCCTTCCTCGGACAGGGGTATGTTTGTTTGTACATTGCCTAAGTTATTTTAAGTAAAATTAGGCAGTGTGTAAGTCTAGCGACCGATGACCTAAGTAGTTTGGCCGCATAAGACTACACATATACGCGTAATTTATATATTTCATCACTACATATAAGTACTAATAATTAAAGAAACTTAAAAGTAGAAATTTGAAATAAACACTGAAAACAAATGATCGATATTTCTCATAAGATGAATACACAGAACCGTTGAATTATGTCTTGTAAATGTACCTACAAAATCTGCCATATGAAATTTGTAGTGTGAGTCCCAAGTTTGTTTTTTCTATAATAAGATTAAAAACATATTAAAAATTCAGAACTCGAAAACCAGTGAAGCTATGGACTTGAAGCGTTTTGTATTGCTAAATTTTTACATAGTAGACACGATTTTAAAATTTGGTTGCTATCGCCAAAGTAGACGAAAAGTTAAATTTTTGGTGTAATCTTCGCCGTGTAGATTGTAAGTTGTAGAAGTCTACGCCGAACCTAATTACAATCATACCTCCAAGGAGAGAACTTTGTTTGCACTTCTCCTGCGTTTCCAGTCGGCCGTGTTGTGCTACGTAACGACATCGTACCGTTCCATTTACCGAGAGCTTGATATCCGTTCTTTTGAAATAAGACATCACACCAATAAATATATCATTCAGATGCAAAGATTCTGGGTTCTGTTTTCATCACTAACGCGATTAACAACGTCAGACCTCGTGTGTAAGCAGTTAAAGGTTATGAGTGCCACTGGAAAAATGCATAAGTAACATCTATTGTTTGAGACTTGAAGATGACCTAAAATTAGCCGAAACCGATATCTCATAATAAACATAAGGTGTAGCTGTCTATATTTCATAATGCAATTCCTAACATATTTAAAAGCTGCTCAAAACTACCCTTAAAAAGCCTTTATAATGAGATTGTATATAATTCCACGATTAAATTGTGTTTTAGTTATTTGTAGTAATACACCCAAAGATCTGCCCTTGCTTTTAGTGCCTCGATCAGCTGTTTATTACTACTGCTCCTCCTCGCTCGATGCGCCTTTCCCTGAATACGTCACACGTAGCGGCTGGAGGGCGTGGAGTAGGGGTGGTGTATCCCTACTTCTGGAACACCCTGTTCACTACCTGCAGCGTCCGGGTCTCCCCGCAAGTGTCTACACATTCCCTTTCCCCGCAAGTGCCACAAACTCGCCGTGCAGACTGTGACTGGCGCTCCGCAGTCCCCTCGGCCATCGCAGCCGGCGGAGGGTACTCAACACCGCCACTAGTTACCTGATTTTCTGCTCCACTCACATATGGAACGAGGGAAAAACGAATGCTTGTATGCTCCCGTAGGAGCACTAATCTCTCTGACCTTATCCTTGTGTTCCTTACGCGAAATGTAGGTCGGCGGCAGTAGACTCGTTCTGCAGTCCTCCGCAAATTCCGGCCCTCCGAATTTCTTCAATGGTCTTTCTGGAAAAGAACGTCGCCTTCCCTGCAGGGCGCCAGCGACTCCCACTTGAGTTCCCGAAGCATTTCAGTAGCACTCGCACAGTGGTCCAATCTACCAATTACAGACCTATCCGCTCACCTCTGAACTGCTTCTTTGTCTTTGTTTAAACCGATCTGGTGGGGATCCCAAACAACTGAGTAATACTCCAGACGGGGTCGTGCAAACGTTTTACTTGCGTTCTCATTTCCAGACGAATAACATTTTCTAAAAATTCCGCCAGTAACTCGCCTCCTGCAGTGTCGCGCTACGCCTAGGCGTTCAGTCGTCGCGCCCAGTGGCGGCTGGTGCTTCAGACGGATGGCGGCTCGCCTCTTGACAATGGTGCTGGCCTCCCCCCACCCCCACCTATTCCCGCTCGGCGTCCGAAGAGACAATTTAACGCACCTCTGTGAGTGGCGCCGGGGGACATTAGCCCCGCCCCCCTTTTTACATATATTTCCGTTGAAAGATATGCAGAACGACTTACCTCGGCTTCTTTGCGCTTGCCTCAACTTGAGCTGAGTCGTCAGTCTACCAAGCTTCTTTATTTCACACTCTTGGTCCAAGATACCACTAACCATACGGATATTCCTGCTAGCTGAAGATTATATTATTATTCAAGATCGGATCTTCTGGAGGCATTTATAGTTGATGAGTCTTTAATTTATAGTTGTATGATATTTTACAACAATTACGTGTTTCTTCTGAATCTTCAATGCGACAAAAACAAATATAATCTGATAAATTTGTTTTTAAAAGATACTGAACGGTGTTCATTTTTATTTAATAATACACAAAAGAACATACGAATATACACATGAACACTAAAACGCAGTAAATAACTCATTACACTGTTAAGTAACTGTAACAGAATGAATTCATTACATGAAGGGACAAGCTACCTTCAGGTCACGTGTCATTGTAAGCAGCACCTGTTCCTAACCTTACGCATGAGCAACGGTCGCTCGTTTTAAACAGTTAGATATTTGTTACAACGAAAACTATAAATGTCATTTACCCTTAAAATCACGACACATTTGCTAAAACGTCCAAAGATACGTGGCAAATAAAAATAAGAAAGTCATTGTTTTTCCCCTATCTGTTAATAAGTAGTAAAAAGGTAAAGCAGTCAACAATCCGAAGATTGGTTTGAACACCACAGTGCTTTACTAGGCATGGTCCTGTTTGGAGGTGGTATGCCGTTGCCTTCCTCCGACCTTCGAACTGACTTACCCAGCCAGTTATAGGGGGACCTACAGTTTAACGTGGGTTTCGAACCACGGTGCTACTCGGTATTTTTCACATGAGCAATACTGCCAGAGGTGAAAGAAGTGGAAAGTGACAGATAAAAAATCCAAGGACCTGGCGGGGATCGAACCCGCGACCTTTGCATTTGTAGTCTGGCACTCTACCACTGTGTAACCGAGGCGTAAGGAGTATGGGTTAAAAAATATTCCTTCAGTCGGTCTCGAACCCACTGCTTTCGACAGCGAAGCACGATGCCACTAACCACACGGATAGTCTTACTAAATGAAGAGTGGTGACTATATTATAATTGATGATCGGATCTTCTGAAGGCATTTTACAGTTGATACGTTTTTAATTTATAGTTGTAAGATATTTTACCAAATATGACGTATTTCTGATGAATCTTCAATGCGACATAGCCGCGGTGGAGTAGCCGAGCGGTCTAAGGCGTCTCGCTGCGGAGCGCGCGGTTGCTCGCCGTGGAGGTTCGAGTCCTCCCTGGGGCATGGGTGTGTGTGTGTTTGTCCGTAGGTTAGTTTATCTAGGTTTAAGTAGTTTTTATGCTACTGACTGCTGACCACGCAGTTTCGTCCGATAGATTTACAAACATTTGAACATTTTCAATGCGACAAAAACAAATATGAAGGACGGATGTTGCATTCATGGAATATTTGCTCACGCGCAAAGCTAAGTGTGAAGCAGCTCCATTGTGCGTTTTTCAGTCATTCATATTGCTAGCAACATTTATTAACATTCCCTATTTAAACTTATATTCAACATTTACGCATTGCGTATGGCCTCCACAATTAAATCTACACTGCAATTTACAGCATGACTGCAGAGTTTTGCAGAAAAACGACACCCTCCAGCTCATTGAGGGAGACGTAATGGTCCTGTAACCAAACGTTCACACATATATGTTTGTTCGAGCCCAAGTACTTTCGTTGTTAGAGCCATCCATATATATCTCGGAATCCTGGAGCTTATGACGAATATCAAACTGTTCCACGATTAAATTAATGTTTGTCCTCTTTCGGAAAATCTGACGGCAAGTATGAGACTGGGGTTCGATTGAAAAGTAAACCTATAATAGAAGAAAGCGACTTTTGTGTCTTGTATGGCGAGAGGGACGTGACAACGTCATTTCTCATAGCTACGAACTAGTAAGCGAACTCTCTTCATTCGTCATCTTTGAGGTGCCAGTATGTGTCTCTAGGATTAGAGCACCGCGTTTAAGGAGGCACAGTCAGACATTAATGCTCGGCTAAGCAGGTGTAGTTAAGCCCTATTTACAAGAGTGTGACATTACAGATTCAGGGGGAAGCTGACTGTTTCCATATGAAAGGCGGGTTTTGTCAGACTTTTGGATTCTCCAGCCGGCCGGCTAACAGTTTGGACCTAGTGAATGGAATGCAGGTAGGTAGGATTTTTCTAATCTGCTCAGAAACCGGAAACGACGCTCTTGGCTGAGCGAGGGCGGCTCTCCCAGATTGCCACTGAAATACAATATAGCCACACAAATTATTCAGGGAATGATCATACGGCAAATATAATGATATGACGGGATTCAGGAGACTTGTGAGAATCAAACGTCATAATTACAATTTCAATATCCCTTAAGATAAAAATCCGACAAATTTCAGTACTATAATAATAATAAGATTTATATTTACAATTATTGATACGTAATGTTTACCAGTAACAGTTTAAGAAGCAAATGGGCAACATTGCACCACGCTACCTATCTCAAAAGACGCACCACGTTATTTCCGTATTCGTACGGTAAAATTTATTTTACTCTCTTGTTCTGCTTTTCGTTTAGGTAGTAATGTTCTTGTGTTAGAGATTCCAGCACAGAGACACAAAACATGAACCCAGCAAATCGCATTACATGTATATATATTTTTTATTACATTTAATATTATTCTTAGTAACGTTATATATTGTAGACTGCCACTTAAATATTTCATGGCCGAATAAAATAGTAGATATGCAGCAGATAATTTATATATAAACAATTATATGTATTTTTGGACAATAACTGAATATATTTGCATAAAAAGCAATGATAATTATTAATTGTGTAGCTATATTTCGACAGTGGCAGTATATTTCAACAGTGAGGCGCCACGCTTAATATCTACTTGAGCAAAGAGCTTCAGTCTCAAACGGTGTTAGTACTGTTAAATATATATTTGTTTGTTAAATGTAAACAACATTTGTAGGGAGGTAGTCAAAGCATTTAGTTCTGTGATATTCAAATGAATAATATTTTGGAAAGTAAATTGTATTTTAATGATGGGGCGTTAGAGTGCGCGGAAGGATACAATTTTGGGAGCAAGGAGAGCATGCTTTCGGACGCTTGGGAAGGGACTCGTAACTTGGACGTGGTGGTGAAAGGTTGTGACGCTGGGCGGTCTGAAGCTGCGTCACGAACTTGTGATTTGAAGGAATAGGCATGTGTGGACGGTGACTGAAGAACTAAATGTCTGGTGAAACTCATCCCACGAGTTAACTCCTGAAAAGATCATGAAGGCAAACGCTAGCGAGAGTCATGCACACACAGGATTTATCATCAGTCATTTCTGCAGCGAGATATTCGTGATAGGAGAAGGAGAAGGAAAAGTTCCCTCCGCCACACTCCAGATAAGAAACCGATTTAACAAGTTATGAGCTACATTAAATTGGAAAGCTAGCAAACATAATTTCATGGCAAATTTCAAATTAAACGTTTTTTACTGTTTCCACAATGCGTAATCAACTGCTAGGAGACTGGGAGACTCGGGGACCAGCATTGCGGCTGGTGCAGTATTGCAGCCGCGGCGACTGTGCGACGCCGCTTCTCACGTGCCCCACTCAGCTGCACATATCGCACAGTATGTCAGTCCCTCGGAGACTTGAGTAGGGCGGTGTAAATAGAGCACTCGTGTCATTTCAGACGCTTGTACTAGCAGGTCGTTTGTGGGCGTTAGAATCACAGCTCCCAGAACGAGACGAAGCACTCTTATGTTGGAGCCTCTCCATAGTTGATTTCGCTGCTCCCGAGATCACGACCAAGGAGAGTCGGTTCCGCTCCCCACCAATCCCTGGCATCTCCCACAGTGTCCTGGTAGCGCAGTCCACTTGTCTGTGAGGTGAGAGACATGGCGCATCCACAACTGTTTGGCTCTCAGTTTGCTGCCGAAGAATAGCCAAGCAATTCGGCACATGACATGATGGACAGTTTGCATGGGCCGAGCTGAAGGTCTGTGTCCTCGTGCATATAACCGCAGTAGAGTTTTCAGCCGGCAGAGTGCTTGCGTAATACAGGCGGTGGACAAAATAAGTTGAACACTGTTCAGCATAGTGCATCTTGTTGCAAGTTGGCACCACTAGGCACTTACCAACTCTGAAACGCGACCGCAGTGCACTACTCACTTACGACGTCTTGAATGTTACCTTGCAGTGTACTGTACGATTTCTTCTGTGACGATGAACAGAAATAATCGGTGAAATGTCTCATACTTAGGCCAACTCTGCGGTTGTGATAAAAACGGCTGTTCTCTTTAACTTTTCACTAGCGACAGTATCGTTGGTAATGACAGCGTAAAGTGAACAAAGGAAAACCTCACTGGCGAAGAGGAGTAGTGGGAGGAAGCAGAACGCAGCAACGACTGTCGAGCATTAAGAACATTTTGGCTAGATGGCAGAAAACTACTACACAAAAGATATTGCAAAACTCGGCTGAGTATCACTATTTGGATAAAACAGTACGGCTGGAGCTTACAATTCGTGGAAGGGCTGAAGTTGCTAAACTCTTTCGGAAGTCATCGCATAAATGCGAAGAAATCATTATAAAATCTGGATAGTTGATGGCTGAAAATATGTGTTGTAGTCCAATTAATCATTGAGTTATATTGCTTCATACATACAATCGCGTTGACGTATCGAAGCCCAAAGTAAGCAGAGTACTTGGGGAGTGCACATGGTTTTTTTATAGGCTAGGCGCTAGCTCTGATGAGCACTCGCCTGTCAACATTCATTCATACAGCGAATTCAGGCCACGTTCGTCTCCAAAATTCGAATATCAAAATATTAATTGATTATAAAAGATAATCTGTCTTACGCTGACTGCAATTAAGAGATTTATTTTACACCAGACGCGTTTCGCTTTTTATTTTTATTTTGAAAGCATCTTCTGTGGTCTGTAAATTATACAAAGGTTTCTACAGTTTGTTTTCGATAAATAGATTAAAAACAGTTTTTAAAAAACACTGCACGTTAGGTATAAGTGTTTTTAACTTAATATTTGGTCTACTCACGGTGTTGATGTCTTCTCTTTACATGTTACTACTGTTTCTCCGTCTTGTTGGCTGGAGTACGGTTTTCCTGGCGTGTGTTTGAGGGCTGTGCACAGTACATTTCGTGTGTTTTTGTTTCGTTTTTTCCTTTTCACCTCAGCACATCATATCACTTCACTTTTTGAAATGTATACAGAATACATATCACATAAGTTGAATGCCTGTCTGTTTATTTATAATTTCACTACAGTGTGGCTATGTTCTCGTCTGTTCATTTGTTATTCACGTGGTCTGTGAGTATCTGGTCTATTTTTGAGCTTGTTTCATCTACGAGGCATAAGATGTCATCCATATATCTAATCCAGTATATGATCTTGTACCTGTTTGGGACTATTTTGTTAAATATGACCAGTTCTATGTGGTTCATAAGGATATTTGCAATAGTACCTGAAATTGGGGAGCCCATTGCTAATCCTTCACTTTCTGTTCTGTTATTAGTTTTATAAGTTTTATTATTTCTGTGAAGTATTCCAGTGGAAGGGTGCTGTGGGTCTGTAGGTTTTTTTCTATGATATTTATTGCTTCAGTTACTGGGACATTAGTATACGTGTTTTCCACATCAAATGAGAGAAGGGTGGCTGATTCTGGGACCTGAATGTCTTTTATACACTGAATCACTTGTGTTGTGTTTCTTATGGTCCTATCATTTTCTAATTTGTAGTTTTCTGTTATTACTTGTAACATGTGTCTGGCATGTGGGTATGTGGAAGCGTTTCTGTAGTTCACAATATCTCTGACTGGGAGATCTTTCTAATGTAGCTTTGGTTGGCTTCGGAGGAAAGGTGCACTGGGACTTGTCTGTATTAGATTTCTTATCTCATTGCCTTCGAGTGTGTATTCTATGCTTTTTAGTGTGTTTCTTAACTTCGTCTGGAATCTATTTGTTGGGTCTGACTTTAGTTTTGTAATTTTAATTTTTGTGCTGAAGTCTTGTGTCTTAGTGATGTACTGGTCGTTGTCCATCACAATAACCGTGTTTCCTTTATCTGCTCTTGTAATGATGGTGTTGTTTTGTTGCAGTTTCTTTTTCAGTTTTGTCAGTGTAGTGGAATCTGGGTTACTTTGGTTTCCTGTATTTTGTTTCATTTGATTTATGATTTGATTTCATTACTTACAAGCTCTCTAGTAAGACCAATGTTCACTTCAATTGATTCGTTATGGTTTTATTGTAGGGGGATGTTTTCTGATTCTACTATCAGGATTTCTATATAGTTTTCGTTTATATTCGTGCTGATGTTGTGTTTCAGGGCTTTCTCTAAAAGCAGTGTCTGTAAGGTTTATCAGTCTTGCATGTAAGTGGTGTTTCTCTAGCGAATCGTTGTACTTTGCGTGGGTATTATGGGACTGTTTTGATTTTAACTTCGTGAACTTTTTCTTAAGGGTGCCTTTTATTTTTTCTACCACATTATTTGTTCGACTTTCAACCCTTCCAACAAATAGGGAGAAAACAGCAGTATTATTAGAACTTTGGTCAGATTGAGGTGGACTTTGTACAACTCAGTATTTAGGGTTTGCTTTTCGGATTAAAGTAACTTTTTACAGATGTACAGATTAAAAACAGTTCAGACAGTGCACAAAAAACAAAACAAATTGCTAAAGAGCTTTGGCTAAATAACGAAATAAAGATACTTTATGCCAAAAAGCAAACCCTAAATACTGAGTTATGCGAGCCATGAATGAAGGGCAACAGGCGGATTGCGTTTTTCTCGACTTCAAAAAGGCGTTTGACGCGATGCCACACTGCAGACTGCTAACGAAGATGCGAGCTTATGGAATAGGTTCACAGATTTGTGACTGGCTGGAAGACTTCCTAACTAATAGAACGCAGTACGTTGTTCTCGACGGAGAGTGCTCATCAGAGACGAGTGTATCTTCAGGCGTGCCCCAGGGGAGTGTGATAGGACCGCTATTATTTTCTATCTGATGGACAGAGTAAATTGTAATTTGCGGCTGTTTGCTGATTATGCTGTGGTGTATGGTGGGGTGTCGTCTTTAACTGACTGTAATAGCGTGCATGATGACTTAGACAAAATTTCTAGTTGGAACGAAGAATGGCAGCTAGCTCTCAAGGTAGAAAAATGTAAGGTGATGCGCATGAGTAGGAAAAAACAATCCCATAATGTTCGAATATAGCATTAGTAGTGAGCTTCTTGATGATGTTGCGTCGTTCAAATATCTAGGCGTAACTTTGCAGAGAGATATGAAATGGAACGAAGAAGTAAGGACAGTTGTGAGTAAGGCGGACAGCCGACTTCGGTTTATTGGGAGAATTTTGGGAAGATCTACTACACCTGTAAAGAAGACCGCGTATAAAACGCTTGCACGACCACGTCTTGAGTATTGATCAAGTGTTTGGGACCCGCAGCATATCCGTTTAAAAGAAGACATAGAGACAGTTCAGAGGCGAGCAGCTAGGTTTGTTACTGGTAGATTCGACCAATGCTCTAGTGTCACGGAAATGCTCGAGCAACTGAATTGGGGATTGCTGGAGGAAAGACGACGTTCTTTTCGTGAATTTCTGTCGAGGAAATTTAGAGGGCCGGAATTTGAAGCTGAGTGTAGTGCGATCTTGCTGCCGCCTACTTACATTTCACGTAGTGATTGCAAAGACAAGATAAGAGAAATTGGGGCTCTTACGGAGGCATATAGGCATTCTTTTTTTCCTCGTTCTATTTGGAAGTGGAATAGGAAAGGAAATGCCTAGTTGTGGTACAGTGTACCCCCCGCCACGCACCTTACGGTATGTATGTAGATGTAGATACGGCATGTCTGCTTCCTACAGACTGATTATCACATGCTTAAAATTAAACTTTCAGTATTTGACGCGTTATAACAATGAAACTAATTACCTTACGAGTATGAAGTGTGATTTATTTGATGTTAAGGACAGGGGGCAGAGTAATAATGCCGAATCAGTATATCAGGAACACTTTTAATGTGCAGCTATATACCTTTACCATTACTGCTACAAAAGAGCTCAATATGGCGCCCAGAAGAACCTAAAAGCGAAGCATGTCCGTAGGTATGCTGGCTACTTCTCTTGATATGCTGCACTTCAGATTAGCACATGTTGATTGTTCCCCTGGTGAACCTTGGCCTTAATGTAGCACCACAACCAGAAATCACAGGGCGTGAGACCAGGTGATCGTGCCAGCCATGCATTTGGAAACATTTCAATGATAATTCGATAACATGTGTTTCGGAGAAGCAATTGAAATTGACTCGAGCGATGTGCGTTTAGGCCCCATCTCGCATTATAACTGTTTAGTTTCTTATGTCTTCTGTAGTGCGGGTATGACATTCTGGCGAAGATATCGCAATAACGCCGACCAGGCCTACTGCACATCTTCGGCCCTTGAGCACGAGCGTCTTCAAAATATAATGGACATAGCCGTGAATACACACCATATGGTGACACGTTCCCCGTACAGAGGAACTACATGCACATTGACTGAGTTGGAGATCGACATATTCGTCAGTTCTGTGTGTTTATCTCACCCGTCAGAGAAACATTAGCTTAGTCTGTCCGTAAGATGGTGCGAGACAAGTGGAGAGCAAAGTGAACAAGTCGTTGTGCGTTCAGTGAAACAAACTACTTACGATGTGGATCTCGTACGGATACCATTCGAGAATGGTTCGATCCACCTTCCATACAGTGAACCAACTGTTAAAAAATGCAAAAAAGTAACTTATGCAAAGGACAACACACACACATACACATAAACCGAGGAACGACTTGAACTTACGACGGCGAACAACCGTGCGCTCCGCAGCAAGGCTCATTACAGCCGCCCGTTCAACTGTCGTGACACATCACATACACTCCTTGAAGATCGGAAATTTTTCGCATTTTTGTCTGCCATAGCAACAGCGATTTCATCAAAATGTTCAAATGTTCAAATGTTTGTATAGTCTATGGGACTTAACTACGAGGTCATCAGTCCCGAAACTTACAAACTACTTATGAACTACTTACGAACTAGGACGGCACAAATATCCATGCCCGAGGGGGGATTCGAACCCCCGACCGTAGTGGCCGTGCAGACCGTGACTGGAGCGGCTCGGCTACCGCGGCTGGCCGCGATTTCATCAACCACCTGTCGTGGAAAGGTGCAGCATCAGCATTACTTTTGTTTTGACAGCACACCTGCACCAATAATGAACTGCTGTTTTTATCCAAGATCATACTGACACGTCAACATGTGAACTGCGACTGGTCAGGTGTGTGGCATTATGAAGTATGATTACTGAACGTGGCACCTAGTGGCCATCGTTAGAACTGAACAGTGGCGCTGTGACCCACGGAAATCATCAACCCAGTTCTCGGAAATTAATGATTCCACGTTTCGTACTTGTACGGTTATTACTTTCCGTGCTAAATATGGAATGTATAATTGCAACCACTCGCTATATGTAATTTTTCATATACAGCGGACGGAAGAGGTAGAGAGAGACAGGAGGAGATTGCTAGAGAAAGATTGGTGTAAGTAATGTGGATGGAAGGGTGGATACAGTGATATGGGAGGAGGAGGAGAAGGAGAAACAGGAAGAGGAGAATATGGCAGCGGACAAAGAGGGGAGGGAGTAGGAGGGGGAGATGGACGAGAACGACGACGAAGTAGAGGTAGGAGACCGGTGAGGATAGCATTTCTGTCTGGAATTTCAAGCGAGCAGTGCGACAGAACTGCGATGCACTGTCACGTTGTAGAAATTTTGGGCCTTCAGCAGCAGCCTAAGAATGACGACATGGCCACATTTTTGGAATCCGCCGTCTTGCTTGACAAACTCTAGGAGATAGGCAGATGACGAGGCTGCTACTCACTGGTCTGGTCGAGCCCGTTGAAGCCGGGGCAGCGCTGCTTGGCCGTGGTTCCCGCCCTGGTGGGCGGCCAGCACAGCACCAGGTCCCACGTCCAGTTGCAGAACAGCCCGCCTGCGAACACGGTGCACGCTCAGTGCGGGTGCTGCTGGCGACGAGATATACGGCTAGATGAAAGGTATCTGCAACCGGAGCGGCGCAGAGCTAGGATTTACGAGGTGAGAGGAACAGCACTGAATTATCAATAAAAAAGATCAAGGGAATGTTTTGATTGAAATTATAGCTTACGAGGAAGAAATATAGGCAGTGAAGTTTTGTATTGACAATGTAATAATACACTACTGGCCAATAAAATTGCTACACCGAGAAGAAATGCACAACGGGTATTCATTTGACAAATATATTATACGACAACTGACATGTGATTACATTTTCAAGCAATTTTGGTGCATAGATCCTGAGAAATCAGTACCCAGAACAACCAACTCTGGCCGTAATAACGGCCTTGATACGCTTGGGCATTGAGTCAAACAGAGCGTGGATGGCGGCTACAGGTACAGATGCCCATGCAGCTTCAACACGATATCACAGTTCGTCAAGAGTAGTGACTGGCGTATTGTGACGAGCCAGTTGTTTGGCCACCATTGACCAGACGTTTTCAGTTGGTGAGAGTTCTGGAGAATGTGCTGGCCAGGGCAGCAGTCGAACATTTTCTGTATCCAGGAAGGCCCGTACAGGACCTGAAACATACAGTCTCGCATTATCCTGCTGAAATGTAGGGTTTCGGAGGGATAGAGTGAACGATAGAGCCACGGGTCGTAATACATCTGAAATGTAACGGCCACTGTTCAAAGTGCCGTAGATGGGACCAAGAGGTGACACAGACGTGTAACCAATCGCACCCTATAACATCGCGCCGCGTGCTCGCCAGTATGGCGATGATGAGTATACGCTTGCAATCTGCGTTCACCGCGATGTCGCCAAACACGGATGCTATCATAATGATGCTGTAAACTGTAAACAGATCCTGGATTCATCCGAAACAATAACGTTTTCCCATGCGTGCGTACACCATCGTAGGCGCTCCTGTCTGAGTCTGTTGAGTCAAGGATCGACACATGACTGCACGATCCATTACAGCCATGCGGTTAAGATGCCTGTCACCTCGACTGCTAGTGATACGAGGCCGTTGAGATCCAGCACGGCGTTACGTATTGCTCTCCTGAACCTACAGATTCCATATTCTGCTGACAGTCATTGGATCGCGAAAAATGAGAGCAGCAATGTCGCGTTACGATAAACCGCAATCGTGATAGGCTACAATCCGAACTTTATCAAAGTCGGAAACGTGAAAATACGCCTTCCTCCTCCTTACACGAGGCATCACAACAACGTTTCATTTGGCAACGCCGGTCAACTGGTGTTTGTGAACGAGAAATCGATTGGAAACTTTCCTCATGTCAACACATTGTTAGTGTCGCCACCGCCGCTTAAATTGTGTGAATTCTCTGAAAAGCTAATCATTTGCATATCACAGTATCTTCTTCCTTTTGGTTAAATTTCGCGTCTATAGCAGGTCATCTTAGTGGTGCAGCAATTTTAATGGCCAGGAGTGTAGACAGTGAAGTTTTGTAATGACAATGTAATAATAATTGCGGGGTCTGTTCTTTCGGACAACCAGTTACATACAATTCTAGAAATAAAAATTAAAACACCCTCTTAGAAATTACCAGTTAACTTCTGATTTATTGTTGAATCAGAACATTAGAAGAATACATTCACAGATAAATAGCTGAAGTCGTAATGTGGCACTAGGTGCGGGTCCATGCCGAAACACCCATGTTAGTACGTGGTGTAACTTCTACAACCATTAACGTTAGCGTAGATTCCGGCATTTATTGGATCGCCCAGACGGCGAATGCTGCCTAGGCGTACAGTATTTCACGGTTGCTTGACTTCTTACGTGGGTTCACGAGTCTCTCGTGCCATTTGTCGGTTCACCATGTTCTACACGTGCCCGATTGAAGTACAGATCATTGAAGATGCTGTACATCTTGTAGAGATCGTTTACCGCAGTCCGCGTAGACGAACATAACTCTGTTGGACAAGTTTGACATCACACTGTGTTTTGTCGCTGTGAGCATGCCCTACTAAGGAATACTCACCGTTGGCGCTCTGGCGGCCATGTCGCTATGCTCACAGATGGCGGACAACGTTGAAACCATTAGCAGTACATCTGCTACCCCGTACGTGTCATCTTTCGTAATCGGATAAAAATGCATGTCCTCTTTTGGTGTGTAGAGATTTTTTTTCTTCGGCATCGTATTAACGCTATATCGGCCACTGGCCCCTGCCTTGTGAGCAGTAGACCTGGGTTCGTATCCTCGTCCGGCGTAAATCATATACCCTGAAGTACGGAAAAACGACGAGAGTTCACGGGTTTGATGAAAAAAATGAAGGCCCATTCCGTTTTGTTGCCCTAGAATATACTCTTTTAGCCTATGGGTTGGAATGACTGAATTTGTTTCATTATTGAATGCAAGGGAAGCTCTGTTAATTTGATCATAGTTCGTGAAGCTGTGTTACTCTTGTCTGTATTTACAACATGTGAGAATGGATGAAGACAGAAAACCACAACCAAGGCAGAATGCAAAGATGAGGCGAAGCACGGTAAAGAAAAGCATGATCGTACAAACGCACGAAACAGCTGAGAGCTGTGCGTGTGCCAGGTTAAATTGTTTTGCAGGTATGATTGAAAATGGTGGATGTTCTGTCATCAAAAAGTTCAATGCTTTACCTTTATCGCGATGCACATATGATGTATTTATGTGGTTTGTTACCAAAAGATCTTTCCGAGAACCCGAAAAAATTCTGGTCCTATGTAAAATCGATAAGCGGGTCAAGGCACACTGTCCAGTCACTCGTTGATCATTCCTGGGCAGTAATAGAAGAAAGAAAACGGAAAGCTGAAGTTCTAAATTTACCCTTTAAGAAATCTTTCACGCAGGACGACCGCACAAATGTACCATCATTTGATCAACGTACTAATTCCGAAATGGGGGACATAGTAATAGGTATTTCCGGTGTAGAGAAAGGAAAGAGAACTGACCCACACAATTACAGGCCAATATCGTTGAAATCAGTTTCATGTAGAATTTTAGAACATATTCTCAGTTCGAATATAGTAAATTTCCTTGAAACGGAAAAGCTTCCTTCTATGAATCAGCACGGGTTTAGGAAACATCGTTCATGTGAAACTCAGCTTGCCCTTTTCTCACATGAGATCATGCGAGCCACGGATGAAGGGCAACAGGCGAATTATGTCTTTCTCGACTTCAAAAAGGCGTTCGACGTGGTGCCACACTGCAGACTACAAACGAAGATACGAACTTATGGAATAGGCTCACAGATGTGTGACTGGCTGGAAAACCTCCTAAGTAATACAACGCAGTACGTTGTTCTCGACGGCTAGTGTTCATCAGAGACGAGTGTATCTTCAGGCGTGCCCCAGGGAAGTGTAATAGGACCGCTATTATTTTATATCTATATAAATGATCTGATGGACAGAGTTAATTGTAATTTGCGGCTGTTCGCTGATGATACTGTGGTGTATGGGAGGGTGTCGTCGTTAATTGACTGTAATAGCATACAGGATGACCTAGACAAAATTTCTAGTTTGTGCGAGAAATGGCAGCTAGCTCTCAATGTATCCCATAATGTTCGAATACAGCATTAGTAGTGAGGTTCTTGATGCTGTCGCGTCGTTCAAATATCTAGGCGTAACATTGCAGAGCGATATGAAATGGAACGAGCATGTTGTGAGAAAGGCGGACAGCCGACTTCGGTTTATTGGGATAATTTTGGGAAGATGTACTTCACCTGTAAATGAGACCGCGTATAAAACGCTTTTACGACCACGTCTTGAGTATTGCTCAAGTGTTTGGGATCCGCAGCAAATCAGTTTAAAGGAAGACATAGGGGCAGTTCAAAGGCGAGCAGCTTGGTTCGTTATTGGTATGTTCGACCAATGCGCGAGTGTCACGGAAATGCTCCGGCCACTTAATTGGGGATCGCTGGAGGAAAGACGACGTTCTTTTCGTGAATTTCTGTCGAAGAAATTTAGAGGGCTGGAGTTTGAAACTGAGCGTAGTACGATCTTGCTGCCGCCTACTTATATTTCGCGTAAAGTTCACAAAGACAAGATAAGAGACATTAGGGCTCGTACGGAGGCATATTGGCATTCTTTTGCCGCGGTGGAGTAGCCGAGCGGTCTAAAGCGTCTCGCTGCGGAGCGCGCGGTTGATCGCCGTGGAGGTTTGAGTCCTCCCTGGGGCATGGGTGTGAGTGTTTGTCCTTAGGTTAGTTTACCTAGGTTTAAGTAGTTTATAATCTATGGACTGATGACCACGCAGTTTGGTCCGATAGATTTACAGACATTTGAACATTTTTTTGGCATTCTCTTTTCCTCGTTCTATTTGGGAGTGGAATAGGAAAGGAAATGCCTAGTAGTGATACAACGTACCCTCCGCCACGCACCTTAGGTGAATTGCGGAGTATGTATGTAGATGTAGATGTCAAACTTGTACGGAGAAGGCGTCCTAGAAAACGTCATAGCGAAGCTGTTCTTCCGATCATACATACACTTATAAAGTAAGAGTGAAGAATGATAATACAGTGTGGGAAGTTCCTGTTTGCTATAAAGCTTTCCTGTCACTTAACGGGATATCTCCTAGAACTGTGCAGACTATCCAGAAACTATTAAAAGAATGTGGTAGAATTGTATCAGTCGGAAGGGGCAAGCACAAAAATCAGCCTCATCATTGGACCGATGACACAAGAAATAAAATTCGTGAGCATATTCAGTCGCTCTACGGTCACCAGTCACTCTACTCTTTGAAGAAGAGATCTAAAATGTACCTTCCTCTGCCGGAAAATTCCAAAACTTGAGAATAACTGATAGTTTTTCAAGGCGATTTTTATTGAATTAAGCACTATAACTTACTATTCGCATGACGGAGAGAGGGGTAATTTTTTTCCATCATGGTCTTTAAAAGTTTTCAGGAAAAAAATAGGGACAGTTAAAATGGAAAGTCGCAAAATTCGAACCAAGTTCCTTTTTCAACGTGTTTCTAAATGTACTCAACACTATAACTTGAGAACCGTTCAAACCTTCCCTGAACTTGCACGAATGTGATATGAACATTATTCCTGGACATGATGCGTGATTTGCCCACTCTTTCCGCCCACTATCGAGCCGATACTTAGACTGTCTAATGATGCCTTTGTAAGGCTAGTGGATTTAAAATACATATGAGGTAAGTGATACGAAGTTCACCGGGTCATCTAGTCTTTTTATATTGCTAGTTCTTTGAAATGGTTGTTAAGGAAGGACGTGTGGGTGTCATGGCATTTTAATGTTCCAGACCTCAGTAAGTAAAAATCCTTTTTGGATCGCTGTCAATAAATTCAGTTGTCCTAGCCAAGATGTCAAATGTAAGTAAACGATGTATCTTCAGAAAGATGTCAAATGTAAGTAAAAGTCATCCTCCGAAACTCAATTTTAACGATAATTTTCTATTTGTTAACACGTTGTACAATACGGCAAAACCGCCGGACGTATTATTCCTGACATCAAACATCAGGTCTACAATACCAACAATTGTCCAATATTTAGCAATATGGCGGAGGCGAGCTTCACTTTTTCAGCTCAACGGCATCTTTCTGTATTCTAACCTCCTTAATTTGTAATAGTCACGAACATTTTCATTTAGTTTTTGTTACCTTATTATTATGCATGCTGTAGTAGAATCAGTATGAAACGCTCCCGCACAGCTGTGTTTTGACTATACGCCTCTGTCTTAACGTTTCTAAAACGCGATTTTGTAAACGTGCCTTTGGCAAGACTTATTCATAGTTCTATAGAAAGCTAATAATTTCGCCTGCAGCTGTTTGCGCTTCACAGTTCAAATATGTTGACAGCACAGTCAGCTTTCAGGAATATCCTCAAGCTGACTGGAATTCTGTAGCGTCTTTTTAGTAGTAAATAAGAAATGTATTAAAACGCGCTGCATAATGTTTTCACCTATCGCAGTGTTAATTTACTAGGTATGCCATATCTATTGATGTTTGTGTTGCAGAATGATATAATTTTGCAGGTTTACATTCATTGGTATAAATGCTTTAAGTAGGTTCCTCTGTGAAATCTGTTGTATTTATTCCTTCCTTATCTTAGGACATATCGTTCTTCCCTTTCTGTCTATCGACTTCTACCTTACTGTCTGTCCATTTAAGTTTCGTTTCCATGCAGATCATTTGTAGAGAGTAATATTAGCAAACAGTCTGCGTCGAATAAGTAGTGGATGAATGAAGACTCGTAAATAACGCATCGCGTGATGGCGAAGTATATTGTTTACGACATCATATGTCCTGAACTATGTTGTCGTCTTCAACCCCACAGCGATTGTTCTCTACTAGTAAACAATATGTGTACCAAGTTTAGTTGAAATCGGTCCATTATCTTGGAGGAGTTGCGGAAAAGTGCGCATGATGAAGCAGTTATTCGGAAATTTCATTGTTTATAACGTCATATCTCCTGAAATATGTGTCGCATTATGATGTAACTTCGGAGATACATTCAGTGGTATATGTGCCTGATGTCTGCAAAATGTATCGTGAATGGTGTTAGCAGTGAAGACGTAATAAGTCAAAACCTCATGCATGACGATGCGGTTTTCCATGGACCAATTTGTTTATGACATAGGTCGAAATGTGATATAATATCGAAGCAGCATTCAGTGGTGTATATGTGTACAGTCTGTGAATTGTCTGGCGTATACAATTTACAGTGTAGAAGTAATAACTTGTAACGTCATGCCAAATGCCGTAATTATACATCATAAACATCGGAAAAGTAGTAAACGATAAACTTATTTCCTTTTATCATTTTGTTGGGGTTGTCAGCGAGAGACTTTTTCGTAGAGATTTGAAATTATGTTTACAATTTATTGCAAGCCGTTAAGTGGTTCAAATCGCTCCATTAGTTTAGGAGCAGATGTGGAATATTATCGCATGATGCGGCCGTTTTTTACGACTGTCATAGTTTATGACGCCACATCTCCTTACGTATGTATCGTAGATGGTTCTTACCCTGACAGCGATTGTTGTCTGATAGTAAGGATCGTGTGTACCAAGTTTGGCTGAAATCGGTCGAGTAGATTAAGAGGAGATGTGGAACACACACACACACACACACACACACACACACACACACACATATACATACAGCCTATTTTATTAGATTCTGTTTCCTAACAAATGCACATATTCTGTGATTAATTCGCTGGCGAAAATAAGAACGTTACTGTATTTAGATAGATTCATTACATTGTGCCTGTATGCAAGCGCCTTGAAAGGGTTACAGTATTTCCAGGAAGAGGGCATTAATATCTCGAGTGTGACAAGAATATGGGTTTAAAATCACGAACTGCCCACACGGAGGTAACGAAGGACTGGTGTGACATCATACGTCACAGTCGCTTGAAATTATGTCCATTTCAAGTTGTGGAATGCAATCAGTCTCTAGAGTGGACATCATTCTTTTAAGCTAAGGGATTGTACAAACGGAGATTACCCATACCTTCCAGACCGCTCAGGGAAGTGAAAGAGAATAATCAGCCACGCATTATGTCACAAAGTTATGGAAGCTACAACGGTTTGCGGGCTGCAGTGGCAATCACAGAAGTACAAAAGAAGAGTCCACGTCTCCCAGAACACGAGTTTTCGCTTGCGGGTCCAGCCTACTGGACGAACGTGCCCATTCCGCTCGTAAAATGAAAAGATTTCTCTGGAATGTCTGCTGCATATTTTATAGACTTGTAGTAACTAGTATTAATAGCACTAGTACTGATAATACTAATAATGCAACAAAAATTCTACAAAGTTTCTGGGTATTGGTTTTCAGGAACTGTCCGCACTTCAAACAACAGAGGAATCAAAAGACTTTTATAAGTAAATTCAGCACTATGGGTGAATTCCCTACTGAAACTGTGGTTTTTATGCATCAGTGCTAAATTACGATACCCGTGTTTTAAAGACTTACCATATGCGTTCAGTGGTGTGAAATGAAAGTCACGTGTGAAAATGTGGAACACATTCAAAATTCTTCCAGCTTTTGTTTTGTCATTATGATCTCATTTTTGTATTTTCTTCGCTATACTGTTAAGACCTGTGGTTTACTTATACCAAATATTGTCATCCTGTTACGTGACTTATAGGTAATGAAGTGAATAAGACTTTAAAATTCAAATATCACGTTTTTATTAAAAAGTGACATTCATCGCTATTCCCCACAGGTTTCAAAACGTTGCAATGGACTCATTACAGGTAATTTCAACACTTCCACCTTCTTTGTTGTTTAGTTCAAAAAAATGTTCAAATGTTTGTTAAGCTTATGGGACTTAACTACGGGGTCATCAGTCCCTAAACTTACAAACTAATTATCAACTACCTTATACTAGGGACGGCACAAATATCCATGCCCGAGGGGGGATTTGAACCCCCGACCGTAGTGGCCGTGCAGACCGTCACTGGAGCGCCTCAGTCCCCTCGGCCACCTGGGCCGGCTGTTCTTTAGTAGTCAGACACACCATTCTCCAAGAATTGTTAAACGTGACAGTGTACTTTTATTCGAGGCAACGCTATCATCAGGAGTACTCCGGGGGAATATGATCGAAGTATTCTAATTGTTAACACTTGTAAATTATCTGATGTACAATGTAAGTAGCAATATGCAGCTACTTCCAAATGATGCTTTGGTCTCCAGGAAGGTGTCCCAGAGTGCTGTACAATACGACTGAGAAGAGGACCATGACCAGTGTAAGTAACTCATTTTATGGGTCTCGGATATATTGTAGAGGGACACACCCTGAGTGTGAGTCTATCCGCTTTTTTTTGTTTTCGAGGAAACCGGTGTGGAGTTGAGTGCGCGATGTCGCCACTTCACGTCAGCCACGTTCCAGACGAGCGAGCGTGGCGCAGCCACCGCGTTGGACGAGTCGTATTCGAGTAATCTCCGTGTTCTGGCTTTTTTTTTTAATCAGAATAGTCCGACATTTTTCTATTTTCATCATCATCCTTAGAGACTGATTATGCCTTTCAGCTTTCAGTCTGGAGCAGAGTACTTCTAATAAAATTCCTCCGTGATCCCCTATTCAATGCCACCTTTGATGCCTCGTCTGATGTTAAGCTATGTACTTCAAAATCATTCTGCATCGAATCTAAGTACTTTCTACCTCTACTCCTCTTACCCTCCGCTGACGAGCTCATGAGTCTCTTAGGTAACCTTGATTCTCCCATGCGTGTGACATGACCCCACCATCCCAATCTGTTCGCTCTAACTGCTTCATCTATGGTGTTCATTCCAAGTTTTTCTTTGATTTTCTCATTATGAACACCCTCCTACCACTGTTCCCATATATTGGTACCTGGCATCATTCTCGCTGCTTTCATATCTGTAACCTCTATCTTATGAATAACGTAATCTGTATCCACCCAACTTGCACTCCCATACAACAAAGTTGGTCGACAGATAGAGCGGTGTACTGCTAACTTAGTCTTGGTACTTACTTCCTTCTTGCAGAAGAGAGTAGATCTTACCTGCATTAGGTTATCTGGACCTCGATTCCAGTTCTTTCGCTATGTTGCCATCCTGTGAGAAAATACATCACAGGTACTTGAAACTGTCTAGCTGTTCTATGTTCCTGCTATTTGGCACTCAATCTGTTTGAATCTCTTTCCCACAGACATTACTTTCGTTTTGGAGATGCTGATCTTCATATCATAATCCTTGCACCTCTGATCGAGCTCTGAAATATTAGTTTGCAACCTTTCAATCGAATCGGCCATTACAACTAAGTCATCCGCATATGCGAGACTGCTTTTTTTTCACCTACCCACCCTGCCAGTCTACTGTTTTCAACATATGGTCCATGAATATTATGAACAACAGTGGTGACAGGTTACAGCCTTGTCTTACCCCTGAAACTACCCTGAATCATGAGCTTAATTTGCAATCTACTCTAAGAGAGTACTGAGAGTCTACGTAAAGCCCTTTAATTGCCTGCAGAAGTTTGCCTCCTATACCATAATCTTGAAGAACTGACAGTAGCTTCCTCCTAGGAACACGGTCATAAGCCTTTTCCAGATCTATGAAACATAGATACAATTCTCTGTTCCACTCATAGCACTTTTCCATTACCTGCCGTAAGCTAAAGATCTGGTCCTGACAGCCTCTAAGTGGCCTAAACCCACACTGATTTTCATCTAACTTGTCCTCAATTAATACTCGCACTCTCCTTTCAACAATACCTGAGAATATTTGCCTACAACGCTAATTAAAGAGATACGATCGATAGTTGTTGCAATCTTTGCTATTTCCATGTTTGAAAATTGGCGTGATTACGGCTTTCGTCCAGTCAGACGGAACCTGTCCCGATTCCCACGCCTTTTCAATTACCCTGTGTAACCATTTGAGACCTGATATTCCACTGTATTTAACTAGTCCGACTTAATTTCATCCACCCCAGCCGCTTTATTGCACTGTAATCTACTGACCATTTTCTCCACTTCCTCAAATGAGATCCTGTTTCCATCGTCGTTCCTATCCCATTCTACCTGAAAATCTGATACATCATTGAACGTTTCACCTACATTGAGCAATTCTTCAAAATATTCCCTCCATCTGCTCAAGGCATCCACAGGATTGATTAGCAGCTTTCCTGACCTGCCCAAAACACTTGTTAATTCATTTTTCTCTCCCTTTCGAAGATTGCTCATTACGGTCCAAAATGGTTTTCCTGCGGCTTGGCCCAGAGATTCTTGCTTGTTTCCAAAGATTCCAGTTATCCGTTTGGCTATGTTTCTTTCTTCAACATGACTTTCTCTGTCTGCCTGATTTGTAGTATGGAGCCATTTTTGATATGCCTTCTTTTTCTTTTTACAGGCTGCCTTGACTGTGTCATTCCACCAGGCTGTCTGCTTCTTCCTACCTTTACACACTACTGTTCCAAAAGATTCTCTAGCTTCTTTCCAGTAGTGTGTCCCTGTACATTGACGATTTCTCTTCCAGTGACTGTAAATCATTAAATTCAACTAACTGGTACCTTTCCGAGATCATTGTTATGAATTTGTGCCTAATTTCCTTGTCTTGAAGCATCCCAACTCTTATCCTTCTACACATGGACTTGACATTCTGCTCTTTTGGCCTCACAAAACCAGTTTCACTGCAGATTAAATAATGATGAGTATCACCAAAGAACCCCCTGAAAACACGTGTGTCCTTGACTGTCTTCCTGAATTCCTGGTCTGTTATTATATAGTCAATGATAGATCTGGTTCCCCTTCCATCCCACGTATAGCGGTGAATGTCCTTATGCTTAAAGTAGGAGTTTGTGATAAGTAAGCCCATACTGAAAGAGAAATCCAAGAGCTTTATTCCGTTCCTATTTGCCTCAATATCCTCTCCAAACTTACCCATAACCTTTTCAGGACCTTCTGTTCGATTTCCTATCCTGGCGTTGAAATCACCCATGAGTAAAACACTATCCTTATCCTTCACTCTAACAACTACATCACTAAGCGCGTTGTAAAATCTGTCCATCTCATCTTGATCTGTCCCTTCACAGGATGCCACAAACCTAATTTTCTTACTGGAGATGGCCAAATCAGTCCACACCAATCGTTCATTTACATACCTCATTGCAATTATGCTGGGTTCGATTGCTTTCCTGATGTAAAATCCTACACCCCACTGTGATCTTCCTACTTTCACTTCTGACAGGTAGACCTTGTATTCTCTGACTTCGTCCTCTTTCTCCCCCTTACTCTAACGTCACTAACGTCACTAAAACATTTAGAGGTGGATCTCCATCACCTCCAAAGGTCCGAGGCATTTTTCTCTTATTGTTGCCAGCATGATATTGAAGTACCTGGGAAGCAGGTTGCTAGCCTTACTTGCCCAGGGCCCCACTGTGTTTTACCCCTAACGTTTGAGTGACTAACCTGTGGATTTGCTAGTCCTTGCCGTCTGAGCACAAAGGTGGCCACGACTCAGAATATGTCCAAGATGCCCAAACTTTTTCCAAAGTAACTGGTATCCCAACTGTCAGGACCACTTACTTGGCCACTCATACGTTGCCCATGGTTAATGAGCTACGACATGACTACAGAAACCCACACTATGAACCACTTTTCTATTTTATTTTACAGAAATAAAAAAAGTGTAAATTGTTTGAAATTAGAAAAAAATATTCAATTATGCCGTTGTAATTTAATCTTCACGTCATTATTATAAAATCTTCGTCGCTATCGCCTGCGTCGCTCGCTAGGCCACAACAGAAACCGGAATGATAGTCGTCGTAAGACCACACTCATTAACTGGGCACCAATTCAGGGAACCTGGTTTTTCGTGGATGATCAAATACGCATGGTTCGCATCAAAGATAACGGATGAAGGAGAACCATTTGTTAATGTAAAGGAACTTTTTCAGGTATTATTCTTAAAAACTCCGTGTGCCTGCGGGACATTAGCTTTTACGCTTCAGAAACAAATGTTCAAATGTTTGTTAAGCTTATGGGACTTGACTACGGGGTCATCAGTCCCTAAACTTACAAACTACTTATGAACTACTTACAAACTAGGACGGCACAAATATCCATGCCCGAGGGGGGATTCGAACCCCCGACCGTAGTGGCCGTGCTGACCGTGACTGGAGCGACTCAGTCACCTCGGCCACCGCGGCAGGCGCTTCAGAAAAATCAAATGTTCAAATGTTTGTAATTCTATGGGATCGAACTACGTTTGTCATCACTCACTAGCCTTACAAACTATTTAAACAAAGTTAAGAATGTTGAACAGATGGGGCATAACAGCTTTGATATAATTGCAGAACGACATATTGACCGTTGTGTTGTTGTTATGGTCTTCAGTCCGGAGACTGGTTTGATGCAGCTCTCCACCCTACTCTATCCTGAGCAAGCCTTTTCATCTCCTCATAAGAACGGCAATCCATATCCACTTGAATCTGCTTACTATACGCGTCTCTTGGCCTCCCTCTGCGATTTTTACCCCACACACTTCCCTCCAATGCTAAATTTACGATTCCTCGATGTCTAAGAATGTGTCCTACCAAGCGATCCCATCTTTTAGTTAGGGTATGCCAAAAATTCCTTTTCTCACCAATTCTGTTCAGTACCTCATCATTAGTTATGCGATCTACCCACCTAATCTTCAGCATTCTTCTGTAGCACCACATTTCAAAAGCCTCTATTCTCTTCCTGTCCGCACTGTTTATCGTCCATGTCTCACTCCCATACAGGCCTTCAGAAAAGACTTCCTTACACTTAAATTAATATTCGATGTTAGCAAATTTCTCTTTTTCAAAAATGCTTTTCTTCCCATTGCCATTCTGCATTTTATATCCTCTGTACTGCGACCATCGCATGTTATTTTACTACCTAAGTAACAAAACTCATCTACCACCTTCATTGTTTCGTTACCTAATCTAATTCCTTCAGCATCGCCTGATTTTCTAAGACCGCATTCCATTATTTTTGTTTTGCTCTTGTTAATTTTCATTTTGTACGCTCTCTTCAACACACTGTCCATTCCATTCAACTGCTCTTCCAGGTCGTTCGCTGTCTCTGACAGAATTACAATGTCATCAGCAAAACGCTATGTTTTTATTTCTTCCCCCTGAACTTTAATCCCTATTCCAAAATTTTCCTTGCTTTCCTTCATTGCCTGCTCAATGTACAAATTGAATAACATCGGAGAAAGACTACAACCCTGTCTTACTCCCTTCCCAACTGATGCTTCCCTTTCATGCACTTCGAGTCTAATAACTGCGGTCTGGCTTTTGTACAAGTTTTAGATAACTCTCCTTTCCCTGTATTGTACCCCTGCTGACTTCAGATTTTGAAAGAGTGTAGTCCAGTCAACATTGTCAAATGCTTTCTCCAAATCTACAAAGGCTAAAAATGTAGGTTTGCCTTTCCTTAATCTATCTTCTAAGATAAGACGTAAAGTGAGTATTGCCTCCCGGGTTCCTACGTTCCTCCTGAATCCAAACTGATCTTCCCCTAGGTCAGCTTCTACCAGCTTTTCCATTCTCCTGTAGATAATTCGTGTTACAATTTTGCAATCATGACTTATCAAACTGATGGTTCTGTAATTTTCACACCTGTCTGCACCTGATTTCTTTGGAATGGGGATTATTACATTTTTCTTAAAGTCTGAGGGCATTTCGCCTGTCTCATATATCCTACACACCAGTTCAAATAGTCTTGTCATGGCTGGCTCTCCCAGAGACTTTAGCAGCTCTGAGGGTATATCATCTACTCCTGGGGCCTCATTTCTTAGTCGTCTGTACTCCATTTTGCCTGTTTCATTTACTGGGTTTTTATATTTTCTCCTTTCATCAATTAAATTTAGTATCTCCTGTGTTATCCAAGGATTTTTTCAGGTCTTGCCTTTCTACCTATTTTGTCCTCTGCTGCCTTCACTATTTCATCTCTCAATGCTACCCATTCCTCTTCTACTGTTTTATTTCCCCCTGTTTCTGTCAATTGTTGCCTAAATCTCCCTCTGAAATTCACGAGAACTTCACGTTCTTTCAATTTATCTAGGTGCCATCTTCTTATTTTCCTACCTTTCTGCAGTTTTTTCAGTTTCAGCCTACAGTTCATGACTAACAAGTTATGGTCAGACTCTATATCTGCCCCTGGGGATGTCTTGCAGTTTATAACCTGATTCCGGAATCTATATTTTACCATTATAAAATCTATCTGATTCCTTCCAGTGTCTCCTGGTCTCTTCCAAGTATACAACCTTCTTTTGTGATTCTTAAACCACGTGTTTGTTACGATTAAATTATGTTCCGTGCAAAATTCTACCAGGCGACTTCCTCTTTCATTCCTTCTGCCCAGTCCATATTCACCTACTATTTTTCCTTCTCTTCCTTTTCCTACTACCGAATTCCAGTCTCCCATCACAATTAAGTTTTCCTCTCCCTTAACGGTCTGAATAATTTCCTTTAGCTCCTCATATATTTCTTCTATATCCTCATCATCGCCAGAGCTAGTTGGCATATAAACCTGTACTACTGTTGTCGGTGTTGGCTTCGTATCTGTCTTGACAATGATAATGCGACAGTGATCACATATTGACCATAGCTGTTTATTGTTTCTCAATGCTACCGGTTTCGGTCATTTACCATTATCAAGCGTTAGCAGAGATTAACTAATAGCTTAACATGTCATTATACAGTATTTCAAAATTATATCATACGTATTTGCTGTCATTGCTCTAGTCATTGATAGTATCACAGTGGCTGACTGCTACAGAGTTTGAGGTGTTGCAGCTCAGCTGGAAGGCTTTCTTGGTTACAAATAGCACGTGCTCTGTGAACCAGCGTTGAGAACACTGTGCTGCGCTGTTAAGGATCATGACAATTGGATGCATGAAGATAGAGCTGTGTGTGGGTCTTCATTCTGTAGATTACATGTCCCAAAGTGCCATCTGCTCTTCTTTTTATAAGAATGTGTAAAAATGGAAGACATCCATTGTCTTCTACTTCCATTGTGCACTGTATATTTGGATGTATGCTTTTCACACGGTTCCAGAACTCAGTCAGAGCTTCTGTACCATGTTACCAGACAATGAAGGTGTCATCAACGTAGCGGTAGAAGTGTTGGGTTTGAGCCGTGCAGTTCTTAGTGCCACCTCCTCGATGTGTTCCATGTAGAGATTGCAAGTCGAGAGCCCATGGCTACACCATCAACCTGATCATAACCCCCCCCCCCCCCCCCCTAATTGAAGTAGGTTGTTGTGAAAACATGTTCAAACAGATTGACAGTTTCCGATTCTAATTGAGCTGCCAGGAGGGCCAATGCATCCTGAAGCGGTACACGTGTAAAACGCGAAGTCGCGTCAAAGCTTACAAGAAGTTCTTCTTTCTGTAAATGCATCTGCATCAACTTGGTTACGAATTCGGTCGAGTCCTTCACGTGATGGCTCCAGTGGCCTACTATTGGTTTCAGGAGTGTGGCTAGATTTTCGACTCCTCCATATGTTGGTGAATTGCTGGTGCTCACTATCGGTCGTAATGGAACCCCTTCCTTGTGGGCTTTGGGCAGCCATACAAGCGTGGGGCGCCGGAGCCGCCTCGGCTCCTCTTCCTCTAGGTCTGACTCGTGGAGCAAGGAGACCGTTCTTCTTCCAGTCTTCGGCGTTTAATCTTTCCCCAACTTCTGGTCAGCCGGATCCTGCAGCAGGGTGTCTATCTTCTGGTGGTAGCCATCAGCACAGAGCAGGGCGTTGGCGTTTCCTTTGTCAGCAGGAAGAACTACGTTGTTTTATCTTCTCTCAGTTGTCTTATCGCTTTTCGTTCTGCTGTCGTCATATTCGGTCTTTCCGGACGGGATTTCTCGATGATCCTGCATCCGCTGGCACGCCACGGATGGCTTCTTCGATACCGCATTGACCATCGACCTTCGAAACTAGAATATAGAGGGCTAAAGAAAAACAAGGAAACGTACTCCTTTTAAAAGCACCAGATAAGATGTTGTTCAATCAAATGTTTGTGAATATATTGGAACAAACTGAAAATGTAGGAAATCGACTAAAGAGGTGATGGCCGAAATAACCACAACCATCAATCCAAAAGAAGACAGGGTTAAAATCAAGGGAATGCCTCAACACCGAAAAAACCGGAACCAACACTACACAAAGACAGTAACATAAATTACAAAAAATCAAAGGATCTATTCTCAGTCAACCTAAACAAAGTAGCCAAACGAGTAGTGGAAATAAAATAAGACCAAGAAATAACAGATGAGAACATACAGGAGGATGAAATAAATAGTACCACTCAAGACGTAACACTCACTAAAAAAGACTACACTTTAAATGCTTCCACACCAAAAATATATAACGCAGATAAATGAATAAGAAAATAGGAATGCGGATAAACTACTATGAGCAGCACAGTGATCGCATTATCATTGTCAAGATAGATACGAAGCCAACACCGACAACAGTAGTACAGGTTTATATGCCAACTAGCTCTGCCGATGATGAGGACATCGAAGAAATATATGAGGAGCTAAAGGAAGTTATTCAGACAGTTAAGGGAGAGGAAAACTTAATTGTCATGGGAGACTGGAATTCGGTAGTAGGAAAAGGAAGAGAAGGAAAAATAATAGGTGAATGTGGACTGGGCAGGAGGAATGAAAGAGGAAGTCGCCTTGTAGAATTTTGCGCGGAACATGATTTAATCGTAACAAACACGTGGTTTAAGAATCACAAAAGAAGGTTGTATACCTGGAAGAGACCAGGAGACACCGGAAGGTATCAGATAGATTTTATAATGGTAAGACATAGGTATCAGAACCAGGTTATAAACTGCAGGAAATACCCAGGGGCAGATATAGAGTCTGACCATAACTTGTTAGTCATGAACTGTAGGCTGAAGCTGAAAAAACTGCAGAAAGGTAGGAAAATAAGGAGATGGGACTTAGATAAACTGAAGGAAAGTGAAGTTCTGGAGAATTTCAGAGGGAGATTTAGGCAACAATTGACAGAAACAGGGGGAAATAAAACAGTAGAAGAGGAATGGGTAGCATTGAGAGATGAAATAGTGAAGGCAGCGGAGGGCAAAATAGGTAGAAAGACAAGACCTACAAAAAATCCTTGGATATCACAGGAAATACTACAGTTAATTGATGAAAGGGGAAAACATACAAATGCAGTAAATGAAACAAGCAAAATGGAGTACAGACGACTAAAAAATGAGATTGACAGGAAGTGCAAAATGGCTAAGCAGGAGTGGCTAGAAGCCAAATGCAAATCTGTAGAAGAGTGTATAGCAAGGGGAAAAGTAGATACCGCCTACAGAAAAATAAAAGAGACATTTGGGGACAAGAAAAGCAACTCTACGAATATCAAGAACTCAGATGGGAAACCAGTTCTCACCAAAGAAGGGAAAGCTGAAAGGTGGAAAGAGTACATAGAGCAGCTCTACAAAGGAAATGAACTTAGAGAAATAGGAGATACTATATTGAGAGATGAATTTGACAGAGCCTTGAAAGACCTAGGTTGGAACAAGGCCCCAGGAGTAGATGACATACCCTCAGAGCTACTAAAGTCTCTGGGAGAGCCAGCCATGACAAGACTATTTCAACTGGTGTGTAGGAGGTATGAGACAGGTAAAATGCCCTCAGACTTTAAGAAAAATGTAATAATCCCCATTCCAAAGAAATCAGGCGCAGACAGGTGTGAAAATTACAGAACCATCAGTTTGATAAGTCATGGTTGCAAAATTTTAACACGAATTATCTACAGGAGAATGGAAAAGCTGGTAGAAGCTGACCTCGGGGAAGATCAGTTTCGATTCAGGAGGAACGTAGGAACCCGGGAGGCAATACTCACTTTGCGTCTTATCTTAGAAAATAGATTAAGGAAAGGCAAACCTACATTTTTAGCTTTTGTAGATTTGGAGAAAGCATTTGACAATGTTGACTGGAATACACTCTTTCAAATTCTGAAGTCATCAGGGGTAAAATACAGGGAAATGAGAGTTATTTACAACTTGTACAAAAGCCAGACCGCAGTTGTTAGACTCGAAGGGCATGAAAGGGAAGCATCAGTTGGGAAGGGAGTAAGACAGGGTTGTAGCCTTTCTCCGATGTTATTCAATTTGTACATCGAGCAGGCGGTGAAGTAAAGCAAGGAAAAATTTGGAATAGGGATTAAAGTTCAGGGGGAAGAAATAAAAACATTGCGTTTTGCCGATGACATTGTAATTCTGTCAGAGACAGCAAAGGACCTGGAAGAGCAGTTGAATGGAATGGACAGCGTGTTGAAGAGAGCGTATAAAAGGAACATTAACAAGAGCAAAACAAAAATAATGGAATGCGGTCTTAGAAAATCAGGTGATGCTGAAGGAATTAGATTATGTAACGAAACAATGAAGGTGGTAGATGAGTTTTGTTACTTGGGTAGTAAAATAACATGCGATGGTCGCAGTACAGAGGATATTAAATGCAGAATGGCAATGGGAAGAAAAGCATTTTTGAAAAAGAGAAATTTGCTAACATCGAATATTAATTTAAGTGTAAGGAAGTCTTTTCTGAAGGCATTTGTGTGGAGTGTTGCCTTGTACGGGAGTGAAACATGGACGATAAGCAGAGCGGACAGGAAGAGAATAGAGGCTTTTGAAATGTGGTGCTACAGAAGAATGCTGAAGATTAGGTGGGTAGATCGCATAACTAATGAAGAGGTACTGAACAGAATTGGCGAGAAAAGGAATTTTTGGCATACCCTGACTAAAAGAAGGGATCGCTTGGTAGGACATATTCTTAGACATCAGGGAATCGTATATTTAGCATTGGAGGGAAGTGTGTGGGGTAAAAATCGCAGAGGGAGACCAAGAGACGCGTATAGTAAGCAGATTCAAATAGATGTGCGTTGCCGTTCTTATGAGGAGATGAAAAGGCTTGCTCAGGATAGAGTAGGGTGGAGAGCTGCATCAAACCAGTCTCCGGACTGAAGACCATAACAACAACAAATGTAAACACAAAATAAGGCCGATCGCCTTTGTGTCTGGGGTTGTCATTGACTCAAGTGGTAAATACACACCTACAAAAAGCAACACAAATACACACGAATACACCAACACACGCCCAAGCCTGGAGGCACCAACAACGACAACTAATACAGAAATTACTCACAACGACATAATCAATACTGACAAGCTTGACACAACTGTGTCTGACACAGAATTTAATACCACACAACCTACAAACTTAGTAATAGAATTAGACCTTGACAAACTACGACGAGCTGAATATGAACTTGACTACCGGACAATGGAGGAAAATGCAAAACGATAGATACCTTTCAGGCAGCCCTAAGACAAGTGACAAGACAAGTGCATCCTAAAGGAACCAGTTTCTGCTACCCAATAGCAGAACAAACAGACAGACTAGTCCTGAAGGCACTCAATCTCCCCACAAACGAACTTGGACTCTGTGACATAGAAAGGCTTGCTCCAGGAGAGGCAAAAGCTTCAACCTCGAGGAAGCCTACCAAGACATGGCTAGGGCATACGGGAGGGTGTACCTAGATCCTACACTTGAGGGTCCCAGATGCATGGTTTGGACCCACTACCCATGCAAATTCAATAACTAAATGTACAAGGTTGTACACTCGCCTGTAGGAAACTAGCCAGGTATATAGAGGAACAGGAAGTGGACATTATGTGCCTCCAGGAACCACACCTAAGAAATGGCAAAATTACAGGAATGCCTCACTAATACACAACTATCCACCATACGGACGCTATGGCAGCCATAATCGTCACTAATCCGCAATACACCATTACACAGATATCCCACGTCTGTACCACGCACCTTGTCACTGTGGAAGTAATCACAGGAAGGACTAAGTGGGTAGTTGCCTCAATGTACGCGCAATATTCTCACGACATTGAGCCCTACCTACACTACATAGACTGCCTAGCCAACATTACTAATAACAGACACTTAATCACTGCCACGGTCATAAACGCCTGGACCACTCGTTGCTTCTCTGAGACAACTAATGTCAAAGGGAAAATGGTCAACCAACACCTTGACCTCAGTAACCTATTCGTGGCTAACTCACCCAACCAACCGCCTACTGACAGAGTACCGGACATCACAGACATCACTATTGTCAACTCCAAAACCCTTCCACTAGTGACGGGGTGGCGGGTACTTGACGGTGCCATTCATAGCGACCACAATACCAACATAATATACCTAACATCTGCACGTCACACATCGACGAGACAGAACGACGACTCTGTTTTAACAAAGTGGGTAGAAGCAAATTACAACATATAATAGAGGACGCTCATATAAATTGACTCAGGAGATCGGTGGTCCTAAGAGCTTATGCTCTGACGACAGATAGAGCAAAATTCCTCCGTACTTACTACACAAAAAAAAAAAAAAAAAAAAAAAAAAAAAAAAAAAAAAAAAAACTGATCCACTTGGAACAACGGACTAACTGCACTAAGACAGGACTCAAGACGTAAGAGGAATTGGTACCAAAGGGCTAAAACCGAGAGGGAAAAACGATACTGGCAACAACTCTATTTGACAGCCAAAAATAATTCCAAAGACACACACTTGCAGACAAGACAACAACACTGCAGCACACACATAGAACGACAGATACAAACAAACATATGGGGAGAATCTTTCAAAATTTGCACGGAGTGCATCAAAACACCTTTTGTTTTAACGACACTGAAACGTGAAGACGGCAAAAACACCGAGGGATGGAGAAGTTCAGCAGAATATCTGCTAAACAAACTCCTATGTGACGACACCATCACGGATGACGATGCGTTCCACACAACACTCAGACACAACACCAAGAATGAATATGACAACAAAGCCGTCACCATTCCTTTTGCTCTGGAAGAGGTTTCCATTGCAATCTCCAAACTAAACAATGGGAAAACACCAGGTCCTGATGGAGTTCACTCGGAAACAATCAAAATGGCCGCACCACAGATCATAAAAATGTTCAAATGTTTGTAGAGCTTATGGGACTTAACTACAGGGTCATCAGTCCCTAAACTTACAAACTACTTATGAACTAGCTACAACTAATGACGACACAAATATCCATGACTGAGGGGGGATTCGAACCGCCGACCGTAGTGGCCGTGCAGACCGTGACTGAAGTGCCTCAGTCCCCTCGGCCACCACGACCAGCCCACAGATCATACCCTTCATGACAAACTTATTAAATGACGCCTTACGGCTGGAACGGGTACCTGCTCCCTGTAAACTGGCAAATGGAGTGATCATTAAAAAAGTATCTGACAAGGACCCACTGAACCCCAAGCCAAATACGCTTTGGCCATTCTTGTGGATATTGCTGGCGCCTTTGATAATCTTTGGTGGCCGGCTCTATTCACAAGACTACGGGAGCTAAGGGTACCTAAGGCCCTTTACAACAGTCTTTTAGACTACTGCAAAAATAGGGCAGTTGAATGACGTAAGGACTCTCAAAAAGTAGTAAAGCAAATCACCAAAGGGTGCCCCCAGGGATCGATCTGTGGACCCGTCTTCTGGGACATAAACTTTGAACCACTCCTGAACCTATTGGGGCAATAGGAGTTGGTCAAACGCACTGTAGCGTATGCAGATGACCTACTTGTTTTGGTTACAGCTTTCGAAAATGCAATTAGAAGGCAACACATTTCCTGGCAACTATAGGTCATTGGTGCACACAGAACAAATTACAGATGACAGCACATAAGACAGTCTACATATTACTAAAGGGAACCCTAATAAGTACCAAATAATAAAACACAACAACATCAAAATATGCAGACAACACAATACACATTATCTTCGTGTTCAATTGGACGAACGCTTGACCTTTAATGTACATGTAAGACTGACGACCGACAGGGCCACCAAGATGACTCAAAAACTTGCCAGGCTAAACACCACAACTACACAAACACTACGTACATACCACATAGCCCTCTTGGAGTCAGTATTCTGCTTCGCGGCCGGTTCATGGGCACAGCGTCTGGCTCTAAAGACCAACATTGCCACTGTTAGGAAAGGTCAAAACAGTGTTCTATTAAGGCTAACTGGAGCCTTCAACGCTTGCTCAGACGAAGCACTCTGCGTGGTACTCGGGATACCACCAATAGACCTTACCATACGACTAAGAGCTGCTATGTACTAGCTGAAGGCGGGAAAACACGACAAGGGCCATGAAGTTGTTGGGTAAGAGATAACAGAACGGAGGCAACTAATTAAATGTAGAATGGACACATGGCAAAGGGAATAGGATAACTGCAAGAAAGGAAGACGTGTCTATGACTTTTTCCCGAATACAAGGAAACGTCTTCGAATAGGTCATATCAATCCCAGCCGGGGTATGATCCATTTCCTAACGGGACACGGCCCCTACCTCATACACCTCACACGTGTGAGTGAAAATCCATGCCGTACGTGTGGAGAATTGGGACCCCAGAACACACTGTCATACGCTGTCAGCTCTACAAAAACACACTCTTATACTATGTTTGACACGACTAAAGACCTAAACGAACTAAAACGATATAAAAACGGATGGGACAGGCTGACGGCAGTCTTACTACGAAAACAAGACGAGTACACACAGAACGTCAGATGTAATGCAACACGAAACGCCCACAAAAGAAGACAACACACTCATGATGAATCTGACACTGAAAGCTCAAACAGTGCAAATTATACCACAGATGACGGCCCCGACACAGAGGACGATATAAACACATGCGAAATGTAACCTACAGATATAGCCCACCATAGGAGACTCCAAATGAGAAAACTCCAGGATGGCAGGGCTCGAAGTAAATTCCGAGGCCTCCCACCCTGGACTTTCCACTCTTATTCTTCAGACTGTCACTCAAATCAATGTTTCCTATCATCTATTATTCTCTTCTTAAAATAGTTCATTTTTTTAGTTGCCTTTCCATTTTCCTTATGATAAATTTTACACTTTTCTTTGTATTTTTTACCTAATTTGTTTAAAGGTATAAAGAAAATAATGTACCACATCCGCATAAATGCATCACATATTTTCTGTAATCACGACCAGCTATATACCCAAAGGCAGCTGGTCCCAAAGTCCTGTTTCGGAACAGGAGCGAAATTTAGCCCTTTGGAGAGGGCCGAGGTTGTGGCATCATATAATTCTCTCTGCGTCAGGTTGATGATGGTTCGGCAGTCATTGGCACGCTGTATCTTGATCTAAGTACCCGACAGTCCCTCGTATTTTCCACGCTGTCGGCAAATGAGCTGTAATCTTCCCATTCCCAAGAATGTTCCGATAATATACCAGCGAGAGACAGATGGCAAGAGAGTAGAGTCCGTGCATTCTTGTCCAATTCTCTTCGTGTATAGTGAATACGTTCCCTCACTATTGCCTCGCTCTCTCGTCGTGGGATACGGTCGGTCTTCTGGGATCTTACTGGATGTCGTAGTTCCGCAAAACGCGGTACGACACTTGTCATTCTGTTTGAACATGTTCTCACCACAACCTACTTCAAATACGGCGGGGAATTTTATGATCAGGTTGATGGTGTAGCCATGGGCTCTCCACTTGCACCAGGGATAGCCAATCTCTACATGTAACACTTCGTGGAGGTGCGCTAAGAACTGCACGACTCAAACCCAAACACTTCAAGTAAGGCAGTAGGAGTAACCCACTAAACTACAGGCCTATTTCATTGACGTCAATTTGCAGCAGGGTTTTGGAACATATCCTGTATTCAAATAGTATTAATTATCTCGAACAGAATGATCTATTGACCCAAGGTCAACACGGATTTAGAAAATATCTTTCATGCATAACACAACTAGCTCTTTATTCATTGGTGAGAGCTCGAACGGAGAGATCCAAGTGTTCTTTCTTCCCGCGCGCTATTCGAGAATGTGATTTGAGGAGTATCCCATGTAGATGTAGATCACCAAAGCAGCATGGAACTACACGTTTCGTTATTAAAATGGCGCTTATCTTAATTATTTGCAAACGATAGATATGAAGCTACTCATATATTTATGTAGATTCTGACGTGTAGCCTACTGTCGGCATGATAACTTTGGACTATAGCCACTGCACTTCTGTAAGTTGCTTAATATAGGGATCACGTTAGTGGTATAGATGGTACGCATTTTGCTTCAGTTAGAAGCCTGATATTCAGTAGAGCTTCCTTATGGTTGGGTAACCGGTCCGTTGGTCTTCTTATCAGCACTAAACTGCATGTATTATTCAGCCAGTCATGCCCAACTGACATTATGGACACGGAAATGTTTAACTGACAAAGGCCTCTTAGCCATGTTTGATCCCGAACATGACCACAGCCCCATCCATGTAAGCTGTGCTGTTCAAGAATGGTTTCGCAGCCAAGATCGCATAAAGCTGATTGAGTTCGTTCCACGGTCACCGGACCTTAATCCTATTGAGAATATGTAGGCGGATGTAACAAGGTCGTTGCCACTTGGATCAAGAAACGCAAGCGACTGTTGGGAAAACATAGAACATGGCAAATAAACCACTATGAAACATTATCAAGGCAGTTAGTAGAGTCAAGTCCAAGACGCCTTAGAAAAATATTACGAAATGATGCTGGATGGGTAAGCGGTGGACATAGTCCCTTCTCAAAAAGTCAAGCTATGTATGTGTGTGTGAGTGTGTGTGTGTGTGTGCGTGCGTGTGTGCGAGTATGTAAAAGACAAGCAACAATAAAAATGCGTAAAACATTAATGTGGAATGTTTTAATGACTTCTAAAGCTACAAAATTCAATTTTGCCCTATTCCTCTAAATTACATAAATTGAAATAATGAAGACTGTATTATGTTTTTAATATAGTTGGCAAAGGCAGTGCGTTCCGGGTGTAGGGACTCGCAACAAGTTCATCTGTAAACAGCGCCCCACTCAAGCACACGCCAAGACAGGAAGACGGCGTCTTGGTTCTGCACGCAGTGTGCCGACACTGTCTGCACAGGTTTCTCGTAACCAAAATCAGACTCTATTCCGATGACTCTCTTCTTACCCCGCACAGGAAGACAACTGAAGTGAGACCAAAATTCATGCAACAAACACGAAAATAATTGAGGAGCTTTCCTGCACCAGATAGTGGTGCACAAGTAATAACCTTTTGTCAGAAGCATATAATAAATTTCCTTCTTGTGTCAGTGTGAAGTGATAAAATTAATATGCTAGGGTTGCGAAGTCCGATATGATGCCTATCCGTAACAGTAGTCCGGATCGTAAACATCATGAACTCCAGGACTTTCCTTCCTACATAACTATTCCGCACAACCCTTTATTTATGGAATTGCGGACATCAAAATGTATCTTGTGACTGAACGACCTGTTACTTTACTTACTATTACTTCAGACTTAAACTGGAAAGAACACGTAGACAATGTAGTGGGAAAGGCGAACCAGAGCCCTTAAAAGATGCAACAGAACTGTACCCGTCCACGCGTTGCTGTGGCTTGTTACAGATTAAGTGGGAAAGAAGGATAAGAGGAACCATAAATTTCTTAAATACGTATTTTCCTACTGCCTTGTGGATGGGAATTGGATACACGTCCTACATTCTCTGCTCCCCTCTCTCAAAACCTCTCCTCCTTCCCCTCTCTTTGTCCATAACCTCCTCCCGCCTCAATCTGCCCATATCTTCCTCCCCCACTCCTTGTCAAAACCTCTCCTCCTTCCCCTCTCTTTGTCCATAACCTCCTCCCGCCTCAATCTGCCCATATCTTCCTCCCCCACTCCTTGTCAAAACCTCTCCTCCTTCTCCTCTCTTTGTCCAAATCCTCCTCCCGCCTCAATCTGCCCATATCTTCCTCCCCCACTCCTTGTCCATTTTCTCGTCCCCATGTCCTCCCCTGTCTCTCTTTGTCTATCCGATCCTCCCGTGCTCCCTCCCCCCTCTTTCTGAACATCTGCACCTCCTCCCTCTCCCTCTACATCTCATTATTACGCTTTTCCTGTTCGTCTCCTCCTTTCTATTTCCGCTTAGAACTCTTTCTAACTTAGACCCATGTTTAATGTGACTCGACTATGTAGGCTTTCCCTGCGTAATGCTCCATAATATTCTTCTCGGGTTTCCTGCCGGATCAAAACGTCATTTTGACACAATATTTCGGCTGTCCACCTGGTCGCCATCCTCAGGTGACAGTGCTGGTACACCGACTCGCCGAGACTGAGTACAAGCCACGAGCGGCGGCCCCCATATACCCCGCGGAAGGCCGAATACCATCGACACACAAGATTGCTTCAACCGAGAAATCTGCAGTAGCTGAGTACTGTCTTACTGAGGGACATAAAATGAAATATGATGAAACGCAAATGGTTGCTTCTGCGTCTCGCTATTGGGACTGCATTTTAAAAGAATCGATTGCTATTCGTCTTTCTGGCAATATTATAAACAGAGATAACGGTTTTCCTTTGAGTAAAATGTGGAACCCTTTTTTGTTTGTTTGACATCAAGATACAACGGTTTTTTTTTCTTTGAATAGTCTATGGGACTCAACTACGGGGTCATCAGTCCCTAAACTTACAAACTACTTATGAACGACTTACGATCTAAGACGGCACAAATATCCATGCCTGAGGGGGGATTCGAACCCCCGATCGTAGTGGCCGTGCAGACCGTGACTGAAGTGCCTCAGTCCCCTCGACCACAGCGGCCGGCAAACAACGGTCTCTGCTGAACAGCGATCTATCGTCTACGCCGGCTTCTACCACTGGCGGCGCTGAAACGTAGAGGGCAGAACTGTCAATTTTTGCGCACGCGCCCTCGGCTTTCCGCGGGGTATATAGGGGCCGCCGCTCGCGTCTTGTACGCAGTCTCTGCGAGCATTGTACCAGCACTGTCACCTGAGGATGGCGGCCAGGTGGACAGCCGAAATATTGTGTCAAGATGACGTTTTGATCCGGCAGGAAACCCGAGAAGAATATTATGGAGCCATGTTTAGTGTTAGGTTCAAAATCGTATATTTCCGTAAGTTCTTGACCTAAAGCATTGAAATGTTGACACAACTTTCTAATAAAATATGTGCATGTTTTCATATACCAAATTTTTCAATTATGAATTTACATAAACCTTTAATTGGAAAAAGGCTTCTACCAACAATCGCAAATGTAACGCATATATAGCTTATATATAATATATTCAAGAAATGTGTACCTAAAAGCCTTCCTAGGCTAGAATGCAAAGCAATGCAAAGCAATTTCAAAGCAATGGGTCAAAAACTGTCGGAGGTTAACGGCTATACACCTAAAACACACACACACACACACACACACACACACACACACACACACACACACACACATATATATATATATATATATATATATATATATATATATATATATACACCCGCCCCCTCCTCTCATCAGTGAATATCGCTGCACATTTGTTCAATTATCACTGACTCACAGTTGCCACAACTCTTTACAGAATTAACGCAATTGTCAGATAACTGAGAGACAGGAGATGGTGCTTCGGGGCACTAGTATTGGCTGGCTGACCTTATTCCAACCGAAAACATGAACAATCTGCTCAAGTATAAATCTCAGTGTGTACCCTGAAACTTATACAAGTTCACTCGTCCAAGTATCGGCTCAATAAGCAAAATCTACAAGTCCGCAGACTGGGAGGGCAGGACGCTACCAGACGAGTCCGTACTCCAGCGCTACAAACACGAAGTCCCCTTCTATCACCGAGTCTCCCCACAAGACCCCCCCGAGAAACGCCGTTTTTTTACGTAAAGCCAATCAGCGTCGAGTTCTCGAACTCCAGCCAGTATAATCTCTCAAGACAACCGCTGATTTCGAAAAGCTGGCGCTTTGAATATCAGCCAATCAAAGACGGCATCCCTTCCACACACACTTTTGGCGCCGTTCTCACTAAACGGCCCTAACCGTTGCCCGTGGGAGCGGCTGCCTAGCCTCCAGCAACATTCCGTCGCCTTCCCTTTCGGACCCTCAACCACAGCCGTGGGCCCTGCTATCTTCTTGCAGAAAGCGCAGAAGATCCCCCTCCTTCACAGTTTAGGACACAAGGCTACATTTTTACGACCTACTGCCCTGCCACTGTGCCACCCAAGGCCAGCGCGCCCGGCCTCCTACGGCGCCGCAGGGCACAGGTAGGAAGGAATTTCATTCGCCCCCTCAGGGCCAAGTCAGCTCTGCATCTCACCTTAGCAAAAAATCTCCCCTCCATCGTATTCCCGACAGCAAGAGAAAATTGTATGTACAGGACTCATTACGACAATATGTCAACAATAAAGATCGATAATAAAGATGAGAGATGGTCTGCCATCTCTCAGCGTCTCCACTTCTTATGAACAGCAGACCATCAAGAACATCCAGAGAATGGAACCAAGAACCTTAACATTTGAAAGAAAACACTCGTTTGCCTTATCCACTCCTATATACGATACACCTCTCTGAATAGGAATAAGAAGAGACAAAGTTAAATCGTACGGTAAATAACGAATGCTGCAAATAATTGCTTAGACAAATTACCGTCTGCTACGTAATTGAAATGACAGCCATTACATGAGTTTATATGTAAGTATGTATAAGTAATCAGTTTGCTGCAGTATTTCCACTGTTACGAAATGTATGGCCCATTAGTTATTTGAATAAATACAGTTCCCAATCCGAGACACAAGTATTTGACATATTTTGGCCTCTTCACAAACAATGCCTGACGAATGAGTACCAAATGTTCAAATGTTTGAAAAGCTTATGGGACTTAACTACAGGGTCATCAGTCCCTAAACTTACCAACTACTTATGAACTACTTACGAACTAGGACGGCACAAATATCTATGCCCGAGGGGGGATTCGAACCCCCGACCGTAGTGGCCGTGCTGACCGTGACTGGAGCGCCTCAGTCACCTCGGCCACCGCGGGCGGCGAATGAGTACCATTGGAGTACCATTACATTTATTGTCTGACAAACAATATAATTCGTGTGTAATAAGCAATAATTATAGGAAATTTACGTTTTCGTCTACAACGAGCTCATATGAAGAGTAAATTGCAAGGTCTCTCTCTTAATCTGCCTATTTTCGTAATTTATTGTTGTGCCATGCATGAAGAAGTGTGGGATGTAGTAATCATGATTGATCAAGTGGCTTATAAAATGTGTATTACACGATGTCACCCGAAAACGAAGGAAGTAACACTATCCGCTATCAATATAGGCCATGATTTCAGTCAGGACACATGACGAGACATTTCATCACGCTAGCGGAAGGCATCGCTGGGCATCGATTTCTGTTCACTCAATTTTTCTATTTGTAAAGCCTGTGGGACTTAACTGCAGGGTCATCAGTCCCTAAACTTACAAAGTACTTATGAACTAGCTTATACTAAAGACGGCACAAACATACATGCCCGAGGGAGGATTCGAGCCCCCGATGGGGAACGGCCTCGCGCACACTAAGCATAGAGCTTCAATGGTCATTCACTAGCACCGCTTTCCGTCTGACTAAAATAGCCTCACTAGAGCGGAGAGTGAACAAAACCGATGCTATGACAATTCCTTTAACTAACGGATCAGAACGAATAAATGCCTGATGATGAACAAAACGTGCTTGAAATGTGTTGTAGTATGTCGGATGTGCTTTGCTGCCAGCGATGGCTGACCTGTGTGGATGAGTTATGCCTGAGTGACTGTGTGTTTCAATGTTTCTCTTTCTGAATTTAAATTGTCTGAATGTGAATGTCTTTTATTTGTGTCTGCCTGCGACTCAGCGTTCGTCTTTACGGCGAGTTGTTTCCTATCTTCTGTTATTATTATTGCAGAATGTTAAATTCGAGATAAAATAAATAGTAATGGGGCCGAACAATCCCGCCTGGGATGTCCCGGACAATAATGCCATATGATCACTTCATTTCAATAATTCTAACAGCAGCTTTCTAACTTAGCCTGTACGAAAGAAATGAGAGAATCTTCACAGACTCGACAATATACCACCACCTGTGTACTGCTGCAACTATACAGTCAAATCTTACTACAAAAGTGTGTTTAAAGCCGGAAGCTTCTACTATTCCTGTATTTTATATGGGTACGGCTACAACATCAACTGCAAGTGTCCTACGAAACACCTGATTTCTTAATCGTCAGATGACTTATAGAATTCGCCACACTTGCCAGTGACTACTATTGCTTATCTGTCAGAAACGATTTTATGCAAGTCATTAAACTGCATTTTGATTGGTGGAGCTATAAGAATGGAGGCGTTTATGTTTTCAGAATAAAAGCACAATAACTCCTCAAAAAAAAAAAAAGAAAAAAAAAAGCTGAATACGAAAGCAGATAGGTTACATTGGTTACATTGTATACATAGGTTGCATTGATTTTTCTTCGTTTGTTTGCCTCTCTTAGTTCGCTTGTGCCTCTGACAGCGAGCCGGCCGCAGTGGCCGAGGTGACTGAGGCGCTCCAATCACGGTCAACACTGCCACTACGGTCGGGGGTTCGAATCCCCCCTCGGGCATGGATATTTGTGCCGTCCTAGTTCGTAAGTAGTTCATAAGTAGTTTGTAAATTTAGGGGCTGATGACCCTGTAGTTAAGTCCCATAAGCTTAACAAACATTTGAACATTTTGAGTCTGATAGCGATATCAAGAAATATATTTTCTAAGTCTATAATTGTAAGGAATGACGCTTACATCAAATGTTTTCAGTATAATCAATGGAAATGCTCGAAGAAATGTGAAACAGCACTGGTGAATGACTTCTGCTGTCATTGCACTTAAGACAGAATACGCAATTAACTGAGACATTTATAGCTATGTTAGCGGTCGGTGCATCTGTATATTTTAATTAGTGGTAACGATCAACTCATTAAAGCTAGTTACGGAATTGCGAGCAGGGCTCATTGACATATAACTTAGGTGTTCGGACCCCCAGCAGGCGTGCGACGCGCGAGCTAAGTCTATGTCGAGCTCGCTTGGCAATAACATCGGCTCTTATTCTGCCAGTTGATAGTATGACTGTAGCTTGGCAACATCGCAGCGTGTCTGTCAACCCTGCTACCGAGGTCTTACTTCCGGGTTGGCACAGAACTAAGCTCATAAATTCACTCGATGTTTCCTGTAATTTACATTGAATAATCTAACTGGTTTCTCAGTCGAGAGGCGACAGAAGGCTATTAGTTCATGCCTTTGGATCCACGTTGCGAGTTATATGTTCTAGCGATGTATGTGGCTTTGGAAATAGTTTGCGTGCACAGCTCCTCGCTAGCTCTGGGGTAAAGTAGTCGTCTGCCACAGAGAGGTGCCTTTGGTCAATGGTTCGGGTCTGATTGAAGTACACTTTTTTAGATTTTTCCGTGACAGGAGTTGCACGAATCCACATCCAAAACAACAAGAAACCTCTTGTGCTTATATGCTATATTCTCTCAGATTATGGGAAAGTTGACATCGTTCTGGTTATCAAATCTGTCCCTGTAGAATCCAACTGATTCCAAGCTACTTATGACGCCAATCGATGTTCGACGTGTATTTTTGTCAAATCAAATCAAATATTTGTAGAACTTATGGGTCTTAACTACGGGGTCATCAGTCCCTAAGATTACAAACTACTTATGAACTAGCTAAGACTAAAGACGGCACAAACATACATGCCCGAGGGAGGATTCGAGCCCCCGATGGGGAACGGCCTCGCGCACACTAAGCATAGAGCCTCAATGTTCATTCACTAGCACCGCTTTCCGTCTGGCTAAAATAGCCTCACTAGAGCGGAGAGTGAACAAAACCGATGCTATGACAATTCCTTTAACTAACGGATCAGAACGAATAAATGCCTGATGATGAACAAAACGTGCTTGAAATGTGTTGTAGTATGTCGGATGTGCTTTGCTGCCAGCGATGGCTGACCTGTGTGGATGAGTTATGCCTGAGTGACTGTGTGTTTCAATGTTTCTCTTTCTGAATTTAAATTGTCTGAATGTGAATGTCTTTTATTTGTGTCTGCCTGCGACTCAGCGTTCGTCTTTACGGCGAGTTGTTTCCTATCTTCTGTTATTATTATTGCAGAATGTTAAATTCGAGATAAAATAAATAGTAATGGGGCCGAACAATCCCGCCTGGGATGTCCCGGACAATAATGCCATATGATCACTTCATTTCAATAATTCTAACAGCAGCTTTCTAACTTAGCCTGTACGAAAGAAATGAGAGAATCTTCACAGACTCGACAATATACCACCACCTGTGTACTGCTGCAACTATACAGTCAAATCTTACTACAAAAGTGTGTTTAAAGCCGGAAGCTTCTACTATTCCTGTATTTTATATGGGTACGGCTACAACATCAACTGCAAGTGTCCTACGAAACACCTGATTTCTTAATCGTCAGATGACTTATAGAATTCGCCACACTTGCCAGTGACTACTATTGCTTATCTGTCAGAAACGATTTTATGCAAGTCATTAAACTGCATTTTGATTGGTGGAGCTATAAGAATGGAGGCGTTTATGTTTTCAGAATAAAAGCACAATAACTCCTCAAAAAAAAAAAAAGAAAAAAAAAAGCTGAATACGAAAGCAGATAGGTTACATTGGTTACATTGTATACATAGGTTGCATTGATTTTTCTTCGTTTGTTTGCCTCTCTTAGTTCGCTTGTGCCTCTGACAGCGAGCCGGCCGCAGTGGCCGAGGTGACTGAGGCGCTCCAATCACGGTCAACACTGCCACTACGGTCGGGGTTCGAATCCCCCCTCGGGCATGGATATTTGTGCCGTCCTAGTTCGTAAGTAGTTCATAAGTAGTTTGTAAATTTAGGGGCTGATGACCCTGTAGTTAAGTCCCATAAGCTTAACAAACATTTGAACATTTTGAATCTGATAGCGATATCAAGAAATATATTTTCTAAGTCTATAATTGTAAGGAATGACGCTTACATCAAATGTTTTCAGTATAATCAATGGAAATGCTCGAAGAAATGTGAAACAGCACTGGTGAATGACTTCTGCTGTCATTGCGCTTAAGACAGAATACGCAATTAACTGAGACATTTATAGCTATGTTAGCGGTCGGTGCATCTGTATATTTTAATTAGTGGTAACGATCAACTCATTAAAGCTAGTTACGGAATTGCGAGCAGGGCTTATTGACATATAACTTAGGTGTTCGGACCCCCAGCAGGCGTGCGACGCGCGAGCTAAGTCTCTGTCGAGCTCGCTTGGCAATAACCTCGGCTGTTATTCTGCCAGTTGAGCTGAGTATAAAAATCTTTTTAGTACTAAGTCATTAATTTCTTCTTAAGATGTCAGTATGTGAGCATCATAACTCGTCACTATCAACAATCGTGAGTAGGAACCCTGATTGAGCGGCCTGATGACGTCCAAGTAAAATGTGGTAATAGTCACCTCTATGACTCTTTATACCGATAACTTACTCGGACTTAGCTTCTGCGTCGGCCGCCCGGCGATCAATTTTTTTGCCTAAGACTGTAAACGGGTCAAAAGTTCTGGCATGGAAAGTGGGACAGGTAAAGAGGTAGATGGGTGTTGCTATTGGAGTGTCCTAATGTGTAATTTCCAGAAAGTGCATGCGTTTCCACAGAATAGGAACCGTTGAAAGAAGGTAAGGCTAATGTCGTCAATGGGTAACATCAGCAAGAGATGACCGTTAACTCTGGTTAACAGTCCGATACTGGAGGCTGGTTACTGCTAACGTCTGAAAGCAAGGGGAAACTACTGCCGCTAATTTTCCCGAGGACATGCAGCTCTACTGTATGAATATATCATGATGACGTCTTCTTCAGTAAAATATTCTTGAGGTAAATAGTCCCCAATTCGGATCTCTAGGCGGGGACTACTCAGGAGGATGTCGTCATCAACGGATCGGAGCGTCGAATTTTCTAACGCTTAATCGCTTAGGCGAGATAGAAAGTTCGAAAATAGAAATGGATAGGTTGAAGTAATATATGCTAGGGATTAGTGAAGTTCGGTGTCAGGATGAATAGGATTTCTGGTCAGGTTAGTACAGGGTTGTAAATACAAAATCAGTTGGTGGTAACGCAGGATTAGGTTTGATAATGAATAAGAAAATAGGAATGCGGGTACGTTACTATGAACAGCACAGTGAACGCATTATTGTAGCAAAGATAGACATGAAGCCAACACCGACCACAGTGGTGCATGTTTATATGCCAACTAGCATGGCCGATGATGAGCATATCGAAAAATTTATGAGGAGATACAATAAATCATTCAGAAAATTAGAGGAGACTAAAACCTGATTGTGATGGGGGATTGGAACTCGGTAGTAGGAAAGGGAAGAGAAGGAAATGTAGCAGATGAATATGGGATGGGAAAAAGGAATGAAAGACGAGATCGCCTGGTAGAATTTTTCGCAGAGCACAATTTAATGATCACCAACAGTTAGTTCAAACATCATGAAAGAAGGCTGTATACGTGGAAGAGACCAGGAGACACTGGATGGTACCAGATTGACTTTATAATTGTAAGGAATAGATTTAGAAACCAGGTTTTAAACTGTAAGGCATTTCCACGGGCAGATATACACTCTGACCATAAGTTATTGGTTATGAACTGCAGATTAATAAGAAAGTGCAGAAAGGTAGAAAAGTTAGGAGATGGAACCTGGCCAAACTGAAGGAACCAGAGGTGGTTGAGAGTTTCCGAGGGGAGCATTAGGAAAGAATTGGCTGAAACGGGGGAAAGTAATACAATAGAAGAAGAATGGGTAACTCTGAGAGAAAGGGTAGTGAAGGCAGCAGAGGATCATACAGGCAGAAGTACAAGGCTTAATAGAAATTCCTGGATAACACAGGATATACTGAACTTAATTGATGAGAGGAGAAAACATAAAAATTCAGGAAGGGAAGCAGGGAAAAGAGAGTACAGACGTCTGAAAAATGAGATTGACAGCAAGTGCAGACTGGCTAAGCAAGAGTGGCTAGTGGACAAATACAGAACCGTGGAAGAATACGTAACTAGGGGAAAGATAGAAACCGCTTAGAGGAAAATAAAGGAAGTATTTGGAGACAAGAAAAGCAAGTGCATCAAACATAAGGAACATAGAATATTGTGGAAATTGTAAATAGAAACAGACAAACATTTTCTGCCTGTGACTGGGTTTGAACGGGGCACCACAAGCACAGCGACCTGCAATGATGACCACTGCACCACGCGTTCGTCGGTAGACTCGTGGCATTGCTCCCATTCCAGAAAGAACAGCGACCCGCTGTTAGGTTTTCTTTGCAGCCAGTTGCAGTGTCCTGGATCTTCTCATAGGTCCTCTGTATGGCAGTTCCGGAGGGCCGGCCGCGGTGGCCGAGGGGACTGAGGCGCGCCAGTCACGGTCTGCACGGCCACTACGGTCGGGGGTTCGTATCCCCCCTCGGGCATGGATATTTGTGCCGTCCTAGTTCGTAAGTAGTTCATAAGTAGTTTGTAAGTTTAGGGACTGATGACCCCGTAGATAAGTCCCATAAGCTCTACAAACATTTGAACATTTGAGTTCCGGAAGATCCTTCCATTCTACGTGCACGACTTTCTTACGGTGGCAATGACTGGCGTAAGCCCCTCCTGTCGTGGCTTCATCATTACCTCAATGGTCTTAAGAGTAATCGAACAAGAGGCCGTTTCTATCTATTCTTTGGGATCGTGCTAAGGCTTAATACTGAAGACGTGCACAATGTATCATCGTTTTTGTCGTTTTCAGAATGGCTCGTAATCCTCGACTTCGTATGTGACGTCTGACATGCGGCGTATGACACTATGTGGAGCAAAGTATCGCTTCAGTAACTTTTCCGATACCCCAGCATACCGTACAGGGGTAAAAATCCATACCAGATTTCTTGGGGCTTGTTATACCGCTGACAGTCCTCCTCCTGGGCGTCTAGTGTCCGTATGCGAGCCAGCTGCCTTGCTTTGTGTCCCCTGAGTGACGTCCGGTTTAAACGGGGACACCAGTATCCATTGTCGTCTCATCTTCACGACCACGGAGCAGGAATAACGGGGTGAAGCCTTTGGTGTCTTGCCTTGCTGTATTATAAGAAAAGGCCACGACTGACAGTATTGCATCCCAGTCCTTCTGCTCAGCATCTACATACATCGATAGCATATCCGCTAACGTGTTGTTAAAACGTAAATCCGAGGATGCTAGGTAGTTATTATTCTGTAGACATTGTCGAAACGTGACATTACCTCTGATAATAGTTTTGACATGAATACTTTTCCTCGATTAGATATTCCACCCCCATGAACCACAGACATTGCTGAAGTGGGGTGTCTTGCGTGCCTCAACGATGCAGATAGCCGTACCATAGGTGCAACCACAGTGGAGGGATATCTGTGGAGAGACCAGACAAAAGTGTGGTTCCTGAATATGGGCAGCAGCCTTTTCAGTAGTTACAGGGGCAACGTCTCGATGATTCACTGGGCTGGCCTCGTAACATCAGCAAAAATGGCTTTGCCATGCAGTTACTGCGAACGGCTGAAAGCATGAAGAAACTACAGTCGTTAATTCTCCCGAGGACACGCAGCTGTACTTTATGACTATACGATGATGGTGTCTTCTTGGGTAAAATATTCCGGAGGTGAAATACTCCCCCATTCGGATCTCCGGGTGGGGACTACTCAGGAGGATGTCGTCATCAAGAAAAACAGAACAGGCATTCTACGGGTCGGAGCGTGGGATGTTCTAACCCTTAATCGTGTAGGTAAGCTAGAAAATGTGAAAAGAGAAATGGATAGGTTAAAGCTAGATATGGTAGGGATTAGTGAAGTTCGGTGGCAGGATGAACAGGATTTCTGGTCAGATGAGTACAGGTTTAACAATGTAAAATCAGATGATGGTAATGCAGGAGTAGGTCTGATAATGAATAAGAAAATAGGAATGCGGGTAAGTTACTATGAACAGCATAGTGAACGCATTATCGTAGTAATAATAGACAGGAAGCCAACACAGACCACAATAGTGCAAGTTTATATGTCAATGAGATAGGCCTTTAATTTTGGGGATCACTCCTATTGCCTTTCTTGAATATTGGAGTAACTTGGGCAACTTTCGAATCTTTGGGTACGGATCTTTCGCTGAGTGATCGGTTGTAAATTATAGCTAAGTACGGAGCTATTGCATCAGCATACTCTGAGAGGAATCTAGTTGGTATACAATCTGGCCTGGAAGATTTATTTTTGTTTAGTGACTTCAGTTGTTTTACTACTCCTGGAACATCTACTTCTAAGTTTCGCATGCTGGCAGCTTTTCTTGGATGGAATACTGGAGTGTTTACTTCGTCTTCTTTGGTGAACGAATTTCGGAATGCTGTGTTTAGTAATTCTGCCTTAGCAGTACTGTCTTCGGTAGTATTACCTTTGCTATCGCGTAGTGAAGGTATTGTTTGTGTTTTGCCGCTAGTGTACTGCACATATGACCAGAATTTCTTTAGATTCTCTGCAAGATTACGAGACAGGATTTCGTTGTGGTAACTACTATAGGCTTCTCGCATTGAAGTCCGCGCTAGGTTGCGAGTTTCAGTAAAAGATTTCCAGTCTTGTGGATTCCGTGTTTTTTTATAAATTTTGCATGCGTTTTTCTTTTATTTCTGCAACAGTGATCTGACCTGTTTTGTGTACCACGGGGGTCAGCCCCCTCTTTTATTAATTTATTTGGTATAAATCTCCCGATTGCTACTGATATTATGTCTTTGATAGTAAGCCACAACTGATCTATAATCGCATTTTTAGTTTTGAAGGACTGGAGACTATCACTCAGGAAAGCGTGAAGCGAATTTTTGTCTGCTTTAGAGAATAGATATATTTTCGGTGTATTAGGGAATGTCGATATTTAGTCTCGCTACTAAAACTCTATGTTCGCTAATCCCTGTATCTATTTTGATGCTCTTTACTATCTCGGGATTATTTGTTGCTAGGAGATCAAGAGTATTTTCGCAACCACGTACTATTCTAGTGGGTTCATGACCTAACTGTTCGAAGTAGTTTTCAGAAAAAGCATTCAGAACTAGTTCGGAAGATGTTTTATATTTGCCCCCGGTTTTGAATACGTAATTATGCCAACATATCGAGGGTAAATTAAAGTCGCCACCGATTATAACAGTATGCTTCGGATACCTATTTGAAATGTGATTCAAGCTTTCTTTCGGGTATGGAAAATCCAGGTACTGGTTCTTCATAAGCTTCACCTGTACGAACTAACTAGGGGTTGACTACTGGGAGAGGTTGTAAAGCGGTATCAGTAAGATGCTATGTTTCACGCGATCCTGATGGGTTTCAGACCAATAGGACGCAAGAAAATGCAAACGGAACCCCCGGTAATCGAGCCCATTTCTTAGCAATGCGCGCATCCTTGTGGCGGGCTCGCCTTCAAGCAACCCAACCACAAAGCCTACTTTATTACACTCCGGCCAATTTGGAGGGAGGCTGTACTCAAATTGATCCAGCCAAGCGTGGGGGTGGATACCGGGGTGAAACTGCTTGTAGCCAAAGGCAGGAGCTGGTTCCCGGCTTCTGCGGTTCGCCCTGTTTGGACAGCTCACCGGACGTGGATGATGCGCAACTCCATCATCTTCAAAAGCCGAGTCGGCGTGCTTCTCAGATCCGGCGCCGCGGCCACAGCACGCATTACTGACCGCGTCAGACGGCCGCTTATGCGTCCGCTCACGCACGGTAAATGCGTGGCTATTAGGTGCAGGCTCTCCGCCGGCGACCCGCATTTCATTCATTCGGCCGGTGATGTCCCCGAGCTGGTTCTTCAATTGAACAATTGCAGACTCCACCGTACTTACACGTCCACCTACGGCACAAACAGAAGAGATCGCTTCATCAACGCGGCCGGCCACTACACCGACGCGCGCATCAATTGACACGTGCTTCTGCATTGTCGACGCGCGCTTTCCCCTCATTCACGCTCGTTACAATACAGTCGGTGCGCACCTCTACCGCGTCGACCCTCGCGTTTACCTTGCCGATCTCTTCCTGGTTTACTCTGATGACATCGGTGTTCTGTTCAATCCTTTCGGATACTACCTTCGCCATCTCGTCGAGGTGACCGATAACCTTGTCCTGTCGCGTTTTAATTCCACCTATCTCGCTTCGAATTTCAACGAGGTGGGCGATTAAACTGCTAGATCGTTGTTCATAGGGGCGGCTGCTGGAGCTGGTGCGCATGGAGCATCCGGCTTAGCTGCCAGCCTGGCCACTGGTTTGTCCCCAAGCGGACCACAATCGCTTTCAAGCGCTACCACACTAGACGTGCCATGGATTCCGGCGAGTGTAAGCTCTGGGCTTTCCGAGTTAATGGGGTGGTTCGAAATTTCTCAACCGACAGGGCATCCCGAGAATCTAACACCGCGTTACCTTCAGTTTCACGCGACCTGTCTCTTTTACTCTCTTGCTCTTTCATTGCTGCGCGCCTACGCGTTCAATCGCCGAAACTATGGAAATATCCATTTCAATCTTACAGCAAATACAACGACAGAAACGCAAAGCAATAGCCTAGGAACCCACGTGTCAGAACACGGGTGCTTCAATAAAATTTCACACTCAGTTCACACGTTCTTAAAGGCATGAAAATTGCAGTTAATAAATACACTCCCCCAAAATACACAAAAATATACTGCTGAAAGAGAAAGACACAAATTTAAGCGCTTACGTAACTGCGTAACTGTACTCACACAATTGCAGGGGACGGGTGGATATTTGAATTAATAACACAATAAAAAAAATATCAGAACACGCCAGAAGGACGAATCCTGGCAGTGGTACGCCAAGTGAAACTCGTCCGCTGTTTTTTGTCTGTTAACTAGCCATGTTAGTGAAGTTAACCATTGACTGCTTGCTCACAAAATCTAAGTACGGCGATATTCACACAGCGGCGGAAGTATACAGTTCCCTTAACCAAAACTCTGATACTATAATTTAAGCAAACAGTTCTACGTTTTCTGTAATCTTTAGAGAAAACTGCACACAATTAAATAATGATCCGCAGTCATGGATCTAAATCAGAAATAATAAATGTTGGCAACGGAAACGCAAATATAAAACTCAAAAATAAAAGTGTGAAGTAATACAGATGACCACTAAAAGAAATCCGCTGAACTTCAATTACGCGATAAATCAGTCAAACTTTAAGGTCGTAGATTCTACCAAATACCTAGGAGTTACAATTACGAACAACTTCGACTGGAGAGAACACATAGAAAATATTGTGGGGAAGGTGAACCAAAAGTTACATTTCATCAGCAGAATGTTTCGAAGATGCACCAGCTCCACCAAAGAGACTGGCTACATCACACTTGTGCGTCCTCTCCTGGAGTACTGTTGCCCCTTGTGGGACCCTCACCAGGTGGGTTGACGGAAGACATTGAAAAGGTTCAGAGAAGGGCAGCTCGTTTTGTTCTATCACGTTACGGGGGGGAAAGCGTCACGGAAATGTTGCACGAATTGGGGTGGAAATCATTAAAAGGAAGACGTTATTCATTGCGGCGTGATCTGTTTCCTAAGTTTCAATCACCGACTTTTAGTTCTGAATGTGAAAATATTTTGCTAGCACCCACCTATATAGGGAGACATGACCATTCTAATAAAATAAGAGAAATCAGATCGAAAACGGAACGATTTAGGTGTTCTTTCTTCCCGCGCGCTATTAGAGAATGGAACGGTAGGGAAAAGTTATGAAAGTGGTTAATAAACCCCCTGCCAGGCACTTGAATGTGATTCGCAGAGTATCGATGTAGATGTAGATGTAGATGTAGATGTAGATGAAATATTGTCTCCTCCAGAAGGGAGCAGAGACACAAGATACTTGAACAAATTACCCCACATTAATCCAAAATAAAAGATGAAGGGAGAATTTAAATTAGCACAAAAGGATAGTTTAACAAATCAATTTATTGTCGAAACAAGAACAACAAGGGGAAGACCATTTTTCTTTAATTACAATACAAAACACACCTTACAATATATTCAAAATATCCACAATTACATGGCCCTAAAATTGCCCACCTGCAAAGTTGAGTACAGGTTACTTCCGATCATGTTTCATAGGGGGGGAACGGAGGAATTGCAGCACATTCACACACAGATTCATACGCCAAGCCATGCAGGTACTTACCAAGCACCCGACACCAATACACCAAGACGACAGCCAAGCAATGTGGAGAAAGCAGGTCGAAGGTTCACTCGCGCACAGTGGAGTAGTACTTCGCTTCTATAATGTATCATGCTAGTGGCTTAGGCTCATGATAAATTATCAGAAACAAACGCACTTCGTTTAAGACCACAAAGTGCGGTGTACAGACGGAAGTTAAAGTTTCCCTAGAACTTCTAACTATACATTAAATCAAGATTTCATTAAATAATATTTAAAAACTGTCGCTCTGGCGTTCGTTTAGCACAGCACTCTACTAAGTTGGAACCCAAAATATGCATAAAGTAAACAAAATCAATTTCAAAGAGAATAAGAACGTGAAATGTATCGCGTAACCATTCTTTCTGATTGTTGTTTGTTGTTATGCTCTCCACCCTACTCTATCCTGAGCGAGTCTTTTCATCTCCTCATAAGAACGGCAACACACATCCACTTGAATCTGCTTACTATACGCGTCTCTTGGTCTCCCTCTGCGAGTTTTACCCCACACACTTCCCTCCAATGCTAAATTTACGATTCCTCTATGTCTAAGAATGTGTCCTACCAAGCGATCCCTTGTTTTGGTCAGGGTATGCCAAAAATTCCTTTTCTCACCAATTCTGTTCATTACCTCATCATTAGTTATGCGATCTACCCACCTAATCTTCAGCATTCTTCTGTAGCACCACATTTCAAAAGCCTCTATTCTCTTCCTGTCAGCACAGCTTATCGTCCATGTTTCACTCCCGTACAAGGCAACACTCCACACAAATGCCTTCAGAAAAGACTTCTTTACACTTAAATTAATATTCGATGTTAGCAAATTTCTCTTTTTCAAAAATGCTTTTCTTCCCATTGCCATTCTGCATTTAATATCCTCTGTACTGCGACCATCGCATGTTATTTTACTACCCAAGTAACAAAACTAATCTACCACCTTCATCATTTTTTTACCTAATCTAATTCCTTCAGCATCACCTGATTTTCTAAGACCGCATTCCATTATTTTGGTTTTGCTCTTGTTAATGTTCATTTACGCTCTCTTCAACACACTGTCCATTCCATTCAACTGCTCTTCCAGGTCATTTGCTGTATCTGCCAGAATTACAACGTCATCATCAAACGCAATGTTTTTATTTCTTCCCCCTGAACTTTAATCCCTATTCCAAATTTTTCCTTGCTTTCCTTCACCGCCTGCTCGATGTACAAATTGATTAACATCGGAGAAAGGCTACAACCCTGTCTTACTCCCTTCCTAAGTGATGCTTTCTTTTCATGCCCTTCAAGTCTAACAACTGCGGTCTGGCTTTTGTACAAGTTGTAAATAACTCTCCTTTCCCTGTATTTTACCCCTGATGACTTCAGAATTTGAAAGAGTGTATTCCAGTCAACATTGTCAAATGCTTTCTCCAAATCTACAAAAAGCTAAAAATGTAGGTTTGCCTTTCCTTAATCTATCTTCTAAGATAAGACGTAAAGTGAGTATTGCCTCCCGGGTTCCTACGTTCCTCCTGAATCCAAACTGATCTTCCCCTAGGTCAGCTTCTACCAGCTTTTCCATTCTCCTGTAGATAATTCGTGTTACAATTTTGCAACCATGACTTATCAAACTGATGGTTCTGTAATTTCACACCTGTCTGCACCTGATTTCTTTCGAATGGGGATTATTACATTTTTCTTAAAGTCTGAGGGTATTTCGCCTGTCTCATACATCCTACTCACCAGTTCAAATAGTTTTGTCATGGCTGGCTTTCCCAGAGACTTTAGTAGCTCTGAGGGTATGTCATCTACTCCTGGGGCCTTGTTCCGACCTAGGTCTTTCAGGGCTCTGTCAAATTCATCTCTCAGTATAGTATCTCCTATTTATCTTGATCTACTTCCTCTTCCCTTCCTACAACATCGTCTCTCAGTTCATTTACTTTGTAGAGTTGCTCTATGTACTCTTTCAACCTTTCAGCATTCCCTTCTTTGCTGAGAACTGGTCTCCCACCTGAGTTCTTGATATTCGTAGAGTTGCTTTTCTTGTCCACAAATGTCTCTTTTAGTTTCCTGTAGGCGTTATCTACTTTTCCCCTTCTTATACGTTCTACAGATTTGCATTTGGCTTCTAGCCACTCCTGCTTAGCCATTTTGCACTTCCTGTCAATCTCATTTTTAGTCGTCTGTACTCCAGTTTGCCTGTTTCATTTACTGCATTTTTATATTTTCTCCTTTCATCGATTAAATTTAGTATTTCCTGTGATATCCAAGGATTTTTTGTTGGTCTTGCCTTTCTACCTATTTTGTCCTCTGCTGCTTTCACTATTTCATCTCTCAATGCTACCCATTCCTCTTCTACTGTTTTATTTCCCCCTGTTTCTGTCAGTTGTTGCCTAAATCTCCCTCTGAAATTCTCCAGAACTTCACTTTCCTTCAGTTTATCTAAGTCCCATCTCCTTATTTTCCTACCTTTCTGCAGTTTTTTCAGCTTCAGCCTACAGTTCATGACTAACAAGTTATGGTCAGACTCTATATCTGCCCCTGGGTATTTCCTGCAGTTTATAACCTGGTTCTGATACCTATGTCTTACCATTATAAAATCTATCTGATACCTTCCGGTGTCTCCTGGTCTCTTCCATGTATACAACCTTCTTTTGTGATTCTTAAACCACGTGTTTGTTACGATTAAATCATGTTCCGTGCAAAATTCTACAAGGCGACTTCCTCTTTCATTCCTCCTGCCCAGTCCACATTAACCTACTATTGTTCCATCTCTTCCTTTTCCTACTACCAAATTCCAGTCTCCCATCACAATTAAGTTTTCCTCTCCTTTAACTGTCTGAATAATTTCCTCTAGCTCCTCATCATCGGCAGAGCTAGTTGGCATATAAACATGTGCTACTGTTGTCGGTGTTGGCTTCGTATCTGTCTTGACAATGATAATGCGATCACTGTGCTGCTCATAGTAGTTTACCCGCATTCCTATCTTCTTATGCATTATCAGTCCTATTCCTGTGATACCCCCAACTGAGTTTGTACTTATAATCCTGTACTCACCTGACCAGAAATCCTGTTCATCCTGCCACCGAACTTCACTAATCCCCACTATATCTAACTTCCACCTATCCATTTCCCTTTTAAATTTTCTAATTTACCTATCCGATTCCGTAGAATCCGTAGAATGCCATTATTGTCTTTCCTGATGACAACATGCTCCTGAGTAGTCCCCGCCCGGAGATCCGAATGGGGGACTATTTCACCTCCGGAATATTTTACCCGCGAGGATGTCATCATCATATTTGCATATAGTAGAGCTGCATGCTCTCGCTAAGAGTAACGGCTGTAGTTTCCCATTGCTTTCAGGCGTTCGCAGTAACTGTGTGGCACAGCCACATAAGCTGATGTTACAAGGCCAGCTCAGTCAATCATCCAGACTGTTGCCCCTGTAACTACTGAAAAGGCTGCTGCCCCTCTTCAGGAACCACACGTTTGTCTGGCCTTTCCACAGATACCCCTCCGCTGTGGTTGCATCTACGGTATGGCTATCTGCATCTTTGAGGCACGCAAGCCACCCTACCTTTGGCAATGTCTGTGGTCCATGGGGGTGGTCTTTCTGATTAGAGGAATGATATCTATTAGATAAGCGAGGTTACAGATTGCTGCAACACAAAACAGAGTTCGGTCACAAAAATTCAGAGAAGTGAAATAATTCTATTTCATGAAAATCAAAAACATGGTAGACGTCATGCAACAGTACTTTCTACACAGAGGAAATGGACCTATTTAATGGTAATAACCACGAAAGAGAACACGCTAATCGGCGCACACGTGGGCCGACAAGTACACATATTACAAGTTAGAATGGACAATTCTCGGGGAAAATTATCACGCTACACTCACTAGAAAACACATTAACAAATTAGCTATACAATTATTAACCACTCATGTGAACTGAATGATGGAAAAGCTGAAGGCTTGGTCTGATATCGTCCACGTGTTCTGTCGACATAGTATGCATCGTATAGGCACCGCAAATCCCTGAAAATATTAGAATTCAACTACGATAAGAATGCGAAAGTCATGGAACAAATTTAAACAGGCAATGAAGTGATTTAAAACTTATAAAGTGCAAGAACTATGCTAATGAAGCACCATCAGAGCCTCGGAATCAGATTCCAGCAAAAATCGAAATAAAATTAGCAATCCTGTAGGAAATTAAGCAAAATTTCACTACTACACATAGTGTAGCTGCTACTCCCAGAATTAAACTCGCGAAAATGCATAAGTATGACTATGGAGCCTGAACTAAGTCGAGACACGAGGCCACAGTAGAACCAAACCCTAAAGTACTTACCCTACCAGGAACCAAGAAGAGAATGAATAGCTGTCTTGACCATTGCTTAACCGTTACCAGCGAGAGGTAGTGGAGGGGAGCCCAGAGAGCGTCACCGTTTGTCAGGCAGGTAAGCTGACCAACCCCCAGCCAAGGATGTTAAGAGCAAGCTACATTAGGAATCTTTGCTAAGACTGGATTCTGCTCAGCAGTTGGCAAACCTACTTCTCGCCAAGGGACATTCAACACCCAGTGTTTGAAAGAAACGATGACACAAAACAGACGAGGTGCACCTAGCACTTCCTAAACTTTCTTACATACAAAGATTCATTCTTTCTGTGGAAACCAGGGCCAATAGACACTAATACATATTTGGGGCTTCATGTACAACATAGACAGAATTTTACATACAGATAAAACTAAATCAATATATAATGCCTGGTATCTCGCATATTGCGAGTGGAATGTCTTGCTACATTCAAAAAAATGTCTGATGCTCATCAACACTTGTTCATGGGGAGTCAATTAAATGGAACACATTATGTGGACGTGTTTCAACTAATAAAGCCCTTTCCATATACTTGGCTCAGTCTTCGATGGATTTCGGCTGCACTGTTTCCTTCTGTTTGCAGAAAACGAATAACGCTTCGTAGCTCGCACTTGGCTGGAGAATTTATCCATGCGGTCCTGTTTATGTGACTGCAGCTCCATACGAAATGAAGTCACGCACGCGGCAACAACACAGAGTATGGTAAGGGAGGTGCGCAATCGTTTGGTGTGCACGACGTTCACCTGCCACACGTTTTGTTCCTGTGCTACGCAGTCGGAGGTTGCGGAGGTTGAAAAAAAATATATTTTTTTTAAACTTTCGGCCAGCTGTAGACTAACTGATTGAAGATTACAAATAGTAGGATCTCCAACGCTGCCCGCACAACTAATAATAAGGATCTAGTAAGTGGCAATGGTGATTAAAATACACACAAACAAACTTTAAACTTTGAAATCTGTGACCGGGAACCGCACTACCCCTTCCCACTCTCGTGGCGTGCCAACCGCACTGTGAATGAAGGCCCAGCAGTCGTGGCTGGTTCGCCCACGCAGGCGTTTGTGCTGGCAGCCGGCTGTGGGGCCTGCAGAAGCTCGCTTTGGCTGGGCTATTCGAACGATCGCCGTAGGCGTGCCCTCTGCGGAGCCAATTAGAGGCCCATTGTTCCTCAGCAGACACTGCCGGGGCGCGCGCCGGCTGACAGCTCCGCCCATTCCTCACAGCTGCGCATCTCTGCCTGATCTCATTGCAGCCTCCAGGTGGTACCGTCAGCACTTTCAAAACAGCGCATCACAAATTCCTAAGCTGTACTTCTTCTCGCTACTGCCACTGACTACGGAAAATGGATCCAACTTTCAGACTATTTCCTCACAAATTCTTAGAGTGGGAAATTGTCCGAGGTATCAGTGAAATGAATTGTCAATTGAGCATTGAAGGAAACTGCGTGGAGTCAAAATCGGAGAGGCAGAGAGAGAGAGAGATGAATAAAGTAAGATAGTAAAAAGGATGTAGTTGCCGTTCTTCTGAGGAAGTGAAGTGAGTTTCACAGGACAGGGTAGAGTGGAGTCTTTGAACTAAAGACCACAACAATAAATTTTCAAATGGGACCCAACTGCTTTGGCCCTCGTTCCTTATACGTACATACTACTTTAAGTAACTTTCACGAAGAACAAAACACACACCGAGGGAGGGCTTGAACCTTCGATGGAGACCAAACGAGCCGCAGTAGTATTGTTGTTGTTGTAATCTTCAGTCCGCAGACTGGTTTGATGCAGCTCTCCACGCTACCCTGTCCATCTGTGAATACGTTCAGCAACCTACATCCTTTTGAATCTACTTACTATATTCATCCCTCGGTCTCCCTCTACGATTTTTACCCCACACACTTCCTTCTGATACTAAGTTGGCAATTCCTTGATGTGGCAGAATGTGTCCAACCAATCTATCCATTCTCTTTGTCAGGATATGCCAGAAACTTCTTTTCTTTCCGAGTCGGTTAGGCACCTCCTCATTTGTTACGTGAACTTCCCACCTAATGTTCATCATTCGTCTGTAGCACCACATTTCAAAAGCTTCTATCATCTATTTCTCTGAAATCGTAATCGTCCACGTTTCACTCCCATACAATGCTTCACTCCAGACAAATGCTTTCAGAAAGGACTTCCTAACATTTAAATTAATATTGGATGTTAACAAATTTCGTTTCTTTAGAAACGCTTTTCTCCCCATAGCTATTCTGCATTTTATATCTTCTTTTCTTCGCTCGTCAGAAGTTATCTTGCTACCCAAATAACAAAATTCATCTACAACATTGTTGTCTCTTTACCTAATCTAATTCCTTCAGCATCGCCTGATTTTCTGACATTGCATTCCATTGCCTTCGTTTTACTCTTGTTAATGTTCATCTTATATCTTTCTTTCAAGACATTGTCCATCCCATTCAGTTGCTCTTCGAGATCTTTTGCGGACTCTGATGGAACTACTATATCATGGGCAAACCGCAATATTTTTACTTCTTCTCACTGCACTTTAATGACCTCTCCAAATTTCTCCTTCCATTCCTTCACTGCCTGCTCAATGTACAGATTGAACAACATTGGGGAAAGGCTACGACCCTGTCTTACACCCTTCCAAACCTCTGCATCCCTTCTTACCCTTCGACTCTAATAACCGCTTTCTGGTTTTTGTATAGGTTGAATATAACTCTTCGCTTCCTATATTATACCCCTGATACCTTCAGAATTTGGAAGAGTGTATTCCAGTCGTCATTGTCAAAAGCTTTCTCCAAATCGACAAACGCTAAAAACGTAGGTTTGCCTTTCCGTAGCCTATCTTCTAAGATAAGTCGTAATGTGAGTATTGCCTCCCGCTCTGTCAAATTCATCTCGCAGTATCATATCTCCTATCTCATCTTCCACCACTTCTTCTTCAACATCTCAAACATCACATTACATAATTCAAAGTACAGTATTTTATGTTTTTGACGAAGCTATCGTGTGACACCTTCCACTATCGAATAAATCACAGACTATGACCACACTCGCAGTCTATGGTCAGACTGTTAATTGTACTAGAATGATTGGGATTGTACACATCTCTACGCAATTCTTCAGAGATAGTAGATATTATTTCGTCGCAGTTTGAGACTCATTGAAACGTTCAAGAAGCTTGTCAGAGATATGCTGTTCTGTTCCATGATAACAATATCTCTTCTGCAACACTTTCCGCAATATTGTCCAACATTTTGCTGAAACTGTAAGTATTAAGCCTAGATAAAGAGTCCGTTGTCTACTTCTTCGAGGTATTATCGTTCTTTAACATGATTTTTCATTCATTTTCATTTTTGCCGATTACATCGCTATGAATCATGAAACGAAAATAAATAAATAAATAAATATGCTTCCATATTTTTTCACGCAGTATACAAAGTCGGCCCCTCCCGCCCCGCAGGGGTGGTGTAGGGGGGTCGAGAAATTTGTTATTGGAGTCCCCTCTTCTAGGTGAACAAATTTTGTCACAACTTTTTTGAAATTCCATTTGTATTTTTCCAAGTATTCGGGAAAAACAGTTTTCAGTTCCTGTGGTGTCTGCTCATTCAGACATGAAACGAACCCAGTCAATATATCAGTATTGATACGCGGTGACGGCGTAATCCTCTTCTGCCCCAAGGAATATGCGCTCATGAAGTTCGCCGTCGTAGCCGCATGCGAAAAGGCGAGTGTAGGAGGACGTGGACGTAGCGAGGGCCTTGTGGGAGTGTGGCGGCGCGGGAGGCGGGCGCGGTTAGCGAATTGTTGGGAGGGCTGAATGCTCGGTCTGTGCCCATATTTCACTCTGCAGCAAAACTACAAATCGCAAACGAGTAGTGTTTGTATGTGGTAGTACATACCAGTCTCCCACTGTGCACTATGGTGGTAGAGCATTGATAACGATAAGGGGGTGGAAGATATGGAAGTCTAAAGTTACCGACTTACATCAAATTTTAGCTGTGCGTGTCAATATTTTGCTCTTCAGCACACTAGACAATGGAGACGAACGATATCTATGTGTTGTTGTAGTAATAAGTCTCCCGTTGGACGTCATAGCAGTTTCGTTTCGATAGCTATAAGACAGTGGATGATACGGTGGTTGAAACTCGTCAGCATATATAAGATTCGGACTGGAGACCAGCGATGACTTTTGACACTATAATAGCAAAGAGGTTATATACAGCGACACGTGATGCACATTCTTCAGTTGTTTTTCTACAACAATCATACAAATAAAGAAAAATAAGTGTATATTGCAGTTTGAAAAGTAAAACTACCAAGAAAGATACCAAAGCGTAAAGACAGAAAATGACGCTGAAAAGTGAATTTACAGAAGATAGAAACTTCAAATTTGTAGACGTTGTTTATCTTACACTGCGGTCATCAGCGATTTTTCGGTATTCCCACCCCTAAGGCAGTGAAATAGAGAATGAACTTTATATATATATATATATATTCGTTGCTTACTGAAGCAATTTTGAAGCACGAAATACAAAACTTCGGATTTAGATTTTTGATTGGAATTTTAAGACATGTGTTTCGATGTTTTTGGAAATTCAACCAGTAAGCGGGTGAAATGACGGAAAATATTTTAAGGGTGCTACTAAGATTTTGTTGCTAGAAGTGGAAAAAATTGGTTTTGGAACCAAGGATAGAATATTAAAAAATGTGTTTCGGGATGTTTTGAATTCTGCCATCAATGGTGCAATAGGGGGTGGCAAGTTCTATCAAAATACTTGATTAGGGAGACATTTTTAAAGCTGAATCTCTAAAAATGTATATTTAGAAGTAGAAGCAACCAATCCAGTCTACGTTTGCGAAGCAGTGGCATTTAAGATATATTCCATATATTCTCTTCCAAGGAAAAAATGATCTGAAGACGTTCTCAGGTTTCTAGCCGATTTTCGATTTTGATTTAATCTGTCTGCGACAGTCCATATGTTTAACCACAAAGGTTCAGAAAGCAAGAAGTGTGATGAAACTTCCTGGCAGATTAAAATTGTGTGCCGGAACCGGGACTCGAACCTGAGACCTTTGCCTTCCGCGGGCAAGCGCTATCCCGACACGGCTCACAACTTTACTTCCGCCACTACCTCGGCAGTGTGATCTTTGGCTCTGAATAGTATTTCCTGTAGTTGCTTGTAGTAACACTGTGAATAAGGATATCTTAGGGCTCAAAAATTTAATTAAACATTTTAAAGCTGCATATGATCATATAGGCAGAATAACAAGGCCTAATAGAAATATCTGGATAACACAGGATATATTAAATTTAATTGACGAGAGGAGAAAATATAAAAATTCAGCAAGCAAAACAGGAAAAATGGAGTACAAAGGTCTAAAAAATGACATTGACAGGAATTACAGACTGGCTAGGCAGGAGTGGCTAGAGGACAAATGCAGAACCGTAGATGAATGCAGAAATAATGGAAAGATAGACACCGCCTACAGGAAAATAAAAGAGGTATTTGGAGACAAGAAAAGCAGCTGTATGAATATCAAGAACTCAGACGTATAACCAGTACTAAGCAAAGAGGGGAAAGCTGAACTGTGGAAGGAATATATAGAAGGCCTATAAAAAGGAAATAAACTTGAAGCCAGTATTCTACAAGTTGAAGAAGAAGTGGTGGAAGATGAGATAGGAGACATGATACTGCGAGATGAATTTGACAGAGCGGGAGGCAATACTCACATTACGACTTATCTTAGAAGATAGGCTACGGAAAGGCAAACCTACGTTTTTAGCGTTTGTCGATTTGGAGAAAGCTTTTGACATGTTTTCAATCATTTTAACTTATTCTGAATTTGGCGATTACAGCGCGTTGTATCATGGAAGGGGGGAAATGGAATCCTAGAGAAGAAAACTAATTTTTTCATGACGAATCCAAATCTGCAATACAAATAAGCGTCACTATACAAATTTCAAATTAACCTCCCTTCCTTCTGATCCCTGATTTGGTGAAGTACAATAGTTTCCATGGGTGGCAAATCACAAACAAGGCGAAGTGGTAACTGTGGCTCTACTGGGAACTACGTTGGACACGTGTCTAGGTAGAGCTAGGCCCTGGATGAACGAGTGCGCGAAAGGCACAATGGGTCATTTAACGCATTCGATAAACCTTATTTTGGGTGTGCTGGATAAATAAGACAACGTGACTGGTGTATACCGATCGTTACTGGTTCATATTGTGTACGTAGACACATAAAATGTGCAAGAGGGAAACCATTATGTGCTTGTGAGAGTTGATGGCAGCAGACCGTATTATCCGTTTCGGACCTCTTGATAATTATGGAAGTGGGATTACGCATGTCAATCATATCGCGATTCGCGATTGCGGGCAGCATGGGGTTCAAGCCTGAGCCTCAGGACGTGCGCTAGCAGCGTATTTCGGGTTTCTCAAGCGTCAACTTCGGGTCTCAATATCTCGGGGGGGGGGGGGGGAATGTAATTGGAATATTGCGATTCAATCAACGCCATAGTTTATGTGATTTGTCATGCTATGGATTGCTGAAGAAAAAACATAGGGTGCACACTAAAAAAAAAAAAAAAAAAAAAAAAAAAAACTGCCAGGAAGTTTCATATCAGCGCACACTCCGCTGCAGAGTGAAGTTTCATTCTGGAAACATCCCTTAGGCTGTGGCTAAGCCATGTCTCCACCATATCCTTTCTTCCAGGAGTGCTAGTCTTGCGTGTTTGCAGGAGAGCTTCTGTGAAGTTTGGAAAGTAGGAGGCGAGGTACTGGCAGAAGTAAAGTTGTGAGGCGGCATCGTGAGTCGTGTCGGGATAGCACAGTCGGTAGTGCGCTTGCCCGCGAAAGGCAAAGGTCCCAGGTTCGAGTCCCGGTTCTGGCACACAATTTTAATCTGCCAGGAAGTTTCATATCAGCGCACACTCCGCTGCAGAGTGAAGTTTCATTCTGGAAACATCCCTTAGGCTGTGGCTAAGCCATGTCTCCACCATATCCTTTCTTCCAGGAGTGCTAGTCTTGCGTGTTTGCAGGAGAGCTTCTGTGAAGTTTGGAAAGTAGGAGGCGAGGTACTGGCAGAAGTAAAGTTGTAGGGCAGCATCGTGAGTCGTGTCGGGATAGCACAGTCGGTAGTGCGCTTGCCCGCGAAAGGCAAAGGTCCCAGGTTCGAGTCCCGGTTCCGGCACACAATTTTAATCTGCCAGGAAGTTTCATATCAGCGCACACTCCGCTGCAGAGTGAAGTTTCATTCTGGGAACATGATCACTTTTTGGAAAAAGCGAATTTCTTATATGAGCACTGTCACTTTTTGTAATATACTGTCTCACGCAATCATTTACATCTAAATCTACAAAAAGGTTTTACTTATGGCCAATTTAACCCAATGTCAACTACATCCAAAACAATGGAAAACTTAAAACATAATTACAAAAATGTAATTTAAAAATCGTGTCTATTCTTCTTTACAAAACTTTATATTAAAATAAATATAAAATAATATACTTCTCATACCTCTGGGTGGTATATGAAATGTAAAGAACAAGGTGACATTATCTGTACATGGCTTCTTCTCTCGATCCTACCACTACATGCGCATATCCCCTGTACGCGATTTCAAAACAGAATAACAACTGGAAAGCCGTCAGAAAATCTAAAACATACATTTTTGGAAGCAAAGAGTAAAAACTGCGTTCAGAACGACACATAATCTTAAAGTGCGATTGCGTGATAATATACCACAAAACAAGTCAAATATACAAATTACGGGGTTTATGAATGTCCTGTCACTGAGAAGCCCTCCAATGGCCAGACTCGAAGGTCCTTTATACGTGGCGATTTGAAGAATATACTTATGGTAGCAAGAAAATTGCATTAGTTTTGCATTTTGACAAGCATAAATTTATCATAGATAATATTGAAGATCAAATGGAAATGGTGCACAAAAGCGACTGTACGTTGCAGGTAAAGACTGCAAAAAGAAATGAGCAAAATTAATTTTCTCCTAATGCCTACTTTAACATTTATGATGTTATGCCGTCCTGTCAGAGCCGCGTTGACACCGCCCTTCAAGTGACCACCAACGGAAACAAAATGTCCTGCTGCCGGAAGAACAACGTTGAATGTTGACATAATGTTCAACGATATTCCCTCTTTTAAACGCGTATTGCACTGGCTCTAAGTTTCCCCCGTTTTCCCTTGTTTTACGATGCATTCTCTGTCAGGGTATGAAAAGTCTCATGTCATTCATTATAGCTGTATACACGCACACTTATTATGTAAATTATTTTATGGTTCACACACTCTCGTTTTAATGTATGTCTTAATATGCGAGCTCATATTGCTGAATATATGTATTTTACATTTGGAAATACTAACAACGTTATGCAAGATTATAATTACAAAATAGAAAGGGTTTTCCTGTTTCGAACTCATGTGTAGGGGCCATGCACATTTAGCGCTGAGTGAGATGGGATGCAATACCCAGATTATTTCACCTTTACGTGCACACTCCTGGTTCATGTACACTTGACACCAAAAAAATTGGATCACCCCTGAATTCCTAAGTGGAGACCGCACCTGACGCTAGCCGGCCGCGGTGGCCGAGGAGACGGAGGCGCTCCAGTCACGGTCTACACGGCCACTACGGTCGGGGGTTCGAATCCCCCCTCGGGCATGGATATTTGTGCCGTCTTTAGTATAAGGTAGTTGATAAGTAGATTGTAAGTTTAGGGACTGATAACCCCATAGTTAAGTCCCATAAGCTTAACAAATATTTGAATTTTGAACATGACGCTATGCAACCACCATTGCACAGCTGCGTCGCAGGTCGTCAAATCATTGCACAGTACAGTTATTACCTACCCACAATAGGTACTAAGTAAGTCTCCTATTTCTCCTTATGGTATTCAGGCAAGGTACAAAGCAATATTTTCGTACAACCAATATTAGAATTAACGTCATTAGAGATGAGACAGTGAAACTTGTAAATTAAGTTTAGTTGCAATAAGTGAAAAGTCAGATACGTTATCACACTTGTTTCGTGACATGATATGTTTTTGTTTATGATCTGAATCTGAACGCACTGTTAAGCAAAAAACAATTGTTTGTCTGATCGAGATGCGATTACAGGTCACGCACTTTTTCGTGGCCCCTGTCTGATCGGCGGAAGCCGGCTGAGCTCGTGTGTCAACGGAATGTTTATGCTCTCTACCAACCTTATCTCGTAACAGCATTGTACACCGTAGACCTCGTCAATGTATTGTTGATTTGTGCTTCGTATTGATTATTGTCTTCCACTTTGTTATTTGCTAAAATAAGTCCAGATGCCCCGACGACTTCTTTTATAAGAAAGAAGGCTGTCCTTGAAACTGGTGTGAAGAAAGTTAATTCTGATTTTTATTCTGTTACGACAATAAAAAGAGGCTGAGAGCGTTGTTACACCCGCTTAATAAGTACCTTTCAAATATTAACATTTCGTAGATATGCGTTCCACTTTTTTATTACTCAAACATTAAAGTGATACTTAATTTCGTGTTCCATCTGTAACGCCTTAACCCCTTACATGTTGCTTCCTTTAAAAGCTGTGATCTATACACCGTAAGCTACCGGCACTGGGGGAAAGAGGCGGGGCTTGTTCTAACAGCCAATCCGCTATGAGCTGAATGAAAGCTTCAGCTCCCAACATTCTCCGCTCAGGGGCCACGTTTAAGTGCGCGTGATCTCTAGGCATAAACAGACGCAAAACAGTGACGTTTTCATTAGTTTCTTAGACCGACGTCTGAACCCAGAAATAAATGATAATCTTAGCACTGCACCAGGAGTTGCATGAAGCTCCTATCGTTCCTGAGAGGTAATCGCTGAAGATACGTAATATAGTGTAATACACAGATATCATTCATAATAAAATTGTGGAATAGAATACAGTGTATTGATGATTTGTTAACTAAGCACAATCAGATGTCACATATTAAATATGTTCACAGTAGCGTTATACTGGTACCTGAAACGACGATACAATTAATTTTTCCCCGACAGGGACTCGAACCCAGCACCATTTGATGTTGTATAATAGGAAGAAATACTGCTGATATATTTATTGTTTCTCCAAACCTGCACATACCGTCGCTCTTGACCTGACACCATGAGGCGTCAACTATCACATTGTCGTTCACCAGTAGTTAGGATCACACCGTTCGTAGAGACGTGGAAGGTGTTTGGTATTTTACGAAATTTTTTTTTTAAATTTAGTAGTGCATGGACATGTGCAATTTTGATTTGAAACAAAGCAGAGTCCTGCGTTCTTTATTGGAGTTACTGGAAGTGTAGATGGTATTTTTGTGGCCGTTAAAAACTGTTACCCCCAGCGGGAATCGGACCCATACCTTAGCTATTACAAGTTAACCTCATCCCGGCCTCCAGCGAATTACAGATGCGTTGGCATAATATTTTGTCATAATGGAGTACTCATTAGGCAGTGCGACCAGTCAAACAGCTCAGAGGTGTCTGGCAAGGTAAGACATTCTTGGCCGGACGGGATGGCCACGTAGTGTGAGGCGCCTTATCGCGAAATATTATCCTACGTTTTAGTATGCTACATTATGCTTTGGTATGGCATTCTGTAATAAGCTTATTTAAGTATGAGCTCATTATAATAAAGATTGTTGGGTAGCTGTTGCAACGATAACTTGAATATTAGCCATTTTTATAGTTATGAGGAAGGTCGATTATGCGTAAAAAAAGTTTGAAATTCGGAAAGTAACTTCGTTTTGACATTTATTCACCACGTTCAGGAACACAATCAGACTTCGATGAAGGAGGTTTCTGTGATTTACTAGTACGGTCAGTATCCGATAACTGGCAAGTGTGTCGAGCAATTATTCTTCACGGTGTGGTTGCCTTCAATAGTCATACTGAGGTTACACAACAGCAATGTGGATTCTGATACAATGTCGCATCGAAAATGCGATTACATGCGAAGCATAATATCCAGCTGGGAAGGATGGGGGAGAACTTCAGTGTCTGCCATTTGAAAGCTTGGATACTGGTATTTGTCGGAATAGATGTCCATTTTAATGGCGACAATAGTGCTTGCACGGTAAGGTTCAGTTGTCCATTATATCCACGTGCGTTTCGAGAGTCAACGACAGAGAAATAATGAAAGAGATTAAAAGAAATCTGCCAATCACAAAATTGTGAAAAGAAGCACGGATATGCAGATATCTATTTCAAGGGAGGGGTAGCAGGAGGGAGGGCGGGATCTAGGAATGAACAGGAGTGCAGGACTGGAAAATAAAAGAGTGAAATGCTTGGAAAGTACTCCTTACTTATATATCACAGTTTGTTTTAGGGCCGAGAAAAAGGAACGAATGTTTTACAGAACGAAGGATGGATTATCGGTGATATAAAAGAAACTGCTTCATAGAGAGGACCCATGGACAGTAAAGAAAGCAGACATTAAAAGGGACAGTATTGTTTTAACGGAAACCACAAGTTTTACAGGTTTTTGGGGTAACAGACCAAAAGGGCAACTGAGGTTATAATGTAAGGGAGGTGACAGAGAGAAAGGAGGGAAAATGAACAACAAATAAATACAAGACAAATCTTTTGCATATTTTGTTAAGGATGGATGGGGGGAGGAGAGAGACGTATTTGAAATAACAAAAATTACTTTAACATCGGTCGTCTAACCAGATTACTCCGTATGCATGGAGTCTAGGTATAAATGAATATAAATAGGATATTGGGTGAAATGAGAAGCACTGAATTAATATTTGTGCCACAGGCGGGAATCGAACATAGACCTCCATACTTTCTTCAATTCAATTATTTCCCTTACACTTAATTTCTTTGACATACTGACGCGGAAAACTGCTTCTAGGTATATAAATTTATAATAACATAGGACAATAAAGGAACTTCATATTTAAAAAAAAAATCTATTTAAAGGCAGCACAAAGGAAAAAGAAACTCATATTTTATTTCTTCTATAGTCTCACTTAGGAGATAATTAGAATCCCTCATTATGTGTTTCTTTCATAATACATCTCAGCGTAGAATCGATAACGCCGTCAGACCAGCTTCTCTTCAGTAAGAGCGACGACTCTATCTCGAGTTGATTGATGGCAGTGAGACGGCCTGATTTGTATTTCGGCTGTCTTCTTTTACTGTGATGCCAGGAAGTAAACATTCTGTAATTACGTCAGAGCCCCACTCTGCGCTGTGCTGAGGGCTGTTGGGCATCACCGCGACCGCCAGCTTGCTGGCTTCTACCAAGCCTCGCCTTGGCACGAGCTGAGGTTGACCGGCCAGCCCAAAGCTACCACATAATGTTTCACCTAGATAGCAATCATACGACACAGGAAACTATCTTTTCAGCGCTCTGCATTAGATTTAGACACAAGAAAATATGTTTTCAATCTAGAAAACTACGTATGTTTTAAAATTAAACAATTCTGGTGGGAACAACACAAATATATATATGTAGTATAACATTCATGTTTTGTGCACTTATAAAGTGTTCTCATTGTCTCTGAAACAATAAGTGCTACAAAACAGAAATACCTTCTGCTGAGGCCCTTCATTTACACGATTGTTCTGTTATTCATAGTGAAATGTTTCGTAATGGGTTCATAGGATCACTTCTGTTTCTCGACTGTTCCACGCTTATACGAAGTTCGAGAAAACCAAGTGCCAAAAAGGATATATGCGAGTTCTAATTACCATTATATTATTCTTAAAATTCAAATCAAATGTTCGAATGTGTGTGGTATGCTAAGTTCAACAGTCCCTAAACTTACATACTACTTAAACTAACTTATTCTAAGGACAACACACACATACCCACTATGTGAGAAGCAGCCCGATCCATGACATGGCACCTTAGACCGCGCGGGTACTCTGCGCGGTCTTCTTACAATTGTAATATACTTTGTACGGTAATGAGTACAAAAGCTCTTTGCATTTGTAGGAGATGGTTGGTGATTGAAATCTCATAGAAGAAGCGTGCTATACTGAAAACTCTTTTGTTTTAATATATTGCTTCCCCACATCATCCCCCTGCCGTCCTCGACCCCTCCCCAACCTAAGTAGTAAAAGAAAAAAAGAAAAACATCCCAGACATTTTTTCCGCTAATTCACTATACCGCACAATCTGATATCTTTTTCCAACTTTTTCAGTGTCCTGCCTCTATACCGACAGGTAATAATCGCCCATTGCTCAGCAATACTGCGGAAGAGGTGGAACAATTGTAGGGTTTATACCCTCCTAGGGAGACGTTTTAATCTTCTAATGGTTGTGTCAATAACAGGCGCTTGTTTTATCTTCATCAAAACACGTATATTTCGTAGTTAACGTTGTTTTCAATTGTACCCACCATAAATTTTGTTAATGTATAATCCTTAAATTTGTTTTGTTTATCGATTTCTCAAGGAATGACGAAAATTTTCTGGTAATCATGTGGTGAACTGTACGCATATTTATGTTTAGGGTCAATTGTCGAATTTGCATCGTGATGATATAACTTCAACATCATTTTAAAATTGCTTCTGTTTTTTTTTTTTTTTTTTTTTTTTTTTTTTTTTTTTTTTTTTTTTTTTTTTTTTTTTTTTTTTTTTTTTGCGGTGCTTACTAGACAGCAGCATAATCTGCCACAATTCGATATAGCAGTTTGTAGCTCTGTCAGAGAGTGGGTAAAATGTTACTCTCGCTCCAATTTGTAACTGAGAGCTACTGCCTCTTAATTTTTAAAGAGCGTCGGCATTTTCATGAAGGAAGCGAACAGCTGCAGCGTGAATCGCCTGCTCATTGCCCTTGTGAAGGCAGAAATTAGAAAGTAGGGATTGAGAATAGTTGTAGTTGCTACGTGAAATTCATCACCCTTGTCTGTAATCATATATGTGATAAGTAAATGACACACCGTAGTTCAATTTTCAGACATTTTAATTGCAATACCACCAATAAGTGAATCTTGAACGGTCTCCTATATGTGTAGTGACTGTTCCTTCGAAAGAACAGACACCACATAAATATACATAATTAAGGAGAAGACGAGAACAAATCCAGCCTTCAGAGCAAACGCACACCACGCCTGAACTCTCGAGGTAATCGGCAAAGTGCCACGAGCAGTGAGTGAAAATTGGAAACTGCAACTACGTGAGCAGTGTGAGGAAGTTTGAGTCTTGTGGGTGACGTGGGGGGGAGAGGAGTGGTAGCCCGCGCACCTGCGATGATCGTTGTTTGTCCGCTCGTGCAGTGGTTACCGTAACTGCTGAAAGAACGGCAGGAACTGGACCCGAATTCCAGCTGGGCACAACTGTTCAACTTCCCCAAAGCGTGCACTCAGTGGCCACAAGCAGCTCGTGTCAGATTATTTCTTTTAATCTAGATACTTCTCTGACATTCCAGGAAGCAGTACAACTATCACCAGACATAATCCACCATGTTGTCATTTCACTACCATAGTCGTACCAGGAAGATCATTTGTCTACAGGCAATGTCTTTCTCGAGTGGCCAAACACCTTAGGAGAACATCTTGTGCACACATTATGCATGGCTTAATTACTTCTCCTACGACGTGACGTCGAGCATTGATGTATTTATAGTGAGGGAGACCAATGGAATCTTGCACGGATATATAAAGAAAATAAAAGTAATCCACTGAGTAACAGATCAAATGTTTGTTTGTATAGTCTATGGGACTTAACTACGGGGTCATCAGTCCCTAAACTTACAAACTACTTATGAACTACTTACGAACTAGGACGGCACAAATATCCATGCCCGAGGGGGATTCGAACCCCCGACCGTAGTGGTCGTGCAGACCGTGACTGGAGCGCCTTAGAGTAACAGATCCATTGTATTGATATCGACATGTAGCAGGACGTTTGAACAAATACTTTTTCCAGCGTTATGAAATATCTAGAAAAGTTAACATCAAATCGGCAAAGGTTTCTAAATCTTTACTCTTGTGAGACTTTGGCGATACTATATTTTCATGATCTACTGAGTACTCTCAAACTAATTTCATATTTATAGAGTGCCAAAACGATTTTTGGTATCTTCAACGCCGCAGTGGAGTGGCCAAGCGCATTGAGGTGATATGCTCCGATGCGCGAGGCCGCTCCTCGTTGGGGGTTCTAATCCCCCTCGGGCATGGATGTTTGTGTCATATTTAGTATGAGTGGTTTGTAAATTTAGGGACTGATGACCCCGAACTTAAGTCCCTTAAGGATAACAAAAAAAAAAAAAAAAAAAAAAAAAAAAAAAAAAAAAAAAAAAAAAAAATCTTCAGCCATTATCAACTTCGAACCATATCGGGTTCAAATGTCCAAATGTTTGTACAGCTTACGGGCCTTAATTACGGGGTCATCAGTCCCTAAACTTACAAACTACTTATGAACTACTTACGAACTAGGACGACACAAATGTCTATGCCCGAGGGGGGATTCGAACCCCCGTCCGTAGTGGCCGTGCAGACCGTGACTGAAGCGCCGCAGTCCCTCGGCCACCGCGGCCGGCATATCGGATTCGTAAGTTGTGCGACTGGACTCGTGATGTCCTATCTGAAAGGTAATAGTTTGCAGTAGTAGTTTGCAGGCGTCATCTAGTGAAAAGGACGTGGCGAGTGTAATTCTTCCAGCAAAGTGAAGTAGACTTCTCCTGATTCGAATATATATTAGAAATTTTTAATGAGCCATCAGAATATTGCTCTTAGATTCGAGGCAGTTAATGCTATCCACTACTAAACTTAGAAAAGCAAAGTCAGTTACGAAATGAATTTGTATCTACACGGCACAAATGGCGACAATTGACCTTAAACATCAATATTCATTTGGCTCTGAACATAAGTACTCAGAGTTTCGTCAGCATTCTTGATATCGATAAGCAAAACAAATTTGAATGTTATACATATAAGGAAATTCCTGGGGGTGCAATTAAAAACAATGTTAACTGTGAATAACACATGTTTTGGCGAAGGTGAAACAAACGGTCTGTTAATGACACTACCATTAGGAGATTTACACGTCTCCTAAGGAGACGGCCAACCCTACAAATGTTTCCCCTGTTATGCAGTACTGCTGAGTAGTGTGCGATTATTACCTGATGGAATAGAGGGAGGATATCGAGAAAGTTGAAAGAATATATCAGATTATAACTCGCACATACAATATTTAGAACTTGTATTTATTATTATTATTATTATTATTATTATTATTATTATTATTATTAGTAGCAGTAGTTGTAGTAGTATTTCGAGATTAGTATAAGCGTGGAACAATCGAGAAACTGATGCTATTATATGAACCCATTCCGAAACACTTCACTGTGAATAACAAAACAACCGTGTAAATGAAGAGCCCCAGCAGAAGGTAATTTCCGTTGTGTAGCACTTATTGTTTACAGACACATTGAAAACACTTTATAAGTACACAATGATATACTACATGTATACATTTGTGTTTTTGCCACCAGAACTGTTTAATTTTACAACATGCTTACATTTCTAAGATAACTATATATTTCATTACGTCTAGAACTAATGTAGAACGCTTAATAAGAGAGAATAATTTTCTGTGTTATATGATTGCTATCTATATGAAACATTATGTGGTACTTCGTTTATCATGATTCTATTCTTTCACTCCGTTAAATATTTGAATGAAGTGTCAAAACATAACGAGGCTGCTCATTTTATAGCAAAATAGCTCTAGGTGTGGTAGTTTATAATACACATTAGGGTAGGTTTGCAGACACGTTTCATACTTCAAGGGTTGAGTCTTGCTGTATTAGCCGTGGCTAGCGAGCTACGGGCAGGCTGGTCAACCACAGCTGGTGCCGAGGCGAGGCTTGGCGGAAATCAGCCAGCTGGCGGTCGAAGTGGCGAGCAACAGCCCCCAGCACGGCAAAAAGCGGGGCTCTGACGTAAATACACAATGTTTACTTCCTGGCTTCATAGTGAAAGCGGTAAGCAGAAATACAAATGAGGCCGTCTCACTGTGAGCAATTAACTCGAGAATGAGTCGTCGCATTTACCGAAGAGAAGCTGGTCGGATAACGTTGTAGGTTATATGCTGAGATGCATAATGGAAGAAACAAATAATGAGGGATTCTGAATAAATTATTGCCGGCCGCGGTGGCCGAGGGGACTAAGGCACTCCAGTCACGGTCCGCACGGCCACTACGGTCGGGGGTTCGAATCCCCCCTCGGGCATGGATATTTGTGCCGTCCTAGTTCGTAAGTAGTTCATAAGTAGTTCGTACGTTTAGGGGCTGATAGCCCCGTAGTTAAGTCCCATAGACTTTACAAACATTTGATTTTTTTTTTTTTGAATAAATTATTAGTCCTTCACATGTTTTTTAATCTCATCTATATTTTCATATTTCGTAAGTGTGGACGATCTCTTAGCAACAGAAAAAAAATGTGTTTCATTTTCCTTTGAGCTACCTTCAAATTATCCTATTTTTATTATAAATTTCTATACCTAGTGACAATTTTCCGTGTCAATATGTCAAAGACGTTGAGTGAAGAGAAAAGTATTGAATTAAGGTAAGTATGGAGTTCTTGGTTCGATTCCTCCCTGTGGTACAAATTTTAATTCAATGCTTCTCCTTTCACTCAATATCCTATTTTTTATTACATTTATACCCAGCCTCCATGCAAACAGAGTAATCCGTTTACATCGACGCTGTCAAAGTAATTTTTGTTATTTCAGATACATCTCTCTCCTCCCCTCCATCCATTAATACACCCGCTGTCCTTCACAGAATACGCAAACGGTCTTGCATTTATTAATAGTTAATTCCTCGTTTGTTCTGCATGCACTCTCTTTTAATTTATGCTTTCGTTACTGGGTATCAGTCCTCTCTATGAGACCGTGTCCTTTCATTCCCCCTCACCTATAATAAATTCTTCGTTCTGTGAAATTCAGAGCTCTGGTGTTTCGATTGACCTCCTCTGCTTTCATCCTAACAGACTATATCGTTACACATGGTATATATTTCCCGTTTTCTAATGCGTAAACGACGCTCCTTGCTACTTTTAAGATGCGTAATATTTCATTTATTATGATAAGACCTATGTTACATTCTTGAGCGCCACGCAGAGTAGCTGCGCGGTTTAAGGCATCATGTCTTGAATTGGGTTTCTGCTCACGTCGGTGGTTCGAGTCCTTCCTCGGTCTTGGGTGTCTGTGTTGTCCTTATGTTAAGATAGTTTAAGTAGTGAGCAGACCGATGACGTTAGCAGTTAAGTCCAAAAAGATTTCAAACACATTTTACATACAAACTTGAGCGAAACGAGACTATAGTTAAATAAACATACAGCAACATGTCATACAAAATCACCACAGAGTATGCTGAAACGCAGTACATTATCATACGCAATGCTACATAATTCTACATACTGTATATAATTTTTTTTGTTATAGGCCTAATGGACAAATCACCTGATGTCATTAGTCCCTACCTAGGCTTATATGCTACTTTATTTAATTTACGCTGAGTATACACACACCCACCCCCATGAACCACAGACATTGCCGAGGTGGGGTGGCTTGCGTGCCTCAACGATGCAGATAGCCGTACCGTAGGTGCAACCACAGCGGAGGGGTATCTGTGGAGAGGCCAGACAAACGTGTGGTTCCTGAAGAGGGGCAGCAGCCTTTTCAGTAGTTACAGGGGCAACAGTCTGGATGATTGACTGAGCTGGCCTTGTAACATCAGCTAATGTGGCTTTGCCACACAGCTACTGCGAACGGCTGAAAGCAAGGGGAAACTACAGCCGTTACTTTTCCCGAGGACATGCAGCTCTACTGTATGAACATATGATGATGGCATCCTCTCGGGTAAAATATTCCGGAGGTAAAATAGTCCCCCATTCGGATCTCCGGGCGGGGACTACTCAGGAGGGTGTTGTCATCAGGAAAGACAATACTGGCATTCTACGGATCGGAGCGTGGAATGTTAGATCCCTTAATCGGGTAGGAAAATTAGAAAATTTAAAAAGGGAAATGGGTAGGTTGAGGTTAGATATAGTGGGGATCAGTGAAGTTCGGTGGCAGAATGAACAGGATTTCTGGTCAGGTGAGTACAGGATTATAAATACAAAATCAGTTGGAGGTATCACAGGAGTAGGTCTGATAATGAATAAGAAGATAGGAATGCGGGTAAACTACTATGAGCAGCACAGTGATCGCATTATCATTGTCAAGATAGATACGAAGCCAACACCGACAACAGTAGTACAGGTTTATATGCCAACTAGCTCTGCCGATGATGAGGACATCGAAGAAATATATGAGGAGCTAAAGGAAGTTATTCAGACAGTTAAGGGAGAGGAAAACTTAATTGTCATGGGAGACTGGAATTCGGTAGTAGGAAAAGGAAGAGAAGGAAAAATAATAGGTGAATGTGGACTGGGCAGGAGGAATGAAAGAGGAAGTCGCCTTGTAGAATTTTGCACGGAACATGATTTAATCGTAACAAACACGTGGTTTAAGAATCACAAAAGAAGGTTGTATACATGGAAGAGACCAGGAGACACCGGAAGGTATCAGATAGATTTTATAATGGTAAGACATAGGTATCAGAACCAGGTTATAAACTGCAGGAAATACCCAGGGGCAGATATAGAGTCTGACCATAACTTGTTAGTCATGAACTGTAGGCTGAAGCTGAAAAAACTGCAGAAAGGTAGGAAAATAAGGAGATGGGACTTAGATAAATTGAAGGAAAGTGAAGTTCTGGAGAATTTCAGAGGGAGATTTAGGCAACAACTGACAGAAACAGGGGGAAATAAAACAGTAGAAGAGGAATGGGTAGCATTGAGAGATGAAATAGTGAAAGCAGCAGAGGACAAAATAGGTAGAAAGGCAAGACCTACAAAAAATCCTTGGATATCACAGGAAATACTAAATTTAATTGATGAAAGGAGAAAATATAAAAATGCAGTAAATGAAGCAGGCAAAATGGAATACAGACGACTAAAGAATGACATTGACAGGAAGTGCAAAATGGCTAAGCAGGAGTGGCTAGAGGCCAAATGCAAATCTGTAGAAGAAGGTATAACAAGGGGAAAAGTAGATACCGCCTACAGGAAAATAAAAGAGACATTTGGGGACAAGAAAAGCAACTCTACGAATATCAAGAACTCAGAGGGGAAACCAGTTCTCAGCAAAGAAGGGAAAGCTGAAAGGTGGAAAGAGTACATAGAGCAGCTCTACAAAGGAAATGAACTTAGAGACGATGTTGTAGGAAGGGAAGAGGAAGTAGATCAAGATGAAATAGGAGATACTATACTGAGAGATGAATTTGACAGAGCTTTGAAAGACCTAGGTGGAAACAAGGCCCCAGGAGTAGATGACATACCCTCAGAGCTACTAAAGTCTCTGGGAGAGCCAGCCATGACAAGACTATTTGAACTGGTGTGTAAGATGTATGAGACAGGCGAAGTACCTTCAGACTTTAAGAAAAATGTTATAATCCCCATTCCAAAGAAAGCAGGTGCAGACAGGTGTGAAAATTACAGAACCATCAGTTTGATAAGTCATGGTTGCAAAATTTTAACACGAATTATCTACAGGAGAATGGAAAAGCTGGTAGAAGCTGACCTCGGGGAAGATCAGTTTGGATTCAGGAGGAACGTAGGAACCCGGGAGGCAATACTCACTATACGTCTTATCTTAGAAGATAGATTAAGGAAAGGCAAACCTACATTTTTAGCTTTTGTTGATTTGGAGAAAGCTTTTGACAATGTTGACTGGAATACACTCTTTCAAATTCTGAAGTCATCAGGGGTAAAATACAGGGAAAGGAGAGTTATTTACAACTTGTACAAAAGCCAGATCGCTGTTATTAGACTCGAAGGGCATGAAAGGGAAGCATCAGTTGGGAAGGGAGTAGGACAGGGTTGTAGCCTTTCTCCAATGTTGTTCAATTTGTACATTGAGCAAGCTATAAAGGGAAGCTAGGAGAAATTTGGTGAAGGAATTAAAGTTCAGGGGGAAGAATTAAAAACATTGCGTTTTGCCGACGACATAGTAATTCTGTCAGATACAGCAAAGGACCTGGAAGGGCAGTTGAACGGAATGGACAGTGTGCTGAAAGGTGCTTATAAGATGAAAATTAACAAGAGCAAAACTAGGGTAATGGAGTGCAGTCTAAGAAAATCGGGTGATGCTGAAGGAATTAGATTAGGTAACGAAGTAATAGAAGTAGATGAATTTTGTTACTTGGGCAGTAAAATAACAAATGATGGTCGCAGTACAGAGGATGTAAAATGCAGAATGGCAATGGGAAGAAAAGCATTTTTGAAAAAGAGAAATTTGCTAACATCGAATATTAATTTAAGTGTAAGGAAGTCTTTTTTGAAGGCATTTGTGTGGAGTGTTGCCTTGTATGGGAGTGAAACATGGACGATAAGCGGTGCGGACAGGAAGAGGATAGATGCTTTTGAAATGTGGTGCTACAGAAGAATGCTGAAGATTAGGTGGGTAGATCTCATAAATAATGAAGAGGTACTGAACAGAATTGGTGAGAAAAGAAATTTTTGGCATACCCTGACTAAAAGAAGGGATCGCTTGGTAGGACACATTCTTAGACATCGAGGAATCGTAAATTTGGCATTGGAGGGAAGTGTGTGGGGTAAAAATCGCAGAGGGAGACCAAGAGACGCGTATAGTAAACAGATTCAAGTGGATGTGGGTTGTCGTTCGTATGAGGAGATGAAAAGGCTTGCTCAGGATAGGGTTTTGTGGAGAGCTGCATCAAACCAGTCTCCGGACTGAAGACCATAACAACAACAATAAACACACACACACACACACACACACACACACACACACACACGCGACACTACACATGCCCGAGTAAGGAGTCGAACCTCTGGCTGGAGGGACCGCAACTTTCCGACAAGACGGCTCAGACTGCACGGCCAAGATATTAATGTTACGTAGAACGATACCGCCCAACTATTTTACTTCTCGTACCATGTGTTCTGCACTCCATTTTGACGAAAAACATTATACTACCACATCTGAAAATCGGTAGTTGATCGGGCTGATGCCATCTTGTAATGGCTAAGATATGGTTTGATTCCTGCTGGGGATACAGTTTTTAACAATCGCAAACATCCCCCTCTCCACCTGCAATAGCGGAAAGTAAGGAATTTAGGACTGTGGCGTCTTTCAAATCACATTACACATGTCCATTCGCTACTGACTAGAACAAAGTTGGATTAGTTTTCGTTGTTTCTTCAAAATGCCAAACCCCTCCAGGTCTCTACGAACGGCGCGATCCTAATTACTAGTAAACGAGATTGGGAGAGTTGTTACCTAGTCATCTGAGGTCAACGGTGACGATAGGCGCGGGGTTGGAGTCCCAGGCAGCACAACGTTATTTATTGCGCTACTTCAAAATGTCTGTAAATGTTTGAAAATCTATCGGACTCAACTGATCGGTTATTAGTTCGTAGCTTACAAACTACTTAAACTAAGGTAAACTAACCTAAGGACAACACAAACACCCATGCCCGTAGGGGGGACTCGAACCCCCGACGGCGAACAGCCGCGCGCACCGCAGCATAGTGCTCCTGTGCGCACGGCTAATCCGCCGCGGCTTGCGCTACTTCTAGCCGAACATATGCACATCCCGCTAATGGTGAGAACAGTAAGTATTTCATCTCTTTGCGTATAAATGGCGAATAGAGCCGGGGTTGGGTCCCTGCCGGGAAAGAAGTCAATTGTATCGTCAAGTTCAAATGTAGCGCTATCTGTAAATTTATTTAATATCTGACGTGTGATCGTGCTTCGTTAACGATTCATATAGGTACTGCGTTCTATTCCACAATTTTATGACGTTTGACACCTGTGAGTTGCACTGTATTATATACCTTTAGTGGTTACCTCTCAGAAACAATTTGAACTTCATGCCATTCCTGGTGCAATGCTAAATTTAACCTGGTTCGGACATTGGCCTTGTAAACCGATGCCAATGAAGACGTCAATGTCTTACGTTTCTTCTTCATGCCTAATCTAGTCTCGATCAGAAACGCAAGCTTTTTTGGTCAACAGTGCGTTCAAATTCAGAGCACGAACAAAAACTCATGTGTCATTGAATGAGTTTGATAAGGTACCCAATTTGTCACTTATTGTAATTAAATTGAATTTACGTTGCTCTCTCGACTCTAATAACTTATATTCTAATGTTTTTTGTATGACGGTATTGAATTACATGTGGACCGACTGCCAAAAGGAGCAATGTTCTCTACTGCTTCTTCGGTGCCCATTGTGAATAGTCGATAGACTGTACTCTACAGGGGTTTTGAATGTGGAGTACCTGCAACACAGCTACGTTAGTTGGGTGGCATTCAGCAGTGATCCACTTTTTTGCTGTCAAGTGTACATATAGGTCTAACTTTCGCAGGTCGATGGGTCTGGAACAGATTTTATTTTACGTTAATTTAAACGTTCTTTATCAAACAGACTTGATTTTAAAATTCTGCGATTGTAATTTGGTTTCCAGGTTTTGCATTGTAGCTTCCGAATATCCAATCCTAAGTAAAAGTTCTCAAACAGAAATTACATGACCACTTCCAACTGTACCACTTTTGGTTCTTGTTTGATCATCTGCATACCTCTTTCATCAGTACAGCACGTAAAGCTACGTTTGCACGGACCATAAAAATTGTTATTGCCAACAACACTGGCCCACAATGTTTTCTGGCAACATTGGAACCACTCGAATTGCAGCCACATGTACTATAACAATGCCGGTCACTGTTGCCTTGTAATTTTTGTAGAAAAGTATTTCAGGGCCGAGTGTTTTTACATGAACCAAGCTACCGGCGCGAAAAAATGAAGTCGGCTCGCCTACCTGCCGGCCGGCACCCATCCCGGCGAGAGGGAGGGGGGGGGGCAAGGAGGATTAGTGGCCCGACCTTTTCCGGGCCCAGAATTCAGTGGGCCCAAAATTCAGTTGTCCCAGAATACGCGACACCGCAGGCGATCCTGTCTGTGATGCAGCATCAAGGCTAACCGCAGCCATGATCTTCGTCGTCGAACTGTTCGTGCAGATGGTTGTTGTTTTGCAAACGTCTCCATCTGTTGCCTCAGGGATCGAGACGTTGCTGCAAGATTTGTTACAGCCATGCGGATAACATGCCTGTCATCTCGACTGCTAGTGATACGAGGCCGTTGGGATCCAGCATGGCGTTCGGTACTGCCCTACTGAACATATATATATAGTGGTATTGCGGCGTTGTGGGACTGACGGACGATGTAGAGAAGTTCAGAGAAAGGCAGTTCGTTTTGTATTATCACAATATAGAGGAGATATTTGGGATGGAAATTATTCGTTCCTGCGAGATCTGTTTGAGACATTTCTTACTCCAAATTGTCCTGCAAATGCGAACATACTGTTTAGCACCCATCTACATAGAAACATGATCAGCATAATAAAATAAACAGAAATCAGATCGAAAACGGATCTCATTTTTCCCGCGTGCTGTTAGAGAGTGGAACGGTAAAGAAATATCATAAAAGCGCGTTGCAAACGCCAAGATGGAAAATGAAAATTATCGTAAACCAAGACGTAAAGTCGGTGTTTGTTGGTTTTCATCCCAGAGTTTTGCTGAACTTTGATGAATTTGTTCATCTTAGGTTCTACTCAAAGCTTATACCGACGATGCTTTGTCATCTGTTTTCTTCTGACAAGGCTGACGTGTTTTCTTAAATGTGAATGTGTCAAACACAACATTTTGGTAGGGCGAGATGCCTGAGGAGTGGAGAAAGGATACTGCGTATAGGTGTTGGTGCTGACTGCTTCTGAATGCCTCAGACCAAACGTAATGATGGCGTGGTTTTGGTTCAAAACACATTTGTATCAGCAGATGGACATGCATGTTATACTTACGGAAACTTGTGCAATGTTCTGTGGTAATGTATATAAATTTAAAAACCATATGAATGTGTACATATCTATTTTCCACCGTTCCTCCAATTGAATCAAACTTGGTACACATATTGCTTAGTGTCAGGCAATGAGGGCGGTGGAATTACGAACCAAGAGTGAAACATCATGCAGGAGATGTGACGTCATAAACAACGAAACTAACGAAAAATTGCCACATCATGCAACGATGGTCCAATTTACCTGTTTCAACTAAACGTATTAGAAATAGTCTTAAACGCCACGAAACTGTCACCGCGGAGGTCAAAACCACATGCGACATCTAGCACTGGAGGGAAGAGGTCAGAAACCATTGTGGGAATAAGAGCATTTACGGAGTCGCAAAAATATTTACGCGTAATTGGAGCATTCGGAAAGGCCGCATTCCTAAGCACAGCCACGCCCCCTTTTACGCGGCCAGGCCCAGGGGAGCGCGGCTTCCGCAGCTGCCTCTGCTTCCGCCGCTGTCCGCGACTCGTCTCGTCTCACTCCATCGATCCCCCCTCCCCTCCCCTCCCCTTCCTAGGCCTTCCCACTGGTCTGCCGCTTGACGGGACGCAGTCCACTGCAGTTGTGGCCCACCTTCTTGCCCCCATTCGAACTACACGTACAGCCCATCTCATCACTCTCTAGACGTCAGACTCTTTGTACAGATCTTCTGTGTTATCACGAGTTCTACATTCTCCATTCGGAGTGGTCCAAATACTTTATGAGGACCTTCCTTTAAAATGTAAGAATTCGATTAAGGTCTTCTTTCGCAGTGCTTCTGGTTTTAGAACCATTAATTACATCTACACAACTAATTTTATTCCAGAATCATTTTACATGCATTATATACTACTAGACGTACTTCCGAAATTATTTCATAGTTCACGAGATATGACGTCAAAAATAAATTGGTTCATGGGAAACCACCCCTTCTCGCACGAGATTTGATTTATTAGCCTACATCTTTTCTCGAAAAAAAAATTGTTCAAATGTTTGTATAGTCTATGGGACTTAACTACGGGGTCATCAGTCCCTAAACTTACAAACTACTTATGAACTACTTACGAACTAGGACGGCACAAATATCCATGCCTGAGGGGGGATTTGAACCCCCGACCGTTGTGGCCGCGCAGACCGTGACTGAAGCGCCTCAGTCCCCGCGGCCACCGCGGCCGGCCATCTTTTCTCTTTATGTTATTTGCGACGGTATGCAAATATACTACCCACTGTACTTTGGTATTATAGTACGATACATAGTACAGGAAATATGACGTTAAAACAATGAAGTGCATTATTATAACTTTACTATCCACGACATTCGCTACACATTTCGCAGAGTTTTCAAAAATTCAACTCTACGCACCAGGAAAATTGTGTTGTTGTAGTACACATATTTCAGGAGTAACAGTTGAACCCATGTAAAGGATACTGAAATGTCTAGAGACCACGGTAGAAAACGATAGACAGAAGGAAGAAATACATGGACATAAATCAAATTCAAATGTTTGTATAGCTTACAAACTACTTATGAACTAGCTAATGCTAAGGTCGGGACAAATATCCATGCCCGAGGGGGGATTCGAACCCCCGACCGTAGTGGCCGTGCAGACCGCGACTCGAGCGCCTCAGTCCCCTCGGCCACCGCGGCCGACGGACATAAAAGATGAATGAACTACACAACCGAACAACGCCGGGAAATGACGCTTGTTTAATGCCTTGAAGCAATACTTAATAATAAAACTCATTAGATTTCTCCGAACAGAACCGATGTCTTCTTGCGGAGAAACAGCAGCAGTACTAACAGAAAAACGGTGAAATTCTCGCGGTGGAGTATCGGACTACAAGAATTGTTGCGGGTCCTATACAGTGATATTTAATACCATGCAGCTGCTATTTGTTTAGAATGCTAAGGAAGGGAGTCGTATACACTGCAACCGATGTTATGTTCGTTACAGCTCTCGGCGGCACACCAACATTAACGTACATGTTCTTTTTTTTTCTAAGTTTCATACATGTAGCTAATTCAATAATATGATTTATTTAACAGTTAAGGATGTTATCACCACCAGTGACGGTCTAACAGTAGCGAGCTAAGTGCTAATGAATAACTCAAGAAGAGGTCGTTGTAGAATTCTCGCTCGTGCTGAGAGATGACAACAGGAGAAATTATTCCGTGGCGTGGCGTGTAATTTCCTCCTGAAGGAGGGCGCGCCCCTTGGCGAGTGCACGCTGAGGCTGCCTGCCGCCTGCCAGGCCTGTCGCTGTGGGCTTTCGCTTCACAGGGAGTTTCCACGGGAAATGGAAATTCCTCAAGAGGTAACGGTACGAACCATTCTGCAGGCGAAATATCAGCGAAGACTCGTTCTATTCATGCCGATACAGCAATACTGCTATACTAGTCTCGATAATCCGACCATTCCCAGAACGTGGCGATGCCAGATTATTGAGAGCACCGATAAAAGATAGGGTTCTACCGGTAAAGAACATAGATGTTTGAGGAAGTTTGCAAAGGTCAGTTCCGTTTACGTTTCCAAGGATCTTCGAGTGTATGTGTGTTATCTATGAGGCAGCGGTTTCAAACACTCACGTATTGTGATTCTTGTGGCGGCAGTGGGGAACTCTGTTGATCGACTGCCTGCACTAAGAAGAAAAATACACCATCCACGTGGGCGCCCCAGATTCTACTGGTTTCTAGGTCTCGTTTAGGACCAGAGATGGCTGCGTTTGTCGCGATCCTTCAGAGTCCACGTACGTTCGTACATATTACGTTTTTCGTCTCCAGAAATGTTATAATACGCGAGCATTTTTGTAAAACATGTGTTTCTTTTTAAAAGACATGATTAGAGATGGTCATTATTTGATTGTTTCGAAACAATGTTACTATAGGTGTAAATGTTTCAATGTTTCAAAACCACCATATTTCACGGTTTTGAAACCGCCTTGTTTCATTCTGATCGGTTTCGGATTACATTCCCGGTCGATACTGAAACTGTTTCGTCCTGTCGGTTTCGAATCAGCGCTGTTTCAGACCAACAATTCAGAAAGGCAGAACAGTGGTGTAGCGTTTTGCTGTAGCTCGGCCCAGTTACACTTTTAACTAGTAGCGTATCCAGGATTGTCTGGGGGGGGGGGGGGGGAGGTGAGGTCAAAACTGGGCTAACATGATTTCTTTACTCATATGGGGAGAACTGATCCCTTTCTTTTTTGTTTCCTCCCTCCCCCCTCCCCCCTATCTCTCTCTCTCTCTCTCTCTCTCTCTCTGTCTCTTTCTCTCTCTCTCTCTCCCTCTCTCTCTCTCTCTGTCTAGGATACTTACTGCTATATGAACTACTTACTACTATATCAACAGTTTAAGAGGAAGGGGAAATAAATACATTCGATGTTCTCTGAAAAGGGTAACAGGCCATTTATGTACGTTGCTTTCACACTGGGAGCAGCACAAAGTTGAGTTCGCGCGTTATGAGCGCTCTCCGACGCCCTGGGCGGGCTGGCCCAGCGTCCATTGAGAAGAAGGGCCGTCGTCAAGTTTTCTGTTACGTTTTCCGCGAACGTCTGGCAGGGCAGAGGGGCGGAGAGGCGGCGGCCGGCGCCCACCTCTGGCGCGTCACTGCGCTGTCCAAACCCCAAGCATCCGGCCCACGCACGGCGGCCTGTCAGCTTTAAAGCGATCAGCTGATTCAGCACTTCGTCGGATTTACTCTCTCCCTTACCCCTTACTGAATGGTATGACACAAGATGGAATTTCTTTGAAGACACACACACATAAGTTTTTTTTAACCCCTCCAAAAACATTTTGTGAAACAGGGAACTACTACATAATGTAGTCGAGACAGAATCTATTCTTTTATCATTTAATTTGAAACTCATTTGACATCCTAACTGAATAACAAAATAGATTATACAGAAAAACAAACTATACAAATATTATTTGACATCCTAAGCAAAGTGGAATTACTTTCACAAACTAGGTAATAAATATCGTTTTACGGCGTTCGAGAAAAGGTAGCAGGTGGCGGCAATGGGCAAAACAATTCACTGCAAGCGTAATGGGAGGTCCACGCCAGCGTCTGGAGCCACAGGCAGCCGGCGCCGAGTGTGTCGTAATAGGCCAACGCGCTTGGGCTGAATGTTTGAAAATGCAGAGGTTTGAATGTGGTAATGATCATTCTTTGATAGTATCACAACGGACCTGAACAACGTGTCTTACGTAGAGCCCAGAATAATATCACACCATACTTAAGTGCTTATTAAAGTCACATAAGTTAATTTCATATGTTTAGTAGTGTTAGACAAAAAACATGGTGGCGACGCATCCATTAAAAAACTTTGCCTTCCAACTCGGCCACCTTGCTTGATTACGTTGGCAACGTCAACAAAACGGCATGAAATTTTTGGCAAGATGTTAATATTCTTTAAAATCCCTATAGAATGATCGGTGTTTCGTACAGACAATGTAGTAAATAAATAATACTGTTCTTGCTCTACGTTTGACAGCTTCTTATATGTACCCTTATCCACTCAATAAAACTAATCGTTGTCATAAAACGAAGTTTCTATGACAAAACATTGCGTTGTCGTCACGTGATTGACTAATGCCAAAGTCACATGATTGCCAACATTATCACACGAGAGCGCCAGGATTTTAAGTAAAATTTAACCGATGCAGGAAATAGAAAAGTGGCGCGGCATCTAAATAAAAGTTTAATTTTTTATTCTAAAGTTGTTGTCCTCGCACTCTGTTTTTGGTTCTATTGCAATACTTACTCAGTACGCATTGACGATGCGACAATAAACAGGCCCATAGTATTACAAAACATACACCGTTTCGCGGTTTCGAAACAGTTTGGAAACCTCACACTGTACGGTTTCAGTTGTTCCGAAACCGTCAGATGTTTAGTTTTCCCATCTCTAGACATGATACAGAACTGAAAATAATGCCATGGTTTGAAATTCGGTTTGTTTAGCGACGCAGTTTCCGAATTTCAGAAGAAATGACGTTAAATTCGTGAAAATATGACTCAATTCGCATGATACTGGACAGATAACAATACCGAAATACCAAATCTAAAGTAAAAATCAGTGCAACCTCTTAGTTTTACAATGCACTGAACACTTACTATTTAAACACTGCATACAGAATACATGGAATACTGGGAGAAAGGGCCAGATAGCAATTGCGACGCAGGATATGAAGTGACAGCTATATATGTGGTGTCGCACAAGTACAAAGTGCGCGCCACTTACTTTCGCCGCGCGCCGCCATGCACGCACGGCGCGGCGTTCTCAGGACGACAGCCACGAGCGCCCTCTGCGACAACTCCGCTCGTGGCCACCACTGAAGGACATCGTTCACTTCGCACTTCGGACTGAGATAGCAACGAGTTAGGACCTTCGTAATCCGATAGGCACGAGTGAAGACTTTGCTATTGTACCGGCACTAGGCAGGCCTCTAACAACTATGTATCAACATTCTGCAGTACTATATAAAAGTTAAGTATTGTTACATTCTGTGCAAAATATATCTCTTTCTAATTTACTCTAGTGTTTGTAGTTTCTGGCTGCTCTCCTCCGTACCTGCACCGGCGTGCTGTCTTGTTACTGTGTCGGTCTCGTTCCACTCGGCCACCGACACCTACGACGAGGCTGGGACACAAAAGCGGCGACGAAGTTGGGACACAAAAGTGGCGACGAGGATGGGATACAAAAATATACATACCTTGCAGTCACTTCGTATTCTATAAGATGCTGCTGAAATGTGTGCAGCCATGGTAAATAACTGAAAACCTCAAAATGTGGGGCATCATCTAGACCTCCGGCCATCCAGATTTAGGTTTTCCGTGATTTCCCTAAATGACTCCAGGGAAATGCGGGGATGGTTCTTTTCTATGGGCACGGCCGATTTCCTTCCTTATCCTTACCCAAAACTCCGAGCGTAAGCTTCGTCTCTAATGACCACGCTGTCGACGTGACATTATACCCTAAGCTTCCTTCTTCCAACCAATTTTATTTTATATTTCAGTTACACTGTTGTGAGGAAAGTAAGATTTCCACATCAGACACAACATTATGACCACCTCCGCGATAGCCTCTATTTTCACTTTTGGCGAGGATAACAGCCGTGTTTGGCATGGCGTCAATCAGGCCTCTTCACTGCAGTGATTTGGCACCGTATCTGCACACCCAATTTCGATAACTCGGACAGAATTTGGGACCTAAGTGAAGAATATAACAATTGTAATGGAACAAAGCTTGCGATCAAACCCTGAAGAGCGCTTGACTGTCGACCGACCGCCAAGTCGTCCTCGTCAGTGTGCCTTCATCAGATGCGGTCCTGAGGGACAGTCAGCACAGCGCACCACCTGCTGTTGATGGCATTCACAGTTTGTAGCCACTACCTGTCAAACGCGATAGGAGGTGAACAGGCAAATCCAGGCTGGGCACATGCCACATCAATCCTCCCAGCGCGGACAGATTCCTGCCGGTGCTGGGAATCGAACATCGAACCCGGCCTCCTAGCATGACGGTTTGTCTTACCAGTTGAGGAGCTACTATGATTTGTGATGTAGCGGCTCGGAACCCTTTTAATGTCGAGACGGCAGGAGTGCGCTGTTCTGACCACATGTCCATCCATACCGCATCAGATGATGGTTTACTGTTTGAAGGTGACAGAGTTCAATAGAAAAAAAAAAAAAAAACCGCGGTCTTCAGGACCTCACCACCGAGTTTAGTTGATATTCTTTTATTTTACTCGTCATAATATGTAATTAGGCTCTAATCTCTGTTCATGTTATTTGGCATATGACATCGTCTGTTCTTTGGCTTCAAATAAATGGCCTGAAATAAAAATTAGGACATCGATTTATAGGTTTCCAATTCACTCACTTATTATTGTAACAGTGAGTATGAAGTACGTAAAATGCTTACGTATACAGATCAGTAGCGGTACTGATATATTAGGATTTGAAATTGGATAGTTCTGACTTGTTTGTCAGTTTTGATGTAGTGTCCTTATTCACCATTCAGACTTATTGGCAAGAACTTTGACAAAGAGATTTCAGGTTTGTTCAAACATGTCATGACCTAGACATATTTTTTACTCAATAATGAGTTCTTTGAACAAACATGGGTAGTCTCTTGTCCCCTTTGTTGGCCAATATCTTTATGGAGGAATTCGAGTAAAAGGTGCTTGAATCTGCCAGATTGAAGCCCACAGAGTTCTGAAGTTATGTTGATGACACATTTGTCCTCACAGTGAAAATAAGTTACAAGAATTTTTAAACCACCTGAATTCCCTCCATACCCAAATCCAGTTTACAATGGAAGTCGAAAAAGAGGGATGCCTTCCATTTCTGGATGTAATGGTACGACGCAAACTTATTTATACTGACATGCAAATAACTGCCATCATCCATCCCAGATGATGAGTGTTCTTAGAACACTGATCCATAGAGGACACGTCATTGCTAATGAGAGCAGTCTGCAGGACGAGCTTCTACACCTGAAGAGAGCAAACGGGTACTCTCCACAGCAGATAATAAGGCACTATGTATGAAGCGAACGGTACGTCTAAACAACACAGAAGATGATGCAGAAAGTTTTAAATCCATGGCTTTACTGCCATATGTTGGCAGCCTGTCGTCGAAATGCGGACGGATTATGAAAAAACAAAAAGTTAAAGTAATTTTTCACCCCCCCCCCCCCCCCAAAGACAGCAGCACTTTTGGGTTCTATCAAAGATGATTTGTAGTTCCGGAAGGCCGGGGTTTACAAGATCCCTTGTGAATGTGGCCTTTCGTATATAGGACAGACGACACGTAGAGTCGAGGAAAGATGCACGGAACACCAGAGATATACCCGTCTCTTACAACCTAATACATCGGCAGTGGCAGAGTACTGTATTGACACTAGACACTAGACACTCCATGACGTACGAAGACGTCAAAATTTTAGCCTCCACTTCTTCTTTCTGGGACTCTGAGGTGAAAGAAGTAACTGAAATTCGCTTGGGGACGAATTTAATTAACAGAGACAGCGGCTTCACTTTTGACACATTTTGGAATCCGGCACTTTCTTTAATAAATTTACAAAGATGCCGCCACAGCACAGATCATAACACATCGATATCTCTGCAATAATCGACCATGCAGCCGCAGAGATAATTTATACACACGTTTACTTCCTTGCCGCCGAGTAACGTCTTTGGCGCCTTTTTGTGTCTGTGGCCGCATGCGCAGTAGCGCGGCCAGCGCATTTATAAGCACGAAGCGCGTGCTGGAGCATCAGTCTTCGACTGTCTCTGAATATGGCTGAACGGTTCTCAGCCGAAATATTAGAAGATGTAAACTTTAAGCGGCTGCTCGTCCGAAAGTTCTTTGAACAATTATTGTCATACCCACTATCCCTCAAGTGTAAACGTTTACCTCAAACTGTTATCCTCTTTTAATTATTATTATTATTATTATTATTGACAGTGTTGGTTGGTAACGACTTCTGTAAACAAAATAACCCAGAGTGCCGTCAGGACTGCCCTCCTCTACCCAGGGCGGGCGCACGCCCAAGGGCCACCCCGTGCTTCATGCTTGCTGCCACGTTGCCGTCCCCCCTCCCCCCCACCCTCCCCACGGTATTTTTTTAAACAGTTGTGGAATTTTATTCAGACAAATCTGCAGGAAATTTCAGCAATCAATCTCAATTTCTGTTTTTACTTTTCAGATCTACCAAGGTTTCGGCCACTGAGTAACCATTCTCAAAGCTTTTAATATGTGCTTACATCTAAACCGTCACGTTGACAGTTACGTTCAGCATTACGGAATAGATGTAAATATAACTCAAGGCATTGAGAATAGCCACACTGTGCCCGAAATCTATGTAGGTCTAGAAAATAAAAACAAAAATTACGACTAATTGGTGAAATTCTCTCAGATTTGTACAAAACAGTCGCTGGGCACCAGCTCAAAAATCGAATCAAAATTGATTGAGGAAATCTAGGTACTTTTAATTAGCCTTATGAATTTACAAAAATGTTCAATTGTGTGTGAAATCTTAAGGGACATAACTGGTAAGGTTGAAAGACGACCGTCGGTCGTCTTCCATATATTTTCGTATAATTTCTGTAAAGTTATTTGATGTCGCTAGATTATCATTTTGTAAAAACTTAAACCCCACTCTTTTCAAGGCTTGAGGAATAGTATTTTTATTTCATGTGCTAATTATTGGTTAGTATTGCTAGGTTTTTCCTGTATTGTTATGTTAATAGTTTATTATTATATTAATTATTGTGGCATAAGTACGGCTTCTCCGCAACGCCACTGTCCCTGTGAGAATGTGCTGTTGTTGTACCTTTAAGTGTGTGTGAGTATCTATGGCTGTTTGATATGGGGAGTGATAGTTCGCTTTGCATCGTTCTCTCTGGATCAGAGTCCATAGCTGCTGAGGTGAGCAAAGAGGTTTCCACACCCTTTGGTAGCGCACTAGTTAGTGAACCTACACAAGCGCGAGTGTACTCGCTCTCTGTCCCCACCACCGCTTTTCAGGGATTTTCCGGTTTCCGGTCGTTCTCCCGCGGCCTGTAGGCCGCACGGCGGTTTACTCTCGGCTGGTCGTCTGGTAAGGTAAGGTTCGTTCTGCTCTTGTTTCTGGAGATGGTAGCGTTTCATTGACTAGCACGTTTAACTTTGATTCGTGAACTTACAATAATTTTTTGGAATATTTTCTCTGATAGTGTGCGAAAATGTGTTCTCGTTTTTCAATTCAGTGATTTCCAATAGATAACCGCAGTGTGTGTGATTCTAGTTGCAGTTTGTTAACGGCCTGATACGTTAAAACCTTTTGTGATCATGTGGCGGTGTATGAACTCTGTGTAAATACTTTCTAGCTTTGTGGGGCCCGATTTCTAATTTGGTGATATGTTCATTTTATACAGTGCATGTAAAATTCTTCTCATCGTTTCCTTCCGTGAGTGAAATGTGTACCACGAGGTTGGTTTCTACAACAAAGCCTTCAGCTTCCACTCTTGTTTGTTCCATGCCCATCAGGCAAGTAACTATGCGGGTATCCTTCTGATTTTCACCAATATTTCGCGATCTTCTCTCCCCGCCTATTTTGATGCAGCTGTTTCTTCTCCGATTTGTAGTGCGAACACTGCCTGTGTCTGTAATTCTCACTGAGCTTTGTACAACCTCCTTCAATAGCTTCCTTGTACAATTCTAAGCATCTATATGGGTTGCATGCTGTAATTCTTAATTTTACTTTTCCGACTCTGTAATTATTTCACTTTTTCGAGTTTTGGAGAATGGACTTCATCCGTCTCTGTAAGCGCTCCCTATCGCGTGTAGCTGCATGTCTTTCGTTTCTTCATGTAATTATAACATTTTTATGGGTTGCATGACGGAATTCTTATTTTTATTGTTCCGACTTTGTAATTGTTTCATTTTTGTGGTTTCCTCAGACAGGACCTCATCCGACTCTGTAATCGCCTCCTATCGCGTGTAGCTGCATTTCATTCGCTTACTTATATAATTCTAAACATTTCTATGGGTTGCATGCAGTAGTTAATTTTCTTTATTTTGTATAATGAATCCGACATTGAACCACTTCACCTTCAGTGGAGTGCGTTCATGTAAAGTAGCCGTGTGTCACCGTTAGCGTATTTGCTCGCTGTCCAATACAGATTTAATGTAACATGCTATACACACGCACCATCTTAAAACAGGCACGACAGACCAGAGCCAGATTCAAAGTGTTTGTATATAGTGTTTTGTGCTACCTCTGTCTTGGTGAATTTCTCCTACGATAGCGGCGCCTTCTTCCGCCTCGTCTCAGCACGCTGTTTTCGGTGAGTTTCGCTGTGGCATTGAGTGTGTGTGCGAGAATGAATGTTGTTTTTGAATCCTTCCCCCAGTAGCATTTAATCATATATAATTTAGACTGGGCACCGTCCGCATTAATTCATGGAAGAGGTGCATTATTATTATATTAACAAAATTGGTTCCCCATTTTGCTTGTTTTTATCTGAATAAACAAGTTTAAGTTCAGCATAACCCGTAGGTTGCCTATAAATTGTAGTTTTAGAGCAACTTCCCTCTTTTATTTAATATTGTTTCACAAGTACTGAATATAAGATCGAATGCTAATTTTCATAAGTGTAAATTCCTTTTTTCAGGTAATTGAAACGAGTCAGTTCTCAGTTTGGGCCAGGGAACAAGGCTTCGTAGCAGGGGGTAACCAATAGTTCACACGGACCTTATTTGCTAATTTTAGTGACAAAGCATGGCTCTTGTTAAGTACAGTGGTCGACTTTTAAGGTCATCAGTCCCTAAACCTACACACTACTCAACCTAAATTATCATAAGAACAAACACACACACACACACACACACACACACACACACACACACACACACACACACACATGCCTGAGGGAGGACTCGAACCTCGGCAGAGACCAGCCGCATAGTCCCTGACCGCAGCACCTTAGACCGCTCGGCTAAGGTAAATAAACATTTTTCTATGTTTGTGAACAGATAATGTATTCAACGGAAAATAGTATATAGTAAATAAATGTTGGCAAAGCGATAGTGTGCGCGTAGCATTGCCAAACAAAACTGCCGGTCAGAGTTCAGTTGTTGATTATGCAGGCGGAGACAGGTGCCTCACGGCTCTAATTCAAAACGTCCGGCTGGCACTCAGAGGCGGGTAACAAAAGTTTAAAAAACATATGTCGACACCCAACTTATGCCAGGCTTACTACCGATGTCTTTATCCGTTGTAATTACTCGCTGCGTATTTACCCATTCGGAATTCTTCTAGCCATTGTAGGTGTTGGACATGTTTGACTGTACTAATGTTCAACGATTTTTTTTCCATAATGCGGGAAGAATAAAACACTCGGAAACTATCACCGAAGAGCTTAACAAAATTGCTTCAGGCTTAACACACAATCGCAGTATTGAATATTGCATTCGAATTTCCAAATTAGATATCGACTTCTGCAAAATGTGCTGTGAGTAAAGGCACGGCGGTAACAGGCTGGCGGCGTTCCACTCAGAAGAATACTGGTCGGCCGTGTTCGACACACTGCTGCCCCTTCTCTGTTCCTCCGACGTAAACACGACGCTGCTGCCACAGTGGTGAGCAATAAATTAGTCCTCACAAAAAATGTTCAAATGTCTGGAGAGCTTACGGGACATCAGTTCCTACACTTAAAAACTACTTATGAACTAGCTTATACTAAAGACTCCGAATTAGTCCTCCTCCCTCCCCTTGTTCAACAGGGGCGGCCGGCAGGTAGTCGAGACATCATGCCACAAAATAAATAAATAAATAAATAAATGAAAGGAAGTGCCACCATGTGCGGCCGCACGTTTCGTATCGCACGTGCCTTGCGCCGGCCCTGCCGTCACCATCCTGTCTGGAAGCAATAGACATCTGTTTTCATCCTTCTCCCTTGTGAAGCAAGCGTCATCGCATTCGCTGTCAAGATGCAACAGGATTCTTCTCAATTTTCTTCGCGACGTGCTCATATTACAAATTCCTAAATATTGTGATTTGAGGCGCGCAGTTTCTTCGAGTTCTCTGTTTCAGTGTTTGATGCCTGCCTCCTTTGGGAGGGATCCAACGTAGGCTGCGACTACCTCCTCATAGAAAAGATAGCCACATAGCCAGAGCACTCGTATGGAAACAGCAATACTGTGAAACCTAATATAACTACCTATCACGATCGAATACGACTGTGATGAAATATTCAAAAAAAAAAAAAAAAAAAAGTTCAAATGTTTGTATAGTCTATGGGACTTAACTACGGGGTCATCAGTTCCTAAACTTACAAACTACTTACGAACTAGGAGGACACAAATATCCATGCCAGAGGGGGGATTCGAACTCCTGACTGTAGTGGCCGTGCAGACCGTGACAGGAGCGCCTCAGTCCCCTCGGCCACCGCGGCCGGCATGAAATGTTCTATGAACAAGTTAGTCACGCATCTGGCACTGCAAGCCGTTGAAACTCACATACACTCACCACCACCAGAACATGTACAAAATATTTCCCCTAAAAGTGACCAGTGCGAAACTCGTCAAAACATTTTACGACGCCACATTCCCACAGAGGATTTCCTCGATCGAAATATCTTCGTATATACCTACACTCTCCAAGCCACGTATCGCTGTGTGTCGGCCGGTATTTTGTATAGCACTGCCACTCGTTACTTTCACTGATAGTGTTGCATTATTTAACGAAAAAAAGGAAGATCGTAGAGAGCCTTAGTGTGCGATGAAATGTTTCAATTTTTTTAATAATAATTCTCTATCTCTCTTTTACAGCTCCATTATATGTTACAAAATATTATACCCTCAATTACATCACAATAGCGTTTATTATGGAATATAAGTACTTATGTGGAAAACATGTAGTTGTTCATGCAAGGGATTAGTACACATCACATCACTCAATATCGAGCAATCGATGTGTTTGCAAAAGATTAGAATGCGCGTAGAAAAATGTGTTTGCTCTGTTTAAATTAAAGCATGCTACCTATTCATAACGAAAATTTCACTGTTGTGTCCTGAATGCAGACGCTTGTCATTAGTCAAACAGAAATATGAGGACAAATGAAGCAAGAGTAATGGGGCAGTAATTGGTGGCCTGCACACCAACTGCTGCTTAAGGGCGGCGCAAGTGTGCAACGTCATTTAATGGATAGAAAGAACAGCAAATTGTCTGTACTGCTTCAGCAGATTACTTTGTCTTTAACAAGCAGTAGAGAAATAGCAACGAGATCTCTCTGTGTTACCACTCAGGAAGGCGGGAGAACATTATTATATTGTTCCTATTACTGTGCAGATGCCGTCTTAACCATCGCGCTTGCATCCATCCTATGGATACGGAAGTTCAACTACAGTCTGTTCAGATTGATATAATCTGTGATGCTTTAAATACTACTATGTTCTCACGAGACGCCAGGGGCGTGTTAGGGGGCGGGCAGGGGACGCAACCCTCTTCAAATGTTCCAATGTTTGTAGAACTTAGGGGTTTTAACTACGGGGTCATCAGTCCCTAAACCTACAAACTACTTATGAACTAGCCAAGACTAAAGACGGCACATATATCCATGCCCGAGGGGGTGATTCTTACCCCAGATCGTAGTGGCCGTGCAGAACGTGACTGGCGCGCCGCAAATCGCGCGGCCACCGAAACTGGTTCGCAACCCTCTTCCCCCATAGATATATCCAATATTAGTCACATAATCATAATAAAAAACTAAAAAACTGTAAACCCGTTGCTTTCTGATTTCGCTCTGGTATATTCAAACCTCTTGTGATCATGTGGCGGTGTACGAACTCTGAGTAAATTCCTTCTAGCCTCGTGGGGCCCGATTTCTAACAGACGATATGTTCATTTTTGTACAGTGCATGTATAATTTTTCTTATCATTTCCTTCAATGAGTGATATGTGTTCCGCGTGGTTGGTTCTTAGAACAAAGCCTTCAGCTTCCACTATTGTTTGTTCCATGCCCATCAGGCAAGTAACTATGCGTGTATCCTTCTGATTTCCACTAACATTTCGTGATCGTCTCTCCCCACCTATTTTAATTTTGCTGTTTCTTCTCCTAACTTGTAGTATGCACTCAGTCTTGTCAGTAATTCTCTTCGAGCTTTGTACAACCTCCTTCAATAACTTGCTATGTATTTCTAAGGGTTGCATGCCGTAGTTTTCATTCTCATTTTCTGTCTTTGTAATTATTTCACTTTTCTGTTTTTTTGGGACTGGACTTCATCCGTCTTTGTAATCGCTGCCTATCGCGTGTAGCTGCATTTCATTCGCTTCCTTATCTAATTCTAAACATTTCTATGGGTTGCATGTCGTAGTGTTTTTGTTATTTTCCGACTTTCTAATTATTTCACTTTTCCGGGTTTTGAGACTGGACTTCTTCCGTCTCTGTGAACGCTCCCAATCGCATGTTGCTGCATTTCAGTAGCTTCGTTATGAAGTTCTACGCAGCCTAGGGGTTGCATGCCGTAGTTAATTTTCTTTATTTATCGGAAATTGAATTGAAACATTTTTCTCGGTTCTCGGAACCTCGTGGGTCTGAACTCCGATTTCAGGGGTTTGCAGCTTCATTCACGCCACTTCATTTATGGCCCAACGGAACTTAAACATAAAAAATTGCATCTGAACTTGTTCTCAGCACTGGTGAAAAACAATATGAAATGGGGAAGGTGCTCGAAAACTACAATTTATACGCAAGTTAAAATTATACTGATCTTATCTTGTTTTTTCAGGTAGAACGCAAGCAAAATGGGGAACCAGTTTTGTTAATACAACAAAACTGCATCTCACTTACATGAGCTAATACTCGCGATGCCCAGCATTGAATTTAACATAAATTAAACAGAACATAACGCAACTGGGGGGGGGGGGGGGGGGGCAGGATTTACAAACAGCAGTCACTCGCTCACACACACGCAGTGCAAAAATGTTCAAATGTTTGTTAAGCTTATGGGACTCAACTACTGGGTCATCAGTCCCTAAACTTACAAACTACTTACGAACTAGGACGGCACAAATATCCATGCCCGAGGGGGGATTCGAATCCCCGACCGTAGTGGCCGTGCTGACCGTGACTGGAGTGCCTCAGTCACCTCGGCCACCGCGGGGGGCACGCAGTGCAACAGCGAAACTCACCAAAATCAGCGTGCTGGAACGAGGCAGAAGCATTCGCCGCTATCGTAGGCGAAATTCAGCAAACCCAGCATAAATCAATTGATGATGCCATCAATAAGGCCCTTAACTTGGTATACCAGACAGAAAACAAGTACGTGATGTCTATTATGATCGATATCTCAGGTGCATTCGATAATTTGTGGTGGCCGGCCTTGTTTGCACGTTTGAGACAACTACAAGTGCCAGCAGCTTTATATTACAGCTTACGAGACTATTGTACAGGTAGAGTTGTCGAGTGGTGCGCGGGAGACCGAAAAGTAATTAAACGTATTACCAAAGGATGCCCACAAGGCTCCATTTGTGGTCCCATCTTTTGGGACATCACAATTGAACCCTTGCTTGAATTAGTAGATGCCAACGAGAATGTCGACGGAATTGTGGCCTATACCGATGATCTGCTGGTGGTAGTGTCAGCTAACTCAAGGTTAAAACTAGAAGAAAGGGCAAACAACATACTACACGAGATGGCCAGTTGGTGTGCCCAAACCAAAATGTCGATCGCACCACATCTTACTCAAAGGCGGGCTTATGAGAAACCCATCAATAAAGTTAGGAACCAAGAACATAGCCAGGAAGAAGTCGACTAGATATCTCGGAATAATAATTGATGAAAAACTCTCCTTTAAAGAACATATAGAAAAAACAGCAGATAAGGCTGAAAAGATATTACATAAGATAGCCAGAATAAACACCACCGAATACAGATTGCCGCTAACGTATATGAAGATCTATCACTGTGCCATATTTGAATCGGTCATTTCCTTTGCAGCTAGTCCGTGGGCGCATAAACTGCGATTGATTTCGAACAGGATTGTGGTGAGACGCAGACAGAGAGGAGTACTCTTACGGTTATCTGGTGCTTTCGGCACTGTATCCCTGAAAGCCCTATGTGTGGTCATGGGCATATACCCAATAGATATAACTATCAGATATCGAGCTGCAAGATACTGGCTGAAGAAAGGTGACAAGGATAAGGTAACTGAGATAATTGGGGAAGAAATTCTGGATGGTCACCATCTAAATACTTGGCGCATTAGTACCTGGCAAAAAGAGTGGGATGAGATCGACAAGGGACGTAGGGTATAAGAGAAAGACTATCTCTGAAGTGTATTAATCCTAGCCGAGGGATGATACACTTCATGGACCATACCCAGCGCACCTACATAGAATGAACCTAAGGCCAAGTCAAATATGTCGGTAGGTGATGTAGGAACCCCGGAACACACAGTAATAAATTGCACAGCGCTCTCACAAGTAAGGCACCTGGAAATGGATCACAACAACATCTACAATTCCATTAGAAATCAGGATGCGTGGAACGAACTTAACGAAACTGCAGACAAGATATCAAGGAAACTTCAAGAAGAATATGCCACAGAAAGACCCAGAGTACGAATTAATAGATCGCAGGTGCATACAGATTATAACAGCAGTGATGAAGAAACCGGTAGTACTGCAGATTATGATACAGATACTGAAGGAGATACAAGTATAGGCCTTGGAATGGAGGAAATGTAACTACATTGTGAATCCTCTTGTACCCAAATTCAATGCCCTAGCAGCATCACTTGGTTGTTGTTTCTTACTTTAATTAAAATTATTCTTATACACACCTAGTAACTCTAATTATGTAAATAACATAAAAGTTGTTGCGTGAAACAGTTGTTTCCCGTTCTCATACTTATTGTCCTAATGATGTAACTTCCGATCTTCTATGAGTTATGTTGGTATTATACTTCTCAGATACTAAATATCATGAGAAATGTCATCCTGTACATCTAAACATAACATATGAATTATGATTGTTAAAATATGCTACTGTTAGAATTAAGTTCTGTACTCTATCTTTTATGTGTTTAGGAACTAAGGTTTTAATAGCTACTAGTAGTTTGTCTAGAAGAAATTAATATATATATATATATATATATATATATATATATATATATATATATACTCATAACAGTTAAAATTGAACATTTATCAACTTACTACTGATTGTATTTGAAGTGATATTACCATTTTTACACATTTTGTATTTCTAATGTATTTTAATCTACTTCATTGTAAGAAATTTAATTAAACTGGTATTATGTTGTAATTCTACATATAGGTTAGTTGCACGGAATACATTTTAGATCAGAGTCGTAAATTTCCATGGTTCTGGCAGGCGGTGTGTCTGGCTGTTTCCTGTTGTAAAGAAGTGTACCTTTATGTTTGTGTAGCTAAAATTTTTAAATTATACTTTTTACGTGATTAGTATATTTTGTTTGTTATTTATTTACAAAAAGATACATGGAAAATAGGAAAAATTCAAATCAAAATTGTAGCCTCTATGTTTCCAGTTAAGTAATGTATCTCTTTTCTTATAATGAAGAAAACCTTTATGTTAATGTAGATAAATGTTAAATTATATTTCTTATATTATCAAGTAAATTTTGTATGCAATGAATTTTATATAATTAACCATGTTACAATTCAATGATTCTTATACAATTGTAAACATATATATTTCTTTATTATTGTAATTAATTTAATCAAAGTATACAGTAGCTGCTGTGTACATACGGCAGACTTCTCACAACACAGTTCCACCTCCACGGGGTGGGACACGGGCAACGGCGCACTGGTCCTCTATACCAAATGTCTAGACGACTGGTGTGGCGGCTAACAGAACGTTGAGGAAGACCGACCCGCTATATTACACAGGCAGCGGGTTCATAATCGCAGGCAGCAGTGAAAAAAAAAAAAAAACCGAGTGTACCACACAACACAATATACAATAGAACAGCGAAGATGGCTCTGGTCTGTCATGCCTGATTTGGAATAGTGCGTGATTATAGCAAGGTTAAGTAGCGTTTAGATTAGACCGCGCGATAGACGGCTATGATACATGATGTCACTCCACTGAAGGTGAAGTAGTTAAAAATTAGAGTTCATTACACAAAATCACGGCGGACTCTCAAGTTGCAATCTGAGAGTAAACTAGGCACCTGAATTCAGGTGACTAGTTGCAAACCCCTGTAGTCAGAGTTCGGACCAACGAGGTACCGAGAAACGAAAAAAATTATGAATTCAATTTCCGAAAAATGAAGAAAATTAACTACGGCCTGCAGCCCCTAGAACTGCGTAGAATTTCATAAGGAAGCAACTGAAATGCAGCAACATACGACTGGGAGCTTTCACAGAAGCGGAAGAAGTCCAGTGTCAAAACCTGGAAAAGTGAAATAAAGTGAAAAGTCGGGAAATATAATTAAAAAGTACGGCATGCTACTCAGAGAAATATTTAGAATTACATAAGGAAGCGAATGAAATGCAGCTACATGCGATAGGCAGCGATTACTGAGACGGATGAAGTCCATTCTGAAAAAAAAAAAAAAACCAGAAAAGTGAAATAACCCTTAGTAATATATAGAATTTCATAAGCAAGGAATGTTAAGTTCATTATAATTTTGACTCGCCTATAAATTGTAGTTTTGGAACACCTCCCCCTTTTATTTAATATTGTATTTCACCAGTGCTGAGAACAAAGCCAGATGCAATTTTTTATGTTTAAGTTCCGTTGCGCCATAAATGTTTTTCTTCAGCCACCTTTATGAAATAACTTTAATTGTGGTGGCTTGTTTCTTAGTGTCTGTGTGTAATATCGTGTGAGCTGCTATGTATATTGGCCACTGTTTCGTTAACCTCCTGTTATTAGAGTAATTCGAACCAAGTCAGTTCTGAATTTGGTCTAGGGATAAAGGTTTTGCAGCAGGGAGTAGCCAGTAGTTCACACGGAACTTTTTCTAATTTTACTACTAAAATTAAGTTTTAATGTACCAGAAAACTCTCATCTGGGTACCTCCTACCAGAGTTAAGCCTTTATCCCGTACAGCGGCCTAGTTTACATTCAACCAGCAGGATCTACGATGGTGAGTCAGTGAGTCAGTCGCAGTCTGAGCTGGCCTCGCCAGGACTGCGCGCGGCGCGGCGGCGACCGCCCGCTTGTGGTGGCAGCAGTCCGAGGAGCCGGAGTGCCACTAATAGCGTGCGAACGCTGCCACAAATGTCTCTAGCGTGCACGCTTTTAAGGCCTTCTCGAACGATTGCACGAGTGTTTAAATTTAAAGGTGAAATCAGCAGAAAAAAACAGTCATATAAACGCAGTTTGCGGCGTATTTACTGACTAACTCGCGTATTTCAGTTCGCATTTAGCTGGCATAGTAACGAGTATTTATTGGTATCAGCGGCGGACCTGTCTGTCGTGCAACAGGGCGACAGGAAAATACAAGACGAAGGAATATTGTCAAGCGGGAACCGTCGCTATATGACTATTGATTTGTTATTATCAATGTTTTTTCGTTGTGTACGATTCGCCATTTATTCCTTATTATTTGGAAATTTTCGCACTAGAGAGACAAATGCCAATTCTTGGTCCCCAATTACTATTTTTACGTTGGTAAGCTAAAAGTTCCAGTGAACTTTCATTTTAGACCTCCTGTATGCACACCCGATCCGTACTAAAACAACGGAAATTGTTAATGAATATTCACGTTCTGTATTTCGGTAACGCTGATTTCGTGATACGGACCCGCTGTAGTTTTATCAATGTTGTGGAGTAGTGGCGGTGGGCGAAGCGAGAGCTGACACTCAAACGTCGATTAAAGCGGCCCGTTTGTCTCAACAGCGGCGCGCGGCACCTGAAGGCGATTACCAGTTCCGAAATGCAATCAACCGGCCACTCCCTGGGGACGACACACGTGGAGGTAGACGGACGAATCCGGCCCTAATGAGATCTGCGCTCCGAGCTTTCAGCCGTGCAACACACACACACACACACACACACACACACATGCTACAACCCGCAACCAGTGGCGGATCCAAGGGGAGGGTCATGGGGTCTTGACAAACACCCCTTCCCCCCACCCCCAGGCAAAAAATTGCTTCTATTTTGCTGAAACCTTTTTGTTTCTTCATACGAATGGTGTATGAAAAAATAAGGGACTTATTTATTTTTTTGAAATAATTTCATTTATTTTTCTTCATTCCATTAATCACTTCAAATATACACAGTACACATTATTCACTTATGATAACGCCTTTTCGAACGTCCCCTCTTTCCACATAGGAGACTGAAATAATCAGCGTTCTTCTTCTTAATAAAATCACATAGCCACTGTTAACACAGCAAATTCCTGTCCTGGTGCTAGATTTCACAGTGTACACATTATAACATTATCAAAGATACTATTATAGTTTTTAAATTGACTGCATGGCAGTTTATGTTTGTAATGTTTTGGACACGTATTTTACGAAAACAGTTTTCTTCACAGAATTTCAGTTTATTATTATGCTGGAAACGTGTGGTATTTTTTGAAAACTGGACGATGAACCCCCCACCCATACCTTCCTTTTGTGTTATTTACTGGCGTAAAGAAATTATTTGGTGTTATAACAATTATTATTACATAAAAATGTCACATATTATTGGAACAATCGGTTTAAAATCATTGTACTAACATTATTAACTTCACCATTATGGAAATCGTACACGCATAATACTTTGAAAGTGAGCTCATCGCCGAGCAGTATTTTTGCAGGTAGGATGTGACCTGTGACCCCCTCCAGAATCGAACCCAAGATCCGCCCCTGCGTCCGCACTCACCGTGAAGCAGGAAAATGCGCATGTTGCTGTACGAACATCTTACGGGGTTTCCAGCTATTTCAATACCTACGTCTTTGCACATTTTTACGATGGAGATTTTCAGGTATCAAGAGAAGAATAAGTTTTTCACTTCACTGAAATGCTTTCCCTACTTGCAATCTCAAAGCCATCTTTCTGTCTGAACAAGAGTGGGACGGAAGAGAGACAGAGACAGATTTATTTTGTAACCCACGGATGATACGTGCTCTTTAGCAACTGAAAAATGCTGCTGCCTTGGCACAAGAAACGGGAATATGTTCCTGTTGAAAAGACTGTGACAGAAGAGCGAGAAATCAGCTGCGCCAGACATTATTCCGCACTCATCACAAAAATTTTTTCAAGCACGTGTATTCGCGAAAACTGGTTAAATCATTTGAACCAGTCTCTCGTGGTAATGAAATTTACACACACGCCATTCTTCTTTCGCTGCTATGTCTACACATGTCTTCCACTTCCTCCTATTTCTCCTAATAACATTTTATCCTGGATGCCTCTACCATTATCACTCTCGTCATCTCTCTCTCTTCAACTTTCTTAACACTGTATTTGCCTGCATACCACTGTCTATGTCCAATTCTTTTTCTCTCACATCTCACTATTTCTCCAACCGGTTAATGTGCAGTTTATGAATCCGCAACTGGTGCTTGACATGTAAATGTTGGCAATGGCGCAATGGATGCAGCCAATCAGGAAACGCGTTCGGGCGGCCAAAAAGAAACATCAGTAGTGTTCATGGTATGTAAACCTGTAGTAGTTACGAGGATAATTAATATACTCACTGGACAAGGGTACATCAAGAACCTGTTAACTATACGTATCTGTTTCATGGTGGGTACAAAGAATTATTCCCCTCGATTTCTGTCAATGGGTTTTGAAACAGTGTGCACCTAAACTGTTCACCATGAAATAAATAATTACTGCTGTTCCTGCGCTATGGTTGACAGGTTCTTGATGTACTTTTACCACTGATGAAATTAATTATCGTCGTCAGTACTACATTTAAATGGTCGGTTGTTCCGTATATCACTCCGTCACATATATATACTAAGATGCCTTTTGGACCGTGAACAGGGGCTACTTGAAGACATGACAATTCATGTTTGTGCTATTTTTATTACAGATATATGAGACCATCTTTAGTTTTTTTAATGGAACCCTATGTTAAATTTTAGCGTAATATGATGAGCTTAAAAAAGACGGTTTCACATATGTGAGTATTTACGCGAATAGTTTTTGATGCACAGATATGTTCCTGTATCTATTCGTCCTTGGAACCTTCATTGTTTGTGCAATGACGGACTCGAGCCGTTTACCGTGTAGTTTATACAATAGGAAAGGTCGCATTGGACAGTGCCGCTTCCAAGGCCGAATACGAAAGGAGAATATATATCTGTGTCTAAAAAAGTATTCGCCTAAATATTACGATATGTACATACTTGAAAAGACTTATTAAGCCCATCATATTACGCTAAAATTTAACATAGGGTACCATTAAAAATAACAGAGATGGCCTCATATATATGTAATAAAAGCAAGAACTTAAAATGTGATGCAATCAAGTATCCCCTGTCCCTGCAATTCACTGTCTAAACGGCACTTTTGTATATATATTTAGGTTGGGGAGATACAAGGGGTGTTATGACTTAGCTATCAATGTATACACTACTGGCTATTAAAATTGCTACACCAAGAAGAAATGCAGATGATAAACGGGTATTCATTAGACACATTTATTATACTAGAACTGACATGTGCTTAAATTTTCACGCAATTTGGGTGCATAGCTGCGAAGAATTCAGTAGCAAGAACAACCACCTGTGGCAGTAATAGCGGCCTGGCCTGGGCATAGGGACTGATGACCCCGTAGTTAAGTCCCATAAGTTGTACAAACTTTTGAACACATTTGGCCTGGGCATTGAGTCAAACAGAGCTTGGATCGCGATGCAGCATCAACACGATACCACTGTTCATCAAGAGAAGTGACTGGCATATAGTGACGACCCAGTTCAAATGTCTGTAAATCTATCGGAACAAACTGCGTGGTCATCAGTCCGTAGCTTACAAACTACTTAAACCTAGGTAAACTAACCTACGGACAAACACACACACCCATGCCCCAGGGAGGACTCGAACCTCCACGGCGAGAAACCGCGCGCTCCGCAGCGAGGTGCTTTAGACCGCTCGGCTACTCCATCGCTGCCGACGACCCAGTTGCTTGGCCACCATTTACCAGCCGTTTTCCATTTGTGACAGATGTGGAGAATGTGCTGGCCGGGGCAGCAGTACAACATTTTCCGTATCCAGAAAGGCCCGTACAGGACCTGCAACATGCGGTCGTGCATTATGCAGTTGAAGCGTGGGGTTTCGCAGAGATCGAATGAAGCGTAGAGCCACGGGTTGTAACATATCTGAATTGTAACGGCCACTGTTCAAAGTGCCGTCGATGCGAACAAGAGATGACCGAGACGTGTAACCGATGGCACCTCATACCATAACGCCGGGTAATACGCCAGTATGGCTATGGCGAACACACGCTTCCAATGTGCGTTCACCGCGTTGTCGACAAACACGGATGCGCGATCAACTTCAGAACCTCGATTCACCCGAAAAAAAAAAAAAAAAAAAAAAAAAAAAAAAAAAAAAAAAAAAGGAAAAAAAAAAAAAAAGAATGACGTTTAGCTAGACGTGCACCCAGGTTCGTCGTTGCGTACACCATCACTGGCGCTCCTGTCTGTGATGCAGCGCCAAGGGTAACCGCTGCCATGGTCTCCGAGCTGATAGTGCATGCTGCTGCAAACGTCGTCGAACTGTTCGTGCAGATGATTGTTGTCTTACAAACGTCCCCATATGTTGACTCAGGGATCGAGACGTGGCTGCATGATCCTGTGATATCGACTGCGAGTGATACTATGCCACTGCCACCCAGCACGGCGTTCCGTATTGCCCTCCTGAACCCACCGATTCCATTTTTTGCTAACAGTCGTTGGATCGCGAGCAGCAATGTTCGAGCTTTATAAAAGTCTGAAACGTGATGGTACGCATTTCTCCTCCTTACAATGTTCTTCCACCTACGCTCACTGGAGCACCTTATCATGATTTCATACGGGATACTCTACCTGTGCTGCTTGAACATGTGCCTTTACAAGTACGGCACAACATGTGGTTCATGCACGATCGAGGTCCTGCACATTTCAGTCGACGTATTCACACGCTTCTCAGATTCGGTGATCGATGGATTGGTAGAGGCGGAGCTATTCCATGGCCTCCGCGCTCTCCTGACCTCAACCCTCTTGACTTTCATTTGTGGGGCATTTGAAAGCTCGGTGTCTGCGCAACCCCGGTACCAAATGTAGAGACTCTTCGTGCTCGTATTGTGGACGGCTGTGATACAATACGCCATTCTCCAGGGCTGCATTAGCGCATCAGGGATTCAATGCGATGGAGGGTGGATGCATGTATCCTCGCTCAGGGAGGACATTTTGAACATATCCTGTAACAAAGTGTTTGAAGTCAGGCTGGTACGTTCTGTTGCTGTGTGTTTCCATTCCATGATTACTGTGATTTGAAGAGAAGTAATAAAATGGAAAATAAAATAAAAAGTAATTAAATGTTTCCGCATACATGTCCACATAACATATTTTCTTTCTTTGTGTGTGATTAATGTTTCCTGAAAGCTTGGCCGTCCCTTTTTGTAACACACTGTATAGTGGGTTTAGTGATGTACGGTGGCAAGATGAACAGGATTTCCGTTCCGGTGAGTACATTGTTATAAATACAAAATCAGTTGGGAATAATGGGTAAGAAAATATGAATGGAGATAAACCAGTATGATAGCTCTAATGAATGCATTATTGTAGCTAAGTTAGACACGAAGCCAAAACCTGCCATCTACTCCACACGATTCTTTAGGGTAATATAATCGCGTTGTCAATCTGTTAAATGTTCGAACGTTTCGGCCGGTATTGCAAATGGCCTTCCTCACGCAGATGAATTCCATCCCAGTGACAGCAGCCGCCAGGCAGCCCTGGCAGCGACAGCTCGAGGTCCAGTCTCCCGAGTCGGCGGCTGCGTCGCGATGAACGACGGGAGGAGAAGCCAGCCGACGATGAGTGGCGTTCCTACAGCCAACAGAAGCGTGTGTTTACGCTTCTCGCTTTGTAAACAGTTCGGGGTAGCGGAAATAATTATTTTGTACGACTAACGTATTGCAAAAATTGCTTCAGGATCGTGTACCGAAAAAGTCCATTTAGAACCAGACACTATATGGTTGTAAGGGTTTGTTTTATGTAGTGGAAACTGAGCGCATTCATTCAGCAATATCTTTTATTGGTGACCCAGTAACAGTGAAAACCACCCAATTGAGAAAACTGTTACACCCATGTAGCAATAATAGTTTCTCGATTAACTTTTTTCCGTGTTTATTATTATCTCCAGCGACAAATTGTCCGTGTAGTCTCTAATTTATATTCTTGTATTCATTTCTTATTTGGTCATTCGTCCTCCCTTTTGTTCGTTATATAAATGGATAATTCCTTCATGCGAAACTCTTCTTTCAAATTAGATTACACTGTAGATCGTCAAAAACATGAAGCTGTTTTCTAGGACTGAGACTCGACTTTCGATTATATCTTTAGGCCTCCTCTAGAATTTTCTAGCATAGCTTTATTTCACGCCATTGAAAGTAACAGCAATTACAGTGTAACTCAAAACAATAATTTATGCCAATAACACACAATTGTTTACAAACCAAAAAACTTGTATACGCATATTTATTAGCTTTAAAATAAGACGTTTCAGCTTGGGGGGGGGGGGCGAAATGAAACATTTATTTTACAAACATTCACATATCGATTTCGTTCTAATGATGGAACATCATCAGCGCAGATAGCAAGTCATGATGACTCAGGTACTCTGCATAAAGTATTTACACAAGCGAACTACTCTAAGACTTCAAGAAGAATGTAACAGTTTCAGATCTAATGAATGCAGGCATAGGGAGATATGAGTATTACACAAGCGTCAGTTTACTCAGTCGTGGTTAAAAATACTAATACGAATTATTTACAGAAGAATGGAAAAACCAGTAAAATCTGTTCTCGAAGAAGATCAGTCAGGACTTGTAAGAAATGTAGCATCTTCTGAGGCATTACTGACACAGCAAAGAATCTAAAATAGTTGTTTAAGGAAACCAGACCTAGGTTACAGCATTTCAGCTCTAGAGAATGATTTTGACAATGTTTGACTGGAAGAATCTTCTCAGAATCTGATGGTAGCAGGGCTGAAATGTTGTTGTTGTTGTGGTCTTCAGTCCGGAGACTGGTTTGATGCAGCTCTCCACAATACCCTATCCTGAGCAAGCCTCTTCATCTCCACATAAGAGTGACAACCTACATCTGTCTGAATCTGCTTACTGTAACCATCTCTAGGTCTTCCCCTGAGATTTTTTCCCCATACACTTCCCTCCAATGCTAAATTCACAATTCCTTGATGTCTAGGAATGTGTCCTACCAATCTATCACTTCTTTTAGTCAAGGTATGCCAGAAATTTCTTTTCTCTCCAATTCTGTTCAATACCTCCTCATTAGTTAAGCGATCCACCCACCTAATCTTCAGCATTCTTCTGTAGCACCATATTTCAAAAGCCTCTATCCTCTTCCTGTCCGCACTGTTTATCGTCCATGTCTCACTCCCATACAAGGCAACAGTCCATACAAATGCCTTCAGAAAAGACTTCCTTAGGCTTAAATCAATATTCGATGTTAACAAATTTCTCTTTTTCAAGAACGCTTTTCTACCCATTGCCATTCTGCATTTTATATCCTCTGTACTGCGACAATAATTTGTTATTTTACTGCCCAAATAACAAAACTCATCTACCTCCTTTATTGCTTCGTTTCCCAATCTAATTCCTTCAGCATCACCTGATTTCCTTACACTGCACTCCATTACCCTAGTTTTGCTCTTGTTAATGTTCATCTTATATGCACCTTTCAGCACACTGTCCATTCCCTTCTACTGCTCTTCCAGGTCTTTTGCTGTCTCTGAGATTATTACAATAACGTCGGCAAAACTCAATGTTTTTAATTCTTCACCCTGAACTTTAATTCCTTCTCCAAATTCCTCCTTGCTTTCCTTTATAGCTTGCTCAATGTACAAATTGAATAACAATGGGGAAAGACTACAACCCTGTCTTACTCCCTTTCCAACCACTGCATCCCTTTCATGCCCTTCAACTCTGATAACCGCTGTCTGGTTTTTGTACAAGTTATAAATAACCTTACGTTCCCTATATTTTACTCCTGCTTGCTTCAGAACTTGAAAGAGTTTATTCCAATCAACATTGTCAAAAGCCTTCTCCAAATCTACAAAAGCTAGAAATGTAGGTTTGCCTTTTCTTAATCTATCTTCTAGGATAAGCCGTAACGTGAGTATTGCCTCCCGTGTTCCTACATTTCTCCTGAACCCAAACTGATCTTCCCCGAGGTCGGCTTCTACCACCTTTTCCATCCTTCTGTATATAATTCGTGTTAATATTTTGCAACCATGACTTATTAGACTGATGGTTCCGTAGTTTTCACACCTGTCTGCACCTGCTTTCTTTGGAATGGGGATTATAACATTTTTCTTAAAGTCTGAGGGTACTTCTCCTGTCTCATACACCTTACGCACCAGGTGAAACAGGTTTGTCATGGCTGGTTCTCCCAGAGACTTCAGTAGCTCTGAGGGAATATCATCTACTCCAGCGGCCTTGCTTCGACTTAGGTCAGGGCTCTGTCAAATTCATCTCTCAATACAGTATCTCCTATTTCATCTTCATCTACATCCTACTCCCTTCCTACAATATTGTCTCGGAGTTCATTTCCTTTGTAGAGCCCCTGTATATACACTTTCCACCTTTCAGCTTTCCCTTCTTTGCTGAGAACTGGTTTTCCATCAGTGTCCTTGATATTCATAGATCTGTTTTTCTTATCTCCAAATGTTTCTTTTATTTTCCTGTAGGCTGTATCTATTTTTCCCCTATTTAAACATTCTTCTACATCCTTGCATTTGCCTTCTAGCCACTCCTGCTTAGCCATTTTGCATTTCCTGTCAATCTCATTTCTTAGTCGTCTGTAATCCATTTTGCCTGTTTCATTTTCTGCATTTTTATATTTTCTCCTTTCATCGATTAAATTTAGCATCTCCTGTGATATGCAAGGATTTTTTGTAGGTCTTGCCTTCCTACCTATTTTGTTCTCTGCTACCTTCACTATTTCATCTCTCAATTTTACCCATTCCTCTTCTACTGTTTTAGTTTCCCCTGTTTCTGTCAATTGTTGCCTAAAGCTCCCTCTGAAATTCTTAAGAACCTCACGTTCCTTCAATTTATCCAGGTCCCATCTCCTTACTTTCCTACTTTTCTGAGGTTTTTTCAGTTTCAGCCTACAGTTAATAACCAACAAGTTTTGGTCAGAGTCTATATCTGCCCCTGGGTATGTTTTACAGTTTAAAACCTGGTTCCGGAATCTATGTCTTACCATTACAAAATCTATCTGATACCTTCCGGTGTCTCCTGGTCTCTTCCACGTATACAACCTTCTTTTGTGATTCTTGAACCAGGTGTTTGTTATAACTAAATTATGTTTTGTTCAAAATTCTACCAGGCGGCTTCCTCTTTCATTCCTATTGCCCAGACCATATTCACCTACTATCTTCCCTTCCCTTCCTTGTCCTACTACTGAATTCCAGTCTCCCATAACAATTAAGTTTTCCTCTCCCTTAATTGTCTGAATAATTTCCTTTAGCTCCTCATATATTTCTTCGATTTCCTCATCATCGGCAGAGCTAGTTGGCATATAAACCTGTACTACTGTTGTCGGTGTTGGCTTCGTATCTATCTTGACAATGATAATGCGATCACTGTGCTGGTCATAGTAGTTTACCCCGCATTCCTATTTTCTTATTCATTATCAATCCTACTCCTGTGATACCCCCAACTGATTTTGTATTTATAATCCTGTACTCACCTGACCAGAAATCCTGTTCATCCTGCCACCGAACTTCACTAATCCCCACTATATCTAACGTTAACCTATGCATATCCCTTTTTAAATTTTCTAATTTTCCTACTCTATTAAGGGATCTAACATTCCACGCTCCGACCCGTAGAATGCCAGTATTGTCTTTCCTGACGATCACATCATCCTGAGTAGTCCCCGCCCGGAGATCCGAATGGGGGACTATTTAACTCCGGAATATTTTACCCGAGAGGATGCCATCATCATATGTTCTTACAGTAGAGCCGCATGTCCTCGGGAAAGGTGACGGCTGTAGTTTCCCCTTGCTTTCAGCCGTTCGCAGTAGCTGTGTGGCAAAGCCACATTAGCTGATGTTACAAGGCCAGCTCAGTCAATCATCCAGACTGTTGCCCCTGTAACTACTGAAAAGGCTGCTGCCCCTCTTCAGGAACCACACGTTTGTCTGGCCTCTCCACAGATACCCCTCCGCTGTGGTTGCACCTACGGTACGGCTATCTGTATCGTTGAGGCACGCAAGCCACCCCACCTCGGCAATGTCTGTGGTTCATGGGAGTGGAGGGCTGAAATATAACCAACGAAAAGTTATTTAGGAGCTGTAAGACACCTGACGGCATACAGTGGAAGCAGTGGAATGGGAAGTAAGTAAGAAAGGACTTTAGCTTATCCCCTACGTCTTTTAGTCAGTACACTGAACAAGCTGTGAAGGAAAGCAAGGAGAAACTTGGAATATCAAATAATATTCAGGCAGAAAAATTAAAAATTTTGTGGTTTTTTGAAGACATGCCAATGTTGTCCAGACAGCAAAGGTTGCAGAATATCAGTTTAATGGAATGAACAGTGTTATGAAGGGTACAAAATGAACTTCAACAAAAGGAAAATAAGAATAATGGAATGTTGTAAAATCAGGCGGTGCTGAGATATTTAGATTAGGAAACGAGACGATAAAAGTAATGAGCTTTGTTATTTGGGCAGTAAAATTACTAATACACTCTATCAAAATTCATTTTAACCGGTTGCTTTAAAATAAATGAAGGGTGTCTTCATCCTTCTCTTCCTCTCTCTCTCTCTCTCTCTCTCACTCTCTCTCTCTCTCTCTCTCTCTCTCTCTCTCTCTCTCTCTCTCTCTATATATATATATATATATATATATATATATATATATATATATATATATATATGTCTGTGTGTCCTCTACGTGTTCATAAACCATTCATTCGAATGCTACGAAACTTTGGTGAACTGTCAACCTTAGGCCCACGAAGATTTCTCACCCAAAAACCACATATGTCAGGAGATATGACGTCATAAATAATGAGAAGCCACCGCGTGAGAGTACCCAGATTTATGCGTCAATGTTTTAAAATGGGAGTAGTTAGGGACCAGCAACAAATTTTGCATTTAATTTCGGACGTGTATGAAGCGTTTTGTAACTGAACCATCCCCCCCCCCCCCCTAGAAAATGATGAAACGAAAAGACGTCTACCGTTCACAAGAGTTTCGCTGTAGATGTCGTAAAACTGTCGCATCAGGCATGACCTTGTATCAAATATAGTCACCATTACAGATTTGCATGTTACTATTTATTTTCGTCTGCAAGTCTCCCTTAATTCACTTGCATCCAAAATTGAGCAATCTTTTTTCTTAATCTCCATCTATATAAAAGCAAAAGTATACTCACTCACTGACTAAACACTAATCTCGTAAACTACTTCACCTATTAAGCTCAAATTTGGCAGGAATGTAATTTATAGGTAGATAACGTCAGATAAGAAAGTATTTTATGATAGGTTCATGGTGGGGCATACTTCTCCTGCCGGCCGCGGTGGCCGAGGGGACTGAGGCACTTCAGTCACGGTCTGCACAGCCACTACGGTGGGGGGTTTCGGATCCCCCCTCGGGCACGGATATTTGTGCCGTCCTTAGTATAAGGTAGTTGATAAGTAGTTTGTAAGTTTAGGGACTGATGACCCCGTAGTTAAGTCCCATAAGCTTCACGAACACACACACACACACACACACACACACACACACACATACTTCTCCTACAGCTTAACAAAATCTACAGTTTCATTCCGATTTTGACGAAATTTCGCACGCTTGACTTTCAAAGCAAGAGGAACGTCACCGTCTACCTTCAGTTTCATACGGTGCATAGGGGAGGGTACTCTGCAGCATGAAAATGGACCCCTAAATACCTTGGTCGCGCAAACGGCTCCACCGATTGCACATATCCTTTTCTTGTTGTTTTCGTCATTCGCAGAACAAGAGTTGTATGAAATAAAACTGGAATATTTGAGCACAACAAAGTGCGGTTTTCAACGTGACCCCGCGTTTCTACTACATATAAATCTATAGTTTTGTTCCGATATTGATGAAATTTTGCACACTCTACCTTAAAAACAAGATGAATGTCACTGTCTGTATAAAATAGCGTACTCAACATACGGAATTTTACAAATTACATAGTTTTGCTCTGATATTTACGAATTTTTCAAATGTTCAAATGTTTGTATAGTCTATGGGACTTAACTACGGGGTATTCAGTCCCTAAACTTACAAACTACTTATGAACTACTTACAACTAAGGACGGCACAAATATCCATGCCCGAGGGGGGATTCGAACCCCCGACCGTAGTGGCCGTGCGGACCGTGACTGGAACGCCTCAATCCCCTCGGCCACCGCGGCCGGCTGGCCGTAAAAAGCAGTTACCAACTTACTTATTAAAAAAAATACCTTTGTCAACAACACCTGTTATTACAATACAACTATCAAGGAAGATTGCTGCTTTATTCTGGGATAATATTATCCAAATTAATAGCCATATAATGACTGGAGTTGAGAAAATATCAAAGCAATTTAACTATGTGAAGAAAAGCATTTCCCGAAGATAAATTTTTAATGCCTTCTATGTTCGCTAATTTTATACAGCGTTGCCTTGTAAGGATGTGAAACGTGAGCGGGTAAGGAGTTCATAGAATAGAGTGGATAGAAGGTTTTGGAAATAGTGGTGCAGCAGGATTAATGCGTAACTAATGAGGAGATAACTGAAGGATATTGAGGAGAAGAAAATTTTGTGGCATAACTTTCCCGAGACAAAGATCGACTGATAAACACACTGTAAAAATCAAGTGATATTCCATTTAGTACCATAGAGACGTGTGTGTGTGTTGGGGGGGGGGGGGGGAGGTGAAGGTAGAAGTGTCAAATAGCTGAAGGAGATCAGAAGTTACAGTAAGCAGGCTCAAATAGTTGCAGGTTAAACGTCGATTTGTAGATGAAGAAGCTTGCACAGGATATACTAGCACGAAGAGTTACAACAACAACAACAGCTATTTTGCTCTGCCTTTCATCTGGCTCATTTCTAATAATAACAAGAAAGGTGGCCGCATTGAGCGCAGGGATTGTCATTACTGAGTTTTGTCTCCATTACCCTCCTTTCATAGGAACACTAAAAAAAAAACAAAGATTTATAATCGCCTTATGATCTCGATAACGAATGTATAGTTTGATGTTAATTTTAATACTTTTTTAAAACAATGCGGGCCACTGTCCTTGTCCTGACAAAAAATAAAGAACTGTAAACCATTAACTGGACTCAGAAATTTGTTCATTGTATTTTATTATTTCACAGCAATCAGTGACTGTTGCCAGAAAACTGAAACTGATTTACTGTGTACCTTGCACGTCCGGCCGCGGTGGCCGAGCGGTCTGCGGCACGCCAGTCACAGGTCTGCAAATCCGCTGCGGTCGGGGGTTCAAATCTCCCCTCGGGCATGAATGTTTATGCAGTCTTTAGTATAAGCTAGTTTCATAAGTAGTTCTTAGTTCAGGAACTGATGACCCCCATAGTTAAGTCCTATTAGCTATACAAATCATTTGAACATTGTGATCTTCGCGCATTCTGGTGCGTCGACATTGCCCTGACGTAAAGGAAATCTCGAAGATTTCAGGTCATATCGACAGAAAACCAGCTTCGTTAAAACTCCACGGCAGCTCTTTGCGAACGGTTTTATACACGATTGTGACCTGATTTTTCTGTGATCTAAGTTTCTCTATGTTTGTTTAGTGATTACCCCGTTCTAATGTTTAATTCATGACCTCTGTTCATTAATACAGATTTTCTATCGACTTGGATAGTAAGAAACGAATGAGCGTATTGTTTTGAGTAACGGACTGGCGTTGTGGAGAAATCATATATATATTATATATATATATATATATATATATATATATATATATATATATATATATATATATATTACATTATTAAATCCATGGATAATTGATTAAATCTGTCATAAAATAAGATTAAGGTTGAAAGACTCCTGCAAACGCTTCGAATATAGAGGTATAGACTATCAGGTGAAAACAGATACATAATACTTGGTGTATTCTGTTTTTCCACCTGATAGTCTATACCTCTATACATAGAGCAAGCTATAAAGGAAAGCAAGGAGAAATGTGGTGAAGGTATTAAAGTTCAGGGGGGAGAATTAAAAACATTGAGTTTTGCCGACGACATAGTAATTCTGTCAGATACAGCAAAGGACCTGGAAGAGCAATTGAACGGAATGGACAGTGTGCTGTAAGGTGCATATATAAGATGAACATTAACAAGAGCAAAACTAGGGTAATGGAGTGCAGTGTAAGAAAATCAGGTGATGCTGAAGGAATGAGATTGAGAAACGAAGCAATAAAGGAGGTAGATGAGTTTTGTTACTTGGGCAGTAAAATAACAAATGATGGTCGCAGTACAGAGGATATAAAATGCAGAATGGCAATGGGTAGAAAAGCGTTCTTGAAAAAGAGAAATTTGTTAACATCGAATATTGATTTAAATCTAAGGAAGTCCTTTCTGAAGGCATTTGTATGGAGTGTTGCCTTGTATGGGAGTGAGACATGGACGATAAGCAGTGCGGACAGGAAGAGAATAGAGGCTTTTGAAATGTGGTGTTACAGATGAAATATGAAGATTAGGTGGGTGGATCGCGTAACTAATGAGGAGGTACTGAATAGAATTGGAGAGAAAAGTAATTTCTGGCATACCTTGACTAAAAGAAGGGATAGATTGGTAGGACACATTCTTAGACAGCAAGGAATTGTGAATTTAGCATTGGAGGGAAGTGTATGGGGAAAAAATCGCAGGGGAATACCTAGAGATGGTTACAGTAAGCAGATTCAGACAGATGTAGGTTGTCGCTCTTATGTGGAGATGAAGAGGCTTGCTCAGGATAGGGTATTGTGGAGAGCTGCATCAAACCAGTCTCCGGACTGAAGACCACAACAACAACAAACTTGGTGTGCCTCTTCAGCTTCGTGGTTTTAGATGAATCAGTCAGTACCCGCATAATTTTTGTAAACCGGAATATGAATGACCCTCATCAAGCCAGACAGAATACTGGTGATCCACAGAAAGGTATGCAGTCTCCAAAGGTACCAATTGTAATCTAAGCTCTCATTCTTATCTCAATGATTACTTTTCAACCAATCAAACAAAATCATTTTCTGACTTGCAAAAAGTCATCTAACTCACATACAGGCAGACCGGTCTCTCAAAAAACTAAAAGGAAAGAAAAACCTAAGAATTTGAAACGATCTTCAATCTAGGTGATACACAGTGAAACTTTGTTGTAGAAGCGAAAAAGCAATGCCTTAATCTTTAATTCTTGCAGTGTGCCTCTCATTAGTAGGCTGCAGTTCAAAAGCTTTATTTTCTGCATGTAAATATATACAGTTCGGTAGAAGAATGAAAGGTAATCGAAGAAAGTGGAGTGTTGACTCTACTTACCCCAGGGGACAACGAATTCCTCATACTTGCGGATGCACGTTTCGAGGCTGATGTTGCCGACCACGTCTGAAGCGCTGCTGCCTGTCTTTCCTGCCATTGCCACACGCGATCACGATGGAAATGCGTCTGGGACTATTTTCTCACCTTTGTCATCGGTTTGTTATTGAAATGTACATCAGAGAATGTTCACAATAGAGAAAACGGACAGAAGCAGCCATGTAAATGGTCGAAACACTTCACTTACTACACATTCGTCAATCGATGACCACCATATTCAGAAAAGGATTCTGATCTATCCACTTCCGGTGAGGATTACTTATGATGTCCTTGACTTGTCACTTATATGCGTCTATTTAACTGAGCTGAAGCTTATATCTTCGTTAGACTGAACCTGCAAACAAGATAGAAAACAATTACGGTATGAAATTGTGCATATTCCGACGCATAGTAAATTGGATACTTAGACCAGTTAGTCACTGCTCCTACCTTTGGTATTTGTGCACAAAATGAAAGACGTGGACAATTATCTAGTTTAAAGTGACCTTAGAAGAAAAATTTTAAAAATTAAAATAAAAGGTATCAATAGGTATATGGTAGCCATCATTTTAAAATCTCCAATATGTTATTGAGGGACTAAACAGGTCATTTTGAATACATAATGAGGTGTCCTATACGTGTTGTTACGATATATACATATTTCTTACATTTGTGAAATCTGTTACGTAGATATTTTCTAGAATTTTACAATACACTGAAACTTAAGTATCATTCATTTCTTTTCAGACGCTTGGTTACGTGCGAATTAGTTTCTGAGAAGCCGGAGCGTACGTGAAACAGTCGACAGCGAAGCTGACAGTGGTGCTGTTCGTTCATATCATAAAAAACCCATAGAGAAAGATGGAATTGTTATCAATAGACCTGCGAGCAGTAGCTCTGGTTGAGTGAGGTATTACAATCTTAAACATTTATTACCTTCCACCACAAAGAAAACTTTTGGGCAGTAATTTGTCAGTGTTAAAAAATGTTCAAATGGTTGTTAAGCTAATGGGATTTAACTGCTTGGGCATCACTCCCTAAACTTACCAACTACTTATAAACTACCATTTACTACATATACTACATATACAAACATCCATGCCCAAGAGAGGATTCGAACCCCCGAAGGGGAACGGTCACTCGCATCGCAGCAATGCACTCGGCCACTCCGATGTGTTTATTCGAATAATATCGGGGTTCATCCCAGATAAATATCGTGACATTGGATTTACATTTATTTAGTTGTAACAGTTTTCTTCGTTGTAATATTGATGCCCTGACAGGAGAGGCAGGTTGCGAGCTGGTTCTAACGGCGCTGTTCAGACGCACGTACTTGATATTAGAACAGGTTGATAATATTAAACGGTGATAAAATTTGCGTTTAATGTAAAGACAGTAATTGGAGGCCAGTTTAAAAACAAGGAACATTAACACATATGTTAGCAACAAAAATGTGCCACGGTGTAAAGTTACATACAAGGTGATCAAAAATTCAGTATAAATTTGAAATCTTAATAAATCGTCGAATAATGTAGAGGAAAGGTAAAAATTGACACACAAGCTTGGAATGACATGGGATCTTATTATAACCGGAAAAAAGTCCAAAAAGTGATGTCCGACAGATGGCGCTGGACAGCAAAACGTCAGTGACTGCGCATGAAAATCTATATATATATATATAAAAGCAAGTCGTTTTAGTTACACTATTTGTAAGTAAAGAATGTCTGAATCGATTTGGCTCAAAATTGGTGCGGACGTAGCTTAGAAGCAGGAGACGGACAAAGGAAGGTTTTTAGATACCTGTTTATTTAATATTTTATGTATGACACATCTATCTGTATTAATAAAAATGAATTGCCGCACGTATGAAAGCGCATCACTTGAGTATGGCTTCAGCAATTTGGATGATCTTTTCTTTGTTCTGTTCGTAATTTTCAGGAAAAGGTTTGCATTAATGAAATTTTTTGAAAAATCTACCAGATAATATTAGAATTTGAGAATAACTAAATGAACGCTTCCAGCTCGGATCATTTTCTAGATTCTCCAACAATCAGCTTATTCGCCTAACGAGCAAATACGCTGTAACGGAGCAAACAAATACACCAAGGAAGTTACAAGAAAGGGAGGGCGTTGCTTGAAGCCAGAGATTAACTTGTATTTAAAGTTTAATTTTAAAACCGCTACACAGACCTCCCTCAGAAAGAGGTAGAGGAGGACATAGAGAATGGGGGAAAGAATGGATTTAAAAAGGGGGGATGATAGGAGGGAGGAGTTGTTTTAAGAAACGGGGAGGAAGAGATGGACAAAGGAAGGTGGGAGGAGGTGAAGGAGAAGTAGAGGAGGGAGGAAGGGATAGAGATTGGGAGAAGAAGAGAAGAGATTAGGAGATATATCCCATTACACATTAGCGACTGCGAAGCGATGCCGGGTTTGCTAGTCGTGTATAGAAGGAGCTGTAATAAGAGAGGATCAGATGCACCAGCAGTCGCAGCAGGTTGACGTTACATGAAAGGGCGCTTCTAGTGAAGCTGTATTATCAGAATGGGGAATGTTCTAGTTCAGCGTTACGATCCTATCGCCATAGGAAGGGGATTCGAACGGGTAAACGTCTGTTCACAAATGCAGCTGTGGCGAGAATGATTACGATTTGTTTAGACGATAGACCCCGTTGTGGCCGACCGAGCACAAGGCGTAATGCTAATGAGACAGTTCACGAAGAAATGGAGACTCTAGCGGGTTCGTCTATGCAAGGGGGAGTCAGCGCTCGTGCAGTCGCACGTCGCTCCGGCATTTCACACATTAGTGTTTAGTTGGCACTTAGGCGTATCCTCCACTGCTATAGGCATCATGAACTGTTACCTGGCGAGTTAGTGAAGGCGACAGGATTCACGGTGTGGCGGAATATGACGATTGGTTGAGTAACGTGTTGCGAACCGACGAAGCTCACTTCACGCTCCGAGGATCTGTCAACGGTCACAACTGCAGAATTTGGGCTACCGAAATCCTAGAACTGTCGTGGAAATTCCTTTGTACGACGAGAAAGTCACGGAATGGGTTGGATTCACCACATCTACCAATATCGGGCCTTTTTTCTTCGAGAAAATGTGTGAATCTGGTTTTGTAACTGCTACTGTGACGGGTGAGAGGTACGCCGATACGTTGCAGATCGTGTCAATTCCAGCCTGGCTGATAAACACCTGCTGCAACGGGCGATTTTTATGCAGGATGGCACTCCACCCCATACCGGCATTGCTAGACGCGTGAAAGATCTCTTGCGCGCGTCGTTTGGTGGCGATCGTGTGCTCCGCCGTCACTTTCGTCATGTTTGGCCTTCCAGGTCCCCAGACCTCAGTCCGTGCGATTAATGGCTTTGCGGTTACCTGTAGTCGCAAGTGTATCGTGATCGATCGACATCTCTATGCATGCTGAAAGACAACATAGGACCACAAATCATTACCATAACTCCGGACATGCTTTAAGTGCTGTTGACAACATTATTCCTCGACTTCACCTGTTTTTGAGGAATGATGGTAAACATATTGAGCATTTCCTGTAAAGAATATCATCTTTGCTTTGTCTTAATTTGTTATAGTAATTATTGCTTTTCTGATCAGATGAAGCGCCATCTATCGGACATCTCTTTAACTATTTTTTTTTTTTTTTACTAATGAAACGTCATGTCATTCTAAGAACGTGTGTCAATTTTTACTTCTCTATCTACATTATTGCGTGGTTTTGTAAGTTTTCAAATTTATACTGACTTTTTGATCTCCCGGAATATAGGGTCTTTTGGTATATATACAGGGTGTTTCACTAAGTGTGTTTGCCTCTGTAACTTATAAAATAATAGGTGACGGGAAATTTTAATGCGGTAGGTCAACACAAGAAATGTTACCGTTCTGCGGAGCTATGAACATAGTTTATCGTATCATTTTCCAAAGAATTACAGCAGAAAGATATAATATTTTAAATGGAACAATAGTTTTTTCTATCGTGCATTGGATTCGTTGAAACCAGCTGCGTCCAAATCAATTTAAACTACATTCCTATCACTGTTAGTTTGGGAGCTACAACCCATCAAAATTTAGGGGGCGGAGGCTACGAGGTCATGAGACAGTGGGACGTGCCCCAGGGGATAGCCACTCGGCCAGTCAGCTACGCTATCGCAGCCTCCGCCCCCGGAACTTTGAAGGGTTGTATCTCCAAAACTAACAGTGATAGGAATGTACTTTAAATTGCTTTGGACGCAGCTGGTTTAAACGAATCCAATACACGATAGAAAAAACTATTGTTCCATTTAAAAATTATATCTTTGTGACGTAGCTCTTTGGAAAATGATACAATAAACTACGTTCATAGCTCCGCAGAAAGTGTACCATTTTTTTGTGTTGACCTACCCCATTAAAATTTCCCGTTACCTGTTATTTTATAAGTTACACAGGCAAACACACTTAGTGAAACACCCTGTATATATAAGCGAAAGGACGCTCATTCACTGACTAAACGCGAAATCTCGAAAAATACTTCAGGAATGAAGCTGAAGTTTGTCAGGAATGTAGTTTGTAGGTAGAAGACGTCAGTTACGAATGAATTTTACGTTAGGGCAGATAGTTCAGAAGATATGACGTAGTAAACAGTGAAACTTCTCCGTCTTGTGGCACGCGATAGTCTGACTTCATCAGTCCACTTTTGTGAAGGGGAGCACTTAGCGACTTGCAACAAACTTTAAACATATTTTCAAAGCTTTAGGAAACTCTTCTCGTTGACAATCCCAGCAAAGAGACGAAAAGAAAAAAACGTTTGTCGCTTACTACTTTTTCAGCATTTATGAAGTACAATTACGGCATTTGGCATGACGTTACACTTTATTACTAGTATACTATTAATTGTATTCGCAGTAATGTTACAGGCAGTATACCCACATGCCACTGAACATACGTTTGAAATTTTGTCGTAGTACGAAATAAAATTCATGAGATATGGAGTAACAAACAGTCAGGTTCATGAAAAACCGCCTCATCACGCATGACGTTTTGATTTATTACGTCTTTCCTACTAAATCTATTCGCGACGTACTTTCCAGCCGTTTTACATATGCACCACTGGATGTAGCTTCGAAATAATATTGTATTACGCCTCATAGTTCAGGTTCTATGACGTCGAAGATAATGAAATGCATTAAAATTCGCCATAATAAGCACGAAGTTGTAATTTAGACCCAACTCCTCTTACATCATCTTTCGCAGGCAGTTTCCAAATATTTCATTCCACGAACCTAGTTAATAATGTTTTTTGTAGCACACATAGTTCAGAAGATATTGTGCAATAAACTTGGCATCCGTAAATAGGTACTACATTAAGTTTGACATTTGTTTAAGTCTTTATTACTCTGTTCGCAGCACATTCCGCAAAAAAGTATCCACATATACCACTGAAAGGAGCTACAATATTATATCAATGAACGACACATTGATCAGCAGATATGACGTCATAACCACTGAGATATTTTAAATGAAACTAAAGGGGGGGGATACCCATTATTTCCGACAGATCTAGCTTCTTACTTCAAGAGACAGCAGTTCCCAGCGAGACTTGCATTTCCTCTTATGATTAGCAAATCACAGAGTAATCTAATGAATACTGCGGAGTGGCTGTCACACCTCCATGTTTCTCACGCACACCACTTTAAGTCGCTTGCTCAAGGGTGGACTCACCAAACAATTTACTCATACTAACTCGTGTATATAGGAACTGTTTATAGGCAAGCATTGAATGGAATGAATAGATTGAGGTTACATATCACTTGCATCTTGATGACTGCCTTTCTTTGTTGGATACTTCACTTATTAATTTGTATATTATGCAGAACAGCCTTATTTCTTGAATATTTTCCCATAAATATAACTTCTTCCTTATTTTAAAGGGAGACGGGCAGAGATAGAAGTACTAACCAAAAGCTTGAATAAATAAATAAATAAATATCGGGGCAACGCTGGGTTGTTTTGGTTACACAGATATGATGTTTTCCTTATCCAAACACAATCTTGCCATGAACTAGCAAGGCACGTGCGAAACGTGCGGCCGCACGGGGCGGCACTTTCCGGGAGGCGGCAAATCTGCCGCCCCCTTTTTTTCTTTACTTTATTATTAATATTACATATATATTTTTAGGACAAACTCAACATTCATACCCAAGAGGGTATTCAAAACCAAACCTCGGAGCGAGCGGCTTCGGAAACTGTGGCATGGGGCTTCGACTACCTGCCGCCCGCCCCTCTTGAACAATGAGCCAGAGGAGGACAAATTTTTTTCTCGGGACTGTGTGGCAGCGAAAAATGTTCATATGTCTGTAAAGCTTAAGGGTCTTAACTGCGGGGCCATCTGTCTCTAAAGGTACAAACTACTGTACTTATGAACTACCTTATACTAAAGACAACGCAAACACCCACGTTAGAGGGAGGACTCGATTTTCCGACGTGGGATGCCGCGCGATCCCCAAAGTGGCGCTCCAAACCGCTCGGTTACTCCCGCGCGGCATATCAGAAAAATTCTATGGCATGACCGCTCACGAAGCGACGTCACTTGCGAATCATGTAAAAAAATTACACCTTGCTCACTTCTCTAGTAATCTGGTACGACATTCTGCTTTACATCAGTGTAGTCAGTAAGATGCTCCAGTTAATTGACACAAAAGTTTCTGAGGCCGTGGAAATGCATGAAAAAACGAAAACATGTTTTGAGATCTGCAGAACAGAAGAAAAGTTTGTGTCTGTGGTGTCGCACAAGTACAAAGTGCGCGCCACCTACTTTCGCCGCGCGCCGCCATGCATGCACGGCGCGGCGTTCTTCCGACGACAGCCACGAGCGCCCTCTGGTACAACGCCGCTCGTGGCCACCACTGAAGGACATCGGCCACTTCGCACTTCGCACTTCGGACTGAGATAGCAACGAGTTAGGACCTTCGTAATCAGATAGGCACCATTGAAGACTTTGTTATCGTACAGGCACTAGGCAGGCCTCTAACAACTATGTATCAACATTCTGCAGTACTATGTAAAAGTTAAGTATTGTTACATTCTGTGCAATATATCTCTTTCTAATTTACTCGAGTGTTTATAGTTTCTGGCTGCTCCCCTCCGTACCTGCACCAGCGTGTCGGTCTCATTCCACTCGGCCACCGACACCTACGACGAGGCTGGGACACAAAAGCGGCGACGAAGTTGGGACACATAAGCGGCGACGAAGTTGGGACACAAAAGTGGCGACGAGGAGTGATAGAACCTTGGACCAGCCCGCTTGCAGCAGCCAGACAGCAGCAGTCGGAGCACGCAAAAATTGCTCCCGCCCACCCACCCTTATTATCAGATTTTTGGGGGAACATATTTTGTTACGTGTTTTGTGGACTTTTTTGTTGCAGAGCGAGTCCTCTTTCATATTGCATTTGTGTTTTGTTATAAGTTACTTGTATACGCGGCGCCTAATCGGTCAGCATGGCCACTACCCCGAACCCAAACTTAATGGAAATTATTCAGTTACAGACGGCGCAAATCACTCAACTGCTGCAGGCCGTGTCGCAGTTGACGGCACAGGCTGCTCACCAACAACAACAGCCGTCACATCAGCAGCCCACACCTGCCGCTGCACCGCTTCCTACATTTCGCCAGTACAACGAACGTGAGGAAGAATGGAGCGACTATTTCGCACAGTTTCAAGAACTCGTCGCGGCTCATCAAATTACAGGTCAGAAAGTGAAGCATCTGCTATTATCTGTGGTGGGCCCCAAAACTTTCGTGTTACTGCAAAAACTATTCCCGCACGCATCTCCTCGTGATGTAGACTTTGAACAAATTGTAGATGCACTAAATGCTCATTATGAGAGAAAAGTTCTTGTAGCCGCTGCACGGTACCGATTTTTCAGACTTAAAAAATTACCGCAGCAGTCACACCAAGAGTGGATTACGGAATTGAAGGGCTTAACCCGCCAATGTAAATTTACTTGCTCTTGTGGACTTTCTTATAGTGACGTTATGTTGCGAGATGCGATTACGCAGAACATTCAGGACCCCAGAATTAGAGCAGCAATTCTGAAACAGTCAGACCCTTCATTAGACAGTGTACTGCAGCTTATAGAAGCGCATGATACTTTTGACTTAGCAGATGTAGAAATGCAAAGCCACAGTGTAAATTCAGTGCGCCGCAACGGACGCTTTCCTAGCCGTAGTTCTCAGTATAGCACTTGTGATTCTTTAAATTCTACAGGCCGTGCTGAACAGACAGTGAACAGTAGCCAGTGTAAAAGTGCGACGCAAAGGTCGCCCCGTCGTGTTAGAAACAGTAATTTGAATAACGGGCGCCAACGCTCATTTCAGAAAAATGTACGTAAATCTTGCCCCCAGTGTGTATCTCGCCACAAACGTGCACAGTGCCCAAGTCGCAACGCAACCTGTTATCAATGTGGCAAATCAGGACATGTACAGTCTGTGTGTATGCAAATTAAAAACTCAAAGAACGGTACCGTTAGAAACAGTGCTTCGCAGAGTGCGAGAACAGTTCATTCTGTAAATGTTATACGGGCTGTGGAATTGAACAGTGCTTTCCTTGGATCTCAATTTCAAGAAAGTAGTTCTGCGCCTATGGCAAAACTATATAGTGCACCACGTAGCAAGCGCCAACGAGCGCGTAAAACAGTGCAACGGAAACGGGTTCGGGACAAGCAAAATGACTATGAACAGTGTATTCCTGTAGTGAAAATAGTGCCTTCTGCAACTGCTCCTTGTAAAAGTGCCCAGTACTGTGTAGATAGTGCCAGTAGACTTGTTGTAGATACTCAAAGTAATTTCAGTGCAGTAGCCTCGCATTGCGCGGACGCCGATCCGGCGGTAGTGTCATCTAGTGACAGTGTGGTCAATCCGCTGTGTGCCGAGTATGCGCCGCTTCCTACCGCACGCAACCCGCGCAAGCGCAGAAAACAATATGTATTAGACGTTGCCCACATTCGCGCACCGGTCGTGCGCCAGAAGCACAAGCTGTTTGTTACTCTCTCTATAGAAAATAAGACTGTGCAATTTCAGCTTGATACTGGTTCCGCTGTTACATTAATAAATAAAGACACATATGAACTTCTGGGTTCGCCAAAATTGTCGCCGTCACAGCAAGTGTTAACAGCTTATACCGGTCAAAATATTCCCGTGCTAGGAACGTGTAGCCTGCCCGCCTCTTTTCAAGGTGTAACAAAAACAGTTGCTTTTGTTGTTCTTCAGGCCAAATCTACGCAGAACATTTTTGGACTAGATGCTTTTGACTTGTTTGGTTTATCAATTCAAAGAGATGTGCTTCAAATTTCGTCAATAGTGCCTCAGGATAAAATCAATGCATTGTGTGAAAAATATAGTGACTTGTTTTCGCCGGAACTAGGTTGTGCAAAAGACTTCGTGGCACATGTAACTTTAAAAGAATCTGCAGTTCCAAAATTTCGTAAAGCTAGACCAGTGCCTATCGCATTGCGTGATACAGTTGCCGAAGAACTTAAACGTTGGCAAGATAGTGGGGTGATTTCTCCTGTTTCTGCGAGTCAGTGGGCCTCGCCTATAGTCATTATACCCAAGCCGTCAGGAAAACTTCGTCTCTGTGCGGACTTCAAATCAACAGTAAACAGTCAGACAATTGTAGACACTTATCCCCTGCCCAGACCTGAGGAACTAATGGACAAATTAGGACAGTCTCGCTTCTTTTCTAAGATTGATTTGGCAGAGGCATACTTACAGATTCCGCTTGATAAAGAGTCAAAAAAGTTTTTCGTCATTAATACTCACATGGGCCTTTTTCAATTTCAACGCCTACCCTTTGGCAGTTCTTCCGCCCCCGCTATTTTTCAGCGCTTTTTGGAACAGCTGACAGTTTCTGTACCGTGTTGCTCAAACTACTTAGATGATATTGTGGTATCCGGACGTACAGTTGAAGAACATTTAGCAAACCTGGAGTGCCTTTTCAAAGTTTTGACTGCAGCAGGTCTGCGTTGTAATAAAGCAAAGTGTTCGTTTTTTCAAACTGAAATAGAGTACCTAGGCCATGTGATTAATGCCCAAGGAATTCATCCCTTACAGTCACATCTTAGAGCAATCAAAGACTTGCCTCCTCCTAAGAATGTGCATGAATTGCAAGCAGTAATGGGAAAGCTTAACTATTATTTCAGGTTTATTCCCAATGCCTCTCAGATTGCAGCTCCACTGCATCGCTTACGTAGGAAGAATGTTCCTTTTGTATGGTCTAAAGATTGTCAGGTTGCCTTTGACAAACTAAAGTCTTCACTACTCAGTGATGCATGTTTGATTCCCTTTGACCCACAGAAGCCTGTAGTGTTAGCAGTTGACGCCTCGTCGTACGGTGTGGGCGCGGTTCTGTCACATCGTATTGGTTCTCACGATCGTCCTATTGCCTTTGCATCCAAGCTACTGACGCCGACGCAACAGAATTACAGTCAGATAGAAAAGGAGGCCTTAGCAATCATTTACGGCGTCACAAAGTTTCATCATTATCTGTATGGCAGAAAATTCTATTTGTTGACAGACCACAAGCCTCTCACGTCGTTGTTCTCACCCACAAAGCCAATTCCGCCACGAACGGCACAAAAGCTTCAGAGATGGTCCTTGATATTGTCTAATTATCAGTATGAGATTTTGTACCGACCTACCACTAAACATGCTAATGCGGACACACTTTCCCGACTTCCGGTTGGCCAGGATGTATCATTTGATTCTTCAGAAATGGCATGTTGTCAGATAGACTCCAGAGATGCTTCCGCTGTCGCAGACTTCCCTTTACACTCTCGTCGGGTTGCACAGGAAACAGCTGCAGATGCAGACCTAAGTGTGGTAGCACGTTTTGTTCGCTCAGGGTGGCCTGCAAGAGCCAAAGACATTGATCGGCCTCTGGTTCGACGTTATTTTGCACAACGTCATGCATTATCTTTAAGTCAGGGTGTACTGTTGTTGCATACCGACAACGACCAAGCAAGAGTGATTGTTCCTCGTTCCCTGCAACGAGAAGTGTTACGCCTCCTGCATCAAGGACATTGGGGCATTGTTAGGACAAAGCAACTGGCCAGACGTCATTGTACCTGGGTTGGTATGGACGCTCAGATAGAGAGCATGACATCACAGTGTACAGTTTGTGCGGAGCATCAGGCGGCTCCTCCACAGCGTTTCTCAGACTGGCCACGCCCCAAGGGACCATGGCAACGTTTACATATTGACTTTGCCGGACCTTTCTGGAATACGCGATGGTTAATTGTTGTAGACGCTTTCAGCAAGTTTCCTTTTGTGATTGCCATGAACTCAACGACGGCGTCTAGTACAATCAGTGCCTTAACATCAGTGTTTTGCATCGAAGGCTTTCCTGAAACTATCGTCAGTGACAATGGACCTCAGTTTGTTAGTGCGGAATTTCAACAGTTTTGTCGTGTGAATGGTATTCAGCATATTACCACTGCACCTTTTCACCCTCAGTCCAATGGTGAAGCAGAACGTTTCGTTCGAACATTCAAGTCTCACATGGAGAAGATGAAAGGTCAGCACTCCAGGCAGCAAGCTCTTCAAATTTTCCTGTCTACGTATCGGTGCATGCCACGTGACGGCCCGTCTCCTGCCGAGCTGCTACACGGCCGCCGTCACCGCACTCTCCTTCACCTGCTGCAGCCTCCCACGCACCGAGTCGGTTCGTATGGCGCTACGCGTTTTCAGGTTTCCACGCCGGTGCTGTACAGGGTGTTTGCTGGAAACAAGAAGACATGGTTACCGGGCACCATTCAGCGCGTGCTTGGTAGCAATATGTTTATTGTACGTTCTTCCACAGGGTCGGAGCTGCGGCGCCACGCAAACCAATTGCGCCTGCACAGACCGCGCGATCCTGTCTCCGGTTTCTTGATTCCAGACCCAGTTCTGCGCCAGGGAGCACAACCACATCGTTCGTCCCCGGACTACGAGATCCCTATGGACGTCGACGTACATCCGACGCAGTCGTCGCCGCCGCTGTCGCCGCCGCAGATGACAGCGTCACCGAGAGGGACTCCGGGACCGTGCGGGCCCCCCCAGCTTGGACCACGCACCTCAGAAGAAGATGACCTGCTCCCTCTGGGCGGGGGCGGGCGCCCTTCCCCAGGTTTCGGCGGGTTCCCTGGAGGATCGCAAGGCGGATGCCGGGGCGCGGACGGCGTCTCAATCCCGGCCTCAGCTACGACTCCCGTCCCACCAGTCACGCCCCCGCTCAGGCCCTCCTCCCAGTGCCGTCGCCGTGGCCCTCAGCCCTACGCCACGACGGCGCGGTGGTTTGGGGGGGAGGGGTGTGGTGTCGCACAAGTACAAAGTGCGCGCCACCTACTTTCGCCGCGCGCCGCCATGCATGCACGGCGCGGCGTTCTTCCGACGACAGCCACGAGCGCCCTCTGGTACAACGCCGCTCGTGGCCACCACTGAAGGACATCGGCCACTTCGCACTTCGCACTTCGGACTGAGATAGCAACGAGTTAGGACCTTCGTAATCAGATAGGCACCATTGAAGACTTTGTTATCGTACAGGCACTAGGCAGGCCTCTAACAACTATGTATCAACATTCTGCAGTACTATGTAAAAGTTAAGTATTGTTACATTCTGTGCAATATATCTCTTTCTAATTTACTCGAGTGTTTATAGTTTCTGGCTGCTCCCCTCCGTACCTGCACCAGCGTGTCGGTCTCATTCCACTCGGCCACCGACACCTACGACGAGGCTGGGACACAAAAGCGGCGACGAAGTTGGGACACATAAGCGGCGACGAAGTTGGGACACAAAAGTGTCTCTTTTGACGAATTTCAAAGAATTGGCTACAGAGTTAGATCTAGAAGATCTAACATTTCCCGGCGACTAAGTAAGAAGCCAATAAACTTTACTGTGAAGAAAGGCATGAGACAACAGATGACCCAACAAAACATTACAAGATTGAATTCTGCTATTATGTTTTAGATATAGCAACCGCATCTTTGGATAAGAGATTCAATCAACTGAAATCTCATTGCGTTTATTTTGATTTTCTCTACGACATTGGCGAGCTGAAGAATGCACCTCCTGGCAGCCTGGATACAAAGTGTAGAAACGTCGCAGCGATTTTGCAAGATCATGAGTCAAGCGACAATGATGCACTGGAACTGAGGGAAGAACAAAAACTGTTTTCAACTTTGTTGAAACCTGGAATAGGTTTAAAAGAGACTCTGAAGTTTATAGGAAGACATAATTTTTGCCCTAATATCAACGTTGCTCTGGGAATTCTTCTAACACTCCCAGTGACTGTTGTGAGTCAAGAGAGGAGTTTCTCAAAACTAAAATTGATAAAGACATACCTCCGATCAACGATGAGCCAAACTCGTTTGAATGATCTTGCAACAATTTCGATGGAGCACGCGCTTGCAGAGGAGTTAAATTACACAGATCGTGTGAAAGAGTTTGCACAAGTAATATCCAGGAAGGTTTGATTCGTCTAGCATTTTTTTTTAATTTTTGTATTATGATAAGTATCTTGGCTATTTACTGTGTTTTTTATTATTTTCTTCAACATTGAATAGTTATTGTATGTGTTATTGTTCAAACAAAATTATCGTAAAATTGTAAATATTTTTAGTTTTCCGTTGAATAAATTATCTATTGACAGCCACAGAAAAATGTTTATTTACGTTAACTCTAAGTTCATGGTGCGCGGGATTAGCTGAGCGGTCTAAGGCGCCGCAATCATGAACTATGCGACTGGTCCCGGCGGAGGTTCGAGTCCTCACTCTGGCATGGGTGTGTATATTTGTCCTTAGGATAATTTAGGTTAAGCAGTGTGTAAGCTTAGGAACAGGTGACCTTAGCAGTTAAGTCCCTTATGATTTCACACATATTTTTACATACGTGTAAATTCACAAGGCTTATTAAATTTGGCTAGATTTCTTCAATCAGGTTTGACTAAATTTTTGAGCTGGTGCCCAGCGACTGTTGAGAATGAGACCAATCTGTCGCAATTTTTGTTTTGCTGTAATTGCTGACATTTCCTACAGATTTGTTTGAATAACATTCCACAAACTTAAAAAAAAGGGGGGGGGGAGCAGCAATGTAGCAGCTCGCACGGGGCGGCACATGGGCTTGCGCCGGCCCTGCGCCAAGGTATTTAAAGGTGGAGTCCAATGGATAAAATGTGAGTTACTAATCATAGACTCTGACCCAGTCAAGAGTGCCTGAGATTTGTTAAGTTTAACGGAAAGGAGACACTGGTTGCAACATGTGGAGAAACGGGAGAGGTTGGTTTGGAGGAAGTGCCGGTAGCGTAACACGCAGGCGAGGAAATGGAAGGCGGACAGGAGGTGGGTTTAGGGCCTATCAAAATTTCAAATGTTTGTAGAACTTGTGGGACTTAACTACGGGGTCATCAGTCCCTAAACTTACAAACTACTTATGAACTAGCTAACACTAAGGACGGCACAAATATCCATGCCCGAGAGGGATTCGAACCCCCGACCGTAGTAGCCGCGCACACCGCGATTGGCGCGCCGCAGTCGCCTCGGTCACCACGGGCTAGGGCCTATCAGTGGAACAGAGGAGAATGGATGGAGACCCGAGGAATTCTGCTGGAGGGTTAGAAGATGTGGTAGTTGTAGACAATGTCATAGGAGGCTGTGGTGCAAGAGACAGAGGGCAATTAGGAGGACACAGTTGATAGGAAGTGCGTAGGTTTAGGAGACCAAAATACGATGCTTGGTGTTAGGCTTTTCCAATACTGAGGGAATGACAGGAAATGATTAGAGGGAGAGTAGCAGGAGTTGGTGGTTATGTTGGTGAATATGGTAGGAAGGGATGGAGTCCATGGTCTTGGTGAAGAGGAAAGGTTGTTGGGGTGGTAGGATGAGGCCACGAACAGATGTTTCTTAAGTTTGTGAAACATAATGAAGTAAAGATTTTCCACAGGACAGGGAATAAGTCTATAAACACGAAGAGATAGTGTAGGAGAGGAGGCAGGCATGAAGTTGCAGTAGGGGAGACAATTGCGGCGAAGAGTTATTTGCTGTAAGGGGGTTGCAGATGTGGCGCTACAGTTGCCAGTGGCATTATAGATGTCCCATTCCACCAGTGCAAACAAGGTACCATAGAGTCCACAGGATTCTAAAAGGAGAAAGACACCCTGTGGTGGGAGGTTGAGGAAGTGATCGGTGGCTTTTGTGAACATATGGGTGTGGACAGCATAATTAAACGTCTGATGAAGGAAGGAAAAGGTGTGAATGTGAAGGGTTGGCTGGTGACCAGGATTCTCTGGTAGGTATCCCTGTCAGCACACGAATAACCATGGTAGATTTTGAGAGGATACAGGGAGCAGGGGCAGGTGGTCAAAAGTGGGTAGGATATGGCCATGCCCGCTGCCTATATAGGTAGAAGACTACTGTCACGAGACATTTGGAGGGAAGAAAAGAGCACAAGATCAGTGATGACGGTGGGAGGAGAAAGAGTTCACCCTGAACCATGATAAGGAATTGCTGCGAACGCTCAGGTTCGACAGAGTAATTGGACGTTGAGGTTGACAGCTACAGATGAAGTCATACAGGAGAGGGAGTGGAGCAGACATATATGGTACTGCAGGTGATCAAAAACGTTCAAATGTTTGTAATTCTATCGGACCAAACTGCGTGGTCATCAGTCCGTAGCTTACAAACTATTTAAACCTAGGTAAACTAACCTAAGGACAACACACACACCCATGCCCCAGGGAGGAATCGAACCTCCACGGCGAGCAACCGCGCGCTCCGCAGCGAGACGCTTTAGACCGCTCGGCTACTCCACCGCGGCTGCAGGTGATCAGGTAATGGCTGAGGAGGGGAGGAAAACGCTGAGGTGTTTATTTGGGTCACTGAGGAGGGACCGAAGGTGGACAGGATGGTCGCAGAGATGGCCAACCGTAACACCTCCTCACACGAAGGGCAAGTAAGGAGCTCTGCTGATGGTATGATAGGATGGGAAATAGTTTCATTGTAGATGAAGGCATCCATACAATGGTAGGAAGAGTGTGCACAAGTAAGTGTTGTGGGAGGGATCGAATGTTTTGGTAAAGGAGAGTGCAGGATGGGTGTGCCATGTGTATGATGGAAGGTGGTAGACGAGAAAGGAAAAGAAAGGCGTGCTCTTAAAGAAGCGTCTGGGTGTACAAGAAGGTGGCAAAGGGGCGTTTAGTAGTGCCTACACTCTCCACGATCCCAAGGCTGAACTGTTGTGGTGTACAGTCAGCGCCACAAGCCAGACTTAAGAGAACGATCGTGGAAAAGGCAGCGATCTACCGAAGGCCAATCGCAAGCAGGCGCAGCGCATCCCGGATGGAGTAACCGAAGATGCGCGCCCTCTACAAGCGGCTATACCTAGGCCGACATACGTCTGGACGGCCCGTCAGTTGCTATGCGGGAATACGGCAGTTACTAGGCAGCTACGAAGTCGGAAATAGGACAGTACTAAGTCAGAACGCGGCTACGAACTTAGCAGTAACTAGGTCACAGGGGAGATACCATCATACGGAAGACGCCACGAGAAGCAAGAAGAGAGAAGAAACAGACACATGTTCTAAAGTTGAGTATTATAATTTTCAGTCAATGAAACTTGTATTATTAATCTGAATAGTTGTTGCAGTTGACATCTGTACCACTGCAGCAGCCGACACCACCAGTAATTCCACTATTCTGACAGTATGATGAAAGAGAAGCGGACTGGTCGGACTGGCTCCACCAGTTTGAAACTTACGCCACAGTACACAGGATACAAGGTACTGTCCAACTTCATTTTCTGTTATCGGCCCCCCAGCGTTCCGTTTTGTGAAAAAACTGTTTCCCACCACGGGGGCTTGTGAACTTTCTTACGATTGAGTGATAGGAGCCCTCACGGCATATTGTGAACAGCAAATCAATGTGGTGGCTGCTAGGTATCAGTTCTTCAGATGTAGGAAAAATCAAAATCAAACATACAGGCAGTGGATAGCAGATCTTCAAGATCTCACTCGGAAGTGTAAATTTAAGTGTTTGTGTGGAGCTTTGTATTCAGATGTCATGTTGCGTGACACAATTGTCTATAATATTCCTGACGGTTGGCTCAGGGAACAGATTCTAAAAATGTCAGATCCGTCGTTCCAGGAAGTTGAACAGATTTTGGAACAGTACCACGGCAGCGGAAAACTTTGATTCTATTCCACTTTGTAGTGTCACGTCACACACTGGCGAGTGACGAGTCAAACGCCGTGTAATTTCGCCTGTCTGATCAAAGTGTAAACAGTTGCTAGACATGGAACCTTGAAATAAAAGATGTGCAGCCTTGCCCGCAATGTTACTCGCGGCACAAAAGGCAGAACTGTCCGTTTCGGTCAGTAAAAGCTATGAATGGGGCAAGAAAGGTCATATACAAATAGTTTGCTTGCAGCAAAGGAAAAGGAATTTGCCCTCCCGGCCAGCGACAAGACAATAGTTACTAGGACAGTGTTCACTACCTGCAGTATACCGATCGAAAATGCGCACAGTGACATTTCAAGTGCTTCAGTCTTACGAAGAAGAGCATATTTTTGGCTTACATTCCTTTGATCTGTTTGGTTTTACTGTACAAGCCAGTGTTCTAGTTGTGATCAATTTTGACGCTAAAGACATTGTACAAAAGTTGTTGAAAGAGTTTCCAGATTTATTTTCTGCAGGGCTAGGAAAAGCTAACGATTTTGCTGCACACATTACTCTGAAGGAAGATGCCAAACCAAAATTTAGCAAGGCTCGTAATATACCGCTCGCTTTACGTGACAAAGTAGCACAAGAACTTCGCACTTTGCAAGAAAATGGTGCAATTAAACCAATACAAGCTAGACAGTGGGCGAGTCCGCTTGTTATTTTTCCGAAGCCGTCAGGTACCATTCGCATTTGTGTTGAATACACAAACAGTTGTTAGACAGTTATCCCTTGCCGAGACCAGAAGATTTAATGCACAATTAGATGCAGGAAAATATTTCTCAAAAATAGATTTGAACAATGCCTACCTTCAGCTGCCACTCGATGAAGAATCACAGAAAGTTTGTGTTGTCAATACTCATCTGGGCTTGTTTAAATATTTGTGTTTACCGTTTGGCAGTGCTTCCGCGCCCGCAATTTTTCAAAGATATTTCGAACAGCTTACAGCTCGGGCGCCTGTCTGGCCGTACTCCAGAAGAACACTTTGCAAATTTGAGGAAATTGTTTCAGATTTTGTCAGACTAATGTCTCAAGAGTCGCTTACAGCTTACAGCTCGGGCGCCTGTCAGGCCGTACTCCAGAAGAACACTTTGCAAATTTGAGGAAATTGTTTCAGATTTTGTCAGACTAATGTCTCAAGAGTCGCCAAGATAAGTGTGACCTTTTCAAACTGGAACTGCAGTATCTAGAACACGTAATAAAGAGTCAAGGTGTGCACCCAATGCAATCACATTTGCTTGCCATTCGCGACCTGCCAGCACCAAAATATGTGAAAGAAGTCAGTCTTGGGAAAGTTAACGTACTATATTAGGTTTATTCGAAACGCAGCACAAACTGCATCCCCTTTGCATCGGCTATGCCTTAAAAATGTTTGTTTTGTTTGGACAGACGAATGCGAACGCGGATTTCAGCAGTTAAAGATGCTTTGCTCAGTGATCGATGTTTGGTGCACTTCGATCCAGAAAAACCAGTTCTTTTGCAAGTGGACGCGTCATCGTTTGGTCGAGGAGCAGAATTGTCTCATAGAAATGGAAATACGGACCGTCCGATAGCATTTGCGTCAAAACTTTTGACCCACACAGTGTCGTTATTCTCAGATTGAAAAGGAAGCTTTAGCAATAGTGTATGGTGTCACAAAATTGCATCACTATTTGTGTGGGAGAAAATTCTATTTTGTAACTGACCACAAGCGTTTGCAGTCATTGTTTCATCCTAATAATTCCAATCACCTGGGCCACAGGTCGGCACGTGGGCCCTTCGGAGTTTCCCCAGAGGACGTTCCCTCGCGAGCCAGGCCGGATGGTGGGCCCCGCCGGTAGTCTGGCGTCCCCTGAAGCTACAGACCCCGGTCCATCAGTACGCCCGCGAGCCTGCCTCCTCCTCCGTTGTCGAGCTTCATACCTGAAAACGGTTAGGGGCTACGGGGGAGGGGGGAGGGTGTTGAGGCGTGCAATCACCGCTCACGCCAATCGTAAGAGAACGATTGTGGAGAAGGCAGCGATCGACCAAAAGCCAATCGCAAGCAGGCGGCGCGCAACCTGAAGGGAGTAACCGAAGATGCGCGCCCTCTACAAGCGGCTATATCTAGGCCGACACACGACTGGACGGCGCGTCAGTTACTATGCGGGAATACTGCCGCGGTGGAGTAGCCGAGCGCTCTAAAACGTCTCGCTGCGGAGCGCGCGGTTGCTCGCCGTGGAGGTTCGAGTCCTCCCTGGGAGACATGGGTGTGTGCGTTGTCCTTAGGTTAGTTTACCTAGGTTTAAGTTGTTTGTAAGCTACGGACTTGCAGCTACGAAGTCAGAAATAGGACAGTACTAAGTCAGAACGCGGCTATGAACTTAGCAGTAACTAGGTCACAGGGCAGATAGCATCATACGGAAGGCGCCGCTAGAAGCAAGAACAGAGAAGAAACAGACACATGTTCTGTTGTTATTGTTGTTATGGTCTTAAGTCCGGAGACTGGTTTGATGCAGCTCTCAACCCTACTCTATCCTGAGCAAGTCTTTTCATCTCCTCAAAAGTACGGCAACCCACATCCTCATGAATCTGCTTAATATACACTTACCTTCAATGCTAAATATACGATTCCCTGATGTCTAAGAATATGTCCTACCAAGCGATCCCCTCTTTTAGTCAGGGTATGCCAAAAATTCCTTTTCTCACCAATTCTGTTCAGTACCTCTTCATTAGTTATGCGATCTACCCACCCAATCTTCAGCATTCTTCTGTAACACCACATTTCAAAAGCCTCTATTCTCTTCCTGTCCGCACTGCTTATCGTCCATGTTTCATTCCCGTACAAGGCAACACTCCACACAAATGCCTTCAGAAAAGAGTTCCTTACACTTAAATTAATATTCGATGTTAGCAAATTTCTCTTTTTCAAAAATGCATTGCCATTCTGCATTTTATATCCTCTGTACTGAGAGCATCGCAAGTTATTTTACTACCCAAGTAACAAAACTCATCTATCACCTTCATTGTTTCCTTACCTAATCTAATTCCTTCAGCACCGCTTTAATTTCTAAGACCGCATTCCATTATCTTTGTTTTGCTCTTGTTAATGTTCATTTTATACGCTCTCTTCAGCACACTGTCCATTCCATTCAACTGCTCTTCCATCTCCTTTGCTGTCTCTGACAGAATTACAATGTCATCAGCAAAACGCAATGTTTTCATTTCTTCCCACCTGAACTTTAATCCCTATTCCAAATTTTTCCTTGCTTTCCTTCACCGCCTGCTCGATGTACAAATTGAATAACATCGGAGAAAGGCTACAACCCTGTCTTACTCCCTTCCCAACTGATGCTTCCCTCTCATGCCCTTCGAGTCTAATAACTGCGGTCTGGCTTTTGTACAATTTGTAAATAACTCTCCTTTCCCTGTATTTTACCCTGCTGATTTCATAATTTGAAAGACTGTATTACCGTCAATATAGTCAAACGCTTTCCCCAAATCTACAAAAGCTAAAAATGTAGGTTTGCCTTCGCTTAAACCATCTTCTAAGATAAGACGTAAAGTGAGTACTGCCTCCCGGGTTCCTACGTTCCTTCTGAATCCAAACTGATCTTCTCCGAGGTCGGCTTCTACCAGCTTTTCCATTCTCCTGTAGATAATTCGTGTTAAAATTTTGCAACCATGACTTATCAAACTGATGGTTCTGTAATTTTCACACCTGTCTGCGCCTGATTACTTTGGAATGGGGATTATTACATTTTACTTAAAGTCTGAGGGCATTTCGCCTGTCCATACATCCTACACACCAGTTCAAATAGTTTTGTCAGTCCCGGAGACTTTTGTAGCTCTGAGGGTATGTCATCTACTCCTGGGATCTTGTTCCGACCTAGGTCTTTCAGGGCTCTGTCAAATTCATCAAAAAAATGTTCAAATGTTTGTTAAGCTTATGGGACTTGACTATGGGGTCATCGGTACCTACACTTACAAACTACTTACGAACTACCTTACACTAAGGACGGCACAAATATCCATGCCCGAGGGGGTTTCGAACCCCCGATCGTAGTGGCCGTGCAGACCTTGACAGGAGAGCCTTAGTTTCCGCGGCCACCGCGGACGGCTCAAATTCATCTCTCAGTATAGTATAGTATCTCCTATTTCATCTTGATCAACTTCCTCTTCCCTTCCTACAACATCGTCTCTAAGTTCATTTCCTTTGTAGAGCTGCTCTATGTACTCTTTCCACCTTTCAGCTTTCCCTTCTTTGCTGAGAACTGGTTTCACATCTGAGTTCTTGATATTCGTAGAGTTGCTTTTCTTGTCCCCAAATGTCTCTTTTATTTTCCTGTAGGCGGTATCTACTTTTCCTCTTTTTATATATTCCTCTACAGATTTACATTTGGCTTCTAGCCACCCCTGCTTGGCCATTTTGCACTTCCTGTCAATCTCATTTCTTAGTCGTCTGTACTCCATTTTGCCTGTTTCATTTACTGCATTTTTATATTTTATCCTTTCATCAATTAAATTTAGTATTTCCTGTGATATCCAAGAATTTTTTGTAGTTCTTGCCTTTCTAACTATTTTGTCCTCTGCTGCCTTCACTATTTCATCTCTCAATGCTACCCATTCCTCTTCTACTGTTTTATTTCCTCCAGTTTCTGTCAATTGTTGCCTAAATCTCCCTCTGAAATTCTCCAGAACTCATGTTCCTTCAATTTATCTAAGTCCTATCTCCTTATTTTCCTACCTTTCTGCTGTTTTTTTTTTTTTTCTATTTCAGCCTAAAGTTCATGACTAACAAGTTACGGTCAGAGTCTATATCTGCCCCTGGGTATGTCTTACAGTTGAAAACCTGGTTCCGGAATCTATGTTTTACCATTATAAAATCTATCTGATACCTTCCGGTGTGTCTTACATGTATACAACCTTCATTTGTGATTCATAAACCACGTGTTTGTTACGATTAAATCATGTTCCGTGCAAAATTCTACCAGGCGACTTCCTCTTTCATGCCTTCAGCGCAGTCCATATTCACTAACTATTTTTCCTTCTCTTCCTTTTCCTACTACCGAATTCCAGTCTCCCATCACAATTAAGTTTTCCTCTCCTTTAATTGTCTGAATAATTTCCTTTAGCTCCTCATATATTTCTTCTATTTCCTCATCATCGGCAGAGCTAGTTGGCATATAAACCTGTACTACTGTTGTCGGTGTTGGCTTCGTATCTATCTTGACAATGATAATGCGATCACTGTGCTGTTGATAGTAGTTTACACGCATTCCTATTTTCTTATTCATTATCAGTCCTACTCCTGTCATACGCCCAACTGATTTTGTATTTATAATCCTGTACTCACCTGACCAGAAATCCTGTTCATCCTGCCACCGAACTTCGCTAATCCCCACTATATCTAACTTCAACCTATGCATTTCCCTTTTTAAATTTTCTAATTTTCCTACCCGATTAAGGGTTCTAACTTTCCACGCTCCGATCCGTAGAATGCCAGTATTGTCTTATCTGATGATAACATCCTCCTGAGTAGTCCCTTCCCGGAGATCCGAATGGGGGACTATTTTACCTCCCGAATATTTTACCCGAGAGGATGCCTTCATCATATTTTCATAAATGTTCAAATGTTTGTATAGTCTATGGGACTTAACTACGGGGTCATCAGTCCCTAAACTTACAAACTACTTATGAACTACTTACGAACTAGGACGGCACAAATATGCATGCCCGAGGGGGGATTCGATCCCCCGACCGTAGTGGCCGTGCAGATCATGACTGGAGCGCCTTAGTCTCCTCGGTCACCACGGACGGCCATATTTTCATACAGTTGAGTTGCATGTCCTCGGGAAATGTAACGGCTCTAGTCTGTCCTTGCTTGCAGCCGTTCGCAGTAACTATGTGGCAAGGCCACATTAGCTGATGTTACAAGGCCAGCTCAGTCAATCATCCAGACTGTTGCCCCTGTAATTACTGAAAAGGCTGCTACCCCTCTTGAGGAACCACACGTTTGTCTGGTCTCTCCACAGATACCCCTCCGCTGTGGTTGCACCTACGGTACGGCTATCTGTATCGTTGAGGCAAGCAAGCAACCCCACCTCGGCAATGTCTGTGGTTCACGGGGGTGGACACATGTTGTAAAGTTGAGTATTGTAATTTTCAGTCAATGCTGTGTTATTAATCTCGATAGTTGTTAGAGTTGACATCTATTCCTGCACCAGTACCTGTCCTGACAACCAGACCAGGACGAGGAAACAACAAAAAGTCGACGAGGACACAACATTAACAGTCAGCTTAGTGAGGGGGTGGGGGGAGATAGGAGAATGGGAGAGGGTGGTGGAGATTGAAGTTGTGGTAAGAGAAGGTGGAGTAGAAAGTAGTCAGTGTAGCATGGGAAGTAGAACTTTTTGCAGGATATCTACATGAATTGAAGGTTTGGGAGACTTGATGAGCACGGAATTTTTGTGGGGGATCGGTTGGGGGAGGCAGTAAATTAATTTCGTATTTCGAGGGGAGGCTGCAATTACCAAGGAACTGTCCGTCCGGGCGCGAAATAACGAATGTCTTGGACGCTAGAAGCGAGAGGGAGTGGCGGTGGTGTCTATGAGATTATTTACTTATAAAATATCAGCAGTAATTCATATTTGCATTTGAATGTAGAACAACATTGTACATTGTCAAATTAATCTTACAAATCGTTGATTGTACCGTAAAGTATCTAGAGCAAACAAGAGTTTGCTTTCAGGATGCGAATGCACCGACCGTGCAGACACGGCCGCAGTGTGTTTACCGCGCGTCGCTGGTATGGACGTGTGTTTGGTTCGGCGCCCTGCTCCCTGCCCCCTGCTCCCGCACTTCAAAGGCCGCCTAATGAAGGCTCGCCACCTCCCTGCCGCTCTTCCCAGCAGGGCGTGGAGGCCGCCGCTGTGGCCCGCGTGGCGCGAACACTCGTGTGTTGTGGCACCGCGAGCTGGGCCTAAGCCGCGGCCACCGAGGCGACAACTAGCCGCTCACTAACTCCACATTGCACTCAAACATTTACGATACCATCCAGCGTTTTAAAACCCCAACTACGTTACTGAAATATACTTCAAATTACGATTGTTATATACCATCCCCGTACCTTTCACCCCAAAACAGACGATCTCCAAGACTCTATTCCTCCCTGGCTCTTTTAAACCGCCCCCCCCCCGTCACCTACACCACAGATATGCCCAAATCACCGCCTCCAGTCCACGTGTTTCAGTATGTTGATGACATCGCCTTCTTTGCCCTCTGTCCTGCACTCGATAAATCCAAACGCTCCCTCTAATTGAACTCAACCAGTTTACCCCCTGGCATAGCCAATGGCCCTGAAATATAAACCACTCAAAAACTGAGGGATTAGTTATTGGACGCATCACCCAGTTCTTCTCGCTCCATGAGTTCAACCTCACCATTTCTAATTTTCCTGTGGAGCTCACTCACTTGAATACCCAAGACTAACTTTCGATCGGCAACTAACGTCGGATAGTCACCTTTGGCCACAATAGACTAAACACCAAACTTTGAGACTCAAAATCGTGTAAATAAAATTTCCCCCTAAAGGGTCGACGATTTTATCGTGTTCTTCTTCATTTTGTAGAAGTGCATTGACTCAACAAATGTCCTGTAGAATTATTGTTTGCTGGGTGGTGCGGTTTTTTTTTTCATACTGAAATGAGCAGCTTATAAAAATTGTCTTTGAGAGGTTTGTGAAAAGTGGAATTAATTTTTTTTGCTTCATTTGAGACCTGCTGCTTATTCTTGTACAGCAGGTCGTAAATTTTAATATTATATAATGCATATTTTACATTACTGTGTTCATTCGAGTGCTATTTGAAGGACAGAATGGCTAATGAAATATTGAAAATGAGACAACAGTTAAGTGCCTGAAATAAATTGAAAATATTTCTTCAGTAAAAAACCGTCTTCACTGCAAATTGTATTATTAATTAATGACGCGTTTCGCCCTTTAGCAGGGCATCCTCAGATTATCTGATTGCTGTACACTATGGACTGAAAATCATTTTAAAATTGAAAAAGAAAATTACAACAAGGAGATTAAAGTCACCATTGCCATTTCTGAGAGGAGCGCATGGCTGTATAAGTCCCTTCTGATGTAGATTTCAAATTCATTGCTATTATAATCCCCACGGGTTTTATAAGAGCTTATTGTTCGTCGTCGTAATTATTTTTAAATATGTGGCTTACTATGTGCTAGTACAACAAATAAACATATTGTAGTTTCATATTGGCCAATGTGAGAGCCGGGGCTCAGCATGAAAGAGAGCCCGTTCTACCAATCTGGTACTTTAGATTTTCGACGTCATCAATTTGAACGTTCATCTGATTAATACTTCACATGTTGCACATTATAACACCGATGAAATTACACATTATAAAAACCAATCTGGTACTGAAAACTTCTTGCTGCAGAACAAGCCAAAAATCAGGACAAATATTTAAATACCTGAGAATTCTAATACGTTGTCGATCGTGTAATGAGACAGGGAGTACGTAAAGAGAATAGTGAATTACTCTGATAACCCAGAGCCAAAGCGTGTTTAATGTAATCGGGCCTTCCCATCTACGCTACCAATCTACATGCAACCCGATGCACTCCTATAAATTCGCTGGCGTTCGCGGTCGCTCTATTATATTGGGAAAACGTTCATGGCTGCTACAGGAAGTCAGCACAAAGACCTACGACATGGCGGCAGGGCAGCTTCCTCAGAGGAGTACTCTGGACGAGTGGCCGTTCAATTTTGTATTTTTGGCCCACTTTAGGTTACACTAAAAGAGGGTCTTCGCGATCGTCTTTTGACAGCTCGAAATTTAAATAAAAATAACGGTTTAACCACTCACCTGACATGAAAATTGAAGAACCCAATTTGTAATGGAGAAAATTCTCTACAACTTTGCTCTGTTATGTTTCTTTCATATCTCGTATCGTTTCAGAGATATTTGCAAAAATAGCGGCGATTTTGGGATGTCTGTCTGTCTGCCCGTCTTTCTGTCCGTAACGTGTTCCCAGTTTTTAAAACGAACCATTCAACCGATTAACACCAAATTTTACAGACATAATTGTAAACCGGCAGAGACCAGAAGCTCTTTTTTCAAATTTTTCGGACAAAAGTACGGTAGTAATACCAAGAAAAGCCGTTTGTAATATAATTGTAATTGCAAACGAACCGTTCATCTGACAAGAAAATTGATTAACCTAATTAGTAGAGGGGAAAATTCTCTACAACTTCGCTCTTTTATTTTTTTTTTCATATCTTGCATCGTAGCAGAGATATTTGCAAAAATAACGGCAATTTGATGATGTCTGTCTGGCTGTAACGTGTTCCCACTTTTCAGGTCGAATCGTTCAACCGATCGGCACCAAATTTTACAGACATCATTGTTTGCTTCTAGAGACAAGAACCTCGCTTTTCAAACATTTCGGATAAGAAATACGTTTGTAATGTAATTTTAATTGCATATAAACTGTTCATTTGACGCTAAAATTGAATAACCCAATTTGTAGAGGAGAAGAGTCTCTACAGCTTTGTTACCTTATGTATTTTTCATATCTTGTATCGTTTGAGAGATAGTTGCAAAAATAACAAAGTTTTGACACCCTCCACTGAATTAACGAAAACCAGGCATTAGCAGATGTCACGTGACAATCTCTCTGGCATAAGCCATCTTGCGTTGCGTATTAACATATACTTTGTCATTTCAAAGCAATGGCGCACTGAATAATTAATAAAAACACGTCGTTCTTCGTACGATAAATGATAATCTAGTGTCTACAAATGCCATATTAGCATCAGTTAGCAACGGCCATCAATAGTATGAAATTGGCCGTAGCGTAGTGGTCAAAGCGTTGGACTGTGACGCTGAAGGGCAGTGGTCCAGAAACCGCCACTAACTAAAAATTTTCTTTCTAAAAGGGTTTCAGACACTCTTATTAATTAATTTTTTATTGTTTACATTATTATTTTGGTTCAAAATATTTGCAAAAACTTATAAAACTACAAATATAAGTGGGCTGTAAAACACGTCAGTGGAGGTCCTCTGGTTAGGCAACCGCACTTTGACGTTACATTTTTGAGGGAATGTGGATTCATTGCAGATTATTTTTATCAATTTTCTCAATTCTGATTGGCCCAGCCCTTGCGACATATCAGTCGTAGCGTTTAAATTCACAATCAGAAAGTTAATCTTAAGTACTGTTCCCGCACTTTACTTGCAGGCTTGGAATGTCAGAATGAATCGGAATATTTCGTGACGGCTGCCAGCGTGACCGGTCACAGCTGTAGCACTACACCTGCGAGCAGTGGGGCTGTTGTTCTGTATTGCGCCGTCATGAAAGAAAACTTGTAAATGATAACTTTCCAGTACTTTGTATTGTAGACATGATAACAAACAAATAACTATTAAACTGAAAACTTTATAGCTAAAAAACACAATGATACGTGTGTTTGCGTTGAAAGCGGACGTCGTATCATCGAGGATTTACGTGCAAACACGGATCAAGATATATAATCCAGAAAGTTTAAAAACAAAAATAACCATCTAAAATCGTAGAGATACTCATAATTGGCTTAAAATTGTCATGGATGTCTATATTAATTACTCATCATATAAAAACAGTATCACAGAATATATCCATTATCCGTATTAATTTTCATTACGGAGTTTGTATCGATATGGTAGATGCGAGAAAGAAAATGTACGCACGAGTAAATTCCTATCGATACAGTAGTTGCGAGTAACGAAATGTATTCATGAGTAGCGATTCGGTACTTCGTATCAGCCAAAGTATTCGTTACTCAGTAACGAATACATACAGTTTGCTACAGGTCTAACAATAACAAACATTCATCCGTTAACATAATGATTTTCTTACGATTTACGTTCCAGAAATTTATATTTTTTAATGAATTCGGGAAACATGGTTTCTTATTGCAAAGTCAGCGACCTGGTATACGGTTCAGAATGGAAGTAGCAGTCTCATTGGCAGAATGTGACTGCAGTTCGGGCCGCGTCGGGCCCTGACTTGGGGTGGTCGCCTGCTCGCCGGCTCGCCTGCTGGCGCCTAGGTCCCGCCCCGCCCCTCACCCACCCTGCTGTCCCTTACGTCCGTTGATGGCGCCGCGTCAGTCACCGCGACTGCCCTCTCTTTGCTCTCCCACAGGGAATGACGTGGAGGGGTGCGCAGTTGACGGCCTCGCGTGAGCAGGCCTTCGCGGCAGCTGGCGGTCGCCGCTCGAGTCTCCGCAGTCGGCGCAGAGGGCTTCTGGAGCCACGTGTTTGCAGCTCTCTTCGTTCTTATTACGCTCTTCAGTGCGGTTCCTCGCGCATAACTTTAAGAAGAGTTTCCTCGAGTGTAAATTGTCGCGGCAGGGGACAGGGTGTAGTGTGTTTTCCTAATCGTCATCCTCTCATCATCATTGGCACGTAAGTTGCCCACGCGGCGTCAAATAAAAATGACTTACACTAAGGCGGCCGAACAAACACGCAAGGGTTCTCCCCGACAAGAAAGCCATACGCTCATTTCCTAAAAGGTTGCGTCATTTGCATGGTTGGAGGTGAACAAAGTTTGGTGTTAACTGTTTTCAAGTTTAGTATTTGAAATTGAACACGAACGGTTACCTATCAGAGATTGTAGAAATTGAAGGGCACATAGCCTAGCGTAGTTGACTGATAAGTGCTCCCAGGCCTTGTTAAATTAAATTTTTTTAAGCTAGCGTATTTTATAGTGCCCTTGGTAAATGCCACCAGTTATTGTTAAATCTGTAAATTACGTAGGGAACATCTTTTGCTATTTTAAAGCATAGAGTTTTGAAATTGAACCCAAGTGGTTACCTTTCAGAAGTTGTCGAAATTGACTGGTACACAGGCTATCATATATGAGAGGGTTACATAAATGCTCCCAGGCCTTGTTGAATTTTATGTTTGAACCTAGCCTATGTTGCAGTGTCTTTGGGAAATGCTACTGTTGCAGTGCCTGGGAAATGTTACCAGCTATTGTTAAATTTTGAAAATATTTAAAGAGTGCCCAAGATTTCTTGTAAATTCATATCATAATTATATTTAACATATTGAAGTGGTACATGGTGTCGCGGTGGAGTAACCGAGCGGTCTAAAGGGTCTCGCTGCGGAGCGCGCGATTGCTCGCCGTGGAGTTTCGAGTCCTCCCTGTGTGGAGTGTGTGGGTTTGTCCTTAGGTTAGTTTACCTAGGTTTACGTAGTTTGTGAGCTACGGACTATTACCACGCAGTTTGGTCCGATAGCTTTACAAGGATTATGTCTAATTATGGTTCATGGTATTTTAATTTCCTCCCCCCCCCTCGCTTTTCATCCAGTTTTTCGGCACTTCCTCTCCTTTATTTATATTGCAACAGCAATGGTATCGTAGCAGAGCGTGATTGCGATCGACGGACCTTGTTTTGGGTAACTGTGGTACTGTTTGATACCTGTTGTGTTACAGAGGTCACTTAATGGCATGACGTGCGATGATGTCATTGAATTCATCACTTACGTAAGGAGTTCTTGCAGTACGAACTCGCTGTACGGGGAGCCTCGATTGAAGGAGAGAAGGGCTACCTAAAGAGCCGAAAAGGTGCCTGCATGGAGCAGCCTGTCGTAGTGTTTTAGCAGGTTGTGGGTCACACCGCAACAGCAGTCTAAGTCGTTTTGGCCAACGGGGAGTTGATGCCTCTGAAAGGGTACGTGACCGGCAATTTATCTGTCGGCTAATTTCCGTAGCCAGGTTTTTTGGGACTTAGTAGAGAATTTAGCCCCCATCTTGATCTTGGGCTGTCATCGCCAAGACCAGGCTCGTTTTGAATTTTTCTGGTTGTTCCATTTTTTTAATTATAATAATAATAATAAGTCCGTGAAGTTTGGCTTTTGTGAGTGTTGACGTCCTTCTAGTAGCTTCATTACTTGTAATATGGCTAACTTCGAGGTACACCATCTTCAGGCTAGTCAAGCCGCCAACCTAACCACCTTGCTTGAGGGTTTTGCACGGCTTCTAGACGATAAGTAATGTGCTTCACTACTGTATTCGGTTACCCGATGATATTCCAGTTAGACAGTCTTCTTCAGATCTAGGGTTCATGTCGGCCCGGGTAGTTGACCGTAGGCATTGAAGAGTACATTGGGCGTTACGCGATATACGTGGACGTGCACTGTCCTGTTGGTAAAGCATATCGCCTTGTTGGTGCATATGGAAAAATTGTTGCAGATCCCTAACTACTCCTATTTTCCAATAATTGACAAATCTGGGTATTCTCACGAGGTGGCTTCGCATTGTTTATGCCGTCGTATCTTTATGTGTCGTGCTCTTTTGTTTTTTGGTCAGGAACCTTCTTGGACGTACGGTGAACAGTTCATCAAACTTTCATTACAATCGAATGCATGGTTTTTGAAGACGTACAGGACATTCAGACAAACATTCATTTATTTATATAGATCAGACAACAATTAAGCATATGAAATAAAATTGAAATATAAAATTACAGCAAAGAGATGAAAGTCACCATTGCACTGAGGAGAGCGCATCGCTATATCAGCGAGCCAGTCCCTTCTGAAGTAGATATCAATTTCATTGCTATTATTATTCCCATGGTTATTTTAAGAGCGTATTGTTTCGTCGTCGAAATTATTTTTACATATGGTGCTTATTATGTGCTACTACAACAAAGAAACAGAAACTACTTTAATATTTGCTAATATGAGAGCCTGGGCTCGGTATGAAAAACAGCCCATTCTACCTATCTGGTACTTATGTTTTAAATTTTCGATGTCATCAATTTGAACTTTCATTTTATCAATATTCTGCATATTGTACTTTATAATACAGATGAAATTACACGGTATAAAACCCAATCTGAAACTGAAAACTTGTCGATCGTGTAATGAGACAGGCAGTAGGTAAAGAGAATATTGAAGTACTCTGCTAACCAAGAGCAAAAGCGTGTTTAATGTAATCGGGCATTCCAATCTACGCTACCAATCTACATGCTAACGCTACAAATCTACATGCTAACCGATGCATTCCTATAAATTCACCGGCTTTCGCGGTCACTCTATTATATTGGAAAAACATTCATGGCTGCTACAGGAAGTCAGCACAGAGACCTACAACATGGCGGCACGGCAGCTTCTACAGAGGAGTACTCCGGAAGAATTTTTTAGGGGCGGTTAGGTGGTGATCTTCCTCCGAGCAGACGCTAAGGATTAATAATAACGTTTGAAGTAGACTGGGTGACTACACCATATTGCAAATTAGTAAGGGTAATTAATCTAGAACCCGGAAAATTACTCCGTCCCCACGAGGTGGAGGTCCTCTGGTTAGGCAACCGCAATGCAAAGTTACATTGTTGAGGGAATGGGGATTCATTGGAGATTACTTTTATCAATTTTCTCAATTCTGACTGGCCCAGCCCTTGCGACTTATCAGTCGTAGCGTTTAAATTCACAATCAGAAAGTTAATCTTAAGTACTGTTCCCGCACTTTACTTGCAGGCTTGGAATGTCAGAATGAATCGGAATATTTCGTGACGGCTGCCAGCGTGACCGGTCACAGCTGTAGCACTACACCTGCGAGCAGTGGGGCTGTTGTTCCGTATTGCGCCGTCATGAAAGAAAACTTGTAAATGATAACTTTCCAGTACTTTGTACTGTAGACATGATAACAAACAAACAAACCATTAAACTGAAAAAAAAGACAATGATACGTATGTTTGCGTTAAAAGTAGACGCCGTATCATCGAGGATTTACTTGCAAACTCGGGCCAAGAAGTATAATCCAGAATGTTTAAAAACCAAAATTACTCTCTAAAATCGTAGAGCTACGCAATATGGGCTTAAAATTCGTCACGGATGTCTATATAAATAACTCATAATAAATAGTATCACAGAATATATGCATTCTCCGTATTAGTTTTCACTCCGTATCGAAATGGTAGATGCGGAAAACAAATGTAAGCATGAGTAAATTCCTATCGATACGGTAGTTGCGAACAACGAAATATATACATCAGTAAGTTCTATCGATACAATAGATGTGGGTAACGAAATGCTTTTCTAAGTAACGATTCCGTATTTCTTATCAGCCAAAGCATTCGTTACTCAATAAATACATACAGTTCGCTACAGCTCACACCTTCATACACATTAATACGTTAACATTATGATTTTCTTACGATTTACGTTCCAAAAATTTAAATTTTTTTATTTATTTGGGAAAACATAGTTTCCTATTGGGAAGTCAGCGATCTGATATATGGTTCAGAATGAAAATAAGTCACATTCGCAAAATGTTATTACAGTTTATTTCATAATAGGGTGACCGATTTCGAGCTACTTGGAGATCCTCATCAAACCAATTCGTCGTTGATACCGATATCAGAAATTATCAAATAAATAAATTGTAGCCGCGGTGGAGTAGGCGAGCGGTGTAAAGCGTCTCGCTGCGGCGCGCGCGGTTGCTCGCCGTGGAGGTTCGTATCCTCCCTGGGAGACATGGGTGTGTGCGTTGTCCTTAGGTTATGTATGTACCTTTCATGCTCTGCCATTCGTACATGGATAGACCTACTTGTTTCTCCTATGTCTACTGTTCTGCAGTTTATTTTATACACACCAGCAGTAGTCAGCTTTTCTATGGGATCCTTAGTTGATGGGAGAATATCTTTTATTCTGTTTTTGCTGGAAAAACATGTCTGATGCCAGCTCGTCGTGATATTTTTCCAATGTGCTCACTAGTTCTCTTAATGTATGGTAAACGTGCTACCGGTAAGTCTTCGACTTCTGAGTCGTTTTCCTTAGTTCGCCGTGGTTTTATGGCTTTCTAGATTCTTCTGTCGCTATACCCACTGACGCGGAATGTCGATCGCCACTTGGTGAGTTCTTCGTCGGATCCGTTCCCTAGTGACTAGTATGCGTAGAACTGAGGTCTTTTGCGCCGGATTGTGATGAGACTGCGCGTGCAACTACCGGTTAGTGTGGGTTGGTTTCCTGTGCACTCTGTGGCCTAGTGTACCTGTTGCTGTCTTTTACACTAGCACCTCCAGAAAAGGGATAGGACCATCTTTTCCTATTTCTACAGTGTATTTGATTGTCTCATGCTGGCTGTTGAGATGTTCGAGGAATTCAGATAACTTTTCCGTGTGGCCATATAATGAAGGTTTCGTCGACATACCTAAGCCAGTACTTTGGTCGTAAAGGTGCTGAGTTCAAAGGTATCTCTTCCAGAGCCTCCATGAAGATGTCTGCTGCTACACGTGACAAGGGAGAGCCCATGGGTACTCCGTCCGTCTGCTCACAGAATTTGCCTTGCCACCTGAAATAGGTAAACGTCAGGCAATGTTTCACTAATTCACAGATGTCTGGTGGTATGGGATCCTGTAACAGGGCCACCGTGTCCTCCACAGGAACATTTGTGAATAGTGATTCCACGTGAAAGCTCACCATCAAATCGGTGGGAAAGATGCTCATGTTCTTAATAAGTCCAATAAAATGTTCAGATTTCTTTACGTAAGAGCTTGTGTTACCAACATGCTTTGCTGTGAAGTAAGAAGCTGAATTAATGCTGCAGACTATAGGTCGTAATGGACAGGAGTCTTTGTGAATCTTAGATACCCCATAAATCCTGGGTGCTACAGGTACTTCTTTATTACCATGACACGGCAAATAGCTCAGAACAATTTTAACGTTAAACAATAATGGCCGCGTTACTTATGCTACCCCTTGCTATGCTGCTATGCTGACTGCCTCTCAGGCAGAGTGCTCTGCTATTTGTACACAGACAAAAATTACCAGAAATTAGAAGAACAGTTAACATAAGAAACAAGTAGAATTTACAAGTGAACATAAGAAAGATGTAGAACGTTCTGGAATTGTTAATTACAAAGAAACAAATTCTTTTGCCGGTGGGCGGGATTGAACCGGCGACCTTCAGCACCACAGTCCGTGACGCTATCCCCTGCGCCACGCCGGCAGTCGGTGCTCGTCGTCTCTCGCGGCATTGCTCCCTGTCCTGGAGAAACAGCGACCCGCTGTTATGATCCCTGTGGAGCCAGCTGCAATGTCCTGGATCTTGACCGTGTCCTCTGTATGACAGTTCAAGAGAATCCTTCACTTCTCCGCGATTATCGACAACAGACGTTCCTGTCGTGGTTTCATCAGGAACATTACCGTTCTTAAAGTCCTTGAACAAGAAGCCATTGTCATCTACCTGCTCTTCAGGATCGTAGTAAGGCTTCATGTGCAGGACGTGAACAATGTCTCTTCGTTTTTGACGTTTCGACGACGGCTCATAATCCTCAACTTCGTATGTGACGTCTGACAGGCGGCGTATGACACGATACGGACCAAAGTATCGCTTCAATAACTTTTCTCACAGTCCAACCTTCCTTACAGGGGTAAAAATCCATACCAGGTCTCCTGGGCTGTACACAACAGGTCGGCGCTTGTCGTTATACCACTGACGGTCCTTCTCCTGGGCGTCCAGTGTCCGTATGCAAGCCAGCTGTCTTGTTTCTTCGACTCGGGTGATGAGCTATTTAACATAGTCATCCTGAGTGTCGTCCGATTGGAACGGGAACAGCGTATCCATTGTCGTCTCAGCTTCACGGCCATGGAGCAGGAAAACTGAGTGAAGCCTGTGGTTTCTTGTCTTGCGGTATTGTAAGAAAATGTCACGACTGGCTGAATTGTATCCCAATCCTTCTGCTCAACATCAACGTACATCGACAGCATGTCGGCTAACATCTTGTTAAAACGTTCCGTAAGACTATTTGTCTGAGGCTGGTATGCAGTTGTCATTCTGTGGACAATGTTGAACCGTGACATTACCTCTGATACTAGTTTTGACTGGAATACTTTTCCACGATCAGATATCATGACACGTGGTGATCCATGCTTCAAAATAATGTCTTCTACGAGGAATTTTGCGATCTCTGGGGCTTCAGCTGTCGGCACAGGTTTGGTGACAGCGTAGCGTGTGAGGTAGTCAGTGCAGACTACGGTTACCGGTTGTCGACTTCGGGAACCTCACTAAAAGATCGATCCCAACTCGGTGGAATGTAGCTGCTGCCGGCGGAATCGGTACGAGATGTGCTGGAGGTAATTGCGGCACATGCTTCCGTCGCTGGCACTCTTTACAGTGCTTGACAGATCGGTAGAGACCTTTCCAGTAATACCTGCGTCTGATTCTGTCTAGGGTCTTCACGAATCCCAGATGACCAGATATTGGAGCATCGTGGAAATATTTGAGAATAGCAGGCTGGAGATGAGCTGGTACAAGAAGTAGCCATTTGGGGCCCACTGGATCGTAGTTGCTCTTATACAATGTTCCGTTTATAAGTTGGAACTCTCCATTGGTCGGTTCTCCATTCTCCAAAGCCTCTATCGTTTTTAATAGTGCTGGATCTTCCCTCTTTTCAGCTGTAACGTTATCTAATTCAGTGAGAGCTCAAATTTCATTAATGCTGTTGTGTTCCACTAATGGATTCCTCGACAGGCAGTCGGCATCCTTGTGTTTGCGCTCGTTCTTGAATACCACTGTGACATCGTACTCTTGCAGTCTTAGTGCCCATCTTGCTAGTCGACCTGATGGATCCTTCAAGCTAGTCAGCCAAAACAAAGAATGGTGGTCGGTCACGACTGTGAATGGTTTGCCGAATAAATACGGCCGAACCTTGTTGATAGCCCAGATAACCGCGAGACATTATTTTTCAGTTGTAGAATAGTTTATCTCGGACTTTGAGAGTACTCTTGACGCATAGGCTATCACTTTTTCAGCACCTTCCTGAACTTGTACAAGCACTGCACCAATCCCATAACCACTGACGTCTGTGTGAAGATCCATTTCTGCATTCTCGTCGTACAAGGCTAACACTGGTGCGGAAGTTAGAGCCTCCTTAAGTGCCCGGAAAGCTCTTTCTTTTGTCTCATCCCAGTAAAACTTGGCGTCTCCCTGCAGAAGTTCTTGTAATGGACGTAAATTGTTACAAAATCCTTTTATGAAACGTCAGTGGTATGAGCACAGCCCGAGAAAACTTCTCACATCACGAATGTGCTGAGGAGTTGGAAATTCTGTGACTGCCCTTACTTTATCTGGATCAGAACGGACACCATCTCCGTTGACTAGGTGCCCCAGGATTTTTATCTCTTTGGCGACGAAGAGGCACTTCTCTGGATTGAGGCGCAGACCTGCAGTCTGAACACACTTCAACACAGTCAACACAGTTGACAGGCGACTCAGATGTTCTTCAAATGTTTTCGAGAAAACGACTATGTCATCTAAATAGCAGAGACACGTCGTTCACTTTAGGTGTCGTAGCAAGTTGTCCATCATGCGTTCGAATGTGGCTGGAGCATTACATAATCCAAATGGCATTACTTTAAATTCATAGAGACCGTCAGGTGTAATAAAAGCCGTCTTCTCCCTGTCAGCTTCGTCACCTTCGTTTTGCCAGTAACCTGTCTGCATGTCCATAGTTGAGAAGTATGTAGCTCCTTTCAAGCAGTCTAAAGTGTCGTCAATGCGCGGCAATGGGTAGAAATCTTTCTTTGTGATTCTGTTCAGCCGCCGATAGTCGACACGGAATCGCCACGTGCCATCCTTCTTCTTTGCGAGGACCACCGGAGACGACCAAGGACTCTCCGAAGGTTGAATAATGTCATCTTGCAACATCTTCTCCACTTCCTCCCGAATTATCCGTCTTTCAGCTGGCGACACTCTATACCAACGCTAATTGGCGGGTGATCCCCAATATTTATACGGTACTTTATCGTGGGCCGTTTCGTTCGACGTTTCCCCTGCTGAGGTGTGAATGCACCTGAAAATTGGCGTAGTATACCTAACACCCGCTGGTGGTGTTCCTTGGTCACTCCAGGCCCTATTGGCAGTTCCACGTTTGTTTTCTCCAGCGTGTTGTCTGTACTAACAGCAGGGCATGGGTCTTCATTGATGACGTTGAGCTCACCGTCCTGGATTGGTTCAGCTGTCCCGATACACATTCCTTTGCGGATAATTGCCCGTGACAATTTGTGATCCAAATCTCTCCTTGAACACCGGTAATGCTTATGATAGCCGCTGGTGTGTAAATTTCTTTTTTGAGCCTGATAAACTTTTTACTATCAACAAGAACTTCACAGTTTAACCAGTCAACTGTGTTTGTGACTGCAACTCTTCTCGTTGTCAACGGCGGTATCGTCACATGGTCAACGACGAATAACTTCCCAGAAAATTCTGTATTACGTGTATCCGGCGCAACAACTTCTTCAATTTGTAGCTCAGATCTTCCACAATCAATGATAGCTTGGGATGCCTGAAGGAAGTCCCATCCGAGGATGACATTGTGACTACATTCTGTTAACCCGACAAATTCAAACGGCTGGGTCCTGTTGTTGATGGTTATTCTTGCGACAAAAGTTCCTGCTGGATGGACGTACTTTCCATTCGCGACCTTCAGCACAGTTGCCCCTGTATCACAGAACATTGTCTTCTTTAGTACGCGGCGGTAATTATCCGACAATACAGAAAAAGACGCTCCTGAATCAAAAAGTGCCCGGACAGGTTGGCCGTCGATCATGGCTTCGATGAGATTTCCCGACATCTTAGCGACTGTCTTCCATGGAGGATTTTCATCTGCGGCGGCCTCACCTCCGTAGATGGTCGCCTCGCTTAGTTTTCCTGGGCGCGGCGGCTAGGGGAGTGGCTGGTACCGCAGTACGGCGACGGTGAACGGCTGCGGCGCGTCGGGGAGCAACCTCGTCTAGGGTACGGCGATGGGCTTCTTCCCATAGGTCGACTGAACTCATCAGCAGGTGACTGCCTGGGATAGAACTGCTCCGACGGCTGACGTCTTGCGGCTAAATAATCATCGAATACTCGCCTCCTCTCTCTGCAGTAGCGTACGATATGTCCTTGGCGTCCACAGTGGAAACACAGTGGTGTGTTGTCATCTGTCCTCAAGACGTCTGTTCTTCTGCGGGGCGTCATAGTTACCGGGGGAGTTGGCTGTGGTCGCGTCGGTCGGTTCATGGGCTTCCGTTTGGCGGCTACAGCGTAAGTCATAGCAGGGCGACGCCATTCTTCACATCGGGTGCGATTGACGGGGCAGACAGGAGCTAATGTTTGAAATACCTCGTCCTCCGCGGCGTCGGCTCCCTCGTGACTTACAGGGCTCACATCCATGGCCATAATCTGATGCTCGCTCGGTCTAATAGTCCCGGCTGCCATGCACTGTTGTAATTCTTCTCTCACGATTTGTCGTATGATAGAAGCGAAGTCATGCTGGTCTTCCACAACGGCCATAGGGACTACATTTGGGAGTCTGTCATACCTCTTGCGTCCAACCCTCCTTTGTTGCATCTCTTCAATACGCTGGCACCACTTGATGAACTCTTCAGTCGTAGCGACGTCTTCTATCAGAAGAGCTTGGTACATATCTTCTGCAATTCCGTTCATCAGGTTCGTGATTTTGTCCACCTCAGTCATGTTCGGATTTACTATGTTACACAGGGCAAAACATTCTGTATGTACGATTATGTCGGCTCACCATGTCGTTGGGCCCCGTTCTTCAGTTGTTCTTCCGCCGAGCGGATTTGTTGCTGGCGGTTTCCAAACGTATTCTTATGTTCCTCCTCCTCACGTCTCCCAGTCATTCAACTTGTCTTCGTTGTTTTCGAACCATTACTGGTATGTTCCGTCCAGGTAGAAATAAACGTTGGCCAAGCACATAGTATGATCCCACCTGTCGTACTTGGCGACCCGGTTGAACTCTTTTAGCCATTTGTTGGGGTCCTGTCCAGCATCTCCAGAGAACACCGACGGGTGTCTGATGTGCAGCTGACTTATTGCTGGTTTCGTCTCCATCGTTCTTCTGATAATACAGACTTTTGGAAGGATGTACTCGGTGTATCCCTCGTATTCCGGTTCCAGTCCGTGTAAGCGACGGCTTTTACGTTGCCTAATCGGAGCCACGGTGATGCAGCTGTTGCTGTATTGTACCCGGCGCCTCCACCAAACAATGTCGCGTTGAAATGGAAAGAGGCTTGACTTCGAAGGCAACTAAACACAGCACTTATACTGAAAGCACGTTTATTACGAACTTAACATACACGCAGCACTGACTGCCTCTCAGGCAGAGTGCTCTGCTATTTATACACAGACAGAATTTACCATAAATTAGAAGAACAGTTAACAGAAGAAACAAGTAGAATTTACAAGTGAACGTAAGAAAGATGTAGAACCTTCTGGAATTGTTAATTACAAAGAAACCATTCTTTTTTTGCCGGTGGGCGGGATTGAACCGGCGACCTTCAGCACCGCAGTCCGTAACGCTATCCCGTGCGCCACGCCGTCAGTCGGTGTTCGTCGTCTCTCGCAGCAATATTAACAAGTTAGAAACAGTCTAAAACCAATCTTTATGAATCATAACTGGTGGAGTAAAAACTACTCTTCTAGCGTCAAGAGAATTCTGACTGGGATGGAAACCATTGAAACAAATACCAAAAGATTAGCACTGCTTCAGTATCAAAAGCATATTCGTCTACCCAATCATGATCAATGGACAAAACATAAGGAGTTATGTAGCAATATCAGAAAGTTAAAAACACAGATTAATTTCATCAAAATAGTAGAATATGTAAGATTACAGTATCACCTATCAGAAGTCACTGGTGAGAAATTTATTTTCCCACTCTTGCCAATTCTTCTTCCTCAATTATAATATCAACTGGATATACATGATAATAACAAAAAAGCGAAATAGATCCATCAGTCATGAAAACTACAACATTAGAAACAATCAGTCAGAGATACACAGATGGGTCATTAACGGAAAAAGAAGGAAATGTTGGTGTAGGAATGTAGAGCACAATTTTCTGTTTGTATCAAGGTTTATGGTCACACCACTCTAATTTTGAAGATGAATTTGAAGCCATCAAAACAGCCGTAAATCAGCTAAACTATTTGCACACATTTCATAAAGCAGTGATATTCTTTGACTCCAAAGCAGCAATATCAACAATTGTTAACTAAACGACAACTTGTTAAAGTAAAAGATATGGAGGAAATAATTAAATCCCTAAAGCAATACAACAAGAATATCTCAATTCATTGGTACCATCTCACTGTGGTGTATATGGTAATGAGAAAGCTGATTTCCTAGCCAAAAAGGCAAAAATATTAAACAAATTGGAAAAACTACCCTGTCATATTTTGTAGTAAAACGCGTCATTAACAATATTTTTAAAGAAGAATTGAGAAAAGTTAATAAAGTCTCATGTGAGGCGAAGAGCTGGGAAACCGTCTTTCACAACCAACTGGTATCAGTTGGACCAGGAAGAGAGGCAGTGGAGACGTTCCGCCTGACTGCTGGACACGACTGTTCGGCCGCCCACCTGCACAAGATGTCCAGAACGTCTTCTGTGTCACAAGAATGGTGCCGTAAATGAACAGTCATTATTTGAAAGAATGTTAAGAATTGTACAACTGTAATTTAGACTTGAGAAAATTGTATTGCGAAGCAAGAAGGCGAATGACGTTAAGTGCCGGAACATTAAAATAATAATAATAATAATAATAATAATGACCGCGAAAGCCTACGTTCGTACAGATCGTTCGTAGGTTGCTTGAAAATAGTCAAGATTATAAATTTCTGCCAAAAATAACAAACGAAATGTTATAAAAGTTGGTAAATGAAGAAGCGACGGGTTTCCCGACACGGACACGAGGCGCCGCTGAGGCCCGGACGCCGGGGTCCCGGGTTCGACCCTGCGACAGGCAGCAGGCACGCGGCAGGCGGCAGGCGGCGGGCCTCGCTGTCAGAGGCGGCGGCCGCACGCCGGCGCACGGCAGAGGACAGCCGCTCCACAGCCGGCAGCGCGCTTTGAGGCGCCCCCTCCCTCCCTCCGCCTGGCTTAGCCGGTGAGTGGCCGGGTTGTAGCCACCCGCGTTTCCAAAAGAGCCACCCACTCTGACCTCATAATTTTTCTACGTTTTGTTGCTTACTACGACAGAAATTTAGCGAGGACTTCAATGCGTGATGCTTACAATACTTTTCACAACGAAACTAAACACAGCTTTTCGAAACTCATTCACCAATGAAGACGAACCAGTATTGCATATTTCGAGTAATATAGAAGTGGGCAACTGAAATCACTTAACAAGAACAATTCTTCCAAAATCACTGCACTATATATTTTAGTGGCGCTGGCACAGCAACCATAATTGATATATTTGGTGAAAGAACAGTCTTGGTGGCATAAATTTCACGTTTCAATTTACTTGAACGTGACGCGTTCCGCCTCTTCTAGGTATCATCAGCCGACTGAAATCAACTGAAATCACTTAACAAGAACAATTCTTCCAAAATCACTGCACTATATATTTTAGTGGCGCTGGCACAGCAACCATAATTGATATATTTGCTGAAAGAACAGTCTTGGTGGCATAAATTTCACGTTTCAATTTACTTGAACGTGACGCGTTCCGCCTCTTCTAGGTATCATCAGCCGACCCCTGCTCTGCGTGAGTAAACATAGCTTCGCGCGGCTGTGTTTAACATTGATTTCGTTGCCACCATTATTGAGCAACATTTACATCTGTTTTCACTGAATTTTAATAATTTGACGCTCTGCAACTTCCGAGCTAAGTCATTTTATTTATTAAGCTATGCTCTTTAGTGGTATTTTATTAGTTCAATTTTCAGCCCCTCCCCTCCCTTCCCCATGTCAAACACATGTGTGTGGTCATGTGGCCTGCTCTTTTTTCAGTCTGCACTATCCCTATTGTAATATTCCTCGCTTAGGGAATATTTTAGTTGTGTTTTAAACAAGTTTGTAATGCTTACCCCTCCCCCCCTTTCAAACGTCTGATGATGCCTAGAAGACGCGAAACGCGTCATGATTAAATAAATAAAACTTCAAGTTTATGCAACCAAAACTGTTCTTTTACCAAAAAAAAAAAAAAATAAAAAAAAAATAAATAAATAAAAATAAAAAATAAAAATAAAAAAAAAAACAAGCCTTCTGGTCCGGACTGTATAAACATTACATTTCTATTTCATTACGCTGATGTGACAGTTCATTACTTGACAATCATATACAACCGCTCCCTCAAAGAAGTATCCGTACCAAAAGATTGGAAAGTTGCACACGTCACATCTACATTCAAGAAAGGCAGTAAGAGTAACCCTCTAAACTACAGGCCTATTTCATTAACATCTATGTGCCGCAGGCTTTATGGAACGCCGGCCGCGGTGGCCGAGGTGACTGAGGGGCTCCAGTCACGGTCAGCACGCCCACTTCGGTCGGGGTTTCGAATCCCCACTGGGGCATGGATATTTGTGCCGTCCTAGTTCGTAAGTAGTTCATAAGTAGTTTGTAAGTTTAGGGACTGATGACCCCGTAGTTAAGTCCCATAAGCTTAACAAACATTTGAACTTTGAACTTTATGGAACATATCCTGTATTAAAATATCATGAATTATCTCGAAGAGAATGATCTATTGATCCAAGTCAACACGGATTTAGAAAACATCGTTCATGTGAAACACAACTAACTGTTTACTCACAGGAAGTGATGAGTGCTATCGACAAGGAATCTCAAATTGATTCCATATTTCTTGATTTTCAGAAGGCTTTTGATACCGAGCCTCACAAGCGGCTATAAATGAAACTGCGTGGTTATGGTATATCGCCCCAAATTTGCGACTGGATAGGGGATTTCCTGCCAGACAGGACACAGTTTGTAGTAATCGATGGTAAGGCGTCGACTAAAACATAGGTGATATCGGGCGTTCCACATTGTAGTGTTATTGATCCTCAGGTGTTCGTAATTTACATAAACGATTTGGGAGAAAATATGAGTAGCTCGCATAGGTTGTTTGCAGATGACGCCGGCTAAATAATGTAACAGTTTGGTGTAAAAATTACCAGTTGAGTGTAAATAATGAGAAGTCTGAAGCCGTGCACATGAGTACGAAAACAAATCCGTTAAACTCTCTTTATAAGATAAATCAATCAAATTTGAAGGCCATAAACTCCAATAAATACCTAGGAATTACTATTTCGTCAGACTTAAACTGGAAAGAACACGTAGATAATGTTGTACGAAAGGCGAACCAGAGATTACATTTTATTGGCAGAACACTTAAAATATGCATTAGAACTACTAAAGAGACTGCATATACTACGCTTGCCTGTGCTGATTTGGAGTATTGCTGCCCACTGTGGGATCCTTATCAGTTGGGTTTGACGGAAGCCATCGAAAGAGTTCAAAGAAGGGCAGCTCGTTTCGTATTGTCACGATACAGGGGAGACAGAGTTACGGAAGTGACACACGATTTGCGATGGGAATCATTGCAACGACGGCGTTTATCACTGCTGCGTGGTCTACTTACGAAACTGCAATCGCCAACATTCTCCTCTGAAGGCAAGAATATATTTTTGACTACCACCTACACAGCTATAAATGAGCATGAGAATAAAATTCGCAGAATCAAACTCGTGCGGAGAGATTCAGGTGTTCTTTCTTCCCGTGCGCTATTCGAGAATGTAATGGGAGACAAATAGTATGACGGTGGTTCGATGAACCCTCTGCCATGCACTTAAATGCGACTTGCACAGTCTTCCACGTAGACGCAGATGTGGGAACAGTCCCCTCCACAGCTCACAGGCCGCCCCACCTCCAGACCCAGGCATCCAGGCAGCCAGGCGGTCGCTGCGCCTCTTACTAGATAGAGAAACGCCGCCCGCGAATTTTCATTTGTGTCGTCTGTCGTCCACATTGTCGTTCTCGCAACGTGGTTTATAACTTTGGAAACAGAAAGAGGAAAAAAGAGTAGAGAACGGTACGAACGACGACGCAGCATCAACGAGCTTAAGTTTTAAAATTTTAAACATAGCTGCTATTGTCAGCGACCGTTACAACTTCAAAGGATTTAAAAAAAAAAAAAAAAAATAAAAAAAAAAAAAAAAATAAAATAAAATAAAAAAAACAGCTCTCGGTCGCAGATTAAAAATTATTTGATCTGGTTTCGGTAATGACAATGATTGACCGCATCAGAAATTATAAAATAAAACGAGTCACATTATAAAATACACAACTTAGGTGTAAAGCTTACATCACAAAATGTAGAAAGTTTTAGACATTGCTAGCCACTGTGGGCTGCAGGCCTGCCCGGAGGCGTCAGACTGGCGTGTGCTAAGTCAAGTTGTGAACAGGAAGACGTCACCTCACTAGTGCCATCTAGTAGCCGCAGTTACAACTAGGCTACTGTACAGAGAGAGTCAGTATTGAAAAAATAAATGCTAAAAAATGCTTTGATTAACATGAGAGATGGCTAAGGCGTTATTGTGGCATTACAATATTAGCAGAGAGAGTAAACGAATAACAAAGTTTTAATAAGCAAAATAGTTAATATCGGCTTTTGGAATACAAATACTTTCGATCAAGTCGGATGAAATATTACGGGCGCTGCACGAACTACAACATCAAAGACCGAGTGACGGCTTAATACCGTTAAAATAACTTCTATTACGGAGTTGTAACTGTTCATTTAGAATATGCCAGTCATTACGAGCAAAATGTTAAAATATTTGCAATTTCTCAAGCACGTCTAATCTGTGACTTTTCTTATCGGTATGCAAAATCTTCAGGTCATGATTGGCATTAGGTGCGTGACCTATAATGAGAAGATAGCTACCAAAAGACGAATTCTGGGAGTTAGTACCATTCTATCTCAAAAGATGTTCTTTAAACCTGATTTTAAAAGTACGTCCCGTTTGACCTATGTAGTAGGAAGAACAAGCATCACAAACAAGTTTGTAAATGCAGGAATAATCTAAGGGAGAACAGGTTGATTTTAAATTATGAATGAAATTTTTCTTCAAATTATTGTTGGTCGAGAAGGCATATTTCAGTTTGAAAAGTAAAACTACCAAGAAAGATGCCAAAGCGTAAGAAAGAAATTTCGGGTTCTCGATCCGTTTCCAAAAGGCAGAAAACGTTAGTAAAAAGTGAATCTACAGACGATATAAACTTGTAATTTGTATACGTGGTTTATCTTACACTGCAAGCATTAGCGATTTTTCGGTATTCTCATCCCTAAGGTGGTGAAATAGGAAATAACGATTTTTGTAAATACGTTGCTATTCAGGCAATTTTGAATCAAGAAATACCAAACTTCCGATTTAGATTTTTGATTTGAATTTTAAAATTTTTCGATGTTTTTGGAAATTGAACCATTAAGTGGATGAGGGAAAAATCTTTTAAGAGTGCTACTAAGACTACTTTGATGCTCGAAATGTGAAAATTTCGCTTTGGCACCATGGTTAGAATTAAAAAAAAAAATGTTTATTGCGATGTTTGAATTCTGCCATAAATGTTGTGGCGATCTGAATGACAGCCGCCACACAGTACAGCGAAATTCGGTGTTCAGTGCCGCGATATAATAGTGCGGTGGCAAGTGGAACGGGTTTCGCAGTTCAGCGCTTGGCCGGCAGGGGCGCCGTGATTATATGCTTTCATGCGTTTTCTATGTGTCTCATTATTCTTTGTTTTTCGTGATTTTTATGTATGTTTTGTTTGCTCCTTGTAAATACTTCTTGTCCTGTTGAGTCGACGAGTAAAGTTAATTGCCCCAGTTTATTCATTCAAAGCCTGCAATTAATTTTACGCGCAAATAAAGTGATAAGTATTAAACTACTGTTTACTCTGTTTCAATAGCCAGCTAAAAAGCTTGTTGGTACAATGACAGCTACAATGTAATAGGGGGTGCCAAGTTGTACCAAAATACTTGATTACAAAAGCATTTTTAAAGCAAAATAAATGAAATTTTATATTTAAAAGTAGAAACAACCAATGCAGACTTTTCAGTCTACGCGTGCGAAGCATAGGGAATTAAGCTAGTTAGAATATAAATAAAATTTGCCTAAATGTGCTCAGCACTGGAGTAGTTAATGGGGCAGGGACTTTCGCTCTTAAGCCTCCCTTAATGTGAAATTATATAAAAGTTTTCCTCACACACCTGCACATAGTATCGTGATAATTGGGGTAGGAAACAAGAAGTAGGCTGTATGCTACTACAGTATGCCAACGAGAAACTGTTTCCGAACGACTCTTAGCACAAAAGGGAGTCGCCGATAACTGGCGTCGTTGTACGCCGGGAACAACGGTTACTAAAAACTTGGAACTGACTTTAGACGTGGTTTTCTTTGAGATGTTCCTATTTCTCCAAACGGGGTACGTGCGGCTCTAATGACGCTGCAGATCTTTCCACCTGAAATGACAGTCTACCTGCTAACCGCACTCTTACTCGTTGACTACGCGACGCGACCGCGACCTGCGTGTGTCCACGGGGCCGGCCGCGGGCGAGTGCCAACGACGCAGCCACCCAGAACATTAGCACGTCAGTGGAAAACTGCTGTCCGTAATTTTGTTTCTGAAGTTACTTTTAATGTTATGTCATTCAAGTATGTCCCCATTGTACTACGTTTTACTTGTCATTCAATAAAAAATTCGTAACATGTCACGTGACGTCAAATAAAAATAGACCCTGGTTCACTATAACAGAGCCTCAGTGATACACCTTGGTTCACTACAACAGAGCCTGGCTCTGTTTTTATTTCTCATGACTTGGGGCCAAGTGACATATTACGATTTTTTTATTGATTGACATAGATAAGGTAGAAGATAATGTATGAACTTAATGAGTCTGTTTAGTTTACTTTTGTGAAGACGGTTCAGAACTCAAACCGGTCACGTTATTATAAAAGCTAATGGTTAACAATATGCATTTCTTGAAATATGTTACTCAGACAATTTCTGAAGTAAAATGACGTTTTAATCTTTCCGTGGTGATTTAAACAGGTTCTGTAGTTGAGTTAATATTTGCATACTATCTTAATTAAACACCCAGATTGTGTAATCGTGTTATTTGATGTACATTAAGATACATGTGCTCGCGTTTATAGCAGTCTACAGTTTTCTCAAGAACAGTTCAATGAATACGGACACTGTTTATTAACAACAACCAACCTTCTCAGCGAACAGAAATACTTTTACAGCGAGAATACTATTGTACAAGAAGACTAAGTTGAGTCGGCCCGGGGACAGATTAATAAATACAGTAAAATCAACGAAGTTACTTCTAATTATTATTCTGCAGGCGTCTACACTATAAAGAAAGTTAAAATGTGTGTAAAGCTGTGGTATGAAACAGCAGTAGTCAACAGTCCCTAAACTTACAAAGTACTTAAACTAAGTTACATTAAGGACGACACAGAAACCCATGTCGGTCCACGATGGCTTAGACCACGCAACGGCTAATTGATTCGCCTGTCTGCTGTGCCTTATATGAGCGCCAAACTCCTACTCGTAACTACTATGAAGTAGCAGCAAGCTACCTCATGGAAATATGAAATGAAATGAAATGATCTGTTACTGGCCGGTCTATCCCCGTCGAGGTTCCGTAGCTTACTTGAAGCCTTTCTATCCCATAGCTACGTTATTTGGACATTACTTGACATAGCACGTTTTTGAGGCGGTGTGATAGATTAATATTCTGTGGTAGTGAAACGCCAAGATCGCGAAATACTTGTTGATTTAATGACGATCGGTTTCGGAGGACTATGCCACCATCATCTGGTCATATCACATTTCATAAATTGGTCATCGTATTTAAAAATGGAGATTAAATAATACGTGCAATATAGCACTTAGTCTGAACGGCTTTCTTGGACTGGTCTTAAAAACGCAAAGCATTTTTGGACAGTACATTTGGTAAACGAATTTCGGCGAACAGTGAAACGAAGACGAATCTGTAACACCACAATAATGTCTGTCATCCACAAAAACCGCGGGAAAACCATCTAGGGGTAATTTAGGTTTTAAACGAAATAAATGACAGTCCATATATTTAGATGAACACGGAGACGACACGGGTACTGGAGTTGAGAATTGTTTGATACTCCAGAAATCAAATGACAATCAGACAAAACCATTCGACGCAACTCTAAAAAATTCTCGACAAAATCGATGTTGAAGTCGCAAGTACCCGTAAGTACCAATAATATACCACTGTAGCTCAGGTGATTGAGGCCTTACAACCATAGGCTCGGTGGTTCGAATCTTGCAGTGACAGATTTTTGTAATTTATTTATTTATTTATTTATTGTGTGTGTTCGAATACTTACAAAAATTCTAAACGTAATGGTAATTTTTACGATAAATGAACGTGTTTTTGTATATTCGCAGTTATCTGTATTTGATAAATTGTGGTTAGTAAAGATAATTTCAATAAAAACGTATGTCATATTTTCAAAGTACGGTCTTCACTATTAGTTGACTATAGTGTTTGGTTGTTCAGTTTGTGAAGAGCTATGATACTCTTTTTGGAAAGTCACCTCCGTAACTACTAATGACTTCCCAAGTGCTAACCTACTCAACCAACGTTTCAGGTGACGAAGTGTTCATTTCGTCAACATACAGAAAGAAAATGTCACACAACACGAGGAAGTTGTTCATATAAGTGATCCCCCCAACCCCCCACCAAAAAAAAAAAAAAAAAGGAGAAAAAATCTGTCTCCGAGATTGAAGCCTCAACTCCACGGCTGAGAGGCCAAAACGCTATCACCTGAGATACACTACGAGATACTACAACTCTTTCAGTTATTGATACGTGTACTTGCAAAACTTCACAGACGATTTTATCGATAATTTATTAGAGTTGCTTGGAATGGGTTTGGATGACTGTTATTTAAGGTCTGAACTTTACGTACCGTAAGTATGAAGAAATTCTAAATTCCGATACCCATGTGGTGTTCTTGTAAGTGCTATGTTGCACATATTATTTAATCTTCGTTTTTGAAATAAACTGACCAACTTATAAATTGTGATGTGACCAGATGATGGTGGCATAGTCCTCCGAAACCGGTCGTCTTTAAATAAATATTTCGCGCTCTTGGCGTTTCACTTTTGAAGAATATTATTTATCATTTTTAACATTCTAGTAATCATTTTATAAGATTTTTATTGCAATAGATCGCTTATTGCTTTTATATCACTAGTTTCGACTAGTCATTATCAAATGTTACTGTCTGTGAAGTTTTCCAAGTACACGTGTCAATAACTACAAGAATTGTAGTATCTCTCAGTGTATATCAGGTGATAGCATTTTGGCCTCTCAGCCGTGGAGTTGAGGGTTCAGTCTCGCAGATTTAAAAGAGAGAGATTTGATAATGACTTTTTTACGAGTCGAAACTACTAATATAAAAGCAATTAGCGATCTATGGCAATAAAGATCCTGTGAAACGAGTCAGAACTATTACATTAAAAGATCGCCTCCTAGATAACATCCTGAATACGATGTCAGTAATTTCCATTCTTACTAAGACTACTTCTCCGGTTAATTCCTATCCTGTCGTAAAGGTAGCTCTGCTGTAGTTAGTATTTTGATATGTTGGTAGTATATCCACAAAGAAACTTGGAGTTCTTTTGAAAGTGACAAAGCTGCATGAACTCTGTAGGAGGGGGCACAAAACTGATGGGAGAGTCCCGCGCCAAAATTGTGAACGGACTGGCACGTGTTCTGTATGTGGCGGGTCCCCCCAAGACAATTTTTTTTGATTGAATCATTTTTATATTTGGATGGGACGTATGTGCGAAAATTAAGGGAGTATTTATTTTTGGAAATAATTTATTTTTCTACATACATTAGCCAAATCAAATATCCAAATTAGATACTATTCACTTATACCAAAGCCTTTTCGTACCTCCTACATAAGTGACTGAGATAATCAACGTTCCTCTACTTGACACACCCGTAAGGCAGCAATTTGCATACAAAGCGCAGTAGTAGTGCTGAGCGCACACTTGGATCTCACATTGGACAAATTATAAAGTTATTGAAGATTCCATCATAGTTCTTAAATGAACTGCGTGACGAAACTAGCTCGCAAAGTTTTGGACAAGCATAAAAAAAATACATAAATAAATTTTTTCAGAATTTCAATTTATTCTTTGGGATATTATTCTGACGTAAACAAATAACAGGTATTACTACAACGATTAGGACATTAAAACCCCACACGTATAACGGAAAAATCTATTTAAAATATTTACATTAAAATTAAATATTTTACAGGTATTAAATTCGTAGGCATGTGTGATACGTTGCAATGAAAGGTAATGGGCAAAGTATGCATTCGGTTACGGTTGGGGGAAGTAGTGGAGTGGGAAGTTGAGATCAGTGGCCGAAAACGCTCCCTCCAGAATCGAACCCTCGACCCGCCCCTGGTTGTTATCCCATGACTTTTCTGACTCCGCGTGGAGAGCAATATTTAGCTGGTTGCAGGAGGAGTGTGGGGCTCGGCCGGAAGCGGCGGATGGGTTTTCCAGCGCAGGCGCGGCAGGGATTAGGCGCCAGCCGTGGCCCTCAGAGGCGCGGCGGGGCTTGCGGTGCAAATTAGCAGCGGGGGCGGCGCGGGGGCGAGCGGCACCCTCTGGCGCGCCCTAATTAGAGTCGCGACACCAGCGCCGGGCCAGCAGTGCGGCGCCGGCTGTAATCCGGCCGACGGCCACCGCGAGCAGACAAACACGGCGGCGACACGCGGGGAACTCTTGGCCGTGCCGAAAACTGCCACGGGAAGGGCGGTAGTGGGGCGCGGCAGCTCGCGCTGGGCTGCGCACGCCGCACGCACTGTGCGGGCGGGCGACAGGCGGGAGGCGAGTGTCTGCTCCCCACACTGGGGAAACAGCGGCCGTGGTAGAAGTGTAAATTTCTGAGGAAACACTGGGGTGTCGAAAGTCATGAGATAGAGACATGCACAGTTCCGGATGGTGTTCCTGTGGACGATGTTAGGCATAATATGGCGGTGCTTTGGCAGAAATGCCTGTTACACTGTGGTGATTCGTGCAAAAAGGGTTCCCAGAACGCTGGAAAATGATAGGGCCGAGAAAATAGTTGAAATACGTTCACTGAATGAGTGGTCGTCCACTGAATGTGTGGTCGTGTTACATTTTGAGTTATTCACTACTCTAAAGTGTTGCTCCACCATTAATATTGTTTATTTGTACATAAATTATTTAATTCCTTTATTAGTGATCAATGCCCCATGTATATGTTTCCACCCACGTGTTTTAACTTGTGTGTTCGTATGAATGCGGAAGGTTGCTTTTAATATTGACTGACTGCCGTGCTGTGGGTTACAGTCGCCGCTTCACGCTTTATGCCTCATTTACTTTAGTTAAGAATGCATGGCTTCGTATGTCGTCTGCACTGCCATCCACTGGAGAGGCAGGGACACACTTACTAGGCAAGATGGCGAGCTGGCCTGTGCTTAGTGTATTACCAACATAATATGGATGAAGGAGGTGACAGAAGAGACCTTTCTGGAGCTGTAATCGAGGGTATTATTTCCCTCAGGTAGCCGGGGTTGGTAGACAGTAGGCTTTGAGAACGCACTCTACATAGCTTTGACCGCTCCGTACATCCGGTGCCATGAGGGCAGGCTCTGCTCACGGCCTGAGGAACCACTCTTGCCACAACCGCCGAATCATCCTGAGGGGATGGCATGCTGTTAGGTCTTTATTTGTGATCAGGCAGTTTTGGTTTATCAATGATAGTTTTTCTTGAGTAATACTTTCGCTATGCAAGGCAAAGTGTTTCTTACATTTCATAACTCGAGTAATTCAGATTAAATTTAGTATTTGTATTTTAAATCTGGTGATGATTTCTGTGACCAGTTTCTCAAGTTAGAACACACGTGTGTGGTCTTCAGCCTTTGTGTAAATTTGGTATGTTTGAATTCCTTGCTGTTTTTAACTAACGTTTTCTCACTCGAAATTTCTCGATTGATTCCGTCTTTACTATCTTGGTATGACCGATTGGACAACATGTTTTCGTAATGCTCATTACTCCGGCCTTCAGCCATGCTTTTTACTGATATTAGTTTTCTTCTATTGAATTCTCACATGTGCTTTACTTGCTTAGTCTGAGTTAATTTCTTTCTGTAAATTCACTCATTCACCGTGGTCGTACACCACATGGTACTTAACGATAGTATGCTGCTGCCTTTCCGCACATGAGTTCGTCTCTGCATAATATGATTTCAGTTGTGCTTGAAGACGCCCGCCATCTCGTCAAATCGCTACCGACGCTTCGTTTTGCTGCTGCTATGGATTGTTCTCGCTTGAGTAAGTGTTGCACACATTATGTGCGTGTGTGTGAGTGAATGAGTGTGCTTCCCCTATCACTTGTGTATTTGCAAATATCCTCCCATGTTACCTCCATATTCAAAAAAGGCAGAAATTATTTTATTACGGGCAGTAATAATTTAATTCACTGTTGTACAAGGTGTGTGCTTCATTGTACTTATTTGGTCTCCCCACTTTTTGCTTGTTCATTTTATTAAAAAGGTAATAATTTAAAGTATCAAACCTCTGCTTTATAATTTCATGCTCCTCATCTCATGTTTATTTATATACTCCTTTTGTATGTACTATTTGTGTTTGTTAGAACGTTGGCTGCTCCCTTAAGGAGTGAGATATTTGATAAATTTCTGTTGCGCAAGTACTATGGCCACTTGCAAAGAAATTTAGAGCAGCAGTGATCTTTTAACTTGAATTTCCTTATCTCTACTGCCCGATATTTGCTTAGGGTGAAATGGTTTCGAAACCTATCCCAAGGTAAACTTCGCCAAACACATGTATTTTGGAACATAGAAACTTTTCCACCTGTGGCTTCAGGGGTAACAATAGGCCCCAGATATTCCTGCCTGTCGGAAGAGACGACTTAAAGGAGTGTTCACGCGATTCATACATATCTATACAGCCCCTAAGTGCGTTTCACATCAATATTTCGAAAATTTTCTTCAGCCATTTTCAAAGGACACCTTAAGTGCTGCATCATGGCACCCATTGTTGAATGTACTTGTGACCGTAGTCTCTATTCAGCCATTGGGAAAGGTCACTTTCTCAAACACACAGGTAACGTCATATTAAATCAACAGTCGGTTGTGGTGTGGTTACCATGTACCCTCCTACATGTAACACCAGGGTGACACAGGGTGCGCACATCCAATACCTGAGCTACAAATTTCTCAAGCATGCCAAAGATGTCAATCTCCATGAGGCATCTGGACTCAAGACAATAGTCGTCCTGCCAGATGACCTTTGCTGTGGCTGGGTGTCACTAAAAAGAAGAGCCTTTGTTTAAAATGTGTGGCATCTGGCCTGATATAATGCAACGAAAAGGTCAACACCCACCTGGTAATGCCGGTAATTGGTCAGATACTGGTGTCTCTAAGTATGGCATCACGAAATTCAATGCAATATCATCTGACCCAAAGTCGTCACCTTCCCTGTATACAAAAAGGGAGGAACAAAGGACTTTCATCCGATCTGAATCGTACTCACCCCAAGGTCATCTCCATTAAGCCAGAGCTCTTCGAGGAGAATCTCAAAGACAACTTTGGTGAGGTGGCATCCTTTTGCAACATGCGAAAAGAGTTTGTATTGATCCAAATGGCATCCCCTGCCCAGTCGAAGGCATTATTCATTCGTGAAAAGCTAGGTGATGTTTCTGGAAGTTTCACCCCATAAGAGACGCTAAAGATGGTCCAGGTTTTAATTTACCACCGCGATCTCCTTTCACAATTTGAAGAAGAGTTGCAAACCAACTTACAGCTACGAGCCGTCCACATCATACAGTGCTTCTGCAGGCGACCTAAAGTTCATAGGGTGGTCACTGGTGCTTTCATCCTGGCCTTCAAAGGTGACACACTGTCCGAGAAGTTAAAGGTCATTATTTACCTGTTTGATGTAAAACGTCCCTCCATCTATGTCATGTGTGAAGTGCTGGAATGTCGGGCACATGTCATCCCGATGCCCTTGCAGCTCCACATGTAGGGAATGTGAAAGGCTATCACACCCGGATGCTCATTCTACCCCTCCTCCCATTTGTGTGGCATGTGGGCAGCAACATCCTCCTTGCTCACCAAAGTGTATTAGTGCGCAAAAAAAAAAAAAAAAAAAAAAAAAAAAAAAAAAAAAAAAAAAAAAAAAAAAAAACGCAAAATAATGGAGATAAAGCCCTACGTAGGTGGACATACACAGAGGTGAGGAATAAATACTGGCAGGCCTATCATGTACATAGGGCGATGTCGTTTGCTTCTGCTGCATCATCTCCTATCTCCTTGGTGACGAGAGATTCACAATTGCTAGCACCTTCTGCAAGCCCTATGGGCAATTAAATTTGCACTGCCTGATGGATGGGTATGGGCCCCATTCATCCGTTATTCTTCCACCGGATGACGCTGTCTCTCTCAGTGACATCACTGCTTTGCTCACCCAACATCCCCCACCGTTTCTCCTTTTGGGGGACATCAATCTGCACCACCATTTGTGCTGGGAAACACAGATTTGGACGTGGTAGGGACCCTTTTGGCACAGCAGGATATTTGCTTCAAGAGCACTGTTGTCCCCAGGCATTTTAGTATGGTGTGTGGCACTTACTCAGCCATACACCTGTCACTTTGTAGGCCAACATCTTACTTCTGGGCCCTTGATGACCATTTCCCTTTATTTCCCACAATGTCAACCTGAAGACTGCTTGTGTTATTGATCTCTTTGTAGGACTGACTGACTAGCTTACATCAGTGCTGTTAAGGTAACAACTCATCTTCGAGATGACATTCTTGTGGCTTTTCATCAGATCACTCGGGCCATTGCTTCCACTGTAGCCACCTTGGGCTCTCACACCTTCCCGTCTTGGCTGTGTACCAAAATTCAGAGCCCTTTTGTACTCCATCCACCAGCAGGAATCGCCTGTTTCTACATTCAGGCAACTCCCTGTACCGACACTACCACAATCACTGATCATTATGCACACAGCTCTGCAACTGCAACTTAAAGTCAGATTTCTGTGCCCTCGATGACTAAGTCAAGTGGAAGCTGTTATCATTTTGCTCCTGTCGCCCAGAACCATAAAATGTTCCATTTAGGGAATGGGAGCTCCATGGTGCCTTGTTGCATGCCCTGATACCTGTCTGGGACTGGATCATACACGTAGTTAATTCCTTCGTCACCACTCAATGGACTTCCAATGTCAATCGTCTCTGGGTCGAAGGTGATTTGCCGTCTCAATGGTGAGATAGTACCATCATCCGAATGATGAAACTTGGCGCCGATACACTGGCAGTTGATAGTTACCACCCAATCAGACTCACCAATTATCTCTTTGCAGGGATGGTGAGTTGGCGGCTCATGTGGATCTTGAAGAAGATATGGGCCTCCTTGCCCCACAACAGGGCCGCTCCATTATTGACAACCTAGAATCATTGGAGTTTGCTATTCACTCTGTTTTCACCAGATGTGAGCCACCTGGTCACATCATTTTCTTGTTACGCTGTAGTAATGGGGCTTATTGAAACCATTTTTGAGACTTTTTCAGAAATCCTTTGAATCCGTTTTTTTTGTTTTTTTTTTTTTTTTTTTTTGTTTTTGTTTCAGAGATTGGTACCTCCCTCAGTTCAGCCCATGTTCAAGAGAATGGTTTTCCAGAGGGATCTGTACTTATTATACTTTTTCTTTAGTCACAATTAACATTCTTGCTGTGCAAATGGGGTCATCAATTTCTAGTTCCTTGTTTTCTGACACATTATTTCGGTCCAGTCCGAACAATTGGCGTGTAGACATTGAACATGGATTGGTATTGACTTCAGACAAGCTCATTGCCAAGCATTTTCGGAAAACCAACGCCCCTCCTCACCGGTTCTCAGAATTGTCCACCCGAAACGCGCCATGGGGGCGCGTGCATTGCGGGTCAGTTCTTGAACACAATATGGATCATCATTGTGGATACTTGCGGTAAATTTTCTTTCGTGATCTCCATGTCGTCTAAGACTACTCGTAGCAACCCCCAAGCACTTACCTCTACTATTTGCATCGAGGGTCAACCAGAACTGATACTGACAGACAAAGGCCCAGAGTTTGTGTCGAGGGAATTTGAACAATTTTGTCGAGCCAACGATTTTCGCCATCTGACTAGTCCTCCATTCGGTCGCGGTGAATTAGCCGCGCGCACTGGGGCACCGTGCTGCGGTTAGCGCGGCCGCTCACCGTCGGGGGTTCGAGTTTCCCTCGGGCATGGGTGTTTGTGTTGTCCGTAGGTTAGTTTACATTAGTTTATGTAGTTTGTAAGCCACGCATTAATTACCAAGCAGTTGAATCCGATAGATGTACAAACATTTGAACATTTAGTCCTCCATTCCACCCTCAATGCAATGGTGACGCTAAAGTTTTGTGAGAACATTCAAGTCACAGATGGATAAGCTCGAGTGGCACCACACGCGCGAACAAGCTCTTCTGCATTTCCTCGTCTCGTACGGCTGCCAGCATCGCAACGGCCGTCACTGCGGAGTTGCTGCACGGACGGCGGCAGCGCACTCTGCGGCACCTCGCGCAGCCACCACAGTCGCCGCCCACTCCGCAGAATCAGGCACAGAATCGCACAAACTTATCTGTCTCTTTAAGGTCTATGACGTTCGCAAGCGTTGGGAGCGCGGTGCCATCATTCGGAACGTTGGTTTTTTGTTTGTTATGCTTCAGGCACTTAACTGCGGGGTCATCAGTCCTTAACTTACAAACTACTTATGAACTACCTTATACAAAAGACGACACAAATATTCATGCCCGAGGAGGGATTCGATCCCCGACGGGGAACGGCCTCGGGCAACGTAGCATCGTGCCTCAATGCGCTCGGCCGCTCCGACGTGGCTCGGCAGGTTGTAACTAACATGTTTTTATTGCAGGGTGTAGATGGCGTGCAGCGTCGCTATAGAAATCAAATTCTTCCTCGTGTACTAGAGGATGCTGCCGCTGAGTTTTGTCGCCAGATACGCTGTCCTCTCGGATGGTGGCGCCCACGATTAATCCTACTTCTCTTTTTGGCCCCTTGCCCGTGGAGCTGGAGCTGGACGCTTCGCCTGCAGCATCACCGCATGTGACGACCAATCCTCCACCGGACGTCGTGGGTCAACCGACGTCTGCCATCGCGGGCTCATCGGCGCGTCGCGCCACCACGGGGCCACCACCGCACCGGTCGTCGCGATCGTCGCTCCTGCACCTGCATCTGTTCATTCTGTGCCCGTGTCCGTGGGTGCGCGACCTTTGATGCGTTTGTCGCTCGGTGTTTGGTGAGGCTCTGGGCACGAGTACTGTGGCGTCGCCATCCGCCGCAACGCCGGCGGTCCACACGCGTCGCCGCGCCACTCCGAGAAGAGGTGACAAGCCTTTCGACAACACTTGGGCCGCCGAGGGGCCCGCAGCCTCGTACCTCTCTGCATGCTCCACGCGACGGCCAGCAACACGACAGGGGCTCGCCAAGATACGCCGGCGCAACACAGCCGCAGCAGTCAGGGCACGTCACCAGGAAGCGGAGTAGGAGTGTGGCAGATCCCGCAGAGAAGAGCCAGCAGTGTACTGAAAGACACCTTGCAGAACTGTGTAGTAGGAGAATTTATGCAACCGCAAGTGTTCTTTCAACTTGTAATAGAAATATATGCGGGCTGACTACTTCTATCAGTTTCAGACCTTGTCCACATCCTTGCCACATCCCGGATGTATAAAAGTTTTCTTCCCATCAACTCCATCTTTGGACTCGGTAAGTCGGGCTGTTAAGTAGACTTTGTTTGAACCCCAGGCCACTTTGGTAGCCCAAGGAACAAGGTTGTTGATACTTTCCTGGCGGAATAAAACTATGTGCTGTAACGAGAATATGAACCTGGGACCTTTCCCCTTTTACTGACAAAGCTTCCATCTTTGAATCCTGGTTCTGAAACAAGTTTAATTTACCATTAATGTTTCATATCAGTGCACACTCCGCTACAGAGTAAAAATATCGTACTGGAAATGAGCGTATTGATTGGCTGCCCAAGCTGGGCACCATCTCCCATCCCCTGGATACTGTTACTCCAGAAAGGGATATCCAATTAGGGTTACACCACAAGCTCCTTGTGGCTTAAAACTAGGAATTGTCGATAATAATATATTACAGCCTAGGTCTCAAGTTGATCTTTTTATTGACAACCGGTTTCGGTCTTATGGGGCCATCACTTTGCCATCAGCACCTTGTTGGTGGACGGTGGCGGTGGCCATTAAAAAGATCAACTTTCGATCTAGACTGTAATACTTTACTCTTTAACATTTTAAGATCGCTGTTTTCCTGAACAGCCCGCCGAAGTGTGACTGCGGCGCTCCACGCCCTGCTGGACTGCCCCCTGTCGGCGCTTTGTGCCAGTTCTTCCGTCTGCCTGCTGTCGTCCATTTAATGGATGTGTGTTACGTTTTATTCACGCAGCCTTAGCCTGAAGTCTCAGACACTAACCAATCCTAAAATTTTACATCTGTTGCTACTTTTGTGACGACCGTCCTGGTTCTGAATGCAGGTGTGCAGAGCTGCCGGTTCTTCCATTATTAGCCTCATTATCAGCCAGACATGATACTTTGCAGCAATGTTTCATTCCAGTTACTCTCTAGATCTAGGCTTTTTTTTCTTCCTTTGTGTTTTCTCTTCTTGTTGTATCTGTAAAGCGGTCATTGTCGCTTTCTGCAAATGGAGGGTTTACCTTGTGGGTGAGTGCTAGCATTACGTTTTTACTACTTTCACTGTGACGTCTCCACTCGAAACAGGGAACTGATGACCTCACAGTTTAGTCTCCTGAAAATTGCAACAGCAGCAGCATCATCATCAATAACAACAGCAACAGAAATCTTCCTTATGAAATAATACATAAATTTGCCAAATTTGATGCTAATTAATAAAACCAAACATGTCTTTCCAGTGGAATTTGTCTGTAGAAACTATTCCAGCATTTGATTAATGTGGGGCCTGTGGTGTTAATGTTGACCCTAAATCGATAAGTTGTAGTTTTGAATTGTAATATGTAAGGATATTCCAGTATGTGTCAGGAAGAAAGGAAGTTTAGGGAATAACGTCTCATCGACAGCATGGTCATTAGAGAGGGAGCTCATGCACAGATATTTGGGAAGGGATGGGGAAGGCAATTGGCTGTGCACTTTTAATGGAATCATCCTCGCAATTGCTTTGAGTAATTTAGGGAAATCACTTAACAACGAAATCTGGATGAATAGAGGTGTATTTTCACCACAGTCCTCCCATATGCAAGTCCACTTTGCCAACTCGTTCGGCGATGTGTTAGGTTGATAGCTTGTTTAAACAGAGGGTATTTTCACTATTGTTTGATTGGCAAAGGCTAATAATTTGAAGGTGTTTTTTATTGTTTCCATTTTTTATTGTTTCAAACAGGTCGACATCGGAAACCTGAAATAGTACACATGTAATAAATCTCAACGCAACTATAATTTGCCTGGCGTAACTTGGAACACGTCCACTAAATGTGTGGTCGTGTTCTGTTTTGAGTTTTGAACTGTAAAAAGGTCTACTTCAATTGCTCTAAAGTGCTTGTTTATGTGTACATGAACTACTTAACTCCTTTATTAATGATCAATGCCCCATGTTTATATATGTTTCCACCAGTGTGATTGAACTTGTGTGTTCGTATGAATGTGGAAGGTGGCTCTTAATATTGACTGACTGCCACGCAATGGCTTACAGTCGCCGCTTCGCGCGTTAGACCGGATTTACTCTAATTAAAATGCATGGTTTTGTATGTCGTCTGCTAGGTAGCCAGAGACACCCTTACTTGACAAGATGGCGAGGTCGCTTGTTCTTAGTGTGGTACCAACATAATCATGGGCCAAAGGGGTAACAAAAGAGACTTATCTGGAACAGTATTGGAGGGAATATTGTCCCTCAGGTAGCGAGGGTTGGTAGACAGCAGGCTTTGAACGCACCCTAACATCCGGCACAGGCGGGGAACGCTCTGTGCGTGGCCTTAGGACTGATTCTTGTTGTGACCGCCGATGTAAGCATTTCGCCAAATCATGCTGATTTGTGATCAGGCATTCTGGAGTTAGTGCGCCGACTCGCCGGTTAGTAGGAGAGCGGTGCCACCTATGGAATTTTATGGACAGCGATAGCGTTACTGTAGTTCAATTTATAAACATAGAGTCTCATGTTAATTAAATTAATTATTATCAGTTGAGGTATCATTAATTAAGACCTTTCTCTTTGGATAGTAACATACAATCTGCTTAATTATATTGCGTTGTGTTTATATACCCTCCATTTTCAACACGTTGCTCCTCTTCCACTTTCAAATTTATACAAGCCTACTCATTATATTTCTTGTGCAATGTTTTTCGTAGATTAATAAAGTCAATAGGCTTTACTTAAAAATATTCACCTCCACCCCAAACCAAATCCTGGCTCCGACACTGCCTTCTGTCGACATTAATTATGAGATTGCTGTTATGTGGAATGGACGACGAAAGAAATGATTATTTGCAGTGTTGTTGTAGTCAAATATAATACATTTGTTTCTTTTATGGCAGTTGTGAATGTGACTTACTGAGTAGGAGAGAGGTTCGGACGACAATTATAATTCTTAAACAGATACATGATTCATCACTATGTTGGCTTTGCGAAGTAATATAGTAATATTCATTGAACGAATTTTGAACCATTTTTCTGGGTCTGTTCAGCTGGCTACTGGATGCACAGAGACCTAATACAGTTATGGATTGCATACCTGAGAGCCTTGAAATTTGTGTGTACGCAAAGGGCCGAGATAGGTAGTGGCGGTGTGTTCTGGTCACCTGGCAGCTGACCCTCGTGTGAAAATAGTGCATTAAAGATATCGTAGCTGCACTTTCTTAAAAACGCGTGCACTATTCTCCATTAAATGTGGACTCTGTTGTATATAATGGCTGTATCAGATAGTTTCGCGTGAGGCACGAATGAATGTGAGACTGCACATCACTCTTAAGTGTAACTGTGGCTGACACGTAAGTTTACATCAAAGGTTTTGAGGGAGAATGATTAGTATAAAACAGTAGGACAAAATGTTTCAGAATTTAACAATGTCTATCTATAGGGTCATAACCATGTCTGCGGAACTTACTGGGAGTAGACTGCCTTGGTAGCAAGAGACGTGATCGAATGGGGTTGTGATGTTGACAGAGGCTGCTTAAAACGCGCTTTCACTAATGGTGTGCTGGGGCCGTGTGGCTGGAGCCAGAGAAGCATGTTAAAGCTCTCTCTCGTGACCGAGCGAGGTGGCGCAGTGGTAACGCACTGGACTCGTATTCGGGAGGATGGTGGTTCAAATCCACCTCCGGCCTTCCAGATTTAGGTTTTCCGTGATTTCCCTAAATCACTCCAGGCATATGCCGGGATGGTTCCTTTCAAAGGGCACGGCCGAATTCCTTCCTCATCCTAACCGAAAAACTCCGAGCGTTAGCTCCGTCTCTAATGGCCAAGCTGTCGACGGGACGTTAAACCCTAAGCATCCATCCATCCATCTCTGTCGTGGAAAGAATCCGAACTGCCCACAGTCGGGATTGCCACCAGATGGCTCTAAGATCGCCTACATGAATAATTAACACTATATTTAATAGCACATTTAGAGTACATACCTGTGATATTATGTATGAATGTCTTCATACAGCATATATGTTATTAAGTATAAAATATGACATATTCAGTGTATTAAATTATAAACTGAGTGCACCAACTTTTAGTATGTAGTCTTGCCCAGAGATTAAGTCACAAACAAATTCCAAAAACGGAAGCGTTTTGGAAATATTTGATTCTAACTTAGTTCCTGTTAAAATGTAATGTTGGTTATAATTTATTAAACAGTTTTTCAAAAAGATGGTCAAATGTTTGTAATTCTTATGGGATCAAACTATTTTGGTCATAAGTCCCTAGAATTACAAAGTACTTAAGCTAAGTTAAACTAACCTAAAGACATTTTGATGATATCGTTTCTATGTTGCCATATTAGTCCCCAGATGGGCAAAGAGGGGAAGGACATCTGGCAACACTGGAGTGTTCCTGTATATGTCTCTCGCCTATACTAACGTGTATGTGCGAATAGCGCTTGTGAAGGCCTGTTGTGTGAGCAATAACAGCACGACTGCGGCGCAAAGGATGTTTGCCACCGAAAATGTTCAAATGTTTGTAAACCTGTTCGAACAAACTGCTGCGGTCTTCTGGCGCTAGACTTCCCAACTACTTAAACTTACACACACACCTATGCCTGAGAGCGGCCGCTCAGTTCGCGCCATGCTGCCTTAGACCACGCGTTCACGACCGAGTTCAAACTGCAAACAACCAGTCCAAGTCTGTCAACATTCCACAATTTGATTCACAAGTTTTAGACAACGCGTAGTGTTCGTAATGACGTTGTTGGCGCTTTCAGATCTGCAAGCAGGGTGAAAATGCCAGAAAACATGGACAAAATGCGCGCTGTCTTTTAATTCAGTCCCAGGAAACATATCAGACTAACAGGTGGAAATCAACCGGGAGACATTGTGACAAATTACTATTAAAGCTGTGCATCTCTCTGAAACTTGCTAGCCATTAAGCCACAGCCACAGGGCCAGGGAGCAGCGGTGACGGCTCGCCTACACTGCTGCCCACAGAATTGACTAAGAGGACTTTGCCGTGAATATGGTTTCCTTTAGGGACGCAACCCACTTTCATTTGCATTCGTTCGTCAATGAGCAAAATTGGAGCATTTGGGGAACGGAAAATCAGGGTTTCGTGATCGGGAACTCTCTTCAGTTTCAGTGGGTGACAAGGTGTGGAATGTCGGTCACGGAAACATTGTTGCGCTATTCTTTGATGGCACAGCGACTACCGAACGGTACGTCAACGTATTGGAGGATGATTTCAGTCTTAATATCCAAAGTGACCCTGATTTTGAAAATACATGGTTGTTGCAGCACGGAAATGGACCACAGCCAAACAGCAGAGTATTTAATAAACTGGAATAGTATTTTGGGGACCGCATTCTGGACGGAGCGGTATGACCTGGATCGCTCATCCGGCGTTGTTATGTCCGTAATATTTTTAAGTAGTATATTGGTGTAGCTACCGATGACCACAGAGATTATTCAAAACGTTTTAACGTTAAACGTCGACCACTGTACGAAACAAGAGCCTTGTTTTATCACTAAAATTAATAAATGAGGTACGTATAAACTACTGGTTACTTCCTGCTATGAAACTGAGAACTGAGAACTGACTCGTTTCAAATTACTTCAATAGCCGCAAGTTAATACTACAGTGGTCAATATACATAGCAGCTCATATGTTATTACACGCAGACATTAATAAGCAAGCCACCACAATTAAAGTTATCTTAGAAAGGTGGCTAAGAAAACATTTATGGCGCAACGGAATTTAGACATAAAAATTGCATCTGAGATAGTTTGCAGCACTTGTGAAGAACAATATTAAGTAAAAGAGGGAAGGTGCTCTAAAACTACAATTTATGAGAACTTACGGATTATGCTGAACTTAAAATTCTTTATTCAGATAGAAAACAAGCAACATGGAGAACAAATTTTGTTAATACAATAAAAATGCATATCTTACATGGATTAATGTGGACGGTGCCCAGCCTAAATTATACATGATTTAACGTTACTGGGGGGGAGGGGGGAAGGATTCACAAACAACACTCATTATCTCACACACACACAATACCACTACGAAACGCACCAAACTCAGCGTGTTGAGACGAGGCGGAAGCAGGCACAGCTATCGTAGGCGAAATTCAGCAAGTCGGAGGTAGCACAAAACACAATATACAAAACACTTTGAAGCTGTCTCTGGACTGTCGTGCCTGTTTTGAGACGGTGAATGTGTATAGCCAAGTTAAATTACATCTGAATTGGACCGCGAGCAAACACGCTAACGGCGACACACGGATACGTTACATGAACGCATTCCACTGAAGGTGAAGTGGTTGAAAATTGGATGAATTCAACAAAATCACGATGGATTCTTAAGTTACAGTCTATTAGCAATCGATCTAGGTACTGGTTTTATATGATAAGTGGCGTCAATTCAGGCGACTAGCTGCAAACCCCAGAAGTCGGAACTCGGACCCACGTGGTTCCGAAAACGGATAAAATTAAATAAATTCAGTTTCCGAAAAATAAATGAAATCAACTACTGCATGCAACCCAAAGAAATGCTACAATTAACCGGCCGCGGTGGCCGAGGGGACTGAGGCGCTCCAGTCACGGTCTGCACGGCCTCTACAGTCGGGGATTCGAATCCCCCCTCGGGCATGGATATTTGTGCCGTCCTAGTTCGTAAGTAGTTCATAAGTAGTTTGTAAGTTTGGGGACTGATGACCCCGTAGTTAAGTCCCATAAGCTTAACAAACATTTGAACATTTTTGCTACAATTATATAAGGAGGTACAGTTGCACGTGATAAGGGGTGATTACAGAGACCGGATGAGGTCCTGTCTCAGAAAAACCACAAAAATGAAATAATTACAAAGTCTGAAAAATAAATATAAGAATTACGGCATGCAACCGATATAAATATTTAGAATTACATGAAGAAGCGAAAGAAATGCAGCTACACGCAATAGGGAGCGATTATAGAGACGGATGAAGTCAAGTCTCCAAAACTCGTAAAAGTGAAATAATTACCAAGCCGAAAAAATAAAATTAAGAATTACAGCATGCAACCCATAGAAATGTTGAAATTACACAAGGAAGCTACTGAAGAAGGTTGTACAAGGCCAGAATTACAGACAAAGATAGAGTGCGTACTATGAGTCGGAGAAGAAATGGCAAAATTAAAATAGGCGGGGAGTGAAGATGGCGAAATATTATTGGAAATAACCGCATAGTTACTTGCCTGATGGGCAAGGAACAAACAAGAGTGGAAGCTGAAGGCTTTTTTCTAAGAACCAACCAGGTGGAACACATATCACTCACGGAAGTAAGTGATGAAAAGATTTTTACAAGCACTGTACAAATATGGACATCTCATCTACCAGAAATCAGGCCCCACAAAGCTAGAAAGTATTTTCACAGAGTTCATACACCGCCACATGATCATAAAAGGTTTTAACATACCAAGCCTTTATCAAACTGCAACTATAATCAAACACACTGCATTTATCTATTGAAAATCACTGAATTGATATACGAGAAGACATTTCTGCACACGATTGGAGAAAATATTCCAAAAAAATGATTCTAAGTTCACGAATCGAAGTTAAACGTGCTAGTCAATGAAAAACTACCATCTCCAGAAACATGAGCAGAACCAACCTTACCTCACCAGACGACCAGCCCAGAATGACCAGACCGAGCGGCCACAAGACACGGGAAGCCACCGTAAGCCGGAAAATCTAAGAAACAGCGGTAGTTGTGACGGACAGTGAGACTCGCGTGGGAGGCAAGGCTCACCAACTAGCTCACAACGAAAGGGTGTGGAAACCTCTTTGGTAGTATCAGCAGCCAGAGAGAACGATGCAAAGCAAGCTATCACTCCCCACATTCAGACAACCACAGATTCCCGCACCCACTTAAAAATAAAACAACTGTACATTCTGAAAGCGAAAGTGGCGTAGTGGAGAAGCCCTACTTATGCCACATTAATTAATGTAATAATAATTTATTAACATAACAAAATAAGAAAAACCTAGCAATATTAACTAATATTTTAACACATGAAATAAAAATGCTATTCCTCAAGCCTTGAACAGATTATCGTTCAAGTTTTAGCAAAATGATAATCTGGCGACATTAAATAAAATATAACTTTACAGAAGAGGGGCAGCAGCCTTTTCAGTAGTTACAGGGGCAACAGTCTGGATGATTGACTGAGCTGGCCTTGTAACATCAGCTAATGTGGCTTTGCCACACAGCTACTGCGAACGGCTGAAAGCAAGGGGAAACTACAGCCGTTATTTTTCCCGAGGACATGCAGCTCTACTGTATGGAAATATGATGATGGCATCCTCTCGGGTAAAATATTCCGGAGGTAAAATAATCCCCCATTCGGATCTCCGGGCGGGGACTACCCAGGAGGATGTGATCATCAGGAAAGACAATACTGGCATTCTACGGGTCGGAGCGTGGAATGTTAGATCCCTTAATCGAGTAGGAAAATTAGAAAATTTAAAAAGGGAAATGGATAGGTTGAAGTTAGATATAGTGGGGATTAGTGAAGTTCGGTGGCAGGATGAACAGGATTTCTGGTCAGGTGAGTACAGGATTATAAATACAAAATCAGTTGGGGGTATCACAGGAGTAGGATTGATAATGAATAAGAAAATAGGAATGCGGGTAAACTACTATATCCAGCACAGTGATCGCATTATCATTGTCAAGATAGATACGAAGCCAACACCGACAACAGTAGTACAGGTTTATATGCCAACTAGCTCTGCCGATGATGAGGAAATCGAAGAAACATATGAGGAGCTAAAGGAAATTATTCAGACAATTAAGGGAGAGGAAAATTTAATTGTTATGGGAGACTGGAATTCGGTAGTAGGACAAGGAAGTGAAGGGAAGATAGTAGGTGAATATGGTCTGGGCAAAAGGAATGAAAGAGGAAGCCGCCTGGTAGAATTTTGCACAGAACATAATTTAGTTATAACAAACACCTGGTTCAAGAATCACAAAAGAAGGTTGTATACGTGGAAGAAACCAGGAGACACCGGAAGATATCAGATAGATTTTATAATGGTAAGACATAGATTTCGGAATCAGGTTCTACAGTGTAAGACATACCCAGGGGCAGATATAGACTCTGACCATAACTTGTTGGTTATGAACTGTAGGCTGAAACTAAAGAAACTACAAAAAGGGAGGAAAATAAGGAGATGGAACCTGGATAAATTGAAGGAACCTGAGGTTCTTAAAAATTTCAGAGGGAGCTTTAGGCAACAATTGACAGAAACGGGGGGAAATAAAACAGTAGAGGAGGAATGGGTAAAATTGAGAGATGAAATAGTGAAGGTAGCAGAGGAAAAAATATGTAGGAAGGAAAGACCTACAAAAAATCCTTGGATATCACAGGAGATACTAAATTTAATCGATGAAAGGAGAAAATATAAAAATGCAGTAAATGAAACAGGCAAAATGGAGTACAGACGACTAAGAAATGAGATTCTCAGGAAGTGCAAAATGGCTAAGCAGGAGTGGCTAGAAGGCAAATGCAAGGATGTAGAAGAATATATAAATAGGGGAAAAATAGATACAGCCTACAGGAAAATAAAAGAAACATTTGGAGATAAGAAAAACAGCTCTATGAATATCAAGGACACTGATGGAAAACCAGTTCTCAGCAAAGAAGGGAAAGCTGAAAGGTGGAAAGAATATATAGAGGGGCTCTACAAAGGAAATGAACTTCGAGACAATATTGTAGGAAGGGAAGAGGATGTAGATGAGGATGAAATAGGAGATACTGTACTGAGAGAAGAATTTGACAGAGCCCTGAAAGACCTAAGTCGAAACAAGGCCCCTGGAATAGATGATATTCCCTCAGAGCTACTGAAGTCTCTGGGAGAACCAGCCATGACAAAATTGTTTCACCTGGTGTGTAAGATGTATGAGACAGGTGAAGTACCCTCAGACTTTAAGAAAAATGTTATAATCCCCATCCCTAAGAAAGCAGGTGCATACAGGTGTGAAAACTACAAAACCATCAATTTAGTAAGTCATGGCTGCAAAATATTAACACGAATTATATACAGAAGGATGGAAAAGGTGGTAGAAGCCGACCTCGGGGAAGATCAGTTTGGGTTCAGGAGAAATGTAGGAACACGGGAGGCAATACTCACTTTACGGCTTATCCTAGAAGATAGATTAAGAAAAGGCAAACCTACATTTCTAGCTTTTGTAGATTTGGAGAAGGCTTTTGACAATGTTGATTGGAATAAACTCTTTCAAGTTTTGAAGCAAGCAGGAGTAAATTATAGGGAGCGTAAGGTTATTTACAACTTGTACAAAAACCAGACAGCGGTTGTCAGAGTTGAAGGGCATGAAAGGGATGCAGTGGTTGGGAAGGGAGTGAGACAGGGTTGTAGCCTTTCTCCAATGTTATTCAATTTGTACATTGAACAAGCTATAAAGGAAAGCAAGGAGAAATTTGGTGAAGGAATAAAAGTTCAGGGGGAAGAATTAAAAACATTGCGTTTTGCCAATGACATAGTAATTCTGTCAGATACAGCAAAGGACCTGGAAGAGCAATTGAATGGAATGGACAGTGTGCTGAAAGGTGCATATAAGATGAACATTAACAAGAGCAAAACTAGGGTAATGGAGTGCAGTGTAAGAAAATCAGGTGATGCTGAAGGAATTAGATTGGGAAACGAAGCAATAAAGGAGGTAGATGAGTTTTGTTACTTGGGCAGTAAAATAACAAATGATGGGCGCAGTACAGAGGATATAAAATGCAGAATGGCAATGGGTAGAAAAGCGTTCTTGAAAAAGAGAAATTTGTTAACATCGAATATTGATTTAGGCCTAAGGAAGTCCTTTCTGAGGGCATTTGTATGGAGTGTTGCCTTGTATGGAAGTGAGACATGGACGATAAACAGTGCGGACAGGAAGAGGATTGAGGCTTTTGAAATATGGTGCTACAGAAGAATGCTGAAGATTAGGTGGGTGGATCGCGTAACTAATGAGGAGGTACTGAACAGAATTGGGGAGAAAAGGAATTTCTGGCATACCTTGACTAAAAGAAGGGATAGATTGGTAGGACACATTCTTAGACATCAAGGAATTGTGAATTTAGCGTTGGAGGGAAGTGTGTGGGGAAAAAATCGCAGGGGAAAACCAAGAGATGGATACAGTAAGCAGATTCAGACAGATGTAGGTTGTCGTTCTTATGTGGAGATGAAGAGGCTTGCTCAGGATAGGGTATTGTGGAGAGCTGCATCAAACCAGTCTCCGGACTGAAGACGACCACCACCACCAACTTTACAGAAACATACAAAAATATATGGAAGACGACATACGACTTTCAACGTTGGAAGCGCATTATGGCTCTGATATTCCTAGGCGCCTCTGGCATGCGGTTCGTTTGTCCGTCATATTCTGAACACATACTGCTTCCTTTCCTAGGGCTACGTTATAGAAACGATGTACAGAAAAGAGTCAGAACCATTGCTGAGCTGAAAACACCTATGCAGGAAGTAATCGACAGCGTCCATGTTTCGGCACTCCAACGGGTCATGAAGAATTTCGCTATGCGTCTGCATCACACCAGTGCCGTGGAAAACAGGCATATGGAACGTGTCATAAATGCAAATGTCTGTAGCGAAGTTTACATGTTGAACAAAGTGCGTGCTCATCATACTTGTAAGTAGCTTACGTTTTGTTTGACATAGTTCATTAATACGTAGCCTGTAAATCACATAATTTTAAAAATGACGGTAACTCACACTGGGCTGTTAGTTTAACCAGTGAGTGACTCTAGCACAGTATCTAATGCACCTGCACGGATTACTCTATCATGCCACTCTCTCCCCACCATTCCGTCTCATCCCATCACTACGTTCCCTTTTTTTAATTGTTGTCAGTATTGACTTCAATCTCCAGCACTGCTGTAGCATCTCACTATTAAACACAATGGCGATAGTCGTTCCCGTACCTCATAGGCCGGTGTTATTTAAATCAGTTGTTGATGGTATAATGAGATGAATTTAGTCTCATTTATAGTCACAGTGGCCCAGCTAACTGCCAAATCTCCGAATATCGCATATTAGAAGCAATGTAAATCACAAAGAGTGGAAATAATCGCAAGATGCCTAACGGTAGAGATGAATGTTTTGTTCGTTTACTCCACCTTAACGGATTTACACGCTCATTCGAATAACTGGTTAAAGTGCTCAGTATGGGATGTGATCACCTCTGGTAGTAATACAGGGGTGCCAAAAGCTCAGGGCTGGTATGAACAAATTCGGTGCCCTAGGCAAATTCATTTAATTGCCCCCCATTTAATAAAATCGTAATAAAACATCCAGGCAAAATAGACATTGAATCTATTTTTATTCATATAAATAATCACAACATATATACTATGGAACGTAATTCCCAATTAAAAAGGGACACACCATACACTTTTATACGACAAAGTTACTTTTTCATCGTTTCTATGCCTTGTCTTTAAAAAAAGTTTCGGTTGATAGTTTACAATAGGTGATACAATTATAATGTTCATTATAGAAAGAGTCACACAAATCTATTTGTCTTGCCTTGCTTTTACAGAATCTGGGACGATCTCTTTTAATCAAATTGTCTGCTGTTTCTTGTTCAGTTGATAAAGTTACCAACAGCACAACTCTTTCTTGGGTCATTGCGGATCGCAGATATGTTTTATGAATTTCGAGAAGCTGCGCTCACCACTGGCTATAGACTCAGGAAGAGTAAGCAACACTCTTAGTGCAGTAACTAAATTAGGTACAATGTCTATAAGTCCATTTTTACAAATATAACTCAGAACGTCCTGTTACCTTAAGTTATTGGGTACTTTTCTAGCAATGGCTTGTGATTGATTGGATAGATAAGTAGCATCAATATCTTTAGTGTCTTTGTTACAGACTCTTTCAAATTATCACATTCTTGAAGAACAGCTTTGGGAGTTTTTTTATATCATATATGTTGTACAGACAGCCAAATACACGATTTAGGTTGTTAATTTGATGAAATCTGTTGTCACTCGAATTTATTGCAGTATCACACATTGCAAAATAAAAATTAATTTTGAATACATATGCTCGTCACGAATAGGTTCGTCTTCTGCTTCGTAACCAAACTGCCTTTCCTTGCGTCTTAGATGGGCTGGTTCCATATTTGATGAAAATGACGTAGAAAAGTTGGCTGCTTCTGATATTTCTCTTGCTTCTACAGTACCAGCAAATTTTCAAATCACACATCACTTCTACAATCTTCAATAAAGGTTTTTATCTTTAGCAGAGCATTTGTAACAGCGTCAAGATCAGTTTCTTTTGATTGAAGCAGTCTGCTAGTCAAATTTACTTCGAACAACATTTTGTACCATACAACAAGTGAAGCAACAAACTTGAAGTTCGCTGTTATTTTAGCAGTTGACTGAGCCTCAATTCGCGTTTGATTTTCAGCTGAACCAGTCAATGTATGACCTTCATAAATATCCATGAGCTAGATGATAACGCAAAGGACTCAATGCATCAGTCCTGCTTTCCCATGTAGTACCGCTCACTGGTTTCAGCGTCAAAGGAGGCACATGACGTAGTAGGATATCACAACGATATGTTGAAGCAGTAAATACACATAAATCGTTAGGTATTCATCGCTCCTGAACGCAGCTCAAAAGCGAAGTAAACAGCACCGCGAGCACACGAGGGTCCGTCGCGCACGACAAATTTTGCCGACCCCCAAATTCGAGCTCCCAGGGCAATTGCCTAGTTCGCCTATATGGACCCCGAAAAAGCAGGGTGTGATACGAATGGTGTCTGAAATGTCATGTTGAGACAATAACGCTCATTCCCCCTCCCTGCAGAGCTGCTCGAAAGTATTGGAGAGTGGCTGATGGGTGTCAGATTGATGCATCTTGTCTTGTCTCCAACGGCGACGTGCAGGACGCGCTGGAGCGACAACTGGCACTGGTGACTCTCCAACCGACGACTGTTGTACAGCTTCGTGAACAGGTCGTGCATGCGTAGAATAATGTATCCCAAGACAGTTATCACCAACTGTATAATCCAATGGATATGAGGGTCAGCATAAGGTTACACAACGTACTAACATGAATGTTTCAGCATAGACCTTAGTACCCTGTTACCACTAGAGCTGTTCTTTAACTGTAATTATGTCATCTACTATGTATGCCACAACAGAAATCAGTGTTCACGTGCCCCGAGGGAAGGGCGTGATACAGCTACAGCTCTTAGCAATATTCCATGAAAGACGAACTCCCTGCGAGAAAAGGTCGTGGAGCTTACCCGAGGCTGGTGGCGAATGACACCAATCCGTCTGACTGAGGACTCCCTGCTCGATCGAAAAACCGGGAGTTTTAAAAGTGTGCGCCCACTTTTTCCCCCTACTGTCTGGTACCTAACAATTTCCTATTCGCCACTGCTATGTGCAACCAATCAAACTTGTGGCTTGCCACCTCCCCGAGTCCCCTAGCGAACCACGTTTGAGCCCAGTCCCCACTGTCATTCCCTGGGTGTTGATGTGGCCTGTTTTTGCACTAACAAACTCCCAAACTTGGTAGCAACATTGATCGGCTGAAATGCGAACGACACCGTGCTACCCAGTATGGTCAGCAACAACAATGTTTTGCGTCAGTTGGCGCCGCCTTACGCCCTCTCCAGAGTGGGGAGCTGCTAACTAGCATTTTTTTCCTTTACTCTCTCACTCTAGCCTCGTAAAACCACTGACGCTGCTGTTCCCAGGGACTGGAATCAACTTTGCTACGTACATTAAGACGTACCCGTTGGCAACCTAGTACTAATGTAACAGCTACGTCTAGATGCTGTATGAAGTTACCTTGCTACTCTCCAAAAAGGAAACCTCTACCCTGGGACGGTGGCTGAGGACAGCTGCAATTCACAAGGAGATTTCTTTACCGTCAAATTCCGTAAGCTATGTGGGTCCATTTTAGCCAGTTACCTGCGGTAGTCTCTATTTCTCAGCTTGGAGTGCATCCCTTTGGCTTCACACAGCCTCTTAGCAATGTCCACAGTAATAATCAATATATCTTAACCTGATTTTCTGCACCATGTAATAATATGAAATTTTTTATACAGAAAAAATCTACAGCGCTCTACACTGTTTGTATATAAAAATGCTAAGGTCGCTGTCTTCCCAAAGGAAATAAAATTGTTTTCAAAAATATACAATGTGAATAAGTTGCGCACAGTGACCCAGTGTAACAAATTGCGAAATTAATGTCTAAAATCATGTAACAGTTGAGTAAAAACTGTATTCAACACTCGGATGACAGAATGTGTACTGAAATGTATGGATAATCTGCAGCAACCTGGCGCATAGCGCGGTTTATGAGACTACCGCGCGGCAATAGGCTCACGGTCTAAGGCGACACGTCACGGTCCGCGCGGCCGCTTTCTTCAAAGACATGAGTCACTCTTCGGCTATGTGTGTGTGTGTGTGTGTGTCTGTGTTGTCCTTAGTGTACTTAGTTTAAGTTCAAATGTTCAAATGTTTGTGAATCTATCGGACCAAACTGCGTGGTCATCAGTCCGTAGCTTGCAAACTACTTAAACCTAGGTAAACTAACCTAACGACAACACACACACACCAATGCCCCAGGGAGGACTCGAACCTCCACGGCGAGCAACCGCGCACCCCGCAGCGAGACGCTGTACACCGCTCTCCTATTCCACCGCTGCTTAGTTTAAGTAGTGCGTAACTTGGTTGGTTGGTTTGTTGTGTTTTAGGGGGACAAAACTGCGAGAGTGATCGGTCGCCCATTCCAACACAGAGTGGGACAAGAAAAGCATCAGTCCATATATATAAAAATAAATGTTTGTCTGCATGTCCTCTATGTGTTCATAAACCTTTCATTCGGTTGCAATGATACTTTGATGAACTGTTCACCGTGCACCCACGAAGGTTCCTGACTTACAAACAAAAGACCACTACGTCACAAATAATTAATGATATCCAGATTCATGCGTCAATTATTGACAAATGGGAGTAGTTAGGAACCGGCAACAAAGCTCGCATGTAATTTCGGACGTTTATGAAGCGTTTTGTAACTTACTCCCCCCCTCCCCAGGATGATGAAACGAAAAGAAGTCTACCGCTCACAACAGTTTTGATGTAGATGCCGTAAAACTGTCGCATCAGGCATGACCTTGTATCAAATAAAGTCGGCATTACAGATTTGCATGTTACTATTTATTTTTGTCTGTAAGTCTCCCTTAATTCTCTTGCATCCAAAATTAAGCAATTTGTTTTCTTAATCTCTATCTATATAAAAGCGAAAGGACAGTCACTCATTGTCTAAATACGAAATCTTGACAACTACTTCACCAATCAACCTGAAATTTGGCAGGAATGTAGTTTATAGGTAGAAAACGTCAGCTGCGAACGTATTTTGTGATAGGAGCAGACCATGAAATGTACAGTTTCATTCCGATCTTCACGAAATTTCGCACGCTTGACCTTCAAAACAAGAGGAAGGTCACCATCCACCTTAAGTTCCATACGGTGCATGGGGAACAGTACTTTGCAACTTAAAATAATACCTTGGTCACACCGTAACTTGAGAAAGACTTGACCGATTTCTCAGATCCTTTTTTTTTTATTTTTATTTTTATTTTTTTTTTTATTTATTTATTTATTTATTTATTTATTTTTTTTTTTTTTTGTCGTTTTCGTTATTCTCAGAACAAGGGCTGTGTGGAATAAAACCGGAAGTTTATAGAACAACAAAGTGCGTTTTTCAATGTGACCATGAGTGTCTATTGCATAGAAATCTACAATTTTGTTCCGATATTTATGAAATTTTTCACACTGTACCTTAAAACAGGAGGAATGTCTCTGTCGGTAACAAATTTCATTCGGTGCATAGTGAAGGGTACTTATTTGTTCCAATCTTTATGAATTTTTGAACTCATGACCTTTAAACCGAGAAGATCACTGAGTGCACATAAATGTTTGTATGGTACATGGCAGAGGGTACCTTGCACAAAACAGTTCCGAGAGAGAGGGAAAGATGGAAATGAACAGAGAGATGGGAGAGAAAGAGATGGATGCAAAGAGAGGGGGAAAGGGGATGTGGACTACGAGAATGGACCATAAATAAACACCCGGGCAACGCCCGGTTTACAGCTAGTACGCAATAAAAACGCCCAAAATTAAAAATAGCAATGTGAGGAAAATCCCACGCAGACAGTTAAGAGAAGACGAAACACGAAATGAGACGATCATACAGAAACACACAACAACGAACGGAAACAATTCTACAAGTGCTTGAGCCTAAGGACCATTGCCCCTAGCACTTTTGTCTGTTAGGTGCAGAAACTTTGAACTTATTTGCATAAGATGAAGGTATCAGGGGCGCAAACGAGTTGATTATTTATTGCCAGAAGTGTGGTACACTTGTCGAAACCAAATTGACTTAAAATTTAATGTCTTTCGTGAATATATTTAAAAATAATAAGTATAACAAGAATAATTTGAAAATGTTATACTCGCAGGAAGATAAACCCTTGTTATACTGTAATACGAAAACATCTCATTGCCAACAGGGTTGTCAAAAGCGCAAAGTGACATGAAACGAGGAAATGTGCGGTAGTGATCGTAGGCTAATATTCCATTAGACGAAGTATGTACTCGATATGTATGAGGTGTAGGAATCAAAGGTAGGAAGAGCTCAGTTAACGTCCATTCAGCAGTACAATCGTGTCGCCCGCACATGTGAAACGGTGAGCACGTCAAACAGCTTGTCCGTATAAGCCTCTGGGAAACTTGGAGGCACCGAGAACGCGGGCAGTTCTCTGTAATCCTAATCCCTGACTCAGATTCGAAGAGCCGCGTTTGCCTCCACGTAAAACCCTCGTGTGTCAGAGGGATTTGGAATCGTGCATTAGCTTGAAAGGAGTCTGTATTTCACACGGCATTCTTCCTGTGTTTGCGTCGCGTGTGTACATTTGCTGAGAAACGCTTTGGTTTTCGACGGTCTCTGTCGCGCTACGGCAGCTGTATCTCTCTGTCGCACAGTGGGACGGAATTCCCAAAACGTGGCCCAAACCCGAAGAAGACGTTTAATTCTCACAAAACTCATCATACGGGGGCTTCTGAGGTAGCTGATTACGGATTTGATGGTAAAAATTGTCTATAAAATGGTGGGGCCAATATAGTAACGTGACCCATGAAAATCAATAACAGTTTATTAATAATAGCGTATATATAGTATTCAGACACTAATATTTAATTTAATTTTATTATAAAAAAATAACAGAATATATTCGACAAATTTTGTCGAAAATATATTGGAAAAAATTTCTTCGATACCATACACATAGTAATTCAATAATATAATGAAATGATTTAGAAAGTCGGTGACGGAACACAAGTAATAAATGTAATAGTATAATCAACGATAGAGGTAATAAGTGTAGCTAATAAAGACAATCATTCTTAAGATTCAAAACTTAATATGATTGAAGATGTTGTTCTAATGCATATAAAATGGTATGATTGCTTTTATATCTAACTATTAGAGTCAGTATCGCGCTCGAACTTCTCAGAATCAGAATTTATATCAGAATTCTCCATGGGCGATCGTGGTGTATTTGTAATTGCAGGGGACAGTACCAGCTTTATTGGCTCCTTTGACAAACTTTTCACGTGTGTTTCTGGCAGTTTTCTAATACCGTATATGTAGGGATCAGAAGTCACCAAAAGCCTCTTTAAAACGTCTTCTTTTGTTTTTACACGAGAACATTTTCTGGAAAAGTCTTTCCGATATCTTTTAATCTTTTCTCCTCTCTTGCTGCCCTTTTTCGGGTAATTGGCCGATCGGCAACAACGCGTGTGCTATTATTTGTGGACCGTGACTCAGTATCTTATGTACGGACGTAAGCATGGAATACCATGGATACAGCTCGCAGTTATCAGCATCGATTTCACTTCCACTCACAATGACTTGTAAGATGACGTGAAAGCGTTGTATCAAATCTATATCCAACCATGTTATGAGAGCAGATGTTTTGGAATTTGCAACACGGGCACCTGTAAATATTCATGATGCAAGAGAAATGGCAGCTACTGGCAGCTGATCATGTCAATTCCATCAGATAGTTTATCAATCTAGTCTTGGTAGTCTAGTACAAGTCTTGAAAGTTTCACAGGACAATTTATGTGGAGTTTGGAAAGTAGGAGGCGAGGTACTGGCAGAATTGAAGTTGTGGGGCGGCACCGTGAATCGTGTCGGGATAGCTCAGTGGTAGCCGGGCGCCGTGGCTCAGCGCGCCCGTTCAGACGGCTGAACGTCCTCTGTAATAAAAAAGCTGAACCGACGACACATCAAGCAACAAGGAACAACTACGATCAGTGACCGCAAGGAACAGATCTACACATAGGGAAAAAATTATATAAGAAGTGGTAGAGCGCTTACCAGTGAAAGGCAAAGGTCCCAGGTGCGAGTCCCGGGTGCGGCACACAATTTTAATTTGTCAGGAAGTTTCATATCAGCGCACACTACGCTGCAGAGTGGAAGTTTCATTCTGGAATCAATCTATAGTCTGGGAGTTCAAATTCCGCGGAATATTGCGGTATATGCTACTTTTGCTGTAGTTGAAAGTGCACGTTCGGCAAAGCATGGTCGTTTTGCACAGGCATCGGGAGAAATATAAATAGGATAACCATGAAGTTTATACAGATTTAGTGTACGAATATTTCGTACATACCAGTAACAAACATTTCCATCTTGTAGAACATAAATTCTTCTCTTTACTACAAAAATATTCACTCACAAACCGAGAGTAAATTTGCTTTATTTTCACAGCGCTGCTTGTGCTCTCGACGAAGGTCTCTTTTGCACCTTTGAACTGACGTAACTCGACCGGTATCGAAGGTGCACCAATCCTTCCCCTAACTAACCCACCCATCAAATCTCCGAGAAGGTGGAGAAATTATATTACTTGATTTTTAACATCATTTATCCCAGTTCTAATTTATTAAATGAAATATGCTTCTGAAATCACAATGTCACTTTGTTACTTATTTATTTATTTTTAAGTTTGAAGTTTTTCTTGCATCGGAAGTGTTAGTCTATGTCCTCATTGCTTGAAAAAGATACATTTCATGAGAGAAACCTGCCCCTTTCATTAGTATTACGAAATATAATTTTCTTCAACGATTTATTTCAATCTGTCACCTTCGCCCCCCCCTCCCCCAAAATCGAAAAAAGATCTGCTATTATTCTTTCACATAATTTTTTCCCGGGGTCTCAGAAATAAGTACTGAACATTTGTGGGATGATATGATGGATCTACCCAATCTTTTGAGTACAGTGACATGGTTGGTGCAATAAACTAAATAAAAAGCATTCGATTTCCTGAAAGGAAAGATTACCGTTCATTATGATTAATGGTATAAATACACGTAAATCTGTGTCATTGACTTGACGGCACAGCTCAGACATGTGAAGGATGGACCGGTGAACACTATACTTCATTGCCTTTACCTCGTACTTCTCTTGCAGCCATACAATTCGAGATACGACTTCTTTCACAGTGTTTATACTAGTTTCGTGTAAAAGAGCTTTCAATTGTCTCCAAAGAAAAAATAAAATGGCGTAAAATTTGTGAATCTAACAGGCTAGTCAAAAAGTGCTTACGTCCAATATTCTGTCCAAGAACTTCACTCACCCGATTTGTTTAATGGGGAGGAGCTCCATCATTCTCGGTCAACATTGCTCTACTATAAATGACGTTTATACCTTACACACTGCTGTGATAATGCTTTATTATTTATTTACTATGATATCATTTCGGCTTTATATTGCCATCGTCAGGTTTTCTGTACTATAAACGAGGTAATTTATAACAGTTACATAATCTGGCATATTATAAATTTTTTATATATGCCACCTTATTATTTATTTTTATTTGTAAGTATATAACAATTTCCAAAAATGCAAAATTTGTCTCTTTTGATATTACAAACGTATATACAGACATTCCATTTGAAGAAACAATAAATGTCATAGAACAAAACCTACTACAATACAGAAAAATTCCAATACAAAGTACTAAAGAAATTTTGGAGCTAATAAAATTAGTACTCCACCAAAATTACTTTGAATTTAACAATAAATATCCACACAAACTGATAGAATTGCTATGGGCTGCAGTATAGCTGGGACTATAGTAGACCATATTCCTCAACAATTTGGAAGAAATTTTTTTCAATAATAATAAAAATACATATATATATATATATATACTACTATAGGTATGTCGTTGATTCTCTCATGCTTATAGAAGGTGACCTCACTAATATAGACGACATACGTAAATACCTAAACAAACTGCACCCTAAAATGAAATTCACAAAAGAACATGAAAAAAAAACTAAATGATTAATTTTCTTGACCTGATCATCGAAAACATTAACAACCATCACTGTTTCGAAATTTATAGAAAACCCACCACAACTGATTGCATCACAAATGCAAAATAATGCCACAAACTTGCATTCTTCCACACAATTATTAATAGAGTGATAAATTTGCTACTAGAGGCAAATGTAGTTAAAAAGGAAATGAAAATATTACAACACAAAGCTATTCAAAACAATTATGGCCCAAAAATCCTATCTGAACTGCACCACAGCAAAACACAACCAAAAAAGGTTAATGTACATAAAGAAATAACACTATACAGACAAATAACGAGAAAGGAGAAACCAAAATATGTAACCACACACTATCTAGGAAACATTTCTAACAAGATTAATAAAATATTCCGAAACACCAACATGACATTTGCATACGAAAATAGATACAGCCTCAAACACAAAATCTACAAGGGAAACACAATAACTCCCATATATATAAAAAAAAACTGCTATCTACAAAATTGTATGTAACACATGTTAGAAATTTTATATAGGGCAGACTGACAGAAACTTCGAAATTAGATATAAATAACACGCCAGAAACACCGAAAAGAATCCAACTATTTTTTTATCATCACCTACAAACCGAAATACACGAAATAAGGACAATAAATGTACCGTTTAAAATTCTTCACATCACGGAAAAGGGACCAATCATGAATATCGTTGAAGAAATAGAATTATGTTCACATGCCTACATAGATGCCATAAATTTACTCAAAGAACAAACAGCTAAACCACAAAATATACATTGAAAATTTTTTTCATATTTTCAACCAAGAAAATGGATAGCCACAAACCTGCCATAAATATTCTCTCCATTGTAACAACATAAACATTAACCACCAAAGCTATGATATCAAAGAAAATAAAGTAGCTGATATCTGCAGTGATCTCTGGGTAAATATGTAAACATATAATGTCGTTGAAACACTTTGAATATAGCTGTCTTTTTATTCAGGCAGAAAATAAAAACTCGCTTAGAGGCGTATAAGCCAGTTATAATTACATAAAATCAACATCATCTTAAACAGAAAAGAAAGCAAAAAGAACGACATTAAATTTAGGTAAATTAAAGGTATGAGCCATAAAAAATTTATATATACCAACTTTGGTTATTGTTATTATAAATTACCTCTTTTTTATTACAGAAAATCTGATGATGGCAATACAAGGTCGAAATGAGCTCATAGGAAATAAATAAATAAAGCATTATAACAGCAGTGTGAAAGGTAAAAACGTCATTTATAATTATGTCACTCAAGTACATATTCTACACTGCGGGCCCCAAACTAAAGAAATTGGTCTACTAGTTTGAAGAACCACTTCTTCGAGAAGACTGGAAGCAGTTTTACCAGAAATACCTATTCAAGGAAGAATGTAAGGCCTACTGCTTACTCGTCAATAATTCCATCTTAAACGTTAGCTCAAAATCGATCCTGACCGTTGAACATTCATTCGCAAATGAATGTCGATTCAATAGGCCACAGAAAAAATGTTGCGATGTCCTGATGTAGGGTACTTTACTGCAAAACTCGTACGGCAAAGACGTTCCGAACTGGCAGTTCATTGGGTAGAAGAGCTTGCATCTTACGGAACTTGTAGGGATGAAGATGATGTGTCAGCTTGCACGCAATCTGCCTCTAAGGTGCCACTTTCATGAAGATGATGATCCATAACAGCAAATGATAAGTTTAGGTAACGTTAGGGTGCAAACACTGCGCTACTATTGTTCTTGCAGACCTGGCGACAAAGTGTATTTCTGCAAGTTAATTCCACGTGAAAATTTCCACTCCCTGCGTACGGTTATAAAAACATTTTTTTTTATTTCCAAGTGGATACCATTCTTCCACAACACCCCTAACTCAACTTTTTAGTATAACATTATTTTACTTTGGACGAGCAACACGCAAACGACAGTTCATTTACAGTACACAGCATCAAATGAGGGAGGGATGAACCAAGTACAGATATTCCTAGTTAGGATGCGTGTAGCAAAGAAAACGAACGTTTGGCGCCATCTTGAATATACTTACGACCGGTTACCACACGACCAAGCGGACCGTGACTTTTTTAGCTCATTCACCGTCGTAAATATGCGTCAACGACGCCATGACCGTGCACATAAGGAAATTATTTATCTTCATTTTTCCTACATTTTGTCCAGTATTGCCAGTGATGTTCTGTGACTGTTGTACTTCAGTAAAATAAAATGAACTCCCCATCAGCCACAAATTTGTTTTATTCTACACAATGCATTGCGAGCCCTGAGGGCTCATCATAAAGCACCTCTATGATTTTATAAAGGTATGGGCTGTTCAAAATATAAGTTGCAACAATATTGAGACTTTTTTAGAACAGGTTCATATACTACACTCCTGGCCATTAAAATTGCTACACCACGAAGATGATGTGCTACAGCCTCGAAATTTAACCAACAGGAAGAAGATGCTGTGACATGCAAATGATTAGCTTTTCGGAGCATTCACACATAGTTGGCGCCGGTAGCGACCCTACAACGTGCTCACATCAGGAAAGTTTCCAAACGATTTATCATACACAAACGGCAGTTGACCGGCGTTGCCCGGTGAAACGCTGTTGTGATGCTTCGTATAAGGAGGATAAATGCGTACCTTCACATTTCGACAGTGATAAAGGTCGGATTGTAGCCTATCGCGATTGCGGTTTATCGTATCGCGACATTGATGCTCGCGTTGGTCGCGATCCAACGACTGTTAACGGAATATGGAATCGGTTGGTTCAGGAGGGCAATACGGAACGCCGTGCTGGATCCCAACCACCTTGTGTCAGTAGCAGTGGAGATGACGGCATCTTATCCGGGGTCACGTCTCTATCCCTGTGTCAACAGATGCAAGACAACTACCATCTGTACGAACAGTTGGACGACGTTTGGAGCAGCATGGACTATCACTCAGAGACCACGGCTGCATTACACTTGACGGTGCGTCACAGACAGGAGCGCCTGCGATGGTGTACGCAACGACGAACCTGGGTGCACGAATGGCAAAACGTCATTTTTTCGGATGAATCCAGGTTCTGGTTACAGCATCATGATGATCGCATCCGTGTTTGCCGACATCGCGGTGAACGCACATTGGATGCATGTATCCTCATCGCCAAACTGGCGTATCACCCGGCGTGATGGTATGTGTGGCCATTGGTTACACGTCTCGGTCACCTCTTCCGCGCATTGACAGCACTTGGAACAGTGGCCGTTACATTTCACATGTGTTACGATTCGCGGCTCTACCCTTCATTCGATCCCTGCGAAATCCTACATTTTAGCACCGCATGTTGCAGGTGCTGCACGCGCCTTTCTGGATACGGAAAATATTCGACTGCAGCCCTGGCCAGCACATTCACCAGATCTCTCACAAATTGCAGACGTCTGATCAATGGTGGCCGAGCAACTGGCTCGTTACAATACGCCATTCACAACTCTTGGTATAATGTTGAAGCTGCATGGGCATTTGTACCTGTAGACGCCATCCACGCTCTGTTTGACTCAATGCCCAGGCGTTTCAAAGCCATTATTACGGCCAGAGGTGGTTGTTCTGCGTACTGATTTCTTAGGCTCTATGCACCCAAATTGCGTGAAAATGTAACCACATGTGCGTTCTAGTATAATATATTTGTCCAATGAATGCCCGTTTATTTTCTGCATTTGTTCTTGGTGTAGCAATTTTAGTGGCCAGTAGTGTAAAAGTGAGTCAATAAGTAAGTCAATTGTTAAACCACTTTTATTATATGAACCTGGTTTTACAGTCACTGGAAGAGGAATGGTCAAAGTACAGGGACACATTACTGGAAGCAGCTAGAGAATGTCTTGGAACAGTAGTTTGTAAAGGCAGGAAAAAGCAGACATCTCGCTGGAATGACACAGTCAAGGCAGCCTGTAAAAAGAAAAAGAAGGCATTCCAAAAAAGGCTCCATACTAGAAATCAGGAAGACAGAGAAAATTATGTTGAAGAAAGAAAGAAATCCAAACGGATAACTGCAGACTCTAAGAAGAAATCATGGGAAGACTTTGGAAATAAGTTAGAAACTCTTGGTCAAGCTGCGGGAAAACCATTTTGGAGTGTAATTAGCCATCTTAAAAAGGGAGGTAAGAAGGAATTAAGTGTTTTGGACAGGTTAGGAAAGCTACTAGTCACTCCTGTGGATGCCTTGAGCAGATGGAGGGAATATTTTGCAGAATTGCTCAATGTAGGTGAAACGTTCAATGATGTGTCAGATTTTCAGGTAGAATGGGATAGGAACGACGATGGAAACAGGATCTCGTTTGAGGAAGTCGACAAAATGGTAAGTAAATTAGAGTACAGTAAAGCTGCTGGGGTGGATGAAATCAAGCCGGAACTTGTCAAATACAGTGGAATAATAGGTCTCAAATGGTTACACAGGATAACTGAGAAGGTGTGGGAATCGGGACAGGTCCAGTCTGACTGAATGAAAACGGTAATCACGCCAATTTTCAAAAATGGAAACACAATATATCGGAAAAACTATCGAGGTATCTCTTTAATTAGCGTTTAGGCAAAATATTCTCAGGTATTGTTGAAAGGAGAGTGCGATTATTAATTGAGGAAAAGTTAGATGAAAATCAGTGTGGGTTTAGACCTCTTAGAGGCTGTCAGGACCAGATCTTTATCTTGGAAAAGTCTATGAGTGCAACAGGGAATTGTATCTATGTTTCTTAAATCTAGAAACGGCTTATGACCGTGCCCCTAGGAGGAAGCTACTGTCAGTTCTACAAAATTATGCTATAGAAGGCAAACTTCTGCAAGCAATTAAAGGGCTTTACGTAGAGAGATGGCAAATTAAGCTCATGGTTCAGGGTAGTTTCAGGGGTAAGACAAGGCTGTAACTTGTCACCGCTGTTCTTTATAACTATTTATGGATCATATGTTGAAAACAGGAGACTGGCAGAGAGGTATTAAAATAAGTGAAAACAAAATAGGCAGTCTCGCATATGCGGATGACTTAGTTGTAATGGCCCTTTCGATTGAAAGGTTGCAAACTAATATTTCAGAGCTCGATCAGAGGTGCAAGACCAATGATATGAAGATCAGCATCTCCAAAAACGAAAGTAATGACTGTGGGAAAGAGATTTAAACAGATTGAGTGTCAAATAGGAGGAACAAAGTTAGAACAGGTAGACACTTTCAAGTACCTGGGATGCATTTTCTCACAGGATGGCAACATAGTGAAAGAACTGGAATTGAGGTGCAGCAAAGCTAAAGCAGTGAGTACTCAACTAAGATCCACTTTCTTCTGCTAGAAGGAAGTAAGTAGCAAGACTACGTTAGCAGTGCACCGCTCTATCTTTCGACCAACTTTGTTGTATGGAAGTGAAAGTTGGATGGATACAGGTTACCTTATTCATAAGGTAGAGGTTATAGATATGAAAGTAGCAAGAATGGTTGCAGGTACTAATAGATGGGAACAATGGCAGGGGGAAATCAAAGAAAAACCGGGAATGAACACCATAGATGAAGCGGTTAGAGTGAACAGGCTGAGCCTTTTGGCTCATGAGCTCGTCAGCGGAGGGTAAGAGGAGTCGAGGTAGACCAAGAAGAAAGTACTTACATTCGGCGCAGAATGGTTTTGAAGCAAACAGTATAACATCAGACGAGGCATGAATGATAGCATCGAATAGGGTATAATGGAGGAATTTCATTAGAGATACTATGCTCAAGACTGAACGCTGAGAAGCATAATCAGTCTCTAATGATGATGATGACCTGTTTATAAAATATATCCATATTTTTATAACGTATGTTTTGATCTTAACACGCCCAGTCATTTAAACATGTATCTAAAAATCTCAGAGGCACCTGATGATGAGCCTTCTAGGTTCGAAATGCATTGTGTACAGTGGGACAAGCTAGTCGTACTACTTTTTCCTGTCAGCCCTGTTTTGAAGTTATAAATAACAATTGAAAGAAAACGAACCTTTTATTTAAAAAGCACACATATTTGATGTTTATGTAAATATTGTTATTTTTTATAATATGATTGTTAAAATGTTTTGTATTTGCATGTTTCATGTATGGTCGAGGCGCCGTAATCAGCAAGGGCAGCGTCGCCGCCGCCGCAGCCAACATTACAGCAGACAAATGCCCCGGGCGGCGTCAATTTATTTATTTATTTATTTATTTATTTTTTTGCTGTACAGCATAGGCCTATGTCTTAATAAAATTAAGTGTAACAGAAATATTAAATGTAAAATTAGTGCAATATATTACCGGAATCATTTAATAAAACTAAAGTTCTTGGATCCTGAAAGCACTATTCCTGCTTCGCAGGTACTTCGACTAATCAAACTTTCAAAATCTACTACAAATTAGCTAAATCGAGGAGCATGTTTCGTTAATTGCACATTACTTTTTTAAGAATACTGAATATTCACATTTCATATCAAGATAATATTTGTAGAACAGGGAAATTTCCAATGTAACGATTCAGTCCATATAAAAAAGTATTTCAGGTGCACACACTTCTTATTGAAAAGCAAAAGCGTTAAATAAATGCACTGGTGACGATTAGAGACTGATGTAGGTATATTGTGATAAGAATTGCATAAGCAGTGCAGGCAGTAATGTGGGAAATGTGATATTTATTTGAGCAATCCACTGTTTCCCACTGCCGTCTTATTGCAACAGACGTCATACAGTTCACAGCAATAATCAGAATACCGACTCAGCATATTAAGCTATCTGTTCTAAAAGTCCATGCAAAATATTAATCCCAGTATTAAGTTATTGGAACGTTTTGTTTGTACGTTTATACTTTAATAACAGTATCCATCAAGTTAGTTAAATTATTTAATAGTATTTAAAGCAATACAACAAAACTGTCTGATTTTTGGCTGTCAGGTAACAAAAATACTTTTCGGCTTTTCATTGGGAAAATCGGCTGCGGTGGCAACACCGATTGATGGGGAATAGTTTCACACTGAAGCTCTCTGACATGATGTGCGCGCAGCGGCCTATCGTCCCCCACGTTCGAACATTCATTGTTCGGGCAGTTTGTCATGACGTGACGTACTAAATGCTTTCTGGTATACTGATGTGCATTGTTCCTCTTTCGTGTATTTAAATTTGTATAATAATGGATGGTCGGAAACTGAGTATCGCAAAATATCAGAAGAGAAGAAGAAAAAAATAAGTGACGTGTTATCTCAGACACGAAAACTGGATTCCTTTTTCACAAAGCCTGCTGCCAGTAAAGAAAGCAAAACATCAGGTAAGATTATATAATACGAATACGACTCGTAATGGATACCGTGAAGCTGTATTAATAGCATCATTTATCCGTTTTCCGCCGTTATTAAAAATTCTTGTAGGTGTTTTCCATATTTGCAATTAAATGAAAGACAATTTGTTAACTGCTATACGCATTTCCCTTGGTTTATTTGTGAAACACTCTCATTGGCGATTTCTGATGTTGCCAATTCACATGTGTCGTTCTGGACTTCTAGCCTATTTAGTCAGACTGCATCCCCCAGGTAAACGATTTTGTAAATATAACTTCATAATGACACACATAGATTAGCAACGAGTATGGTAATTAACAAAATGCATTTCATTTAGTTGTATTAAAATAGATTTTATATCTCTTTAAATCCATATTTATTCTGATTTTATTGATATTTTCCTTTTAACGAGTTCATGTGAACAAAATGGATCCTACTTGCAAGAAAGAGAAAGTCAAGGGTGTTAACAAAACATTAGGCAGCGTGCAAGTTACAATAATCGGCTACCTACGGACAGCTTTATATTTTATATATGTTTTTGTAGGTACGGCAAGCAGTAGCCAGAGAGATAATTACAATTGCTGAAAAGCAAGCGTTGTTGTGCCTGCACAGCTTCAATGGTCCTACTACAATACTGTTTGTATATCCTTGGTGCTCTATGGGTTAGTTGAATGGTTATAGAACTTGAAAGATGATGCAACTCGTTATATGCAATGTATCTATTAATATGCAAAAACATGGTGCTCTAACTTACGGTAGCAGTGACGAGGGCACAAGGGCGACGATGTCTCGTGACGTGTGAACGCGTTGGAGGCGGCCCGAGGAAAACACGCCGTGGCGCAGGTAGGAGGCGCGTTGGCGTCGCGGCACATTGCACATCGCCACAGACAAATATATACAGACGGGAAACCTTCGTAAGGGCCCGGTCTACGCTCAAGGGTGCAGGGAGGGAGGATTTCCAGCAGTTCCGTAAGATGTCCCAAGATGGTGCTGCGGTCACAAGCAGTCCTTTAAACTGATCAGAGCAGGCGGCAGGTAGCGGCTGCCCCCAACACCACCTCCCCTCAAACGCCAGCAAGCCTGACACAGCCGTGGCCTCGTAGCAGGCATCATGAGCTCTCCCCTCAGCATCCCCTGTGATGTGCAGGAGGCACCCTAAGCCAGCAAACCGCCTGACATCTGCTAGCATCTTACGGAACTAGGAGGGGAGCGTAGGACAGTGGTTTAGGGTGGGCTGCTCCTCTGTATATGTTACTCTGTGACGTCGCACTTTTCGCCACATAGCATGTTGTTCGCTATGAGTAAATAACTCCATTGTTTGGCGAGCGTCCACCACAGAAGAAAGGTGGGAACTGGCTAGACCCGGCCAGAAAAAGCTTTTACCTGTGCCGGTCTGTCCTTTCTGCACGTGTGGCGCCAGGCACCCAAACACGGCAATAAACCGTGTCGCCTATTGGGCGGACATAGGAAGCTGCCACGTGATAGCTGCACACTCATATTATGCACAATATTCTGTTAAAGCAAAGGCTGCTCTTCCTATGGTGCATTTTAAATCAAAACAGAGGTGGCCTATATAAATAGATTTGCCTCCAAATTTGGTCAAATGTAATGTTCTGAGTTTTTTTAGGTAACTTTCTGTAGCCACTACGGTCGGGGGTTCGAAACCCCCCTTGGGCATGGATATTTGAGCCGTCTTTAGTCTTAGCTAGTTCATAAGTAGTTTGTAAGCGTAGGGACTGATGACCCCTTAGTTAAGTCCCATAAGTTGTACAAACCTTTGAACATTTTAACTTTCTGGAGCATTACCTTAGGAATTACAAAAGATACAGCTTTGTCATTATTACACTGACTTGCCAGGCAGATCACATGCACAAAGGCATAATAACGATGTGTAAAAAGGCTTTGCCATTTAATAAGAGATTGTCAAAGTTGACCTTAAATTTCTTGTCATGGAATTTACCCCTGACATTGAAAAAAAAAAGTTAAATTACTGTTTAAACTTTACTTGTGATAAGGTAATTCTTGAGTTATCTGCATAAAACTGATCTAGAGACCCAGATTTGTAAATGTGACCTACCTTACATGCATAGTGAGAAATCTTTCCGCCACAAAAAAAAAAAAAAAAAAAAAAAAAAAAAAAAAAAAAAAAAAAAAAAAACAAGTTTGGCCTCTGGTATGAAGCCTGTGTTCAATGAACCAGCATGAGCGATGATTAACCTTCCACCTGTACCAGTAGGAACTTTCAAACCACCGTTCCATTTGGAGTCGTGCCATATATAGGTTGCCTCAAAAGAACACTGATAACACCTAGTATGTTGTGCAGTAAGGCAAACTGATCGGTTTTCAAGAAGGAGCCCATTTCCGGGAACGCTCTAGACTCTAGAGCATTCAAGTCTGAGAACGAACTGTTGTGATCCGATCCGTTTTGGTGCCTGCTTACAGAATGTACGCAACCCTTCAGACATCTGTGTCTTGCGAATGGACGTGCTGATCCCAATAACATTCCTTCGTACGAAATATAAGATGAATGCGCATCCTCATTACGTGAACAAACCCAACATGAGTAGCACATCACACTGTATACATTAGGACAGGGCTTCAAACTGTGTACCTCCTACGTTATTGCAGAGTGTACATTGACGGTGCTGAGACGCAAGCACATGAGAAAATACGTGCGAGTGTATTTGAACTGTTTCAGTCAACATTTCTATCTCAGACTGCTCTTCAGCGCCCAAGCCGAGCGTTTCCGGATATGGGATCCTTCTTGAAAATCGATCACTTTGCCGTTCCACACAACGTACTAAGCGTTGTCGGTGTTTTTTTGCGGCACCCCGTATATTCATATATTTATTGGTGTGGATCTGCGAAACCCATGTTTCATCTATCTACACTAAAGGCCTGATGTCGTCAGCATTGTACGCAAAAACTTGGCTCTTGCTGCTACACAAGCTCTTCTTGAAGTCGTCAAACTATGTACATTTACTTTCTCGTTTGTATTCCTTTCTTGGCGAGTCAAAACACTTGTCAACACTCAGAGATTTTGCCGATGTTACTGACCTACTAATACGGCCTACAGTCGTCTTGGAAATACTGCAAGCTTTTGCTGCCAGTTTATGAATTTGCGCAAAATTTGTATTATTCCTAGCTTATGCACTGTTGGCCAGATCAGTAAAAACTTGAGTGCATTCGATATGATGATTTCTTTTTATTGTTTACGAATGTCTTTGCACCCTTTAAGTACACCAACTACAGCAAGGCATTTCTCCTGCATTTTGTAACTGCCATACACGTCAGAGCACCTATCTACGACATACCCAACACACTGAAACCAAACGTGAACACAAGAAGTCGCATGGACACACTGAACATTCAGCTGGCTGTGACCTACCGCGCAGCTAACGATACCCACACAGCAACAAGCTGTGAGGCGGCCGAATCGCAGCCCTCAGCCCTGCCGGTGGCACGCAGCGTGCCTGACCTTGAGGCCGTATTGTCACGCCAGCCACTCTGTTAGTAACACACTAGCTCTGCGCATGCGTCAATCTGCCAGCTTGGGAGCGCCAGATAAATTTTTCTGAGTGGATACTGGCAGCTCATCACTGCACTCTCCAAGTAGCCACAAGCGGGAGAGGGGCTGCTCATACGCGACTTCACACAGCTCTCTGCATGTAGGTGAGCCGGTTGGCCGGCTGGCAGCTGCTCCAACGAAACTTATGCGCCATTTTAACAGGGATTACACACTTTCAGTTACTGTAAAACTACAGAGAACGATGTAAGCTGGCCGGGAACAGCCAAGCTGTCTGACGGATGTCTCGGCTCGAGAGGCCGCTCCCGCTGGGGGTTCGAATTACCCCCTCTGTCCTTAGGTTAGCCTAGTTTAATTTAGATGTAGATCGTCGCAACAGAGCCATAGCAGTTAGAAAGCGACGTAAAGCATCAGATAAACAAACAAGAAAGACATAAATAGATTACTCAAAGTCAGTAAATCTCTCAAGTTTGGTATGGATTTTATATTTCTTTTGTTTCAGCTGAAACTGAAGTTGACCTGAGTAAGAAGGAAATAGACTGCACAGTGAAGGAATATGTGACACGAGTTCCTGGAAAGTCGGTTAGTTTTCAGAGAAAGGAAAACCTTGTGACTTTAAGTTCGATTTTAATGATCGTGGCACATGGCCGAAGGGGATTTCTGACTCTGAAAGATGTTACATTGCAATAATGAGAGCAGAGAACGAATGTGATTCTGACAGTAGTGACAGTTATAGAGAAGGCCTAAGAATTGGTTTCGAAAGGTATTAAAAAATGTGACAGAAGCTAAAATATCGTGGCTAGGCTATAGTGAGAGCAAAAATGATCTATATTGTATTCCCTGCAGATTATTTTGTCACTTAGGTTCCGTTTCGGAGTCAAAGTCACACTCAGCTAAAGAGGAAGGAATTGTTAACTGGAAAAAGCTTAGTGAAAAATTGCCTGCCCACGAGATCTCACCAAATCATAAGCTTTGCTTTTGCTCTTGGAAGGCTCTAGAGTCTTCTCTCGGTAGTGGGGGCATTGATAGACAGCTGGAAGACCAGATAAAACAAGAGGAATCTCACTGGAGAGCAGTGCTGCACTGTATTATTGATACTGTCTTTTTCTAGTTAGGCAAGGAAGACCATTTAGAGGAACAAAATAAGTTGGTGATTTTGGTGATCCAGATAGCGCAAATTTCTAAATGCAATTTACCTCATATCACACTATAGTGTCCACCTTCGTCTGCATATTGAAAGCCATAAGAAATGCCCGTTTTGCTATTTTTCCAAAAATATACAAGATGAGTTCCGTAACTTGATTGCTGATAAAATAAGACAAGATATAATTAAAGATATTTTAGCTGCTAACTACTTTTCACTGATGTTTGACTGCACTCCAGATATCAGCCACAATGAGCAGATGACACAAGTAATTCGATATGTGAAGTCGAATGACTCAGAGTTTGTGGAAAGTTTTGTTGACTTTTTTATAGTTACAGACAAAACAGGAGAAGGTCTTAGTCAAGAGATACTGCAAAAATTGGGACAAGATGGTTTGAGCGTTAAATACTGCAGGGGGCAGTCTTATGACAATGGGGCAAGCCTTGCTGGAAAGTACAAAGTGGTCCAATCAAGAATACTTCAGAAGAATGAACTGGCCTATTTCGTACCGTGTGCTGCTCACACGTTAAAATTAGTGGGAGCACATGCAGCCGACACATCTGCCGAAGCTCAAACTTTTTTTGGATCTCTCCATCGTATGTGTCAATTCTTTGTGGCTTCCACATCAAGATGTAAAATCTTACAAAAACACGTACACACAACTTTAAAACCGCAGAGCAAGACTAGGTGGTCTGCAAGAATAGATGCGATTGAAGCTGTTTACAAGTATTTTCACAAAGTTTTAAAGGTCCTGGAAGAAATGGAAATTTATATATTGTCAACACCAGAAATTTTTAAAAATTTTTATTTATTTTAAAAAATATGAGAAAACTCAAATTCATTGCTTTACCATGTTTCTGGTATTCAATATTTAAAAAATTGGTCATGTTAGTCAGTTACTGCAAAGAGAAGACCTTACAATTGATCTGTGCCGGCCGCGATGGCTGAGGGGAATGAGGCGTTCCAGTACGGCCACTGCTGTCGGGGGTTCGAATCCCCCCTAGGGCATGATATTTGTGCCCTCCTTAGTATTAGCTAGTTCATAAGTTGTTTGTAAGCTTAGGGACTGATAACCCCGTAGTCAAGTCCCATAAGTTCTACAAACACTTGAACATTTTGTGCGAAATATTCAAGGCCTTTTGGGCTTTCTTAAAACTTCCAGGGATTATTGTATCTCTGAAGCTCTTTCTGAGCCCAAAGTGCTAGCACGAGATAATGGGATATCTACGGTATTCTCCGAAAAAAGGATTAGAATAAAGAATAAAATGGCCTATGAGTCTTGCGAGGATGAAGTATCCGAACATACACAGGAAAATTTGATCAGGATATCCCTCTTAGAAATAACTGACAGTGTGATAATGGAGCTTAGTACCAGGTTTACCACACTTGAGAAAATTAATGCAAACTTTAGTTTTCTGTGTGGTTTGCAAATTCAAGAAATGGAAGTGGAGGACTTACAGGCCAAAGCAGCGGAAGTGGCAGATACCTACACAGAAGATCTTAACAAGGAAGAACTTCGTTTTGAAATTGAAAGTTTCAAACATCATGCACTGGCAATAGAGAAAGCCTTGCAAGATGCCACTGCATCTTCCACATTAAGTTTGATTTATAAAAATAAATTGGTAGAAGGGTATCCGAACTTTACTACAGCGTTAAAAATATTCCTGACCATCCCAGTTTAGTCTGGAGAAAGAAGTTTGAGCAAACTGAAATTAATTAAAAATCACTTGAGGAGCATGATTTCTCAACAAAGATTAACAAATCTGAGTATAATATCCATTGAGCACAAACGAGCTGCTTCTATAAATTATTATATCATAAACATTTTTGCAGCAAAGAAAAACTCGAAAAGTGAAATTTTAAATCGATTTTTGTCTTGCTTGTTGCAAGAAATTGCAAAAGAAATATTTTAAATTAATTATTGGTAATCTTTGTGAGAGGACATTCCACATTTAGATCAATAATGTTTAGTAGCTATAATAGAAGTACTGTACTTTCAAGGAACTCTTGCAAACCCGAAAGCTGCAGAAAAAAAATTACTACGGAGGAAGGCATTAAATTACAAGGCGCAAGTCGTAAGTAAGGCACTTTTCACGTAGAATCAAAATAAAAATGGTAATACCAAAGAAAGCACTGGGTCTAAGGAAGATACACACTGCAAAATAATTTCACCGTCGGTAAAGAATAAGAACAAATGCAAAAATAAAGACACCGCTGAAGCAAGCAGCAGCTCTGCCTCTAAGAAAGTGATGCAAGACGTTGGCTGGTTTTTTCATGTGTGCTGTGAAGACAGGATACTCGACATGAGTCTTTGCAAAAAATGTATGAAATATGTGCATGGAGATTGTGTAGGGTTGACATCCAAAGACAAAGTACGAAATTTCCTGTGCCCCAACTGTAAAAAATAATTTAAATGAGGCAAACCAGTGTCACGAATCATTTTTCATTTACGTATAGAAAATATAATGATTAGATTTATTGTTCCTATTAACGTACGATAAGGAAACGTACTGCTGTCAAAAAAATGTTCAAATGTTTGTGGAGTCTATGGGACTTAACTACGGGGTCATCAGTCCCTAAATTTACAAACTACTTATGAAATATTTACAACTAAGGACGGCACAAATATCCATGCCCGAGGGGGGATTCAAACCCCCGACCGTAGTGGCCGTGCAGACCGTGACTGGAGCGCCTCAGTCTCCTCGGCCACCGCGGCCGGCGTACTGCTGTCAGAACAATGTTGGTAGCTGATTAAATTTAATTATGCGAATAGTTAACAACAATAAAGTAAGTTACCAACAGTACTGTATCAAGCGTTTGTAAAATGATGTGAACATAAAAGTCTATGTATCATCTCATTCCACTTGTGAATAAAATAAAATTACATTACAGCTCTAGCAGTGTATTCCAACAGTTTTTCTTCTATTTACGTGCCCCAGAATATTAATATGAACTAGATGTGGCTACAGGCCATATTAGGAACGGGGTCTCCTAAAAAGGCCGACTTGCAGGGGTTAAACATTTTCTTTAAAGTGATGATATCAATTACATAAACTTTCCACGTCAATTTATTTTTGAATTGATAATAGTTGTAGGATGTTGTACGTACGATCTCGGAATATTATCACTTACACATACTGCATAAGAAATTTCTAAACGTTAGATGGGTCTTATTTGGTTCACGTACCTTATTTACATTCAAACTGTTAAATTTCAATTGCCTTTTCTAACTACTAATATTCCAGTCTGCGAATGGGTTAACTCTTATTTCTAGGGGCGCCTGTAATTACTTGGCTCTGTAACCTCTGACCGGACTTTTAACTGGAGTCTTACACTTGTAAATTAATATTGTTTGGTGCTGTTTATGTGATTATTGGTCTGTTTGTAAATACCTTGCGACTTGTGATTTGCTAAATCTATCTGCACCTTCCATTAAGCTTTATTTGTGGTTTAAACAGAATTGTATCACCGCAGTTCTCGATCATCTTTCGCTCTACCCATGATCTTGGGTACCGGTGAAACGTACATGTGCGCCATTGATACTATTAATATTTGCAGCGCAATATATCCATCTTGTTTAAGTTCCGACTGACAAGGATTTTATATGTTTTCGATATTTATGTTACATGAAGTTCGGAATATAAATAACAACCAAAGCCATTCGACGCAACCCTCAAAGTTTCTTGAGAAAAACGACTTTGAAGTTTTGTAAGTACATGTAAGTACCAATTATACAACGAGTTGCAACATATGTTGATGTAGCTCAAGTGGTATTTTACTGGTCTCACAACCATAGGGCCGGTGGTTCGAATCAAGCTGTGACAGACTTTTTTTCGGTTTAGAATTCTTTTTTTAAATACTTTAGGACATCTAATTCCACGTGTTGTGTCAATTTTTGTGTACGTGTATGCAGAGAGCTGAACACCTTGTCGTCGCCTAAAATGATGGTTGAGTGGGTTAGCAGCTAGCTATGGATTTGACTTTTCAAACTAACGTCGTAGCTCTTCACAAACTAAACAATCAAAGACAACCATCGCCAACTAATAGTGAAGCCTATACTGTAAGAAAAAAACTTCCTTTTTTATTAAAACCATCATTAATATTATCCTTTAATAAAATAAAGAAAATTATGAATAAACAAAAATTACCAGTTCGATATCTGAGCCGCCAGTGCCCCCAAACGTATCCTTTCACATTAAACAGCTACCACCGTTCCACAACCGCAGTACCAGATGAGATACTCCTGGCATCTCCGCTGTAACTAGACACACAACACGAAATCTTTCTCCGTGTCGTTCTCCATCTCAGCCATACACTGCCATGTGATCTACGTCTTACTCTAAACCACTAGACAATCAAGAGGAACTCAAAATGTACATATTACTCCACTGTTACCCTTCTCTCAGTTCTTTCTCTCTTCTCTCCATCATATCTTTGAATTTTATTATTCTATTTCTCTTCCTCCAACCAGTCTACCTCTTCTGTATCTCTTTCGCCACATTCTATCGTCTTAAGTCTCTGCTTGATGTGAATAACTCACAGTCCGTAAGAACATAGCGAGGCAATTCCTAAATGCTAACAGGGCTGATTTTCGTAACATAAAACATGCTTACTGTCCTCTGCAAAGTCATTATTATTATTATCATTATTATTACCTTTGTTCTTATAAATTATCTAAGTATTATTGTTACATTTATATTCTAGTAATAATCTGTATCTTTTTTACTGTAATACTTGTATTACACATTGTCTATCTGTAATGTTCACTTTGAGCAAGCCTGGTTAATTGCAAGAGAGGGCCTAAAGGCCCTAATCTTGCCACGTAAAATAAATGTACAAATAAATAAATATATTGAAACTGTGGAAGTATTCTAACACAACGAAAAAGAAATCTGCCGCGGAAGGATTCGAACCACTGACCCGACGGTTGTAAGATCAGGCTACACCGAGAGATGCTGCAACTGATTGAATTATTTGTACTTACATGCACTGGGAAAACTTACAAGTCGATTTTTTTCGGGAATTTTTTAAAGTTGCGTCGAATGGCTTTCGCTGATTGTTATTTGAGTTCTGAACTTCACGTATCACAAAAATCAAAAAATTTTAAAATCCGATACCCAGGTAGTCTCCGTGTCAGTGAATTTGTTGTCAAATTTCGCTAAATTATTCTCTAATATTAACTACTGTTCTTTTTGAGTGGAGGTATCAGATCAAATGTATGTAAACTGATGAGTTAAGTAAATTGATGTCCAAAATTAGAAATAGTAAATTGAAAAGGACAGTCCTTCCACGTCCTGTGAGATCATGTATATCCTGTTGTGCACATTAGAACTGGTGCTGGGAGTAACGACCACAAACAAACAGTCGGGTAATTCCATGCACCCAAAGGTATACGGATTTTCGAGCGATCTCGGCGCCGTCCGACATGCACACAAGGACTGACGGAGCGCCCATGCATTGCCATGGAAACCAAGCTAGATGACAGATTATCCACAGTATCTATCCCCGCCTCGGCACAGAAGTCGCCGTCTTCCGCAGTCACGACCCCACTATGGTCTCCCCCGGCTGATATTCAGCTGACATCAGATCATAACAGACCGGAAGTGACATGGCGAGCTGCCAGATCTAGTTCCGCCAAGCCTGCAACTGATGCTGCCCTTTCCGCCAGCCAATCGCGACTGCCACTCCTGCAGAGATATCAGCGATACTGTAATCGAGAGGCTAGCTGCGCCATGTGTACCAGAAGCGCAAGACTTCGTCTATCGAAAGGACGCGCAATAAAAACAAGATATACAAGTCAAAACAATTGGGCGATCAGTTGAATATCTAGGTTCTGTTGTCAACAGGAGAATGATCAAAAGTGAGTCGATGTCTTCGTGTCGGTTGTACGCAGTGAAGGCAACAACATTACAGTAACCAAAATAGTGATAATAACAGAAGCTTGTTTCAGGGGAGGTTGATGTTGAGTTCACTCCACCAAACGAATTACACAATCAGCTGGGTTCAGACAGTGCAGAGAGCAGGTAGTGCAATGCAACAATGACGTCACTTGCCCGAAGTTCTGTCATGGAGAGCCATAGATGGAAGTGTCCCGATGTGTAATTTCCAGGATATGGACGTGATTTCACACAACAGGGTCCATTAAAACAAGGCAACATCAGCAAGAGGTTAACAGCCCGTGGAGACGAATAAAACTTCAGGCACCAATAGGACGCGCAATATCAAAACAAGCAGTCCGAAATTGAAATCGCCTCTACGCCTATTGTGTGTTTTCTGTTAAGAGCAGGACACTGTTTAGACCGTCGAAACTGGGTGGACGAATATCAGGACTAGAGATGTGGAACTCGGAACAATCCTGTAACGTGATTTGCACAGTTCACGGAGAACAACATTTCTGTCTGGTCGACGATAGCAACAATCAGATACCGTTGAAGTCGCATGCTTTATTCGATGGTTCAGGTCGACTAGGAGTCTACCAGTGAGCAACGTCAGAACATGTTTGATCGTGTTACTCAAATTGATGGTAAATCGATAAACTTCAGTTATTTGTTCGGCTGGTCTGCCACTAAAGTGAAGAGACTAGAGTCTTAGATCATTTGGTAAAATATTGATTTTTACGTTTGATACTTCTGTAGATAGGTTCAAGTGAACATTTCGGGGGTAATGTAACGCCGTGCAGCATTCATCGGTCACATCTCAAGATATACGTACACTTGACAACAAAAAAAGTGGATCACTGCTGAATGCAACCCAACTAACGTAGCTGTGTTGCGGGTACTCTACATTCAAAACCCCTGTAGAGTGCAGTCGTTCGACTATTCTCAATGGGTACCAGAAGCATTGCACCTTATGGCAGTCGGTCCACATGCAATTCAATACCGTCATAAAAAAAAAACATTGGAATACAAGTTATTAGAGTCGAGAGAGTAACGTAAATTCAAGTTAATTACAATAAGTGACAAATCGGGTACCTTATCAAACTCATTCAATGAAACAATGAGTTTTTGTTCGTGCTCTGAATATGAACGCACTGTTGACCAAAAACAGCTTGCGTTTCTGATCGAGACTAGATTAGGCATGAAGAGACGTAAGACATTGACGTTTTCATTGGTATCGGTTTACAAGGCCAATGTCCGAACCCGCTTAACTTTAGTATTGCACCAGGAATGGCATGAAGTTCAAACTGTTTCTGAGAGGTAACCACTAAAGGTATATAATACAGTGCAACTCACAGGTGTCAAACGTCATAAAATTGTGGAATAGAACGCAGTACCTATATGAATCGTTAACGAAGCACGATCACACGTCAGATATTAAATAAATTTAGAGATAGCGCTACATTTGAACTTGACGATACAATTGACTTCTTTCCCGGCAGGGACCCAACCCCGGCTCTATTCGCCATTTATTGTATATATATATATATATATATATATATATATATATATATATATATATATATATACGCAAAGAGATGAAATAGTTACTGTTGTCACCATTAGCGGGATGTGCATATGTTCGGCTAGAAGTAGCGCAAGCCGCGGCGGATTAGCCGTGTGCACTGGAGCGCCGTGATGCGGTGCTCGCGGCTGTTCACCGTCGGGGTTTGGAGTCCCCCCTACGGGCATGGGTGTTTGTGTTGTCCTTAGGTTAGTTTACCTTAGTCTAAGTAGTTTATAAGCTACGGACTAATAACAAGGAGTTGAGTGCGATAGATTTACAAACATTTACAAACATTTTGAAGTAGCGCAATAAATAACGTTCTGCTGCCTGGGACTCCAACCCCGGGCCTATCGTCAGCGTTGACCTTAGACGACTAGGTAACAACTCTTCCAATCTCGTTTACTAGTAATTAGGATCTCGCTGTTCGTAGAGACGTGGGGGGGTTTGGCATGTTGAAGAAACAACGAAAACTAATCCAACTTTGTTCTAGTCAGTAGCGAGTGGACATGTGTAATGTGATTTGAAAGACGCCACAGTCCTAAATTCCTTACTTACCGCTATTGGGGGTGGAGAGGGGGATGTTTGCGATTGTTAAAAACTGTTTTCCCAGCAGGAATCAAACCATATTATAGCCATTACAAGATAGCATCAGACCGATCAACTAGCGATTTTCAGATGTGGTAGTATTATGTTTTTCGTCAAAATGGAGTGCAGGACACATGGTACGAGAAGTAAAATAGTTTGGCGGTATCTGTCTACGTAACAGTAATTTCTTGGCATTGCGGTCTGAAGCGTCTTGTCGCGGAATTGCGGTCGCTCCAGCCAGAGGTTCGACTCCTTCCTCGGGCATGTGTAGTTGTGTGTGTGTGTGTGTGTGTGTGTGTGTGTGTGTGTGTGTGTGTGTGTGTGTGTATTCCTTAGCGTAAATTAATTAAAGAAGCATGTAAGGCTAGATAGGGACTAATGACCTCAGGTGATTTGTCCATTAGGACTATAACAAAAAAGCTATATACAGTATGTACAATTATGTAGCATTGCATGCATGCTCTGTGGTGAATTTGTATGACATGTTGCTGTATGCTTACTTAACTATAGTCTCATTTCGCTGAAGTTTGTATGAAAAATGTGTGTGAAATCTTATTGGACTTAACTGCTAACGTCAACAGTCTGCACACTACTTAAACTACCTTAACATAAGGACAACACAGACACCCAAGACCGAGGAAGTATTAGATCCACCGACGCTAGCAGAAGCCCAATTCAAGACATGATGCTTTAAACCGCCCAGCTACCCTGCGCGGCGCTCAAAAATGTAACATAGCTCTTACCATAATAAATGAAATATTACTCATCTTAAAAGTAGCAAGGAACGTCGTTTACCCATTAGAAAACGGTTTCTAAAACGGGGAATATACACCATGTGTAACGATATAGTCTGTTGGGATGAAAGCAGAGGAGGTCAATCGAAACACCAAAGCTCTGTATTTCACAGAACGAAGAATTAATTATAGGTAAGGGTGTATGAAAGGACACGGCCTCATAGAGAGGACTGATATACAGTTACGAAAGCATAAATTAAAAGAGAATGCATGCTGTCAACGGAAACCAATAGATTTTCCCATTGTATTGTGAGGAAACCGACCAGAAGGGTAACTGAGGTTATGATGCAAGAGCGGCGACAGCAAGTGAGAGACAGAGAACAGAAGAGAAATTAACTAATAGTAAATGCAAGAGCGTTTGCTTATTTTGTGAAGGACAGAGAAATGTAAGCATGTTGTAAAATTAAACAGTTCTGGTGGAAACAACACAAATGTATACTTAATGTACAAATGTACTTAAAAAGTGTTTTCATTGTGTCTGTAAACAGTAAGTGCTAAACAACGGAAATTACCTTCTGCTGGGGCTCTTCATTTACACGATAGTTCTGTTATTCACAGTGAAGTGTTTTGTAATGCGTTCATATAAACGCTTCAGTTTCTCGACTGTTCCACGCATGTACTAAGCTCGAAATACTACTACTACTACTACTAATGATAATAATAATAAATACAAGTGCCAAATAGCGTATGTACGAGTTATAATCTGATATATTCTTTCAATTTTGTCGACGTCCTTCCTCTATTCCATCAGGTAATAATCGCACATTACTCAACAGTACTGCATAAGAGGGGGAACAATTGTAGGGTTGGCAGTCTCCTTAGGAGACGTGTAAATCTCCTAATGGTAGTGTCCCCTTCGGCAAAACGTGTGTTATTCACAGTTAACATTGTTTTTAATTGCACCCCCAGGAATTTAGTTATATGTATAACCTTCAAATTTGTTTTGCTTATCGAGATCTAGAATGCTGACGAAACTCTGAGTACTTATGTTCAGAGCCAAACGCATATTGATGTTTAAGGTCAATTGTCACCATTTGTGCCGTGAAGATACAAATTCAAATTAATTTCGAAATTGACTTTGTTTTTCTGAGTTTAGTAGTCGGCAGCATTAACTGTCTCAAATCTAAGAGCAATATTCTGATTGCTCATCAAATATTTCGCATATATATATTGGAATCAGGAGAAGTCTACTTCACTTTGCTGGAAGAATTACACTCGCCACGTCCTTTTCAAGGAGCGGCCTCGCGCATCGGAGCATAGCACCTCAATGGGCTTGGCTACTCCACTGCGGCGTTGAAGATACCAAAAATCGTTTTGGCACTCTATATATATGAAATTAGTTTGAGAGTACTCAGTAGATCATGAAAATATAGTATCGCCTAAGTCTCACAAGAGTAAAGATTTAGAAACCTTTGCTGATGTGGAACATGTCAAGAAACAAAATTTAAAAGTTGAATAATAGATAATACTAATAATATAAATACAAATACATACACTTATAATATAAATACAGATACATAAATTTTTAAGGTGGTTTTCTTTTTTTGGCTGATAATATAATAATACTAATATAGTATGAGTGCATGCATCATTTGGTACAATTTAGAAATTCACTAATGGAGTAGAAGGAGCTGGCCACTATAAAGTCTTTTAGGTTAAATGGATCTTTATTTATAGCTAAATTTTTTATACTTGATGGTAAATTATTGAAAATGTGTGTTCCTGAGTAGTGGACCCCTTTTTGAACTAAAGTAAGTGCTTTTAAGTCCTTGTGTAGATCATTTTTATTTCTAGTATTGTATGTGTGAACTGAGCTGTTTGTTGGGAAAAGGGATATATTATTTATGACAAATTTCATTAAGGAATAAATATAATGAGAGGGAGTAGTTAATATACCCAGTTCTTTCAAGAGTCTTCTACAAGACGTCCGTGAATTTATTCCACAAATAATAAGTATTACACGTTTTTGGACTCTGAAGACTTTTGACTGACTTGAAGAGTTACCCCAAAATATTATACCATATATGACATTCAGGAATGAAAGTAAGCAAAGTATGCAAGTTTTTTTTTTTTTTAATTTTTATGTCTTCTATGTCTGATAACACTCGTATTGAAAATACAGCTTTGTTGAGTCGTTTCTGCAGTTCTGTGGTGTCCTCCTCCCAACTAAATTTATTATCAAGCTGTAATCCCAGGAATTTAATACTGGAAAAGAATTTGTTCAAACGTCCTGCTACATGACGATATCAATACAATGGATCTGTAACTCACTATATTACTTTTATTTTCTTTATATATCTATGCAACATTCCATTCGTCTCCCTCACTATAAATACATCAATGCTCGACCTCACGTCGTAGGAGAAGTAATTAAGCCATGCATAATGTGTGCACAAGATGTTCTCCTAAGGTGTTGGACCACTCGAGAAAGACATTGCCTGTAGACAATTGATCGTCCTGGTACGACTATTGTAGTGAAATGACAACACGGTGGATCATGTCTGGTGATAGTTGTACTGCTTCCTGGAATGACAGAGAAGAATCTAGATTAAAAGAAATAATCTGACACGAGCTGCTTGTGGCCACTGAGTGCACGCTTTGGGGAAGTTGAACAGTTGTGCCCAGCCGGAATTCGGGTCCAGTTCCTGCCGTTCTTTCAGCAGTTACGGTAACCACTGCACGAGCGGACAAACAACGATCATCACAGGTGCGCGGGCTACCACTCCTTTCCCCCCTCGTCACCCACAAGACTCAAACTTCCTCACACTGCTCACGTAGTTGCCGTTTCCAATTTGCACTCACTGCTCGTGGCACTTTGCCGATTACCTCGAGAGTTCAGGCGTTGTGTGCATTTGCGCTGAAGGCTGGAGTTGTTCTCGTCTTCTCGTTAATTATGTATATTTATGTGGTGTCTGTTTTTTATAAAGAACAGTCACGACACATATATGTATATAGAAGAACCTTTCAAGATTCACTTATTGGTGGTATTCCAACTAAAATATGTGAAAACTGAACTTCGGTGTGTCATTTACTTACCACAGATCTGATTACAGACAAGGGTGATGAATTTCACGTAGCAACTACAACTATTCTCAATCCCTACTTTCTAATTTCAGCCTTCACAAGGGCAATGAGGAGGCGATTCACGCTGCAGCTGTTCGCTTCCTTCACGAAAATGTCGACGCTCTTTAAAGATTAAGAGCCAGTAGTTCTCAGTTACAAATTGGAGCGAGAGTAACATTTTACCCACTCTCTGACAGAGCTACAAACTGTTATATAGAATTGAGAAATATTTGTGGTAGATTATGCTGCTGTCTAGTAAGCACCTCAGAAAAGCAGAGCCAATTTTCAAATGATATTGAGGTTATATCTTCATGATGCAAATTCGACAATTTACCCTAAACATAAATATGCGTATAGTTCATCACATGATTACCAGAAAATTTTCGTCAGTTCTTGAGAAATCGATAAACCAAACAAATTTAAGGGTTATACACCTAAAAAATTTCTGGAGGGTACAATTGAAAACAACGTTAACTACGAAATATACATGTTTAGGTGAAGATAAAACAAGCGCCTGTTATTGACACAACCATTAGAAGATTAAAACGTCTCCCTAGGAGGCTATAAACCTTACAATTGCTCCACCTCTTCCGCAGTATTGCTCAGCAATGTGCGATTATTACCTGACGATATAGAGGGAGGACACTGAAAAAGTTAGAAAAAGATATCAGATTGTGCGGTATAGTGAATTAGTGGAAAGAAGGTGTCGGATGTATCCCGCTTTTTTTTTTTTTTTTCTTTTACTACTTATGTTGGGGAGGGGGCGGAGACGACAGGGGGGATGAGGTGGGGAATCAAAATATTAAAACAAAAGAGTTTTCAGTGTAGCAGGATTCTTCTATGAGATTTCAGTCACCAACCTCCTCCTACAAATGCAAAGAGCTTTTGTACTCATTACCGTACAAAGTATGTTACAATTGTAAGAAAGCCGCGCAGAGTACCCGCGCGGTCTAAGCTACCATGTCATGGTTCGGGCTGCTGCTTGCGTAGGAGGTTCGAGTCCTCCCTCGGGCATGGGTATGTGTGTGTTGTCCTTAGAATAAGTTAGTTTAATTAGTGTGTAAGTTTAGGGACTGTTGAACTTAGCATACCACATACATTCAAACATTTGATTTGAATTTTAAGAATAATATAATGGTAATTAGAACTCGCATATATCCTTTTCGGCACTTGCTTTTCTCGATCTTCGTATAAGCGTGGAGCAGTCGAGAAACTAAAGCGATACTATTAACCCATTACGAAACACTTCACTATGAATAAGAGGACAATTGTGTAAATGAAGGGCCTCAGCTGAAGCTCTTTCTGTGTCGTAGCACTTATTGTTTCAGAGACAATGAGAACACTTTATAAGTGCACAAAACGTGAATGATATACTACATATATTTATCTGTGTTGTTCCCACCTGAATTGTTTAATTTTAAAACATACATAGTTTTCTACGTTGCATACATATATTCTTGTGTCTAAATCTAATGCAGAGCGCTGTGTCGTATGATTGCTATCTAGCTGCGTTTATCATGATTCTAATCTTTAACTTCGTTAAATATTTGAATGAAATGTTAAAAGATAAAGTGGCTGCTCATTTTATAGCAAAATAGTTCTAGCTGTGGTAGTTAATACTACACACTTGGGTATGTTGTCAGGAACGTTTGCTACTGGTTTTGCGGTCTGTGCCTGTATCAGCCGTGGCTCGAGAGCTATGGGCTGGCCGGTCAACCACAGCTCGTGGCAAGGCGAGGCTTGGTGGAAGCCAGCAAGCTGGCGGTCGCGGTGATGCCCAACAGCCCCCAGCACAGCGCAGAGTGGAGCTCTGACGTAATTACAGAATGTTTACTTCCTGGCATCATAGTAAAAGCAGACAGCCGAAATACAAATCAGGCCGTCTCACTGCCATCAATCAACTCGAGATAGAGTCGTCGCTCTTACTGAAGAGAAGCTGGTCTGACGGCGTTATCGATTCTACGCTGAGATGTATTATGAAAGAAACAAATAATGAGGGATTCTAAATATCTCCTAAGTGAGACTATAGAAGAAATAAAATATGAGTTTCTTTTTCCTTTGAGGTGCCTTTAAATTGATTTTTTTTTAAATATGCAGTTCCTTTATTACCCTATTTTATTATAAATTTATGTACCTAGAGACAGTTTTCCGCGTCAGTATGTCAAAGAAATTAAGTGAAAGGAAAAGCATTGAATTGAAGTATGGAGGTCTGGGTTCGATTCCTGCCCGTGGCACAAATATTAATTCAATGCTTCTCATTTCACTCAGTATCCTATTTTTATTCATTTATACCTAGACTCCATGCACACAGAGTAATCAGTTTAGATGGACGCTGTTAAATAATTTTGTTATTTAAAATACGTCTCTCTCCTCCCCTCCATCCATTAATACACCCTCCCTCCTTAACAAAATATGCAAACGATTTCTCTTGTATTTATTCGTTGTTAATTTTTCCTCCTTTCTCTTTGTCACCTCCCTTACATTATAACCTCAGTTGCCCTTTTGGTCTATTCTCCCAAAAAGCTGTAAAAATTGTGGCTTCCGTTAAAAAAATACTGTCTCTTTTAATGTAGCATACTAAAACGTAGTATAATATCGTGCAAAATCCGCGATAAGGCGCCTCACACTAGGTGGCCATCTCGTGCGGCCAAGAATGTCTTACCTAGCCAGACACCTCTGAGCTGTTTGACTGGTCGTACTGTCTAATGAGTACTCCATTATGACAAAACATTATGCCAACGCATCTGTAATTCGCTGGCGGCCGGAATTAGGTTAACTTGTAATAGCTAAGGTATGGGTCCGATTCTCACTGGGGGTAACAGTTTTTAACGGCCTCCAGCAACTCCAATAAAGAACGCAGGACTCTGCTTTGTTTCAAATCAAAATTGCACATTTCCATGCGCTACTAAATTAAACAAAGTTTTCACAAAATACTAAACCCCTTCCACGTCTCTACGAACGGTGTGATCCTAACTACTGTCGAACAACAATGTGATAGTTGGCGCCTCATGGTGTCAGGTCAAGAGTGACAGTATGTGCAGGGTTGGAGTGCCCGGGAGAAACAATAAATATTATAAGCAGTATTCTTTCCTATTATACAATAGCAAATGGTGCTGGGTTCGAGTCCCTGCAGGGGAAAAATTAATTCTATCGTCGTTTCAGGTAGCAGTATAACGCTATTTGTGAACATATTTGATATGTGACATCTGACTGTGCTTAGTTAACAAATCATCAATACACTGTATTCTATTCCACAACTTTATGATGTATGACATTTGTGTATTGCACTATATTACGTATCTTCAGCGGTTATCTCTCAGGAACGATAGGAGCTTCATGCAACTCCTGGTGCAGTGCTAAGATTATCATTTATTTCTGGGTTCAGACATCGGTCTAAGAAACTAATGAACACGTTAGTGTTTTACGTCTATTTATGCCTAGAGATCACGCGCACTTAAAAGTGGCCCCTGAGCGGAGAATGTTGGGAGATGAAGCTTTCATTCAGCTCATAGCAGATTGGCTGTTAGAATAAGCCCCGCGTCTTTCCCCCAGTGCCAGCAGCTTACGGCGTATAGATTACAGGTTTTAAAGGAAACAACAAGTAAGGGGTTTAGGCGTTACAGATGGAACACGAAATTAAGTATCACTTTAATGTTTGAGTAATAGAAAAGTGGAACGCATATCTACGAAATGTTAATATTTGAAAGGGACGTATTAATCGTGTGTAACAACGCTCTCTGCCTCTTTTTATTGTCGTAACAGAATAAAAATCAGAATTAACATTCTCCACACCACTTTCAAGGACAGCCTTATTTCTTATAAAAGAAGTCATCGGGGTATGTGGACTTATTTTAGCAAATAACAAAGTGGAAGAGAATAATCAATACGAAGCACAAATCAACAATACATTGACGAGATCTACGGTGTACAATGCTGTTACGAGGTAAGGTTGGTAGAGAGCAGAAACATTCCGTTGACACACGAGCTCAGCCGACTTCCGTCGATCAGAGAGGGGCCACGAAAAAGTGCGTGACCTTTAATCGCATCTCGATCAGGCATACAACTGTTTTTTGCTTAACAGTGCGTTCAGATTCAGATCATGAACAAAAACATATTATGTTACTAAACAAGTGTGATAACGTATCTGACTTTTCACTTATTGCAACTAAATTTAATTTACAAGAGTTACTGTCTCATCTCTAATGACGTTTATTCTAATATTTGTTGTACGAAAGTATTGGTTTGTACCTTGCCTGAATGCAATAAGGAGAAATAGGAGACTTACTTAGTACCTATTGTGGGTAGGTAATAACTGTACTGTGCAATGATTTGACGACCTGCGACGCAGCTGTGCAATGGTGGTTGCATAGCGTCAGGTGCGGTCTTCACTTAGGAATTCAGGGGTGATCCACTTTTTTGCTGCCAAGTGTACATCTACATGCATACTCCGCAATTCACCTTAAGGTGCGGAGTGGAGGTACTCAGTATCACTACAAGTTACTTGCTTTCCTGTTATATAGAACGAGAGAAAAACGAATGCTTGTATGCATCCGTACGAGCCCTAATCTCTCTGATCATATTTTTGTGTTCTTCACACGAAATGGCAGCACTAGAATCATTCTTCAGTACGCTTCATACTACGGCCTTCAAAATATCTTCTGCAGTGTTTCTTGAAAAGAACGTCACCTTCCCTCTACTAACTCCCATTTGAATTCCCAAAGCATTTCAGTACCACTCGCGCATTCATCGAGTCTGCCAGTTACAAACCTAGTCGCTGAGCTGTCCTTTAAAACGGTCTGTTGGGGATCTCAAGCACTTGAACAAAACTCAATACAGGGTCGAACGAGCGTATTTCTTTAGGTACACTTAAAAAAATTTTTGCAACACCTGTGTATGCGATGAACACAGTTATTGTTGGCCAACTACGAGAAGAAAAACTTGGTCCTTTTGTCGTAAAATCTAAACAAACTTGCCTATACATCTGTCGGTTACCCATTTGGTTGACTGTAGGTGAGACAGTAACATTGGAACATCCATTCAGTGCCAAATGGAGGGAAAATATAGGGTGTTTGTAGACGTTGGTATGGACATTCTTCGATGTCAAGAAGAAGAATATCGTTTGAACGTGCATGGGTTGTTACTTCACATCAACAATGGCTTTCATCGAGAGATGTTTCAAGATAGGTAGTCGTGTTTGAATGTGGTAACGATCTGGAATACTGTCCAATGTACAGGTAGTGTGCTTGATTTGCTACCTTACTGGTCATCCTAGGTAGGTAACCTGTAGTATGCAGACCATCAGTGGTCGGCAAGAGATAAAATATGCTTCGCAAAGGAGGTAAATTATTAATTGCTTGTTACGCGGTCTTTTTTTCACAGTAATTTCACTATGTTGCTGTTGGTGGCGTAAGGAGATGACATTGCTACCATTGGGAATATTATGAAACGCTCTTCATATTATACCGATTGTATAAATCAGGTGGCCGTTTTTCCCAGGTAGAGCACAGCGATAGTAAACAACAGCAAATGTGGAGCAGAGAATTTTCTCTTAAAACCTCCTGTAGAAACAGAGGCAACATGTATCCTCCTGTGAAGTCTAATGGTCCACATTTAAGTTTGAGTATTCACCTCTTCATGCATACACCAGTGGAGTACGTCTACACATACCACTGATCCTTCAAAATGTGCATCAACGTGAATCTATACAGAGGCCGTTTGTCAACCATCACAAATGCAGCCTACGCGTTCATGCAGGGTAGTTAATGGTAGCATGTTTACCTGAACAAATGCGACCATCGCACTCACTGCAGTAGGTAGCGATGCTCCACGTCTGGTGTGGAACTGAGCTCCCCCCAAGGCATCACGTGAATATCTATGTCACTCCCCACCTCTACCACATGACCACTCCCAACCAATGAGAGAACAGAATGTGACCACCCCCTCCCCCACCCTACCATGTGACCATCCCAAACCGATATTCTGCAGTCATTCTGATGCAGAGTGTCAGAGGGACGACAGCAACAGCAGCAGCAGCATAGAAAGGATGCAATTACGGTTATTAAATTTGATTTCCATAGTTGGAAGGATCCTGGTACAACCAGAAATTGGTGGGAAGACCAATTTCTGGTTGCCCTGGAAGACTTTCGCCCCTTCAATCTGGTGGACTGTGCTCAGACTGCACCTGTTACTATATATAAAATCAACTCAGGGCATACTGTTCAGTAACATGATAAAAATAGCCTTAATTAGAGCTCATATCACATCCAAAATTAGATGTGCATGTAGATGAGTCATATAAAAGATCAACTTTAATGCCATACGTATTTACTCCCATTACTCTAGTAATTATATCGTATATTCAACTGAAATCGGCTACCAGAATGTCTCCCACTGAAAGCATCAGTTCCAACCACTGACATCAGATGGCTCTCCTCTCCCCCCTCCACCCAGTACCTACACAATAAACACACGTAGTGAATAGCGCGCTCGCAAACAAACAAACTGGCCTGGCATTGCAGCCGACTCAGTCGGCAAACCGCGGAGACTCGGCACACAGGCCGCCTGCCCGCTCACCCGGCTTCAGCCCCCAGACAGTCACGTACATACACAAAAACTACTGTAGTGCACTTATGGGTGTGCAGTTTACCGGCGATCGCATCAGCCATGGCCAAGAATTAGCCGCGTCCCGCACCTCGCGAAAGAATTACCGCGGAGCCCGTGCCGAAGAAGTTGTTTAACCGCGCCACTGCTGGTCCCTTGGCCATCACCCGCAGTTGCCTCACGTGTGAAGCCGGCGCCGAAATAAAAATTATTATTATTTAACCGCGCCACCCCCTGTCGCTGGCGATACGGACACTGTGATCGGACCGCCCCGATTATTATTTTATTTTGAATTACAATTTTTTTCTACGAACGTTATAGCTCCTTTTACTGCCTCCATACCAACGTCCGCAAGGTTCTAGAGTGATTTTATTTGCAGTAGAACAGTCCGCGTGCAAGAAAACAATTTTTTGTGATCCTCCTGGCGTGCAAACCAGAACTCAGACAGTGAAGATCTCTGACAATTACAGCCCTCCTCTCCATTCAACCTCTTGCTGATACCTGCTTCCCCGTCCCTCCAGACTCAACCTTTCAAAACAACGCACGAGGCCGCGTCACTAGCTGACAGGCGGCTATGTATCACATACATGCTCCAGCCGACGTGTGTTCCACTGCGCTGTGCAGACATAAGTTAAAAATTATCACATGTACATCGCTTCTCAAAAACAGTGACAGCAACGACCGAATCATGCTTCTTTACGAACCTCTCTCTCTCTTTCCTATTCCCCACAATTAAAACAATCCAGCACAGAATGCGAGAAATATGTTTTTAATGTAACTTATGTCGCCCTTTCTGGAACCAGTATTATGTAGGGACAAAAACGCGTTATGCTTATTGAATTCGTCATATTCCAAAAGAAACACGCGACCACATTTATTTATTATAACACACTGCATCTAGGTTACATGTTCTCTGCAGTTACAGTAATCACGTTTGGAAATATTACTTGTTTTTTCTTCTGCAGGAAGGTATAGATGAGCGCAGAATCTCTCCCTGGCTACTACAACAGGTGTTACAAGGCCGGAATCCATTGTGAAAGAATCCTTTGGCCTACTGCAAACACAGATTTCTGACAGCACCCCTCCATTACAACTTAAATCACCCATACTTTGCGACAATGTTTGGATTTCGGACACATACCGTAAATTAGATTAGTGAAAAAAAAAAAATATTTTTCTCCACACTCTCTCTTTAAACTGGGCTTGCACATATGCAATGGCATTCTCTAAAGCCTGTGTCTTCGCCATATAACCCAGTTTTCGTTTACCCCTCTTCCTAGGAGTTGTGGAACAACATAGGCGCTATCTACGTCCATGGAGAATAAAGTCCTGGAATGCTAAAATATATAACTGCTTGCTCGACTCTCCAAGTAATCTCTCCAGCTGATATTAAAAGCTTATTTTAGGCTGGAGCGATGCACAGCACAATGGAGCACTTTGTTTAAGTGTTCTAAAAGAGAAGATACGGCAGTTTTACAATCTTCTTCTTGTACATACCTCCATCCTGGTATTGCCATCTTCTGGAAACAGCGAAAAAATAAATATCCTCACAATCGCCGTCTGGACGCTTTATAAAATTGATAACTTCGCTTACACCAGGGCTCGTGTTTTTTCAAAAAATGGTCAAATGTTTGTAAATCTATCGGAGCAAACTGCTTGGTCATCAGTCCGTAGCTTAAACCTAGGTAAACTAACCTACAGACAAACACACACACCCATGTCCCAAGGAGGACTCGAAGCTCCACGGCGAGCAACCGCGTGCTCCGCAGCGAGGTGCTTTAGACCGCTCGGCTACTCCACCCCGACCGTGTTTTTTCGACAAATTTATTTTGGTTCTATAATTGGACGCCAACCACGTTAAGCAGTCGTTTCCAATTGTCTTATCCTTGCCCGCAACCACGTTTCTGTTGGTCCTTCATTCCGAAAGTAATGCTCGGTTTAAAAAATCCCTTCGAAATCTTGTGTGTCTTCCAAAAGTCCAGGAGATAGAGCCATCTACACGAAGATGCTGCTGTAGTTTAGATGGGGGGGGGGGGCACCTCCATTAAAAAACATCGATTAGTTGCACTTTATAAGATATATACCCAAAGGACGTACATATTACACCAGCGTAATACAGAAATAGTAGCTTCGTCTTAGCTCCAGCGTTTGCAGTATCGAACTTGCTGAATTTACTACGCATGTAGATCTGCACACGCACTCCATTGACTATAACTAGCACACTTTAAGTTACCAAACTATAGGAGTTTTATTAAACATGTTTTTTCGACGAGAGAATTATGATTTACCACAGCAGGCACATCCGCTACGTAACGTAATGCACACCAGCCGTACAGTAGACAACACTAGCATACGATAAAACAGGCAATACTTCGTAACGTACACAGCATTCATGAACCATGCACTTTGGTAAACTGTTCACCGTACGCCCACAAAGGTCCCTGACCAAAAAACAAAAGAGCACGACACATGGCTCAGGAGATATGACGACTTAAATAATGAGAGGCCACCGCGTGAGAATACTCAGATTTATGCGTCAATGTTGGAAAATAGGAGTAATTAGGGACCAGCAACAAATTTTGCACTTAATTTCGGACGTTTATGAAGCGTTTTGTTAAGTCCCCCCATCCCCTCCCCCTCACACACACACACACACCACACACACACACAAAATGATGAAACGAAGTCTACCGCTCACTACAGTTTCGCTGTAGACGCCATAAAACTGTCGCATTAGGCATGACTTTATATCAAATGAAGTTAGCATTACATATTTAGATGTTACTATTTATTTTTGCCTACAAGTCTTCCTTAATTCTCTTGCATCCAAAACTAAGCAATCTGTTCTCTTAATCTCTATCTATCTAACGAAACACGAAATCTCGGAAAATACGTCATCTATGAATTTGGCAAGAATGTAGATAGAAAACATCAGCTAAGGAAGTAAGCAAAGAAATCTTTAGTTGTGTTCTGTTATTGATGAAATTTTGCACAGTCTAACTTAAAAACAAGATGAATGTCACTGTCTGTATAAAATTTCGTTCGGTGCATGGTGGAGGGTACTTACGAAATTTTACAAAATGTACAGTTTTGCTCCAATCTCTATTAATTTTTACATTTATGACCTGTAAACCAAGTGGAAGATCACTGGAGACATAAATGTTTGTTTGGTACATGACTGAGTGTACCTTCCTGTGAACTTCTCCGAGAGAGAGGGAAAGGTGGAAACCAACAGAGCGATGGGAGAGAAAGAGGTGGATGCCGGGGGGGGGGGGGGATATGGGATATGGACTACGAGAGTGTAGGATAAATTAACACCCGGGCAACGACGGGTTTACAGCTATTATGATATAAAAACGAAAACGAAGTTATTTATACGATTTTTTAAATTATTTTTCTATAACACAGTAAGTAAAGCTAATTTTTGTACATAAACGGCAAAAAAATAACTATTTGTGATGGCAGCATTATTCTGTAGGAGACTTTAAAGGGAACTAGGGATTCCATCCTCTGCTCAAAATATTTTTTTTTTTTCCTTAATGAAAGTTGTTACTGCCACTGGCGAGTGGCCGTGCGTTCTAAAGCGCCTTGAGCGGAGTGCGCGTCTGATCCCCATAGGAAGTTCGACTCTACCGTCGGGCATGGGCGTCCGTGTTGTCCTCAGCCTAAGTTTAAGTAGTTTGTGAGTCTAAGGACTGATGACAAAAAATTGAAATTTTTGAATTTTGCTGCCTTGAGGATCCAGAAAGCTATTAATTTCTCAGACCGTGTTTCTTAGCTATAGAACTTAGGTTTGAGAAAAATTTTGACTATCGATTCATTTGAAAAAATGGCAGAATGGACTAGTGTTTATGTTACGCTGATTAAGTTTAACGAAAAAAATGTTTAATTACAATTTATTTCACTGTATCTTATTTTGCACTTTTGAGGAAACTTTTATCAGAGGTAAAAATTTAATATTACCGACAATTTCTAAAATAGTAATGGTGCAACGCCTCCAGCAACTATGTGAATCGTATTATTAATGTGTGAACACGAAAAATGACGTACATATTTTTATTATTATTTATTCAAGGAGGCCAAATACACTTACATAATTCGAAAGGTACAGCGCCACAGATGCGCACAAAAATACGAGAAACGTTTGTGTGTACGTTGCTGTTAGGAGTGAAGTAAAGCACAGTCATGAAAAATGAAAACAGAACACCATGAATTCGTCGACCCCGCAGACGGAAATTTTATTGACACATTCTTGAGGTTGTATACAACACACGATCACACAGCCAGAGCCGTATGCACGTAAGTACAGTCACCAGAGCGTCCGCAATGTTGGCGTTAGTACCGTGTATACAATCCATTTGGAGCAATGCAAGCTGTAATTCCCTCATGAAAACGTGGAGGTTCCGAATGTGGTTACGTGGAATGTCCTGCCATGCAATTTCCACCTGGTGCCTCAGTTGAGCCAGATTTCGCGCCGGTCAAGCAGACCGCCCAACATGATGGTTTATACGGTCCCAAAAATTCTCAGTGGGAGAGAGATCTGGGGATCGGGCCTGCCAGGGTAGTTGACGTACACCTTGAAGAGTACGTTGGGTGGTACGAGATACATGTAGATCTGCATTGTCCTGTTGGAAAAAGCATATTACATTGTTGGTGTATGAGTAGTAGGAAAATGGGTTAAATGATGTACAGTGCACTGTTCAATGTTCTCCAGACGATCACTAGAGGAGAATGGCGAGTGTAGAATATCGCCCAGCCCCACAATAATGCAAGATCATGTGTGCCGTTAGTGTGTCCTCCGCTTACGCCCCAACATTATTCAGCCCGCCTACAATGGTGTCACGGTAGGTGCTTATGAAGGGACCAATGGAGACGTGGGTCGTCTTCAGTGATGATTCGCTGCCTCAGTGCGAATGAAGGGGAATGCAAAAATGTGTAGTGTACATGACAGAGAAGAAAAGGGGCGACACGTGGCACCATGGTGTGGTGAGCCATACTCTACACTGGCCGTTCTCCTCCGGGGTTCGTTGTGGCAAAATTGAACAGTACAGGGCACACTGAAACCATCATTCAACCCGTCTTGCCACCGTTCATGCACCAACAAGGCGATGTGCTTTTCCAACAGGACAATGCACGTGCTCACATATCCCGTACAACCCACTGTCCTGCCCATCATTATCCCCAGATCTGTCACCGATTGAGAATGTCTGAGACCAAATAAAACGTCATCCTGGCGCAGTCGACACGACCTACAAGAGATCTGGTCCAACTGAGACATCAGATGGAAATTTCATGGTTCGCCATACCGGAAGGAACCTGTGCAGTCGTCTTCATGAGAAAGTGTTGCACCTTGCATTGCTGCAAAAGGAGGGTGTACACAATACTAGCGTCGATGGTGACTGTGTTGACGTGCTTATGGTTCTGACTGCGTGATCGTGTGTTGTATACATCCTCAAGAAGGTTCCAATAAAATTTCCTCCGCTGTGTTGACGAATTCATGCTGTCCTGTTACCAGGAGTGTATATATCTATTAACCTGATGCTAAAGTCGGACTGCCGAACAAAACGTGAAAATTGCAACGTCGCAGGAGAAATTTAACGAAGTTTGGAAGATGGGAGACGAGGAATTGCTGGCACTAAAGCTGTGGAGACGACCAGTGAGGCGTGCCTTTGCCCGCCAAAGGATGGAGTCCTCGGTTAGAATCCCGGTAGACACAATGATTTAATCTGCCAGGAAGATAGAAAAGTTGAAGTTTTAACAACTTTTGCCTTACGAACCGATCAGGGACTATGGGACAATGAGACGCCAAAGTACAGCGTGTTATCGCATTCTAGTCATGTTCGTGTTTAAATTACTTTCTGCAGTAACAAACGCATACAAAACAGCTCGAATGCAAAGACTGCTACACGGATGAAGTGGGCAGTAGTGGGAATCGTAATGTTTTTTGATGTCGTTATGGAAGAAGCAACGGGAGGTTTCATATAGTAACCAAATCTGGGAAACTAAGACTCGAGTATTTTCTCAACGAATCTATGTTCGCGAGAAAACTCTCCTACGCCTTAGCAAGGTGTGGGCAGGTTTACCGAGTATATTAGGTCGTCTGTAGTGCCAGACGTTTGCTGGGATATTTGCCGCACAAAGTGACTGTCCTCGCTGTGTATTAATTCCTGTCTTCCATTCTTTTATCTCCTCATTCAAAAATGTTCAAATGTTTGTTAAGCTTATGGGACTTAACTACGGGGTCATCAGTCCCTAAACTTACAAACTACTTATTAACTACCTTATACTAAGGACGTCACAAATATCCATGCCCGAGGGGGGATTCGAACCCCCGACCGTAGTGGCCGTGCAGACCGTGACTGGAGCGCCTCAGTCACCTCGGCCACCGCGGCCGGCTCTCCTCATTCCCCCTGTGACACCTACTATTCACGCCAATATGTATCCTTTTCCTCTCCCCTCTACCTATCCATATGATTATCTTCTCTTTGTCTGGGTTCTGTCTGGTTCTCCTCCCGCCGGCCGCGGTGGCCGAGGAGACTGAGGCGCTTCAGTCGGGGGTTCGAATCCCCCCTCGGGCATGGATATTTGTGCCGTCCTAGTTCGTAAGTAGTTCATAAGTAGTTTGTAAGTTTAGGGACTGATGCCCCCATAGTTAAGTCCCATAAGCTTAACAAACATTTGAACATTTGTTCTCCTCCCATACCACTTCCTACCCCCTTCCCCCTTCCTCCTTTCCGCTCACTTCCACTCCCACTCCAATGCATCCCACCTTTTTTCAGTAACTGTTTGACTGTCCTGTGTGTGTGAGTGCGAGCGTTGTCGCGTAATATGAACATCCACCATACTCTCCCGATCTCAATCATCTATCCCTTTCAATTTCCTTGACTCAAACTCGCTTGTAAAGGAATGATATTCGATTGCATTCGTGATGTTAAACGAAACGTAACATGTATCGCTGAAGTCAGTGATGCATAGTTATGGGAGGTGACTATTTCGAAGGGCATTAAGGTCACTGTATTTCATAGTTCATCCACTTTACTACGAGGTGCGTCCAGAAAGTAAGTTGCGTTTGGTTATATAAAACGAACGGTTACAGATACAGAAAAAAAATATTAATTGTACAAAAATCTACAACTGTTCAACTACTTTTCTACATAGCTTCCGAAATTTTGTAGGCAATTGTCATAGAATGGCACAAGTTTTTGTGTGCCTTTTGAGTGTTGCCGCCTGTGTATTCAACCATGTGGTAACATGTTCTTTCAGCTCGTCATCATCGTTGAAGTGTTGTCCAACAAGGACAGATTTTAGGTGTAAGAAGAGGATTACTGTCAAATGATTTTTTTCACGATAATGCCTGACCTCACACACCGAATGTGACCAAACAATTCTTACGGAAATTTCAATAGGACCTGTTTGATCATCCTCCATACAGCTCAGACCTCTCTCCTAGCGACTGTCATCTCTTTTTACTCTTAAAATCTGTCCTTGGTGGTCAACACTTCAACGATGATAAAGAGCTGTTACCACATGGTTGAATACACAGGAGGCAACCTTCTGTGAAGGATGCATGCAAAAACTTGTGTCACGCTATGACAAGTGCCTACAAAATTTCGGCACTGATGTGGAAAAGTAGTTTAAGAGATGTAGAATTTTGTGCAATAAAAATTCCTTCTGTATCTGTGTACAATTTCATTTTATTACCAAACGGAACTTACTTTCTGGACGCGCCACGTATTACAGGACTATTCACCGAAGTTTATTTACAGAGGTTGTATGCAGCTTGGAGAAGACGCGCAATCCATCTGTGAAGTCACACTATGACAGCCTGAAGGCCAGCACGAACCGTTGACTGTGCCAGCAGTGCCCTGGTTAGTGCCTTTAACATGTAAGCAGTCAGAGGTGTAATTACGTGCAACTGTCGAGGGGTTGAGATATCAGAAGTCGTACTCTGGCCAGACTGATCAAGTATGACTCAATGAGTTGTGGTGTTACTAACATCACACTTTAATCCTGGGCAGTGTACGTGAGAACACGCTATACACCGACCGCTCCTAAATATGGACTTCCAGAGCCGATGACCCATGCATGTGCCACTATCATCAACATGACGTCTGGAATGGGCACGTGAGCATCGTCAATGGACGTTAGAGCAATAGCAGATCGTTGAACGGTCTGTTGAATCTTGATACATTCTTCATCACGCTGGACGCTGCTCCGCAGCCGACGAACCATGCAAGTGCCAATGTAGACGACCAGACATCGGCAAGAAAGACAAAAACGGTCACGTGATTACCACCATTCACGTCGGTGATGTAGCACAGCGTTGCATAGTCTCATGAATGCCACCTTCTTCTTCATGGCGTGCAGGGTGTCTAAATCGTCGTCTTCCAGGGAAACCGGACACTGACGCCTGTATTACAGGACGAAGATAAGCTGGTGGCGGATTATTTATCTTCTGCGGAACATTCTCGTGCCCATTGATTGGTCCGATTGGAGCTCGTGCAGGGTACCAATACGAACAATAAGTATCAAAGACTGCTTGTAAACCATGTACACCCCTTTCGTGGGTGTACTAAGTTTTATTGCCGGCACTATGTAATAAAGGCTGTGACACCATAATTAAATTTTTTATTTATTTATTTATTTTATTATGCTTCAATTTATTACTGGAAAAACTGTGTACAAGATATTGATGGATGCAATGAGTAACCTATCTTTGATACTTATGTTCGTTGAAAATGCCTTTTATATTGAATAAGGTTAGAAAATGCGTTTTGTTAAATATATGAGTAATATTGTTAATGCAATTGTTTGTGTTAATATTTGTGTATGCTGAAAAACTTGTAGAGGTTCTGACTGAGGGCTTTTGTAATTTGTACTAGAGTAGAAAAGACGGGGGGCATCCCCGACGTAACGGATACTGACTGTGTGAGAACGAAAACGTGGGAAGTTGTTGGCTAGCGCAGTGGCTAGTGTGTGGCAAGGGATTGCGGTCTGAGACGTGATAGCGTGCAGTTGCAGTGGTGGTAGGCACAGTGGAATGTACTGAGGTGCATTTGTTTCTTGGTGGCTATGCTCTGGAGGCCTTTACATACAAGATCTTAATATGGCCTCGGATGAAATATTATTGCTGTTGTAAGTACTGGCATCAATTGGTGGTTTAATATTCCAACGGTAAGAAGATTGGTTTTTGGCCACATACTTCAAGAGCCAGTAATGCAACATATTGCACCACATGGAGCCACACTGCAGCGCCAAACTTCCACAGTCAAGTAGGAAAGTTTTTTATTACGTATAATAGTCCGATCCTCATTTTTGTTCAGAATTTTGAATAATTACTTCCTTAACGAGAATTGACTTTGAACCCATTATTGTCCTATGTCGTTTATCCAAGTAGGTTCCTATCCTTTCGTACAGTGATTATTCAGAGAGACCCACTGAAATAACTATAAACGATTCTAATAACATTTGCTTTGCTTAAATATATAGTGGAGTTTGCATTGAAAGTGAACATAAGAGTAAATCTTATCCCCACTGAGCAAATGCAGTTTCAGTTAGTTCAATAATGAAGTTTCCTGAAGTGATAAATTTAAATCTGATCATTAAAAATATATGTTGAGCAGTGATATAAACTTTGGTGTTACGTAAATTTAGTGCACAGTAATTTGTGCGTAAACGAGAGTAGCATATCAGATTCAGCGACTACACTCTTGAAAACTGTGTTGCTTCGCTAAATTGTTAAACTGAAGACAAATAATTACTTAGAGGACAGTAATTTATTACGCAACAATCTTACATTCAGCAGTTAACGAAAATATAAGCTTGCTAGTGTTATACATAATTCTTGAACAGTGTTTTACTAAGAGATTGCTATTTTGAAGTGATTACACTATGGTAACACAGAAAAACATTTTTTCTTAAAGTGATTCGTGAATATTGTGAAGTAGGCCTGAATTGAAAGTTGGCTAAGTTTATGTCTGAAGTTTAATAATTACCTATAGAATAGTAGATTTTTCCGTTCAGCACATTGTTGGTTCTAGCAAGGACTTTAATAGAATTTTACCATTTCCATATAATGCTTACTTACAAGTATAGATTATGGTGATGCTGTCTGCTACCTTAGAAAGCGACCACACCACATAAGTGTTGCATATAAATTACGTTTGAAAATGTTCTCTAAATTTTTAGGAAATATTTTACTTATTCAGTAATTATTTAGTCACTGAGCTACTTGGTAATTGTTGTCCCTAAAGGACTGGCGACCGTAAATTGAATTTTTTTAATGGTAAATTTGTTTGTTAATATTGCTCTTTCTGACTCCTGGGAACTTTATCACTGTTTTGTTTTCCAATGCAACCGATGTTCACCGCACTGAATGTTATCACCGATGCCCTTGTTCATTAGGATGACACACGGTTAAAGAAAAATCCTCTCGGAGGTGCACCTTGTTGTAGGCGTAAGCTTGTAGCAACTAATAAGTTTTGTTATCGATATCTCAATATATGTATCAACTATGCCACGTTATACTGGATATCAATACCTCAACTATAGGTAGCTGCAAAGCTTACCGACCCACAAAGAGTGTTGGAAGGCGCATACCGCCATCCACCCTTACTGCAGTGCGAGTGCAAAGTCAGCGAAGTGTCTCCAGTAACGAGTCGGTAGTGCGTGGACAAGCTGAAACTTCGCGTCTGCCGGGAGTTGTGCTGGGATAGCCCGCGCCGTACTGGTGATCTCTGCGCCTCAGGATCATATTGGTAAGCTCAACTGCCTAGTACGCAGGAAGAAGACCCGAGTTTGAATCTCGGCTGGGCACTGGTGCAAATTCACCCTTGCGTTGTATTTCGATACCCGCTTGCGACTAATGTAAATTCACTTATATCTTGACTGCTAATAGCTGCAAGAAAGGAGAAGTCCGAAAGAACAGACGCAACACGTTTATAGACTGTTGTTGTGTCCGGATAAGACATAGGCAACTAGAAGAGAGGATTCATCTTCCTGAACATCCGTGTCTGAGAAACTACCAACCGCAGAAGTTACGAAGGATTACATTATGATTGGCCAGTCAGAGCTCTTAGTATAAACAAAAACTACGGGTATGCAGGTGGATTAGGCAGATTTAGACGTGACAAAATGGACTATTCACTCGTGTTTTAGGGTAGCGACAAGAGTTTTCAGTCTTATTTCATTCTGTTCTCGCTGACCTCGACGAGTGACGACTGAAACAGGTGAAGCTCCCAATAGTTTTTATCTGCCACCCTCGACCAGCTATCGCGGCCCAGAGGTCAGTCTGCCCAAGGGTTGGTCGAATCTGATGTATTGTAACTGACACATGTACAGTAAATATCACGGCAAAAAGACATGTCTGATGTACACTATTAATAGTTTAGTGGGAATTGCTTCTCAAAATACGTGAGTGAAAGAATCGTGTTCGTGAAGAGGTGTACTAATTGCAGGAATTAGTGCGTTAACAGAGATCGTCAAATTTACTGGTGCTACATTATGCAGATTTTCCGCAACATATGTACGATTACCTGTTGCTGGAAGAGGACTGATTTTCTTTGCTTATTTCCCGCTACTTCGTCTCTTTACAACGAGCAGTCGTTTCGCGCCGATTTAGTGTGGGCATCGTGTGAGCGCGGAGTTGTGGCGATCTGTCGGCAGACACGAGGCGAGTCGCCCACGACAGTGCCGCGACGCGCCGACCGCCGGCCCTGCACTGATCCGTGTGGGCGCCTGCGCCCAGGGCGGCGGCGGCGGCAGTGCTGGTGGTGGTGGTGGTGGGGGCGGCGCCACGCGGGGTCCGCGGCCGCAGCGCCCGCGGCTGCCGCCCTGCCGCCCTGCCGCTCTCAGAGGCCCGGCCCTCAATTACGCGCCCCAGCCACTCCGCGCGGCCAGATATAGCTGCCATTGTAACTCCGCCTCCTCCTGCCGCAACTTGTCCCGGTTCCCCACTCACTCTCTAGCACCGACCGCACAATGCGTCTGCGGACTGCAGTAGCGCGTGATTCACACGCGACAATAGGAAACACGGAGAATATCAGACTCCGAAAACGCTAAACAACAGAGTAGCCGTTCAAGGTTTCTACTCCGTGCATCAGTGCTTCGGTCTGCATTTAATATACAGCCCAACTCAAAAGTCTCACTACACCAATTTATGAAAATAAATAAATAAATAAATAAAATAATAATAATAATTCAGGAACTGGAAATCTTGAATAATCCAGTAAGGTATGGATGAGGTGGTCTTTTACGCTAAGTGCAGAACATGGGTGCCATCGTCAAATCGGTCGTGTAGAGTCTAACTACTGTTTCTCTTTTTCGATGTAATATATCAAACAATCTGAACTTTTTCTGAAAAGCTCACTCTTGTAAACAGATTAGCAAGCTTGCTTTTGGCATTAATGAACTAAAAATTTGTTCAAATATTTACCCACTGACAAACAGAAATACCACATAAACCAGAAAAAATCCACAAAGACCAACACTCCGCTGTGAACCAAACATATATAAACAGCAGATCCCTCTGAGACCAGGTATAAATTTCATGTGTGTACTAACATATCGCATAGCCAAACACCTCCAGAAAATAATCTCAAAACAGCACAAAATAGAAAATTACGAGACATTGAAAAACACACAAGAGCTAATAGAAGAATATACACAGAACATACAGATACCACACACAGCATCACTGCACTCGTTTGACACAGTTAATATGTACACAGTCATCCACATAAAATACAATACAATAAAATAAAAAGACATCATACAACAAAATCTGACAGATCACAGCAACCTCACTGCAGAAGCAATATCGGAAATAACAAGTTTGCTCAAACTAACTACTTACCGAAATTATTTACAGTTCCAGAACGAATATTAACTACCGGATGAGGTGCTACCTATGGGTTGCCCAATATCAGGAATCTCAGCTAATATTTTCATCAGTCACTTACAAAACCAGATATTTAAATACGAACTGTTGGAAGATTCAAAGTTATATATTAGCACAGATATGTAGATGACACCATACGTCTGCTAGAAGAGCCAAATGAAAATCTTCACTCTAAAATAAACAAAGCCCACAAAAACATTGAGTTCACAAAAGAATGCCGAAATGCCAGCCAAATGAATTTCCTTGATAGAACAATAGAAAAAGAAGGTTAAATATTCGTTCAACATTTATCGAAAACCCTCAGCGACAGGCATGATTATATATTCTACCTCAAATCATCCCCAAAAGAAGAAACTTGCTACATTTAACAGATGTTATATGGACTACACTGTGTCCCTCTTGCCAAGAAAAATCATACAAATAGCAAGGAACAATGGTTACGACACACAAAAATAGTACAAAAACTCAATTAGAAAATTAAAATAAAAGTACGGAGTAAACACAAGATTTCAAACAAAACAAAAGCAGAGCGAAATACACAATACCCAAACATACAAACACGAACAACAAACATACAAAATGACAACACCACACATAAACGAACCAAATGGTACACCACGACTTATACACACAAATTAACATACAGCCTGACAAACATACTGACGCAACAGAGACTCCATATAGCATTCAAAACTGTCCAATCTTTACAAACAAATTTGCAACCAATAATCAAGAAAGATATATTGCAAGGAACAGGAATACAAAAACTTGAATGCCAAAGTTGTGATGTAGGGATGACAAACTAAGATTTGAAAACACGATACAAAGATCATATCAGATGTTGGAAATATGACTCCATATTTGTCTGTCACTGAAAACAACACACAATATTACCCAAGTAGTATAGACAAAGAAATGAAATTTATCAGAACTAACAACCACAAGCAGCAACTCATACAAACACAAGAAAACTACCATATCCAGAAAGCCATAGCCGAGAACAAACAATTAATAAATGAACAGACAAACGTCAGTGACATCTTACTGTTAAACCTATTAAAGAAATAAGACTGCAATTAAATAGAAAATTCACACACACACTCATACACAAAAAACTGCGGTAATCATACACACCCCCATCTCACAGCTCTCTTTCTCCCATGCCTCTTCCTCACTCTTTCCTTCGATGTCTGTCTTCCTCTCTCCTTTCTTCGTTTCTCTCTCTCTCTCTTCCTCCATTCCTCCCTCTCTCCGTCTCTCTCTCTTTCTCTCTCACTCTCTCCTTACACGAGCAGGAATCATTAAATAAATAACAAATAAGTTAAAAAAATAAAACATAAAAATATCAATACCTGGTGTAGGTGTTTACACAATTACATCAGAAACACTCTCTCACACACAAAAACACACACATGCGGACATAAAGAAAAGATAGGGTAAACAAACATTCAGTAGTTGGCAACACCACCCAAAACAAAAACACAACACAAAATAAAATGGAATGTGCCTAGCGGTGCTAGTGGTGATGTGCTAAAAACAAAAACTCTAAGGGAATATAATTGGAAACAAAGCAACCTAAACTAACCACTGAGCACTACATGTAGACCAGCAGCCACAATCAATTATAAGTAATAACATCCAGATATTATTAACCATACTAAGACAGCGCACGAGAACTGGTTACGGCCTAAAATACTAGAATCGTAAGAAAACTAAATATTGTAAAACATAATGATGTATATACTGCAGGCCACTGATGATGCCTTACAAATAAAGGTGAAATTCATATGGCAATGTAAAACTTTTATTATTCAGCTTAGATAAATATTTACATTACAGTATTTATTCTAAATGTCCATATCGTAATTCTTTAAAATTATTGTTCAGAACCTGCAATCAATATAAATGTTTCATTTTGAATCAGATTAATATTTTATAAATTTTAACGATTACTGTTTCACATAACATGATCTTTACATTCACACTGTCTGTTGTTGTTATGGTCTTCAGTCCGGAGACTGGTTTGATGCAGCTCTCCAGCCTACTCTATCCTGAGCAAGCCTTTTCATCTCCTCATAAGAACGGCAACCCACATCTATTTGAATCCGCTTACTATACGCGTCTCTTGGTCTCCCTCTGCGATTTTTACCCCACACACTTCCGTCCAATGCTAAATTTACGATTCATCGATGTCTAAGAATATGTCCTACCAAGCGATCCCTTCTTTTAGTCAAGGTATGCCAAAAATTCCTTTTCTCACCAATTCTGTTCAGTACCTCTTCATCAGCAAAACAAAATGTTTTTATTTCTTCCCCCTGAACTTTAATCCCTATTCCAAATTTTTCCTTGATTTCCTTCACCGCCTGCTCGATGTACAAATTGAATAACATCGGAGAAAGGCTACAACCCTGTCTTACTCCCTTCCCAACTGATGCTTCCCTTTCATGCCCTTCGAGTCTAATAACTGCGGTCTGGCTTTTGTACAAGTTGTAAATAACTCTTCTTTCCCTGTATTTTACCCCTGCTGACTTCAGAATTTGAAAGAGTGTATTCCAGTCAACATTGTCAAAAGCTTTCTCCAAATCTACAAAAGCTAAAAATGTAGGTTTGCCTTTCCTTAATCTATCTTCTAAGATAAGACGTGAAGTGAGTATTGCCTCCCGGGTTCCTATGTTCCTCCTGAATCCAAACTGGTCTTCCCGGAGGTCAGCTTCTGCCAGCTTTTCCATTCTCCTGTAGATAATTCGTGTTAAAATTTTGCAACTATGACTTATCAAACTGATGGTTCTGTAATTTTCACATCTGTCTGCACCTGATTTCTTTGGAATGTACATTATTACATTTTTCTTAAAGTCTGAGGGCATTTCGCCTGTCTCATACATCCTACACGCCAGTTCAAATAGTCTTGTCATGGCTGGCTCTCCCAGAGACTTTAATAGCTCTGCGGCTATGTCATCTACTCCTGGGGCCTTGTTCCGACCTAGGTCTTTCAAGGTTCTGTCAAATTCATCTCTCAGTATAGTATCTCCTATTTCATCTTGATCTACTTCCTCTTCCCTTCTTACAACATCGTCTCTAAGTTCATTTCCTTTGTAGAGCTGCTCTATGTACTCTTTCCACCTTTCAGCTTTCCCTTCTTTGCTGAGAACTGGTTTCCCATCCGAGTTCTTGATATTCGTAGAATTGCTTTTCTTTTCCCCAAATGTCTCTTTTATTTTCCTGTAGGCGGTATCTACTTTTCCCCTTCTTATACATTCTTCTACAGACTTGCATTTGGCTTCTAGCCACTCCTGCTTAGCCATTTTGCACTTCCTGTCAATCTCATTTTTTAGTCGTCTGTACTCCATTTTGCCTGTTTCATTTACTGCATGTCTACTTACATGAATTACGTCTTATTGCCTCAAATGTCCTATTACGGCGAGTATGTGCTTCACTTCATTATATCTCAGCAAATAAGAGTAGTATCCACGAGAACATTAAATACTTGCATGAAGTTGGACCTTACCTACTTGTGTTGCCTGCCTTTAGAAATACTATTCCCAGCAATTGCCAAAGTGTTTCATTGCGACTGCACAGCATTCACTTTCACTATTTTGTAAATTTGCCAAAGTAAAGACATCAATGTAAAAAGAGTTCAGTATTTCACTATTTACGACGCTTCTTACTGTAGGCAAGGCCATATAACTGGCGATCATTTTGACAGAAAAGTTGTGTGTAAATATATACAATTGTCCAACAATAATTGAAATGGTCTTTTTAAGTAATAACTAACTGTGATCTATGTACTGTGTAATCCCAACGCGATGTAGTAATCGTTGTTTCTCCTTCCATATCGATATCGCCTCTAAACGAGGAAAAAAAAGGAATAGAGGGACGATATAAAATCATATGTAGAAGAAAACACGAAAATTAAGTGACAGAACTCACAGAACGAAGACCACAACTATTCGAAATCGCAACAAAACGCAAGGTAAGAAAAGACCTGTTTTGTTATGCTTGTCAGCTGCTTTTAGCCCTTTCTGTAGCCTATCGTGTAGCTGCATTGCTTTCTTTGCATCAGGACTGCATGGGCAAAAATTTTAAAATTTTGTTTACAGTAGGTTTAGAATTTTAAAATGGCCAATATGGCTGACGATCCCAAAGATTATTGAAGCGATTCTAGTTTGTCTCCCTTATCATTTTTGCCTAACGTATACACACCAGGGTAAAAGCAACCTGTTTGAATTGAGAACCATTTTCTGCATTCTTATGCTGATAAATAAACTTTTTTAATTATCACATTCTTGTTGTTGTTATGGTCTTCAGTCCGGAGACTGGTGTGATGCAGCTCTCCACCCTACTCTATCCTGAGCAAGCCTTTTCATCTCCTCATAAGAACGGCAACCCACATCCACTTGAATCTGCTTACTATACGCGTCTCTTGGTCTCCCTCTGCGATTTTTACCACACACACTTTCCTCCAATGCTAAATTTACGATTCCTCGATGTCTAAGAATGTGTCGTACCAAGCGATCCCTTCTTTTAGTAAGGTATGCAAAAAATTCATTCTCTCACCAATTCTGTTCAGTACCTCTTCATTAGTTATGCGATCTACCCACCTAATCTTCAGTATTCTTCTGTAGCACCACATTTCAAAAGCGTCTATTCTCTTCCTGTCCGCACTGCTTATCGTCCATGTTTCACTCCCGTACAAGGCAACACTCCACACAAATGCCTTCAGAAAAGACTTCCTAACCCTTAAATTAATATTCGATGTTAGCAAATTTCTCTTTTTCAAAAATGCTTTTCTTCCCATTTCCATTCTGCATTTTATATCCTCTGTACTGCGACCATCGCATGTTATTTTACTACCCAAGTAACAAAACTCATCTACCACCTTCATTGTTTCGTTACCTAATCTAATTCCTTCAGCATCGCCTGATTTTCTAAGACCGCATTCCATTATTTTTTTTTTGCTCTTGTTAATGTTCATTTTATACGCTCTCTTCAACACACTGTCCATTCCATTCAACTGCTCTTCCAGGTCCTTTGCTGTCTCTGACAGAATTACAATGTCATCAGCAAAATGCAATGTTTTTATTTCTTCCCCCTGAACTTTAATCCCTATTCCAATTTTTTCTTGGTTTCCTTCACCGCCTGCTCGATGTACAAATTGAATAACATTGGCGAAAGGCTACAACCCTGTCTTACTCCCTTCCCAAGTGATGCTTCCCTTTCATGCCCTTCGAGTCTAATAATTGCGGTCTGGCTTTTGTACAGGTTGTAAATAACTCTCCTTTCCCTGTATTTTACCCTGCTGACTTCAGAATTTGAAAGACTATATTCCAGTCAACAATTTCAAACGTTCCTTCATTTTATCTAGGTCCCATCTCCTTATTTTCCTACCTTTCTGCAGTTTTTTATGGTATAAAAAAGATGTCATAGTTAACGCACTGGATTCAGAAAACATAGATAATCTGTCTGAGAACACAGGATACACACAAAATGTAAATATCCCTTATTCGGCTGTTGAAAAATTACCACAGACAATAGAGAGCGTTGAAATATCTGCTGCTGAAGAATGACCGATCGATAATAGCAGCAATACTAATACCGATCCACCAAACCCTTCGTGATAGAGGTTAGAGATCGGTTTTGTAATTTACATCAAGAACTGTTCAAATGTCACAATAAGTGGTTGCGAAATTAGGAATAGACAAACGGTTCATACACATAGAAACATAGCAACGACTCATCTCACAAAATAAAATTTGACAAAAAATGAGTTTGAACCTAGGTTTGGTATACATGATGAAAAACAGCAAACTTTTTCAAAACGAGTCGCTGAGGAGGTGTCCGAACAAATATATACAAAGTGGAACATATTTAGAGCAATAATATAGATATACAACTCAGTTCCTAGAGGATCAAGTAACAACAAACGTAATGGATGCGGTAAACGACAAATTAGAAACGTAACCACTGAGGTAACTTGAGTGAAGGAATCTAACAAAATCTTCCAGTCACAATAGACCATCTGATGCGTGACATTTCCAGTTTGCAAATAGATCAGGCAACTTTTAAGACATCATTTAAACAAATGGCACTTCATACAGAAAATATTATCACAGTCAGTAAAGACAAAGTAAGCGACTTTGTACAAAACAAAGAAGGAGATTAATGGGACATACTCGAAACACCTCTAGGAAATGTGATATGAAGTGTTACGTGCAAAGTTCATGCTCAACAGTGTACATGTGTGCAGTTACTTTAGGTCATTAAATCAAAATGAAATGCCAAAGGAGCAGGAAGCTGTCAGTTCACAAGATTCGGATTTCCATAAGGTATTGGCTATTGCACAGAAATGTCTAGATAATATTTCTACTTGCCAGTAATGCTAACATGCATAAAAAGACACTTCATGCCGAAAGTACAGAACACTTGTGTAATACACCACGAAATACAAGACATCATGTGATATTGCACATCCTTCTCATGCCAGGTATACGTCACTCTCTGAACCATCAATGCCATGCATAATTTTAGAAGAAAGTGTTACTACACATCATCAGTTTAAAATTTACATTCCTTAAAACAACACCGGTATATCCTGTTATATTCTTCAAATCACTCCGAGGATTTTTACCGAGATCATGGTAAGAGAGGCAGAAAATAAGATTTATAAGTGGATATATTCAAGGAGAAGGTTCATTATGGGCTAGTGAAGTAGAAGCCTACTACGACGCAAAAACTGATTTTGAAATCGCGTTCTTGTCAATGTTTTTGTCAGGTTGTGCACAAGAACTACTTAGAAAAGAAATATATAATCCACGAAACAAGAAAATGGACACTGATGAAGATAGTTCGAAAAATATTTTAACAAAGTTGGATTACTTGATGAACCGGTATCCTATCGGGATGTACTGCGAATGTTAATTCGTAACTGGTGATGTTGGGTGTCAGGTACCCAGCTAAATCTTTGAAACCCCATTGTTACCAGGGGCTTCTACACCTTTCGGTTAGTTCATTGCGAGTCGGCATGCAGCCCGGTACTCAGCAGACCAGTGAGTTGTTTCAGTTTATACGTTATTATTTAAAATACTGGGTATTTTTAAACAAACTTTACCAGTTGGAGAAACTTTTTGGAATATTCTCATATTATATTTTGTAGGTGGTACGGCATCAGGCAGGTTTCTTATGATAACCCTGGGCGCAGTACGCATCCAAGCAGTGAGTTTGTTTGATTCATTATTACTAGAAACTCTGCTTATTCATAACTACATCAGTTACCAAACCATATTTTTCACTCTTGTGAATATTAGTCCAGTGAATGCCTGAATCGCACGTAATCCAGAGCTAACCAGATTGGAATACATCATAAATCTTGCCAAAGAACTTGTAGAGTTCATCTCAAACGTCGACTTCAAAACAGCATTTGCCCCAGGAGATGCGCCTAAATTTCAGTGCAATGGTAGTAAGTTCAGAATTAACTGAACTGCTTTATTTTTTGTAGGCCATTATTAAGGCGAGGATACAAAATACTACCTCAAATGGCTACCACTACCCATGCATAACGCACTTGTGAATTCGTGAGATTATGGCCATATGTTTCAGTCAACATATGTACATACAGACTAAGAAACTAAAGGTTCTGTGAGATTGTATATATAGTTAGTAGTCAATTCATAAAGTTGTTTCAAGTAATCCATTTTTCGGGCTTATTTTTCGATGTAAATACTATATTCTCTATAAACTATTCTATCTGATTTGAAGAAGTCTTTTTATTAACAAGTATAACACTCAAATTGTAATGAAAAAAGAATAATTTTGTTTTAAAGTCAAGAATGTTTCCGTACTATTTTTAAAAGGAAACTACACCAATGTCATCTGTTAAGAAACACTTTCGAAACATTAACATAAATCTCAGTGACTTTATTCTTTTAGAAACTGCTTAATCCAGCGTCTGCAGTAGTACTCTTAAGGCGCGATTCCGAACCCGGCGACAAGCGGCAGTCGTCGCTGTCCCGCTACAGGCGGAACCACTGGTCCCCATTGTCTGCAATGCGAGCGATGTGGAACGCGGCGACAGCGCCACCTGTCGCGCTATACCTGCTCCGGCGACGGCGACAATCCGGTCCCGAACCAGTGGCGTGGCTGTCGCCGATCCAATTCCCGCCGAAGACCGGTTTTATGACAAGACCCTCACACTCTGACGAGCCGCAGCGGAGTGGCAGAGCGAATTGAGGTGCTATTCTACGATAAGCGAAGCTGTTCTCCGACGGGGGTTCGAATCCCCCCTCGGGCATAGCTGTTTGTGCCGTCTATATTATAAGCTAGTTCATCAGTAGTTTGTAAGTGTACGGACTGATGACCCCATAGTTAAGACTCATAAGATCTACAATCATTTGATCGTTTGAACTCTGACGAAAAGAAGTCCGTAAACTCAGTAGCAACATATCCTGTAATATTTGACGCAGGAAATAACGAGTACAGTAGCAAAAGGCGTTTTCTTTAAAAACACTACAGTGAAAATACATAGTAATCAGCTGCTGCTCAAATAGCCACCACAAGCAACATTGTTTATAACCACTGAAGCACTTGGGGATAGGTCCTCAATAAACTGTAAATTGAGATTTTGTTCGTTTTAATTTATTGAGACATAATTGCATTGAATGTAACTAAAAGCAGGAAACATCAGTGCCTTGTCTCTTGTACAGATCGGATTGAAACTTGCATTTGTTGTTTGTAACAGGGAAGAAGAGTTGTCAAGTTCCGCGAATAAATGTATAATAGGCCTGGAACTGTGCTTAATCAGTCTGGAATTTTTGTTGTTAATTCTGATAAACTATTTAATTATGACTATACATGTATGCCTGTAAGCCGCGGCGGAGCGGCCGAGCGCATTGAGGCGCTACGCTGCGATGCGCGAGGTCGTTACCTATCGGGGGTTCGAATCCCCCCTCTGGCATGGATGTTTGTGCCGTCTTTAGCATAAGCTAATTCATGAGTAATTTGTTAAGTTTAGGGACTGATGACCACCTGTTTAAGTTGCATAAGGTCTACAAACATTTGAACATTTTACGCCTGAAAATTTTTGACGTGACATATCAATGAACACTCAGAGGAAGCTACACTCATTAACATCTTGTAACACGTTTTGCTTCATTTTTGTAGCAACTTAGTGCAGTTTTCTCAATACTTAACTATTAAAGTTAAAACTAAACACAAACGGTGGTTTATTTTTAAAAGAATTAAGAAATTGTTAACTATCGGTAATTAAATAAATAGTGTTCTTAAAAATGATAATGTACAGTAATAAAGCCTTTTGTTTAAAATACGCTCAGGACAGGTTTATTTACTTCATGTTACACGAGTGGTGACAATAGATTAATTTTATGTAGCAAGACAGAATAGAAAACGGAATAAAACTATGGTACAATATTAAAAGTGTGAAAGGAAAGGGATGAAAAGAACCAAAAGTTACTAAAGGCCTTTATGCGACACAAATATGATATTGAATTATTTTCTGAACATATCAGTACAGTTTCGGAGTTCATTTCCAATATATAAAGGAGAATCGAAAGAAAGATAATAGGCGCATTGTTTCTGATTACAAAATGATGGGTCAACAGTGCAACACAAATCAGCAATCAAGAGACAATAACACCTTCAACATCCATATCGCTGGTACAGTATTCCGTACCAGTTGTTGAGCAGGCTGTGAATAATACAGTGTAAAATGTAAATTTTCTTCTTCAGTTATTGCATTTCTTAGGCACTGTGGTTTTATGTCATCCGAAATAGAACTCTGTACGAAGTTGAACTGTCTTATTTAAACCACAATAGCTCCTGAATAAATTCGTCACTAAACCTTTTGTTTTTTAATCAACGGCCCGTAACTTCCATCGGCAGCTGCACGTTTACATAAACGCATTACCAGCTTTCCTGTTTTCTTAGTATGGAACAAAGCAACGTCATCGTCTTCCCCCTGCAACGACAGCACCTTCAAGGTGCGATTCCGAACCCGACCGCAAGCGGCGATCGTCGCTGACCCGCGACAGGCGGCTCCACTGTCCCCATCGTCTGCAATGGCAGCGATGCGGAACGCGGCAGCCGGGTCGCCCGTCGCCGTATACCTGCTCCTGTGAGGCGACAGGCAGCACATCCGGTCCCGAACCAGTGGGGTCGCTGTCGCCGACCTGACCCCGAAAACAAGTCCGTAAACACAGTAGCAACATGTCCTGTAATATTTGACACAGGAAATGCTGAGTACAGAAATGTTTCAGTAAAAGATATCTGGAAAGCTACAGCACTGTAGTTAACCCAGATAGAGCAGAATTATTTTTTGGTTTAATTTTTTTCTCACAAGGTATTAACTACCTTGATATGACTGCACAAGATCGTAATAAACGATTTTCTTTTTCCCACAAGCACTCCATCAGTTTTGTGATACTGCTATTCTTTCCGTAATGACGTCAAAATGAATGTTTTATGATTTTACTCTGAAGACTCACTACTATTAAAACAACATTTAAGATGAAATATATACCTTTAAATGACTCAAAAATTGAAGTAAGTTTAAGAAATATAAACCCAACTACGAGGAAGTTTTCTGTGTCTTCTGTATGAACATCAACTTTGCAGCTGTATCCAACCACAGTACAATCGACAATACAAAATTAAATTGATCTGCAATGGGAGCAGGCGATTCAAACAAATAAAATATGACACTGTAGACGAATTCTTACAGCCAAGAATAAAAGATTAAGTTGACGTTCTCGTCCTGGAAGGAAGTCAGCGGTGTCTGAGTAAAACAGGACTATTAATTGCACGAAACGTGTTATTTATCAACAAATGGATTCATATGTGCGTTGTTTATAACCACTGAAGCACTTGGGTATAGGTGCTCAAGAAACTGTAAATTCAGCTTTTGTTGGTTTCAATTTATTGAGACATAAGTGCATTTAATGTAACTAAAAGCAGACGACATCACTGCCTTGTCTCTTCCCCACATCGGACTGCATTTGTTTGTTTGTACCAGGGGAGAAGAGTTGTCAAGTTCCGCGAATAAATGTACAATAGGGATGGAACTGTGGTTAATCAGCCGGGGATTTTTGGTGTAAATGCTGACTGACTAAGCAATAATGACTACGGATGTATGCCTGTAAATTTTTGATGTGACATATCAATGACGTGAAGACTCAGAGGAAGCTACACTCATTAATATTTTCTTCATTTTTGTAGCAACTTAGTGCAGTTTCCTCAACACTTAACTGTTAAAGTTAAAATACAAACAGTGGTTTATGTTCAAAAGAATTAAGAAACAGTTAACTATCGGTAATTAGATAAATGGTGTTCTTAAAAATGATTATTTATAGTAATAAAGCATTTTGCGGAAAAGTACGATCAAGACATGTTTATTTACTTCATGTTACAGTAGAGGTGACAATCGATTTATGTTATGTACCAGCACAGAAAAGAAAACGCAATAAAACTAACGATGATACAATATCAAAAGTGTGAAAGGAAAGAGATGAAAAGAGGGAAATGTTACTAAAGGCCTTTATAGGATGCAAGTATGGTGATATTGAATTATTTTCTGGACATATCCGTGCAGTTTTGCGGGGAACCGAAAGAAAGAAAAGAGTGGCATTGTTTCTAATTACGAACTAATGGCTCCACAGTACAACACAAATGAGCAATCAAGAAGTAATAACATTCCTTCAACATCCACATCGCTGAGAATGTATTTCGTACTAGTTTCTGAGAATAATGTTAATAATGCATCATTGATTTGTGTACTTCTCAGTGTAAAATGTATTTTTTCTTCTTCAGTTATTGTATTTCTTAAGCACTGTGGTTTTATGTCATCCTAAACATAACTCAGTAGGAAATTGAACTGTCTTTTATTTAAAAGACAATAGCCCCTGAATGGCATTACCGGCTTTCGTGTTTTCTTAGTATGGAACAACGCTACGTGATCGTCTTCCTCCTCCAACAACAGCGCAACAACCGCGGCAGTCGGCAGACACCTCGCGCTGCTCGCCCGCCGCCCGCCGCCCGCCGCCGTGGTCCGCAGCGCGGCTGTCGTTGTCAGCGTTGCGGTACGTCGCTGTCACCATGTTCGGACTCACACCTTTACACTTCGTCAGCTTCATTTAAAAGCTTAAACAATCAAAATCAGTTCAGAAACAGCACAATTATCGTAATAATAATTTTCTGCGGGCAGAGTGTGTGGGCAGCCGCAAAACGTGCGTACATTCTGCGCTGCCTCGCTCTTTCGACAGTCCAGACGAATGCAATCATTCGTTTCAAAGGAAATGCGTTAAGAAATAAAAGTACATTTCTGGTAAATGTGGACTGTATTTGTCAGAAGTGCTACATTTTGAGGCAGATACACATGCGTCCGAACAGGTTGGCGGTCACCGACCGAGTCCCCCCGCCGGCCCAGTGCCGGCCGTTTCATTGTGCGAGGGCCGGGCAGGAGCAGGTAGCGGCCGCCCTTACCTGCAGACACAGCGTCCGGTCGCTGCTGCGCCCTTGTGGCGCCTCGCACCGGTACCGAACATCCCGCCCACCTAATTTGTATAAATTACACTAATACACAAATCACAAAAGGCACAAGGTAGATAACACGAACAAAACAAAATAAATGGTTGAGGAACTCAGGTCCGATGTACATGAAAGAAACACAAGTTCAATTAGTTTTTGAATTGTAATCAACACTAAAGTCTACGTTTCCTGTGGAACAACACAAATCTTCGACAACGGTCGTTTATAGGTTCCTGTTGCTGTGCGCACTGAAACCGCACGCACCAAACCGTCAGGACCAGAGTGAGTGCAAACAATGACCCCAGACCGCCACACGAGAGGTGGCGAGTTGTCTTCCTTCAGGATAACCAATGTACCCGGCTGCAGACTGTAATTCGCTGACGTCCGTTTAGTTCTCTGCTGCGGCTGTGACACGTTGTCGCGTGACCAGCGTCTCCACACGTGCTGCTTACACTGCTGGATGAGCTGCCATCTCGACAGCTCGAATGATGGCTCCGGAAGCAAGCCTGGCTCTGGGACTGTTGTCAAGGGTTCACGCATAAGGAAATGGCCAGGAGGAAGGTACGAAAAATCATCTGCATTATCAGGAAGATAGATCGAGAATTTAATCACGCTTCCATTTGAGTTAGAAGAGTCTATAATTCTTCGAACGTTAGCACTTGGTTTCCCACCACTCTCCTTAGATGCGTTTTTATGAATTTTACACCTGCTTCCTATAATCCACCAAAATGTGGCGCATGAGGAGGGATAAAATGCCACTGTATCCCATTTTGTGATGCGCAGCTCTCGATTTGTGTTACATATGACAGTGCTGAACAATTTGTGCAGTTCATGCAGATCATTCCTTGCTCCCACGAACGTCTTCCCATTGTCACTGTACAAGTTTGCACAGACACCTCGTCGTGAAATAAATCTTCGGAGAGCAATGAACGCTTGAGAGGACAGATAAGTGACAAGCTCCATGTGTACTGCATTTGTTGCCACGCAAACAACCAAGTCAATGTAGACCTTTGCCTTCGTTTTACATCTCTTTCCACCGTATTGTGGGCCACCATAGTCATTCTCACAATTAAGAAAGGTACTTTGATACACGAACTGAAGGTAGTTTTCCCATAAGATGGGTTGCAGTAGTAGCCTTCAATCGGTAACAAGGGAGACACTTGTGAATCATTTGCCTGATGACTGAGCTTCCTGTTTGATCCAGTACCTTGGTCAGAAACTTTCTACTAGGATTACTAGGAGTTATGATCCTGGATGCAACAAACGTAGATGCTCGCCCATGAATGTTTACTTAGTTACATGATGCTTAGGAGCCAGAATCATGGGATGCCTTTGACTGTAGGAAGCATTTGACTGCTCCAACCTGCCGCCCACCTTTAACAACTGTTCTTCGTTTAAAAGCAGATGAAGTGAGATCACTCTGCTTTTCTTGGGGATCGTTCGACCATGATCCCCTTGCAATACTCGCAGTCCAGCGTGGTTGTTTTTCATTGGTAGTTTCACCACTTATCTACCATTAGCATTTCTTTGTATGGTTCTTTCAAAATACTCCTCACACAAACGCTCTTCTTTCGTTCGCACAGAAACATTCATTTCTTCTTGCTGACAGAACCGTTCAACCTGAGTGTTAAGGTGATTAGTGCGTGTGAGGCATGACAGTACATTTACTACCTTGGACTTCAAAGAGAGAGGAGGTATTCTGCCTGAAACAGTCCAGCCGAACGATGTCTCCTGCAATGTTGGATGATTCTTCCTCTTCAGCTGGCTTGGCTTCAGTGCGTCAAAAAAGATCGATGCTCCAAGCAGTAGATCAATCTCACCAGGTTTATGGAAAGCTGGATCGGCTAGCTTTAGGTGCCTAGGAAGCTGCCATGAGGAAATTTCAAAGGATGCTGATGGAAGTGTCCCTGTTATACGTGGAAGTAATGCGCAGACGGCATTTGTGCTGTAGTTACCAACTCTTGAGGAAATATTCACCTCACAAACATGCGACGATTCTACCGTTTTAACATCACTGATTCCACTTATTGGTATCAGACGTCGACTGAGCTGTAGGCCCATCCTAACTGCCAGGCTAGAAGATATGAAGTTCATCTGTGATGCACTGTCAAGCAGTGCTCTGCATTGGTGTACCTTCCCTTTATTGTCCGCAATGTCTACAAGGACAGTCGATAATAGTACTTCTGTAAGTTGCTGATTTCCCTTCACGGCGCAGTGTGTCTGCTGTTCTGGTACACACGTTTCTTGCTCTCTATTGCCACTGCCGCTGGCTCGTTCCTTGTGCAATAACGTGTTGTGGCGCTTTTTACAAATCCGGCAACTCCCAGCACGGCATTCCCTTTGCCTGTGATCCGTGCGCAGGCAGTTAAAACAAAGCTTTTTTCTGCTCACAAAGTCTACTCTGCTCACAATATCGCTCTCTTTGAATTTGGGGCACTTATTTAGTTCGTGAGCTGCGCCACAAAATACACACTTAGATGATGTTGAGAGGAAGATTCGTTGCAAACTGTAACCTTCTGCTTTAGTACGCTTGGCGGCCGGCTGGTAAAAATTCTGTCTGAATGAATGAGCTCTAACGTCTGATAGCTGCTTTCCAGAAATGCCACCAAATCTTTCAGACGAGGAAAAGTGGTGTTAACTGTTTTAGATTCCCACTGTTTCCTGAGATTCACACTAATGTGATCCAACAAAAAGTTGAAAGTAACACCTCATGCAGTGGAATGCCGACCTTCAGAACCTCAATTGCGTTCAAATTTGTCATCAGCTGGTTGATTAACATACGCAAGTCCTTAGCTGATTCAGTTTTGATGCTTGGCAGATTCAGAAGTTGCTTAACATGTAAATCTACAATTAACTTGGGATTATTGTATCTATGAACAATCAGATCCCATGCAATTTTAAAGTTGCTCTCTGTAACTGGTAAGGTTTCAATCAACTTACGTGGTTCACCAGACACACAAGACAACAAGTAATAATAACGCTGGACATCAGTTAAGGCGTCATTGCTAATAATTAGTGCCTTAATGGTATCAAAGAAGTGAATGAATTCTGCAACGTTTCCATTAAATGTTGGCAATGAAATTGCAGGCAGCTTTATTTCAGGTGCATTATATGACGTTGCCGAATGAGGAGGTGCCACAACATTCGATTGGAGCAATGTAGTTATTTTTGACTCTACATCTAAGCACAAGTCTTCAAATGACTCTCTGTCAGCATCATGGGATTCTTCCAGATCGTAAATTTCTAACTGCGTCTGAATGTCGTGATATTCATTTTTGCTTGTGGTTAGCAATGACTGCCTTACTCTAATGTCGTTGATATTGGATCCGTCCTGAAAGCTACTGACAAATGTTGAGATTCTAGTCACTCGTGACTTGATGACTGCTCTTTTCTTAACTAGACTACGTTTCTCGACAGGATCCATGATTGAGGATATTAGACACAGGATATAAGATTAAGGAAAAAGAGCCAGGCTGCTTGCAGAGCGGAGCGACGGTACCTGGCGATGCGCCGAGTGGACCGCAGCTGCTGCGGGAGTCGGCGGCGGTGGCGCGGCTCGCTGGGGTGTGGCGTGCTGCGTCGTGCTGCGGGAACGGCTGGGCTGGACTGTTTCACGACGTCTGCTGGTTGCACTTCACAACACGATCGACACGATTCCCGCGTATTCTGTACTGCAGACGGCTTTACTACGGGCATATAGCACTGTTAGTGCATTGGAGGCACTCGTAATTCATGTTAATCCAGGAGATCAACGTACAAAGCCACGAAACCGGATACTCTTAGTTCGCGGTACGCACAGTCAAACGTCGGAATGGTTCTATTCGCGCCCGGAGGACCAAATGTGGGCAGCCGCAAAACGCGCGTACATTCTGCGCTGCCTCGCTCTTTCCACAGTCCAGACGAATGCAATCATTCGTTGCAAAGGAGAGGCGTTAAGAAATAAAAGTACATTTCTGGTAAAAGTGGACTGTATTTGTCAGAAGTGCTACATTTTGAGGCAGATACACATGCGTCCGAACAGGTTGGCGGTCACCGACCGAGTCCCCCCGCCGGCCCAGTGCCGGCCGTTTCATTGTGCGAGGGCCGGGCAGGAGCAGGTAGCGGCCGCCCTTACCTGCAGACACAGCGTCCGGTCGCTGCTGCGCCCTTGTGGCGCCTCGCACCGGTACCGAACAGCTTCCTCAACTGCTGCAGGAAAAGTGTAGGCCTACCTTAGAGCGACAGAGAAAGAGGCGGAGCGAGTGTCCTGAATGCCACACCAGCTGTTATAAAGCAGCTTGCTGTTTCCTCTAGTGGCCATTGAAGTTATCGATCTCATAAGGACAGGACTTACGCAATTTCTCGCACACGTCCCGGTCGGAGCAGGCCGATACTTCGACATTTTCAACCATATTCTGTAGCCCCGAAAAGGTAGACAACCAACTCCAGATCATGAAATTTGTCATGGTTATTTTCAGTTCTCTACATTCCTTTATATTTTAATGTAATGTGATCATTTAACAAAAATAATTCCAAGTCCCTGGTGTCTATTATTTACTTGTAACTTTCCGGCAAAAACATTTTAAATTTGTTATTGAGCTCGAGAGAAATTTTATCCCCATAATGTAATACCACTCAGTTACCTAAAGCACACAATTACAAAATTACATTGAAGCTTGTTCTTCACTTTTGAAATTTCATTTCTCTATAACGAGAAAGTCAGAACCCAGGGAATACAGCTGAATCAAACTATCCTATTTACATAAAAAATATGGTACGATCAATAACCATAAGGCACTGTATCATAATTTTCTAGAACAACTCTTTTGTCATAATGAAACAAGAATTGTTTCGTAACCTGTTTGTTGACTAGATTTTTAGTATCAACATCTCTTGTTATCTCATTGTTTTTCCATCGATTTTCTTTTAATAATAACTTTTTGGGCCTGTCGAAGCCCAATCTGTAATCCAGTTCCTTCCTAATGTATTAGTCGTTCGCCTAACGTACAACCTGTTTTCACAGTATTTTTGCCATCTGCATTATATAAGAAAAATCAATATCAAAATATTCGACAGAGTCTCCTAGTTTATCTAACATATCATACAATCTAAGCCTCGCATTTGATGTGGCGAAAGCAGCTATGAAAATTTATGTAACTGTATCATTTTCCACGTAATAATCCTTGAAATTATATCTCATCTGAACCGTTAGATGAATAATGAAATTTATATCTAAGGTATCTAATCTGTCATCCAGTAGTATCGCATAAACGTGTTGTAAATTGGGTAGATATTCTGTTTGACTCATATATTTCCTTGCCCAAATTTCCCCCATAATGAATTGAGATATATTTTATGCAAAAACTCGTTTTCCTGGATTTTCCTTTATTCTGTTACGATCGAAGTCAATATCCATCTTGCCTTCAACTGTTTCGATATACTCAATATATTCCTCAACAGACTCGAAATTATGTGGACTATGTGAGTTTCATTTTGAGAAATTCTAATATATAATTTTTGAACAACTTGTTGCCTTTGTTTCTGAAATCTCATTCTGGATAGAATTCTAACAATTTATATCTTTAATCCACTGCGAACTTTACTTCACCTGTCACCCAAGTTTCAATAAAACGTTTTTCTTCATCTCTGTGATTGCATTTACCTATTTGTTGTTCTGAACACAGAGGAAATAACAGTTTTTCATTTTTATGCATACAGGTAAAACAGGGTGATATAATCCTCTAGGAGCCAGTACTTTACATTTTATCAAGCTATATGAATTTTTGGAATAAAATTTTGGTCTGTAATTATTTTGTTTCATGTCACTGGGGATAATATTGTACAGTTGTACAGTTATATTTTAATTAGTTTCTTTGTCAAATCCATCTACTTTTGCCCCTGCAATTCTTAACTCGCTTCCAATAAAAGCATGTGAAATATTATTGTTGTTTAAATTGTTCAACCAAGCTATCGATTGTTTACTGTAATTATCTTTATGTTCTTTATCCAACAAAGCGATTGTATTTTTCGGCAAATATTTGGATCTGTAAATGGCCTTGCATCATTGGTTAAATAACAGAATGGATGAAAGTTAACTTTACGACTTTTGCCAGCGCCACGTTAGCGAGGCATGGGTTGCTGAGGGCTCTCACGACGAGAGAGGGCACCCATGCGATAATAAAATAATTTAGCCATCTGGAGATGCCTATAGTGAAACATAAAATTTCACGCTGCTTCTGGGAACTGCAGCATACGTGAGTCTCAGGCCTGGGAAAGTTTTCGAGTGGAGGAGCTTAGTAGCACTAACTATAGCAAAATGATTTGATTGGCGAGACCATTAGGTCCTCTCTCGTACTGGTTTGATGTTACATGTGGGTGAAGGCTGGCAGCCAAAGAAAGTTTTTTTTCTTCAGGAGGGCATGGTGTGATGGAGAAAAAAGGAGAGAAGCGTGGATGACATGGGATGGTTCGGACCTCTTGGTAGCAGCAAGGAGTGGTGGGAAGGACTCCAAACTTTTTGGACCTTGCGAGTCAGTGGACTTAGAATTTTTGTGCCCATTGCACAGTGTTAGATGGTGTCTGTGTGATTGCTGTTCGCATTCACAGTTATACTGAGATACTTGTAAATATTCTGAAGTGGGTGTTGTTTTAGAACAATCTCACTTGTAATCAGGGTAATTTACTGTTTTTGAATAACAGCATGCACTACTGGGTTGGAAAACTTCTTTATTTTTTTGTAGCTCGCTGATCGTGTAGATAATTTCCCCATCCATGATCACATTCATCAGCCTGCTCTTCCATCAACATTGGTGACGCTGTTCAACTGAATATGGTAAAGTAGCGCCAATGCATAAATAGTGAAAACGATTATTGAATGGTGGTTGATAGGTGGGACGTGGGTGTGAGTTTTCGAGGTCGTCGTAGTCGATTTTTAATCGAGCATGTCTGTTTCTGTACTTAACCTTCTACTGACATTTTAAATAGATTTCTGATAAGATTAATACACCAAATTTATGACTATAGCCAGTCACACTTGTATCTTTTCTTTTGGTGTTAAGATTTTGTCCTTTATTCTGTAGAAAGTATTCCAATCATTAGATAATTTTGTTTGTGCTATTTCAAGTCATTATTTTTGTACGATTTTTTTAAAGGAATTGACACTTTTGTCACGCATGTTGTGTTTTTGATAAATTGGCACATAAAATTTTGATAAATACAATAACTATTTATGAATATCTTGTACCTGATTTCAACCACCTTTCACATATTCTGGAGGGGTTATCTCTTGTCTATGTTAGGTAGGTCAGGGGATTTGTGTGCTTCCAACAACAGTGTATGGAAACAACACTTTCACAAAATAAATAAATAAGTGAGATTAGACTACTGGTCGCCACTACTTTCAGTTAGGCACAGTAAATTCTGAGTTTCATATTTTAATAATTTTTTTTCCATTTTCTTTTAAAATAATAAAAAAGTAGTGGCGACTCTAGGATAACTTGATTGTTTTGTGATGATGGTTAATTTAAATACAATTTTTTATTCATTTGCATATTAATGAGCTATCTGCGGAGTTGCAGAAAAAGTAATAGAACTCAAATGATGGACAACATTCAATTGACATTCAAAATAATAAATTTTGAATAGAGCAACAACATTTCAATATTGTAGGACATGGGGAAAATATGGACATATATGAAAAAAGGAAACAAGCGGTGACTGAACTTTAACGCAGAAGTTGAACATGGAAGCGGTGCTGTGTTGAAATCAGGCATGTGAGTTAAAGTAGAGAGGGACAAGCACGTTTATGATTTCAGCAAATAAAGTGGAGTGGCTCAGCGAAGCTTCTGGTGACGCAAGTAGGTCGGCGAGGGCGCCGTACTGCGTAATAGCCTGACAGCTGTATTGCTTAAAGGTGTTTGTGACATATGTGACATATGTGATCGGAAATAGGAGACGGGTGACGTGTAGCAAAGATCAGCTATGCCACATTTGTGTAACACAGTCCGACAGGGTCAACCTCATCGAATAAATACAGGCGAAAAGACAGGTTCGTCAAACAGTCAGCCACGGCTGGGCAGTCACCTTGCGTCCGGACTGTGCTACTCGTCGACAACAATTGTTATTAAATTATCGCAAAACTGAGTCTGGCACTGGCTGGAAGCACTTCAACGCACCGCAGCAAGCAGCCGATCATCACGGCATCCCTGGCGGGAGATGCAGCCAGCGGAATAGCGGCGGCACAGCCTGCCGCAGCGGGCAGTGGGGCCCGGCCTCGACAGCAGCGCAACCGGGCTCAGAAGCAACGCATGGCGTGGTAAGACTGCAGCCAGTTACTCACCCAGGGGCGTGGTGTGGACAAAGGACGCGGCCACACCTGAAGCGCTCCTGTGACCATCTGGAGGGCAAAGCAGCAGCAGGAGGATGGGGCAGAGCGTGGACGACACCTCGCCTTACGCAACACAGAGGCGTAGCGGCCGGCAGGCGGCACGTGCCGTCAGCTGGACGCCACCTTAGCTCGGCACAATGTGCACGCACACTCTACTGGCCTACAGCTGTTTGTAAGCTCTAATGTCAATAAAATGTTTCGTTATACTGGACCACTGTTTCATTGCCACCCAATCTCCCGAGTTGAGTACTGAGCTAACAGCCTACATGGAACCTGTTGTGCCCGTGTCGTCTGCCGAAGTGGCAAACATGACACCACGAGTTAAGAAATAGACTTATCTTTCATTATACAGCGAAATGGTTACAACAATCAGAATATTTTAGACATCACTAGGTATGGACTACACTCTTCCTGCTCTTCTTCTGACGCCGCCCGTAGACGCTACATGTCCAGAGGGCGCGTTCGCCGTGCGTCAGAATGCGGGGACCCGAGGCGCCGTAGCCATCGGTTCCTCGGTTCCGCGGCGTCGAAGCTACAGTAGTACACGCCGGCGCAGTACGGCCCGCTCTTAGCGCCACAAAAGGATGAGCCAGGCGCGTAAGTGCGCCTCTTGCAGGGGTCCTTCGGCGACGATACAACAGAACCGACTAGTGTAGCTTAAAAGTCGAGTACGTAACAAGAACCTTGATTTATCACAAAAATTAGTAAATGCGGTCCTTGTGAACTACTGGTTACTCCCTGTTATAAAGCCTTGTTCCCTAGGCCAAACTGACAACTGACACGTTTCAAATTACTTCCAACGACAGTCAAGTGCCAGCTGCTGCCAGTGTCGCATCGTAAACAGCGCTAAGTGTCTTAATTTGTGTCAAATTTAATTTGCCTTTAGTTCTTCATTTTAGTTAGTACTTCTGTTTTAGAGATTTAATACCGCGTATTCGGCAGATTTCATTTGTACTACTGTTTTAATAATTTATTCTATCATATTTGATAAATACCGTTGTGTATAGTTTTCGTCTGTGACTGGTGTATTTCAAAATAAGTCACTAATTTCTTCCAGGAGTGCTAGTCTTGCAAGTTTCGCAGGAGAACTTCTGTGAAGTTTGGAAAGTAGGAGGCGAGGTACTGGCGGAAGTAAAGTTGTGAGGCGGCATCGTGAGTCGTGTCGGGGTAGCTCAGTGGTAGAGCGCTTGCCCGCGAAAGGCAAAGGTCCCAGGTTCGAGTCCCGGTTCCGACACACAATTTTAATCTGCCAGGAAGTTTCATATCAGCGCACACTCCGCTGCAGAGTGAAAGTTTCATTCTGGAAACATCCCCTAGGCTGTGGCTAAGCCATGTCTCCACCATATCCTTTCTTCCAGGAGTGCTAGTCTTGCAAGTTTCGCAGGAGAACTTCTGTGAAGTTTGGAAAGTAGGAGGCGAGGTACTGGCGGAAGTAAAGTTGTGAGGCGGCATCGTGAGTCGTGTCGGGGTAGCTCAGTGGTAGAGCGCTTGCCCGCGAAACGCAAAGGTCCCAGGTTCGAGTCCCGGTTCCGGCACACAATTTTAATCTGCCAGGAAGTTTCATATCAGCGCACACTCCGCTGCAGAGTGAAAGTTTCATTCTGGAAACATCCCCTAGGCTGTGGCTAAGCCATGTCTCCACCATATCCTTTCTTCCAGGAGTGCTAGTCTTGCAAGTTTCGCAGGAGAACTTCTGTGAAGTTTGGAAAGTAGGAGGCGAGGTACTGGCGGAAGTAAAGTTGTGAGGCGGCATCGTGAGTCGTGTCGGGGTAGCTCAGTGGTAGAGCGCTTGCCCGCGAAAGGCAAAGGTCCCAGGTTCGAGTCCCGGTTCCGGCACACAATTTTAATCTGCCAGGAAGTTTCATATCAGCGCACACTCCGCTGCAGAGTGAAAGTTTCATTCTGGAAACATCACCTAGGCTGTGGCTAAGCCATGTCTCCACCATATCCTTTCTTCCAGGAGTGCTAGTCTTGCAAGTTTCGCAGGAGAACTTCTGTGAAGTTTGGAAAGTAGGAGGCGAGGTACTGGCGGAAGTAAAGTTGTGAGGCGGCATCGTGAGTCGTGTCGGGGTAGCTCAGTGGTAGAGCGCTTGCCCGCGAAAGGCAAAGGTCCCAGGTTCGAGTCCCGGTTCCGGCACACAATTTTAATCTGCCAGGAAGTTTCATATCAGCGCACACTCCGCTGCAGAGTGAAAGTTTCATTCTGGAAACATCCCCTAGGCTGTGGCTAAGCCATGTCTCCACCATATCCTTTCTTTCAGGAGTGCTAGTCTTGCAAGTTTCGCAGGAGAACTTCTGTGAAGTTTGGAAAGTAGGAGGCGAGGTACTGGCGGAAGTAAAGTTGTGAGGCGGCATCGTGAGTCGTGTCGGGGTAGCTCAGTGGTAGAGCGCTTGCCCGCGAAAGGCAAAGGTCCCAGGTTCGAGTCCCGGTTCCGGCACACAATTTTAATCTGCCAGGAAGTTTCATATCAGCGCACACTCCGCTGCAGAGTGAAAGTTTCATTCTGGAAACATCCCCTAGGCTGTGGCTAAGCCATGTCTCCACCATATCCTTTCTTTCAGGAGTGCTAGTCTTGCAAGTTTCGCAGGAGAACTTCTGTGAAGTTTGGAAAGTAGGAGGCGAGGTACTGGCGGAAGTAAAGTTGTGAGGCGGCATCGTGAGTCGTGTCGGGGTAGCTCAGTGGTAGAGCGCTTGCCCGCGAAAGGCAATGGTCTCAAGTTCGAGTCCCGGTTCCGGCACACAATTTTAATCTGCCAGGAAGTCTCATATCAGCGCACACTCCGCTGCAGAGTGAAAGTTTCATTCTGGAAACATCCCCTAGGCTGTGGCTAAGCCATGTCTCCACCATATCCTTTCTTCCAGGAGTGCTAGTCTTGCAAGTTTCGCAGGAGAACTTCTGTGAAGTTTGGAAAGTAGGAGGCGAGGTACTGGCGGAAGTAAAGTTGTGAGGCGGCATCGTGAGTCGTGTCGGGGTAGCTCAGTGGTAGAGCGCTTGCCCGCGAAAGGCAAAGGTCCCAGGTTCGAGTCCCGGTTCCGGCACACAATTTTAATCTGCCAGGAAGTTTCATATCAGCGCACACTCCGCTGCAGAGTGAAAGTTTCATTCTGGAAACACCCCTAGGCTGTGGCTAAGCCATGTCTCCACCATATCCTTTCTTTCAGGAGTGCTAGTCTTGCAAGTTTCGCAGGAGAACTTCTGTGAAGTTTGGAAAGTAGGAGGCGAGGTACTGGCGGAAGTAAAATTGTGAGGCGGCATCGTGAGTCGTGTCGGGGTAGCTCAGTGGTAGAGCGCTTGCCCGCGAAAGGCAAAGGTCCCAGGTTCGAGTCTCGGTTCCGGCACACAATTTTAATCTGCCAGGAAGTTTCATGTCAGCGCACACTCCGCTGCAGAGTGAAAGTTTCATTCTGGAAACATCCCCTAGGCTGTGGCTAAGCCATGTCTCCACAATATCCTTTCTTCCAGGAGTGCTAGTCTTGCAAGTTTCGCAGGAGAACTTCTGTGAAGTTTGGAAAGTAGGAGGCGAGGTACTGGCGGAAGTAAAGTTGTGAGGCGGCATCGTGAGTCGTGTCGGGGTAGCTCAGTGGTAGAGCGCTTGCCCGCGAAAGGCAAAGGTCTCAAGTTCGAGTCCCGGTTCCGGCACACAATTTTAATCTGCCAGGAAGTCTCATATCAGCGCACACTCCGCTGCAGAATGAAAGTTTCATTCTGGAAACACCCCTAGGCTGTGGCTAAGCCATGTCTCCACAATATCCTTTCTTCCAGGAGTGCTAGTCTTGCAAGTTTCGCAGGAGAACTTCTGTGAAGTTTGGAAAGTAGGAGGCGAGGTACTGGCGGAAGTAAAGTTGTGAGGCGGCATCGTGAGTCGTGTCGGGGTAGCTCAGTGGTAGAGCGCTTGCCCGCGAAAGGCAAAGGTCTCAAGTTCGAGTCCCGGTTCCGGCACACAATTTTAATCTGCCAGGAAGTCTCATATCAGCGCACACTCCGCTGCAGAGTGAAAGTTTCATTCTGGAAACACCCCTAGGCTGTGGCTAAGCCATGTCTCCACCATATCCTTTCTTCCAGGAGTGCTAGTCTTGCAAGTTTCGCAGGAGAACTTCTGTGAAGTTTGGAAAGTAGGAGGCGAGGTACTGGCGGAAGTAAAGTTGTGAGGCGGCATCGTGAGTCGTGTCGGGGTAGCTCAGTGGTAGAGCGCTTGCCCGCGAAAGGCAAAGGTCCCAGGTTCGAGTCCCGGTTCCGGCACACAATTTTAATCTGCCAGGAAGTTTCATATCAGCGCACACTCCGCTGCAGAGTGAAAGTTTCATTCTGGAAACATCCCCTAGGCTGTGGCTAAGCCATGTCTCCACCATATCCTTTCTTCCAGGAGTGCTAGTCTTGCAAGTTTTGCAGGAGAACTTCTGTGAAGTTTGGAAAGTAGGAGGCGAGGTACTGGCAGAAGTAAAGTTGTGAGGCGGCATCGTGAGTCGTGTCGGGGTAGCTCAGTGGTAGAGCGCTTGCCCGCGAAACGCAAAGGTCCCAGGTTCGAGTCCCGGTTCCGGCACACAATTTTAATCTGCCAGGAAGTTTCATATCAGCGCACACTCCGCTGCAGAGTGAAAGTTTCATTCTGGATACATCCCCTAGGCTGTGGCTAAGCCATGTCTCCACCATATCCTTTCTTCCAGGAGTGCTAGTCTTGCAAGTTTCGCAGGAGAACTTCTGTGAAGTTTGGAAAGTAGGAGGCGAGGTACTGGCGGAAGTAAAGTTGTGAGGCGGCATCGTGAGTCGTGTCGGGGTAGCTCAGTGGTAGAGCGCTTGCCCGCGAAAGGCAAAGGTCCCAGGTTCGAGTCCCGGTTCCGGCACACAATTTTAATCTGCCAGGAAGTTTCATTCTTGTTTATTTTGAAAGCTGCCGGACTCAGTTTCGTTGATTTGACAGTGTACGTACCACTGTCCACAGTTCAGTCAGCTGCCAGCCGCCTTTATTAAAGTACTAGGGTTCTTAAAAGTTGATTATTTAGTTTTCTACTTTCTACAGTTAATAGTTTCGATAGGATGGGCAGGATGTGTGCCTGCTGTTTGCGGACGCAGGAGGAGTTGGCCGCAGTTCGCGAACAGCTGAGCGTGCTGTTGGCTACGGTCAACCTTCTTCAGGCTGCTGTCTCGGGGTGCAGCGATGGTGGGGAGTCTGGTGCATCGAGTGGGACACATCAGGTTTCTCCTGCTTCGCTCTCTATCCCTGCTACCGAGGCACCTTCAGGTGTACCGGACGTAGTCGCGCCGCCCTCTCCCCAAGGGAGTGGCGGGTTGTACGGCGTTCGCGTCGCTTGAGGCGGAAGGCCAATGTGGAGGCTGGACGTCCGTCCACGCCCGTTCGTATTGGAGTGTACGTGTGGCCACTCCTTCAGCAGGGTCCGACCAGGTGCACGGGGGTACGGGATTATTAGTTATTGGGAGCTCCAATGTTAGGCGCATGATTGAGCCCCTTAGGAAGATAGCATCGAGATCCGGAAAGAATTCCAACGTGCACTCGGTGTGTCTGCCAGGGGGCCTCATCCTAGATGTGGAGGCGGCCTTGTTGGCGGCTATCGACGGTGCGGGGTGCGGTCGACTGCAAGTCGTGGTTCACGTCGGCACCAATAACGCTTGTCGCTTGGGTTCTGAGGACATCCTCAGGTCCTATGGACGGCTGGCGGAAGTGGTGAAGGCTGCTGCCTTCGCAAGCGGGGTGCAAGCAGAGCTGTTGATTTGTAGCATTGTTACCAGGGTTGATTGGGGTCCTTTGGTTTGGAGCCGAGTGGAGGGTCAGAACCAGAGGCTTCGTCGACTCTGTGACAGTCATGGCTGCAGGTTTCTGGATCTGTGTTATGGGGTGGGTAAATGTAGGATGCTCCTAGATAGTTCAGGAGTGCACTACACTAAGGAAGCGGCTACTCGGGTAGCAGAATACGTGTGGAGTGCACATGGTTGTTTTTAGGCTAGGCGCTAACTCTGATGAGTTAACATTCAAACAGCGAATTCAGGCCACGTTCGGCTGAAAAATTCGAATATCAAAATATTAGCCACGAACTTACAAAGTATTAGAAACAAAGTTCTCGATTTTGCCGCACTGTATGGAAATTATTGTGCTAAGATAGTTTTAGGCACCGAAAACTGGCTAAATCATGAAGTGGCATGTTCAGAAATATTTAGCGAGGCGTGGAATGTTTATCGGAAAGATAGATCGGATACAACTGGAGGACGAGTGTACATCGCTGTGGACAAAGATATTGTTCGTACTGAGATCGAGGTTGAAAGTAACTGTGAAGTTATCTGGGCACGTATAACAGGTCTAAAAGAAGTAAAGTTAATAGTTGGGTGATTTTACCGGCCCTCCCAGTGCTGCTGTAGCAGTTTTAGAGTCATTCAAAGAAAGTCTACACCAGGTAGTGCGTAGGTATCCGGGCCATGTAATATTAGTCGGAGGAGACTTCAATCTTAAGAGTATAGATTGGGACCTCTAGTTACATTTCAGGCGGTACAGACAAGCAGTCTTGCGAGCTACTTTTGGAACATTCTCCGAAAACTGTCTTTGAGTAGTTAAACCGGCAACCCACGCGCAATGGAAATATTCTAGACTTTATAGCCACAAACAGGCCTGACCTTATTAACGATGTCTGTTTAGAGACAGGAATTAGTGATCATGATATGGTCATAGCGTCGATGGTGACCAAAGTTGATAAACCAGTCAAGAAGGCTAGGACCGTGTTTTTGTTGGGAAGAGCCGACAAGCAAATGTTACGATCGCACTTAGAAAATAAATGGGCATCGTTTAATTTCGGGACTATGGATGTAGAGGAATTGTGGACTAAATTTAAGTGCATTGTAAATAAAGGGTTAGAAAATATGTGTCAGTAAAGACGATTAAGGATGGAAAAGATCCACCCGTGGTAGTATAATAATGTTAGAAAGCTGTTGAATGTTGCAGAAGGTTTCATTCTCGATTCAAAAAAGAACACGCAAATGATGACAGGCAAAAGTTAGTAGACATTCGTGCGTCTATAAAAAGATCGATGCGCGAAGCATACAATAATTACCACAGCCATACCTTAGCAACTGATCATTCCGAGAACCCGAAAAAATTCTGGTTCTATGCAAAATCGATAAGCGGGTCAAAGCCCACTGTCCAGTCACTCGTTGATCATTCCGGGGCAGTAATAGAAGAAAACAAACGGAAAACTGAAGTTCTAAATTTAACCTTGAAGAAATCTTTCACGCAGGAGGACCGCACAAATGTACCGTAATTTGATCAACGTACTAATTCCGAAATGGAGGACATAGTAATAGGTTTTTTCTGGTGTAGAGAAGCAGCTGAGAGAGCTAAATTCGAAAAAGTCTGCTGCTCGAGATGAAATACCAGTTCGGTTTTACAAAGTGTATTCTGCGGCATTGGCTGTGGTGTATGGGAGGGTATAGCCTTTAACTGACTGTTATAGCATACAAGATGACTTAGAAAAAACTTCTAGTTGGTGCGAAGAATGGCAGCTAGCTCTCAATGTAGAAAAATGTAAGGCAATGCGCATGATTAGGAAGAACAATCCCATAATGTCCGAATACTGCATTAGTAGTGAGCTTCTTAAAGTTGTAGCGTGGTTCACATATCTAGGCGTAACAATGCAGAGTGATATGAAATGGAACGAACATGTAAGGACAGTTGTGAGTAATGCGGAAAGCCGACTTAAGTTTATTGGGAGAATTTTGGGAACATGTACTTCATCTGTAAAGGAGACCGCGTATAAAACGCTTGTATGACCACGTCTTGAGTATTGCTCAAGTGTTTGGGACCCGCAGCAGATCTGTTTAAAGGAATACATAGAAGCAGTTCACAGGGGAGCAGCTAGGTTTGTTACCGGTAGGTTCGACCAATGCGCTAGTGTTGCGGAAATGCTACGGCAACTCAATTGGGGACCGTTGGAGGAAAGACGACGTTCTTTTCGTGAAATTCTGTTGAGCAAATTTAGAGGGCCGGAATCTGAAGGTGAGTGTAGAACGATCTTGCTGCCACCTACTTACATTTCACGTAGAGATCACAAAGATAAGATAAGAGAAATTAGGCCTCGTACGGAGGCATATAGGCATTCTTCTTCTCGTTCTATTTGGGAGTGGAACAGGAAAGGAAATGCCTAGTACTGGTACAGTGTACCCTCCGCCACGCACCTTACTGTGGATTGCGGAGTATGTATGTAGATGTATATGAATAACAGGAAGTTAATACTACAGTGGTCAATAACCATAGCACCTCACACGTTATTACACACAGAGATTAATAAACAAGCCACCACAATTAAAGTTACCTTATAAAGGTGGCTAATAAAAAATTATTGGCGCAACGGAATTTAGACATAAAAATTGCATCTGAGCTAGTTCTCAGCACTTGTGAAGAACAATATTAAATAATAGCGGGAAGGTGCTCTAAAACTACAATTCATAGGCAACTTACGGATTATCCTGAAGGTAAATTTGTTTATTCACATAGACAACAAGAAAAATGGGTCCGGCCGCGGTGGCCGAGGAGACTGAGGTGCCTCAGTAACGGCCGGGGGTTCGAATCCCCCCTCGGACATGGATATCTGTGCCGTCCTTAGTCTTAGGTAGTTCATAAGTAGTTTGTAAGCTTAGAGACTGATGACCCCGTAGTTAAGTCCGATAAGTTCTACAAACATTTGAAAAATGGGGAACCAATTCTGTTAATACAATAAAAATGCATATCTTGCATGGATTGATGCGGACGGTTCCCAGCCTAAATTATACACGATTTAACGCTACTAGGGTGAAGGACTCAAAGAACTCTTATTCTCTCACACATGCAATGCCACAGCAAAACTCACTAAAAACAGCGTGCTGACGTGAGGCGGAAGCTGGCGCCGGTATCGTAGGCTAAATTCAGCAAGTCAGATATATCACGAAACACAATATACACAACAGTTTGAAGCTGGTCTGTCGTGCCGGTTTTGAGATGGTGCGTCCGTATAGCCAAGTTAAATTACAAGGCTCAGAGAGAATCACTGACAAAGACAGGGTGCATACTTCCAGTTGGAGAAGAAACAGCAAGATTAAATTAGGCGGGGAGAGAATATCGTGAAATATTAGTGGAAATCAGAAGGATACGCGCATAGTTACTCGCCTGATGAGCATGGAACAAACAAGAGTGGAAGCTGAAGGCTTTGTTCTATGAACCAACCACGTGGAACACATATCACTCACGGACGGAAAGGATGAGAGGATTTTTTTTTTACATGCACTGTACAAAAATGAACATATCGCTTATTAGAAATCGGGCCCCACGAAGCTAGAAAGTATTTACACAGAGTTCATAAAACGCCACATGTTCACAAAAGGTTTTAACGCTCCAGGTCGTTATCAAACTGCAACTAGAATCGCACACACCACGTTGGTCTATTGGAAATCACTGAATTGAAAAACGACAACACATTTGTGCACACGATCAGAGAAAATATTTTAGAAAAAATGATTCTAAGTTCACGAACCTAAGTTAAAGATGCTAATCAATGAAACGCTACCATCTCCAGAAACAGAAGGAGAACCAACCTTACCTCACCAGACGACCAGCACAGAAATCACCAAATCCAGTGGCCACGAGACGCGGGAAGCCAACGGAAGCCGGAAATTCCAACGAACAGCGGTGGTGGGGATGGACAGTGAGACTCGCACTGGAGGTAAGGCTCACAAATTAGCGAGCAACTAGAGGGTGTGGAAACCTCTTTGGTAGTATTTGCAGCTATCGACTCTGAGCCAGAGAGAACGATGCAAAGCGAGCTGTCACTCCCCACATTCAGACAGCCATAGATTCTCGCACCCACTTAAATGTTAAACAGGGACAGTGGCGTAGTGGAGAAACCGTACTTCTGCCACATTAATTAATATAATAATAAATTATTAACATAACTAAATACGAAAAACCTAGCAATATTAACTAATATTTTAACACATGAAATAGAAATTCTATTCCTCAAGCCTTGAAAAATGTGGGGTTCAAGTTTTAACAAAATGATAACCTAGCGACATTATATATATAATAACTTTCCAGAAATATACAAAAAATATATGGAAGACGACTGACGGTCGTCTTTCAAAGTGCTTTTTATGAGGTGCGAGTTGTGGTTCATGCGTAGACGTTGGTAACGGCGCAATGAGTGACACAGGTGAAGGCGTCCAATTAGATACTTAACCATCTGAAGGCTACGATACAGATCACTTTTTTTAAATGAAAGGATGTTTCCAACACTCTTTCAGACTACTCTTTAACACACTATTGATAACTTCAAGAAGAACATGCCAGCGCAGTCTTAAGGTTAGGTACATAGGTTACACAAGAAGTTTTGTCTCATAGTAGCGCCTGAATATCCGGTTCTGAACAGCTCAGTATAAATAACGGCGCAGCCTAAGGCTGCGAAAGTCATGCAATCACCACAACTAAAATCACAGGTGAAACTAATTTTGACTACATTGTACAGCCAGTGCGCTCAATCTTCACATTTAATGCAATGCAATATGTCGATCCAAAGATCTTTACATTCACTACGCCAATTTGTTTACAAACTGTTATGTATACAAGGTGGACGGTGGTCGGCCAGGTCAACTCAAGGTCACGATTCATGTAACGAAATTAGTAGCACCACTCTTAAACACATTTATTATGTATGAACATGGCAATATAAAAGATAAATACAACTTAACTTTCTTTGCTCGTAGTTTCTAAGTAAGCAATGTCAAATGCCTCGAAACAGTCTTCTGTAAATACAATACTGTCACCATTCCATAGTCCACAAACCTACGCCTATATATCTCTAGATTGTCTGCAGGTTACTGTGACATGCGTAAAGATATCTCGACAGGGATACTGTTTCTGACAGACTTTTACTTTTTAATACTATCCCATAAAGACGTGGGTAACGGACACGGACTTACTATCGAGGACGTGAGAAGACTGTCTGGTTTACGGGCACGCTGAGACTCCGCTGTAGACTCCGTAGACTCCTGGCGTCGGATTGGGGTCCGCCTATATTGCGGGCGGCGCAGGGATCTCACATCGATCGTTGGACGCGCGGCATCCGATTGTCCTCGTCTCGATTGGCTGCCTCGCGCGGAAGCACAAAGTGGTGCGGCGGCAGTGGCAGTGGCGCCCTCTGTTGGTGGCCTCTGCACCTGCGTCGCTGCACTGCCCCGCGAGCGCTCTCTAGCGAGAACGAGCACTCTTCGAGGGCAGACACAACATCCCTCCCCCCACGGGGAGAGAGCTCATGACACGGCCGGTGTTTCAAATGTTCCAATGTTTGTGGAGTTTACGGGACTTAACTACGGGGTCATCAGTCCCTAAACTTACAAACTACTTATGAAATAGCTAATACTAAGGACGGCACAATATCCATGCCCGAGGGGGCATTCGAACCTCCGACCGTGCGGCCGGTGTCACCGGCTGTCAGCATCCATCATGTCCACATCTGCTCCTGAAAAACGAAAGAGTACGAGTTCTGTCTACATGGCGTTGTCGCCGGAGCTGGTTGGCATGTCGTGTCAGAATGCCGTACTCCGTTTGTACTTTATACGCGACACGACCTAGTTTCCCGACGGCAGTGCCCGGGATCCGATACCTCTTGCCATTTCGGTAGTCTGACGACAACTCGTTCGTGCCGACGACTGACGCCACTCCGCCGGAGAGTGTGTAGGGGGTTGCAGAATAGATGACAACGTGCCATGTCTTCTTCCGTGTAGCTTCTCTGCCGGCGATTTCACATCGTGGAGAGTTGCCCATTATTGCGACAGAAATACGAGCAACGCGTCGTCCTTTGTATACTGTTGTACCAACTTTAACATATGCGTCTTAAAAAATCGCACAAATCTTTCGGCCATCCCATTTGCTTCAGGATGAAACGGTGCCATTGGAAAATGTGAAATCCCATTCGCGTCACAAAACAAGTTGAAATCTTGGGAGATAAATTGCGTGCCGTTGTCAGTCACCTATGGCTATGGTAATCCTTCAATGGTGAACACTTTCGCCGCGGTGGAGTAGCCGAGCGGTCTAAAGCGTCTCGCTGCGGAGCGCGCGGTTGCTCACCGTGGAGGTTCGAGTCCTCCCTGGGGCATGGGTGTGTGTGTTTGTCCTTAGTTTAGTTTACCTATGTTTAAGTAGTTTGTAAGGTACGGACTGATGACCACGCAGTTTGGTCCGATAGATTTACAAACATTTGAACATTTGTGAACACTTTCAGCAAAGCCTGAAACGTTTTTATAGATGAGATTGAACGCATTTCTAACACATAAAGAAATTTTGCGAATGTGTGTATAAGCACGAGCCAATATTTGTTGAGAAACGGTCCCGCGTAGTCAACATGTATGCGGACCACTGTTCTGAAGCCGGCGGCCAGGGAAAGTACTGCTTTGGCGGAGCCGCCTGATGACTCTGACACAAGTGACACTTTGCTAACACAGATTCAATATCCTTATCAATGCTTTTCCAGTAACAATGTTCCCTAGCCATGCGATAGGAGCATACAATTTCCCAATGACACTGATGTAACATCTGTAACACTTTTGCGCGAAGCTCTGCCGGGATGACCTCTCTCGTTTTTCCGGCGTCAATGTGAACCAACAGAACCCCTTTGTAAACCGTGAGAGCGTGACGCATGTTCCAATATGATTTGAATTCAGGCTGAATCAATACCTTTTGGCGTGCGGCCACTGATGTAAGACATATTGCTTTACCTTAGATAGTACTGCATCACCTGGAATTAGTTTAACAATTTAATTTGCATTGAACGGAACGTTGTCCACAAACTCTTCCATAATGACATCTATGGCAGTACATACGTCTGGAGAAGCATCAAAATTCTTGTCGTGGCCTGCCCGTAAACGTGAAAGCACATCCGCATTCGCGTCTTGAGCCGTGGATCGATGTATTATTTCATAATCGTAATTTGAGAGCAGAAGCGCCCATCGTAGCAATCGTTGAGCAGTTCTGATGGGAACACTATTATGAGGGCCAAATAATGCGTCCGTGAGGAGAACAAATTTGCGGCCATAAATGGGCAGCAGCCTTTTCAGTAGTTACAGGGGCAACAGTCTGGATGATTGACTGAGCTGGCCTTGTAACATCAGCTAATGTGGCTTTGCCACACAGTTACTGCGAAGGACTGAAAGCAAGGGGATACTACAGCCGTTACTTTTCCTGAGAACATGCAATTCTACTGTATGCACATATGATGATGGCATCCTCTCGGGTAAAATATTCCGGAGGTAAAATAGTCCCCCATTCGGATCTCCGGGAGGGGACTAGTCAGGAGGAAAGACAACACTGGCAGTCTCCGGATCGGAGCGTGGAACGTTAGATCCCTTAATCGGGTAGGGAAGCTAGAAAATTAAAAAAATATAAATGAATAGGTTGAAGTTAGATATAGTAGGGATTAGTGAAGTTCGGTGGAAAGAGGAACAGGATATCTGGTCAGGCGAGTACAGGATTATAAATACAGAATCAGTTGGGGGTATTACAGGAATAGGTCTGATAATGACTAAGAAAATAGGAATGCGGGTAAACTACTATGAGCAACACAGTGATCGTATTGTCGTAGTCAAGATAGATACGAAGCCAACACCGACCACAGTAGTTCAGGTTTATTTGCCAACTAGCTCTGCAGATTATGAGGAGATCGAAGAAATATATGAGTAGCTAAAGGAAATTATTCAGACAATTAAGGGAGAGGAAAACTTAATTGTTATGGGAGACTGGAATTCAGTAGTAGGACAAGGAAGGGAAGGGAAATAGTAGGTGAATATGGTCCGGGCAAAATGAATGAAAGAGGAAGCCGCCTGGTAGAATTTTGCACGGAACATAATTTAGTTATAACAAACACCTGGTTTAAGAATCACAAAAGAAGGTTATATACGTGAAAGAGACCAGGAGAATCCGAGAGATACCAGATAGATTTTATAATGGTAAGAAATAGATTTCGGAACCAGGTTTTAAACTGTAAAACATACTCAGGGGCAGATACAGACTCTGACCATAACTTGTTGGTTGTAAACTGTAGGCTGAAACTGAAGAAACTACAAAAAGGGTAGGAAAATAAGGAGACGGAACCCGAATAAAATGAAGGAACCTGAAGTTCTTAAGAATTTCAGAGGGAGCTTTAGGCAACAATTGACAGAAACGGGGGAATATAAAACAGTAGAGGAGGAATGGGTAGCATTGAGAGATGAAATAGTAAAGGCAGCAGAGGACAAAATAGATAGGAAGGCAAGACCTACAAAAAATCCTTGTATATCACAGGAGATACTAAATTTAATCGATGAAAGGAGAAAATATGAAAATGCAGTAAATGAAACAGGCGAAATTGACTACAGACCACTGAGATATGAGATTGACATGAAGTGCAAAATGGCTAAGCAGGAGTGGCTAGAAGGCAAATGCAAAAATGTAGAAGAATGTATAAATAGGGGAAAAATAGATACAGCCTACAGGAAAATAAAAGAAACATTTTTAGATAAGAAAAACAGCTCTATGAATATCAAGGACTCTGATGGAAAACCAGTTCTCAGCAAAGAAGGGAAAGCTGAAAGGTGGAAAGAGTATATAGAGAGGCTCTATGAAGGAAATGAACTGAGCGGCAATATTGTAGAAAGAGGAGAAGAAGTAGATGAGGATGATAGGAGATAATATACTAAGAGATGAATGTGACAGAGCACTGAAAGACCTAAGTCGAAACGAGGCCCCTGGAGTAGATGATATTCCCTCAGAGCTGCTGAAGTCTCTGGGAGAACCAGCAATGACAAAATTATTTCACCTGGTGTGTAAGATGTACAAGATAGGTGAAGTACCCTCAGACTTTAAGAAAAATGATATAATCCCCATTCCAAAGAAAGCAGGTGCAGTCATGTGTGAAAACTACAGAACCCTCAGTTTAATAAGTCATTGTTGCAAAATATTAACGCGAATTATTTACACAAGGATGGGAAAGCTGTTAGAAGCCGACCTCGGGGAAGATCAGTTTGTGTTCAGGAGAAATGTAGGAGCAGGGGAGGGAATACTCACTTTACGGCTTATCCTAGAAGATAGATTAAGAAAAGCCAAACCTACATTTCTAGCTTTTGTATATTTGGAGAAGGCTTTTGAAAATGTTGATTGGAATAAACTCTTTCAAGTTCTGAAGCAAGCAGGAAGAAAATATAGGGAGCGTAAGGCTATTTACAACTTGTACAAAATCCAGACAGCGGTTGTCTGAGTTGAAGGGTATGAAAGGGATGCAGTGGTTGGAAAGGGAGTAAGACAGGGTTGTAGCCTTTCTCCAATGTTATACAATTTGTACATTGAGCAAGCTATAAAGGAAAACAAGGAAAAATTTGGTGAAGGGGAAGAATTAAAAGCATTGCGTTTTGCCGACGACATAGTAATTCTGTTAGATACAGCAAAGGACCTGGAGGAGCAATTGAACGGAATGGACAGTGTGCTGAAAGGTGCATATAAGATGAACATTAACAAGAGCAAAACTAGGGTAATGGAGTGCAGTCTAAGAAAATCAGGTGATGCTGAAGGAATTAGAGTAGGTAACGAAGCAATAAAGGAGGTAGATGAGTTTTGTTACTTGGGCAGTAGAATTACAAATGATGGACACAGTACAGAGGATATAAAATGCAGAATGGCAATGGTTAGAAAAGCGTTCTTTAAAAAGAGAAATTTGTTAACATCGAATATTGATTTAAGCCTAAGGAAGTCCTTTCTGAAGGCATTTGTGTGGAGTGCTGCCTTGTACGGGATTGAAACATGGACGATGAGCAGTGCGGACAGGAAGAGAATAGAGGCTTTTGAAATGTGGTGCTAAAGAAGAATGCTAAAGATTAGGTGGGTGGATCGCGTGACTAATGAGGAGGTACTGAGTAGAATTGAGGAGAAAAGAAATTTCTGGTATACCTTGACTAAAAGAAGGGATAGATTGGTAGGACACATTCATAGACATCAAGGAATTGTGAATTTACGGTTGGAGGGAAGTGTGTGGGGTGAAAACCGCCGAGGAAGACTAAGAGATGGATACAGTAAGCAGATTCAGACACATGTAGGTTGCTGTTCTTATGTGGAGATGAAGAGGCTTGCTCAGGATAGCGTATTGTGGAGAGCTGCATCAAACCAGTCTCCGGACTGAAGACCACACAACAACAAATGTAATCGTGAAATTTCTTCACAGTGGAAACGATGGCCAAAGCCTCTATCTCTATTTGACTATAATTGCGCTGGGCTACTGTCAAATTCTTTGAAACGAATGCGATTGGTCTTTCCACACCCGATTGTTTGTGAGACATTACCGCACCTATGACGTAATCCGACGCATCCGCATACGTTCATACGTCGTTAGACATTGCGCATTCAATAAATAATGTTTTAACCTATCGAAAGCATTCTGGCATTCAGTTGACCAGTGCCACCTGACCTTCTTGCTCGGCAATTTATGAAAAGGTTCACAAATAGCAGCTGCATTTGGAACAAATTTCCTGTAATAATTTATTTGGCGAAGCACCGCTCGCAATTGTTTTACGTCCTGTAAAGTTGTTTAATAGGTTCTAAGTGATGTGGTGTTGGTTTGATGCCGTCAGCAGATAACTGATGACCAAGATATTGCACTTCTGTCTGAAAGAAGATGCACTTGTCCCTGTTACAACGTAATTTCGCCGCTTGAAGTACTTTAAAGACTGAGTCCAAATTTTCTAACAGATTCTGCGGGGATGTTCCCGAGACGATATTGTCATCCAAGTAGTTAACAGCGTCCTTACACGGCCGAAGCAATTGTTCCAAATACCGTTGAAATATAGTAGGGGCACTGGCAATTCCGAACGCCAATCGCTTGTATCTATATAGACCAAAAGGCGTGTTTATCATCGTAAACTTTTGTGTGTAGTCATCCAGGGGAATTTGCAAGTAAGCGTCTCTTAAGTCGAGCTTGGCAAAATGGGCACCTCTTCCTATTTTTAGACAATAAATCTTCCGGCTTCGGAATTGGGTAAGAGTCTATAACGGAATTGTATTTTTGAAGTTTCGACTTATACGTAATGAACCATTGGGCTTTAATAAGACTGCTATAGGCGTCGCACATACACTACATATAATTGCTTCAATGACTTTATCTCTTTCCAATCGATCAAGTTCCTGTTTAACCTTAATTTTAAATGCAAAGCGAATATTGCGAGCCAGGCAAAGTTTTGGGACTGCCGTGGCCTGGAGCGTAATCTGCGCCTGATAAATTATTCACACGGGCCGTGGCTGAGGAAATGTCCTCATACTTTTGCAACAGCCGCCGTAACTAGCCTTGGAGAAAGTCACTTTTCACTTGATGTGTTGCCTCGTGAACGGTTAAACCTAAGGCGTGAAACAAATCAAGACCGAATAAGTTCGTAGCCGTTTGGGAGTCCATCACTACGAGCATAACTGTTTTAGTAAATTGTTTATAAGTAACTGCAGTGGAAAACTGTCTTGCCACTAGAATTTTCTTATTACTATAACTGAATATTGACCTTGAAAAGGTCTGTAATGTCGGCGAACCCACTTTGCGGTACGCCCGTATATTTATGATTGAAATCGAAGAGCCCGAATCACTTTGAAAGTTTAACGGTACTTTGTTTACACGTAGCTTGACGGACATTAACTTGCTACCATTTGCAGAAATAACAGCATGCACATGATCCTCGGACGGATGTACATTCTGAATTTGTAACTGTTCAACACTAATATCATTCTCTCTAGTAGTGCGATGTATCTGGCTGCGTGTCTGATTTCACGAGCGCACGTTTTTAGTCTGGCAAACTTCCGATTTTTGTCCTTTCTTTTTACAAAAATTGCAACGGACGTTGCGGAAGAAACAATCGTCCCTTTGATGGTTGACACCACAACGGTTACACGACTTTAATTTGTTCGGTGGCGCTTTGTGTGCCGACCGTGTGTGCTTAGCCTGTCTGCCCCGAGTTGACCATGTTTACACGGCAACTGTTGCCCGCCGTCTCATGACGCGTGACAAACACTTCACAGCTGTTGTCCTGCATGGCATCAACGGCAGCCCGCGATTGTTCGTAAGCCTTAATTAGGGGCATAAAATCTTGCAATGACGGATTTGTTACACTAAGGAGATCCTTCCTCAACCTGTCAAACAGGAGAATGCGTGATTAACATATCACGAATAAGAGAGTGTTCAAAAAATTTCTTGCACTTACCGTTTTCACACAAAAATTTACAGTTGCGCGTCAGACCTTTCAGTTGCATAATCCACTCCTTATAGGAATGCTGTGGCTTTTTCTTACAGAGAAAAAATTTATGTCGTGCAGCCGTGATATGAATCTGCGAGTCAATATACGTAAGTCCTTAATCTCCGCGTAACTAAGCAGCAGTGCATCACGAGTAGGCGACATTTACGTTAGTAACTGATAAATGGCTGGGCCTGAGTTACATAAGAAAAAAGATCGTCGTTCTACGTCACCTGAGATTTGATGAGTAATGAAGTGCTGTTCCAACCGTTGTATGTAATTCTCCCATTACTCCTGTCGACCATCAAAAACTGGGAACGGCGGCGGAGGTAGACTGATTTGCATTGATTGCACATTTTTGTCACTCACTGAGTCCAATGCCTGCTGTCGCGCCTCCTGGTCGCTCAGTGGTCACTTTGTGCTCAGACCGTGGTGAGGTGGGATTGGTACTGCTCTTGTGTCTGCAGAGATGGTAGTGATTCGTTGCCTAGCATGTTTAACTTAGACTCTTGAACTTAGGTTTTTCTGTCGGAATATTTTTCCGATTGTGTGCAGAAATGTGTTCTAATTTTTCAATCCAGTGATTTCCAAAAGATAAACGCGGTGTATGTGCTACTAGTTGCAGTTTGTAAAGGGCCTGTCATATTCAGACTTTCAGTGATTATGTGGCAGTGTACGAATTCTGTGTAAATTCCTTCTAGCTTCATGGGGCCCGATTATTCATTTTTGTACAGTGCATGTGAAATCTTTATCGTTTCCTCCCATGAGTGATATGTGTTCCACGTGGTTGGTTCTTAGAACAAAGCCTTCAGCTTCCACTGTTGTTTTTTCCATGCCCATGAGGCACGTAAGTATCTGTGTATGCTTCTGATTTCCACTAACATTTCACGATCGTCTCTCACCGCCTATTTTAATTTTGCTGTTTCTTTTCAGAACTTGCAATATGCACTCAGACTTTGTCAGTAATTCTCTCCGAACCTTGTACAGCCTCCTTCAATAGCTTGCTTATGAAATTCTATGTATTTCCAAGGGTTGCATGCTGTAGTTAATTTTCTTTACTTTTCTGAAATTGAATTTATACATTTTTGTCGGTTTTCGGAACCTCGTGGGTTGCGACTCAGGGGTATGCAGCTAGTCACCTAAACTCACGTCACTTATCATATAACCAGTGCCTAGATAGTTTACTCTCAGATAGCAACTTAAGGGTCCGCCGTGACTTTGTGCAATGATTCCGATTTTTAACCACTTCACCTTCAGTGGAGTGCGATCATGTAATGTAGCCGTGTGTCGCCGTTAGCGTGTTTGCTCGCGGTCTAATCTAATTGCAACTTCACCTTGCTATACTCACGCACCATCTCATATCAGGCACGACAGACCAGCGCCATCTTCGCAGTTTTATTGTAGGCTATATTGCATTGTGTGGTATCTCGGAGTTTGCTGAATTTCGCCTACGATAGAGGCTCCTGCTTCTGCCTCGTTTCACCACGCTAATTTTGGTGAGTTTCACTGTTGCATTGCATGTGTGTGAGCGAGTGAGTGTTTTTTTGTAAATCTTCTCCCCAGTAGCGTTACGTTCTCTGTAATTTATGTTAATTTCAATGTTTGGCATCGTCAGTATTCGTTCCTGTAAATGGGATGCATTTTTATTATATTAACAAAATTGGTTCATAATTTTGCTTCGTTCTACCTGAATAAACAAGGCAAATTCAGTGTAGTTTTTGAGCACCTTCCCCCTTTTATTTAATATTGTTTTCACCAGTGTTGAGAAAAAACTCAGATTAATTTTTTGTGTTTAAGTTCCGTTGCACCATCTATGTTTTTATTTTATCCACCTTAATGAAATAACTTTAATAGTGCGATGGCTTGTTTATTAGTGCCTGTGTGTAATTTTGTGTGAGCTGCTATGTATATTGGCCACTGTGTCGTTAACGTCCTTCTATTAGAGTAATTTGAACCAAGCCAGTTCTCAATTTGGGCCAGGGAACAAGGTTTTGCAGCAGGGAGTAGCCGGTAGCTCACGCGGATCTTTAGCCGATTTTACTGCTAAAATTAGGTTTTTTTCTAACAGTAAATTCTTATCTGGGCACCTCCTACCAGAATTAAGCCTTTATTACGTACAGTGACCTTCCTTTAAAATTATGAATTTTTGCAAAGCTGACGTATTTTATTCCTTAATAACTGGTTGCCTCTCCGAGAGAGTTCACAGTCCCTCATCTTCGTGTTTATGCAGAAGGAATACTTTCCAAGTACACAACAAAATTAGAAAAGCATATCTTACCAACTTAACCGTTTCAAATAATTTACCATCTTCTAAAGGACTGTCGACAATTTGAAAGTAAGTTAACTGAAAATGAGAAGTAAAAATCTTGGCATTAGTGGATACAATACATTACAGAAATCAGAGTTAATTAATGCCATTGGATTACAAGAGTTTATATTGCATGTATTCAAAAAGACTAGATTATGACCAAAGCATGTACCAAATATAAATTATTCTTATAGATTTGACGATGATATTATTGAAAAACTTGCGAGCCAATAGACGAAAAAATAATGAGGCTACATCAGATTTACCCATTTAGTAGCGAAATAGTTTTGCAACAAAAGGAGGCTGAGCCACCTTAAGACCATTTATTTGAGATTAAAGCAATTATATAGAGATTTAATGAAAAATTTAAGGTGTGGTTGGTTGACTATAAAATTGTCTTTAATGATGCTAAAATTGCCAAACCCGATAATGTTAGAGAGAAAACGGCTGATATAACACAAGCACTCAATTTCAGGAAAGGCAATAAGCTGAATATAACAGTCAAGAACCCTAAAATATTTTATCCAATTTCTGTAGGTTACAAAGCATCAAATAATACTCGAAAGTTCGTTCAGGTCTTGTGCAACAAAATGAGGGATATCTTAACATGTAATGAGACTGTTGATACAGCAGAAACATCGTTTAATATTCAGATGTTAGCAATTCCTAGAGGTTGTGAGCGTAAAAATAAAAAATAAAAAAAAAATAAAAAAACCTGGGCCGCGGCAGAGTGCCCAAGTGGATTGAGGCGCTATGTTCCGATGCGCGAGTCTGCTCCCCGTTTGGGGTTCGAATCCTCACTGGGGCATGGCTGTTTATACTGTCTTTAGTTTAATTTAATTGATAAGTAGGTTGTAAGTTTAGGGAGTTATGACGCCACAGTTAAATCTCAGAAGCTTAACAAACAGTTGAATAAAGCTGGCTGAAGACAAAAAGATGAAGAGATGCATCACGAGTATTCAAAATGATGCTGTCCTAGAGCTATAATTGGGACTTTGACATACCAGACGAATAAAATTTTCAAAAGAGAACTAAATGAAAACCAGATTTAGAAACTTGGAGAAGGAGATAAAAAAATTGCAGAAAAAGTTTACCGATATGTAATGTAATCAGTTGGGTGAATACAATGAAGAAGGCTTTATTTAAGATGACATTAAAATGTTGAAGAATTGTAGGATATCAAAATAAATGCCATATGTGCTGAAAATTTCAATGCAATTATCTGTAGTGGCATTGATAAAGAAATCAAGATATATCTGTACAAAGATTACAACAATATCGATGTATTTAACAGTAGGATTGGTTTCTTGCGATCTTCATATTTCTGTGATAACTGCAAGAAACCTTATTACAACAAGGAAGCTCACAGATGTAAAATAGAGAAAAAAGAGTGCATATTATACCAAAGTTCAGAACATGAAAGTGAAGAAAATTTTTTGTGAGAAATGCAATACATAGTCTTACTATTAAGAATTTTTGAACAAGCAGCAAGAAATTTGTGATACAGCTTACAGGTATGAAGGATGCAAAAAAAATTTGTTTCTACATCTACATCTACATGGGATACTCTGCAAATCACATTTAAGTGCCTGGCAGAGGGTTCATCGAACCACAATTATACTACTTATCTCCCATTCCATTCTCGAATAGCGCGCGGGAAGAAAGAACACCTGAATCTCTCTGTTCGAGCTCTGAATTCTCTTATTTAATTCTGATGATCATTTCTACCTATGTAAATGGGAGTCAACAATATATTTTCGCATTCGGAGGAGAATGTTGGCGATTTGAGTTTCGCAAGTAGCCCACGCCGCAGCGATAAGCGCCGTTGTTGTAATGATTCCCATCCCAGATCCTGTATCATTTCCGTAACGCTGTCTCCCCTGTATCTGACAATGCGAAACGAGCTGCCCTTCTTTGGACTCTTTCGATGTCATCCGTCAAACCCACCTGATAAGGATCCCACACTGGGCTGCAATACTCCAAAAACGGACGGACAAGCGCAGTGTATGCAGTTTCTTTAGTAGTTCTGTTGCATCTTTTAAGGGTTCTTCCAATAAAACGCAGTCTCTGGTTCGCCTTTCCCACGATATTATCTACGTGTTCTTTCCAGTTTAGGTCTGAAGTAATAGTAATTCCTAGGTATTTTGTGGAGTTTACGGCCTCCACATTTGATTGATTTATGTTGCAAACAAAGTTTAACGGATTTCTTTTCGTACTCATGTGGACGACTTCACACTTCTCATTATTTAGAGTCAATTGCCAATTTTTACACCATACTGATATCTTATTCAGATCGTTCTGCATTTGGTTTTGATCTTCAGATGATTTTACTAGACGGTAAATGACAGCGTCATCTGCAAACAACCTAAGAGAGCTACTTAGATTTTCCCCTATATCGTTCATGTAAATAAGAAATAGCAGATGACCAATAACACTACCCTGTGGAACGCCCGATATCATCTCTGTTTTAGTCGATGCCTTACCATCGATTACTACGAATTGTGTCCTCTCTGACAAGAAATCCCCTATCCAATCGCAAATTTGTGGCGATATACCATAACCACGCAATTTGATTAAAAGCCGTTTGTGAGGTACGGTGTCAAAAGCTTTCTGGTAATCAAGAAATACGGAATCGATTTGCGAATGTTTGTCGATAGTACCCATCACTTCGTGTGAATAAAGAGCGAGTTGTGTTTCGCATGAACGATATTTTCTAAATCCGTGTTGACCTTGGGTCAATAGATCGTTCTGTTCGAGATAATTCATAATATTTGAATACAGGATATGTTCCAAAACCCTGCTGCAAATTGACGTCAATGAAATAGGCCTGTAGTTTAGTGGGTTACTCCTACTGCCTTTCTTGAATATAGGTGTGACCTGTGCAACTTTCCAATCCTTCTATGAGAGAATGGTTGTATATGACTGTTAAGTAAGGAGCTATCGCTTCAGCATAATCAGATAGAAATCTAATGGGTATACAATCCGGACCAGAAGACTTGTTCTTGTTAAGTGATTTTAGTTGCTGCACTACTCCGATTATATCTACTTCTATGTTACTCATTACGGCACCTGTTCGTAATTCGAAATCTGGAATATTGGTTTCGTCTTCTTTGGTGAATGAGTTTCTAAAAGCTAAGTTTAGTAACTCTGCTTTAGTAGCGCTGTCATCGGCAGGATCGCCATTACTATCACGTAGTGAAGGTATTGTTTGTGATTTGCCCCGAGTATATTTAACATATGACCAAAATCTCTTTGGGTTTTCAGTCAAATTACGAGAAAGAGTTTTGGTGTGATAAATAAATGCATCTCGCATTGAAATCCTTGCTAAAGTTCCAGCTGAGTACGATCGGAAATCCTAGGGATTTCGTGTCCGTTTAAATTTAGTTTGCCTTTACCTTTGCTTTTGCAACAGTTTCCTGACCTGTTTTGTGTACAAAGGGGAATCGCCTCCTTCTTTTATTAATTTATTAGGTACAAAACTTTCAATTGGTGTCGATACCACTTCTTTGAATTTGAGCCACATCTGGTCTACACCTACGTTTAGTGTTAGAAACGAGTGGACGCTGTCTTTCAAGAAGCAATGTATTTTGTTTCTATCTGCTTTCCTGAACAAATATACTTTGCGTTTATTTTTGGTAACTTTGGGACTTTGGATATTCAATTTCGCTACGACAGCTCTGTGTTCACTAATATCTGTATCCGTTTTGATGCTCGTTATGAACTCAGGATTATTTGTTGCTAAGAGATCAAGTGTGTTTTCACATCCATTTACAATTCTAGTTGGCTCATGAACTAATTGTTCGAAGTAATTCTCAGAGAATGCGTTGAGTACAATTTCGGACGATGTTTTATGTCTACCTCCTGATTTGAAAATATAATTTCGCCAACAGATCGAGGGTAAATTAAAATCTCCACCTACTATTATCGTGTGAGTCGGGTACATTTTTGTAATTAGACTCGGGTACAACCTCTACCTATAATAGCTTGCAGGAACTATCAACTTCAACTTCGCTACATGAAATACTACTCTTCTCGGCGACAAACACGCCTCCACCTATTTTGTTTAATCTATCCTTTCTGAACACCGGTAGATCTTTTGAAAATACTTCTTCTGAACTTAATTCCGGCTTGAGCCAACTTTCGCTGCCAATAATGATGTGTGTTTCGGTGCTTTATATTAACGCTTGCAGTTCTGGAACTTTCCCGACACAGCTACGACAATTTACAACTGTTATACCGATACTTTCCGGATCTACATTTCTCCTATGATCCACCTGAACCCTTTGAGATTGCCCATTTCCTATTTCCCCGAAGCTCTTTATCCTAAAAAACTGCCCAGATCTAATAAAAACAAGTGTGGCTTTGAACTTTGTAGATATTGCAACAAGTAGTGGAAACTGCAAGTCATAAATGCAACCTCTACTGCAAAAATGTGGTATCTGTGAAAGAAGATTTGTTGAGGATATTATAGGGGAAGGTTGCAAAATTTGATTAAAGCAGGTTGCTATGTGAATGTAGAATTCAAACTTTTTATATTGATAATTGTTTCGAATGTAATAAAGTAGTCGCTGGTAAAGAGTTTAAATGTCATGAAAACGTCTTCGCTAAGAAAGTGAATTGTACCTATACTGAGAGATACATCAGGTTTGATTATGGACAACTCAAGAAACTAGAGCACATATTCCTAATCTCGTAATTGTTCACAGTTTTAAAGGTGATCTGTTTATAGATATAAGACAAATGATGAATTCTGTAGGTGGATGATATCTGAAAAGAACAGTTTTCACACATTCATAGCTCACTGTGTAAAAGGTTACGATTTCTAATTCATTTTGAAGTTTCGTGTTTCGAGCACAATAAGACGATATAAAATCTACAAAAGGAACTAAACTGATGTGATTGGAGATAAAAACAGATAGGTGTAAGAAATACATAGTAGTAACTTTTTTCAAGGACCACTTAGTAGTTTTCCAAAATCTTTTGATTTGAAAGAGTTGAAGAAAGGTTATTTCCCACATTTGTTCTGTAGAGGAATTCTTCACCTACACTTTTCTTTATTAAGAAAATCAAACTTCCACTTAAATAAACAAGAACAAACTAGACTAAAGCAAGGAACAAATATCAATGAGCGAACACTTTCACACCAAAGAGTATATTTAAACACAGCTGGGAATTAACTTATTCCCACACAGCCCCCCTTCCAAAGTGCGGAGCACCTGGGATGTAGGGGTATTTAAATTTGATCACTCTTCCTGCCCTTGTACGAACAATTGGTGTTGGTGTTGAGTCATGTGGAATGGTCACCTGCGAGTCCGGAGTAACTTCTTCTAGGCCAATTGTATCTTCGTATGAAGATACTGTCCCACCTCACGATGTACATGACGTCCCACCTTACACCGCTGACAGTGAAGGCAAGTGCCTTAATTGATGGCCAGACAAAACGTTCTGTTATCATTTTCACTGTGGTATTTGCCCCTGGATGTGCGAGATTGTGCACACTGTCAAACACTACCTTACAAAATTGTGGTGGGACATAGGGGCGCGGCAGCGTTTGAGAAACATCACACCATAACTTAACACCACCACCTGGAACCTCTACTTGTTGTAATTGCAGACTTGATGACCTGTCCCTCAGTAATTCTTGAAGCTTATGATCTGTCTTCTGAGCTTTGGCGAGGTCTTCATACTTAAATATTGTAACTGCCTCACATGCACTGGAGAAATAGTCAGCCACTATGTTTTCTGCACCACGAATATGTCGCACATCTGTAGTAAATTGGCAAACAAACTCAATGTATCTCAACTGACGAGGTGAGCACTTATCACTTGCATTTTGGAAGGCTGGCACAATAGGTTTGTGATCTGTATATATCGTTACTGGATGAGCTTCGACATGAGGACGGAAGTGTTTCACACTCTCATAAATGGCCAACAGCTCCCTATCGTAGGCACTCCAGTTTGTTTGTCGTGGCAGTAGTTTTTTCGAAAAGAAGCCTAGTGGCTGCCAACAATCGTTCACTTTCTGATGTAATGCTGCCCCGATCGCTGTTTGGCTTGCCTCAATTGCCATTACTAATTGCGCATCCGATACTGGGTGTGCAAGTGTTTCAAACTGTCCTTCAAAGCTCGGAAAGCATTGTCCATTTCGGGTGTCCACTTAAACAAACGTTTTCCGTTTGTGTAGCGTCCGGCGAGTGCATCTGTAAGCGGAGCTTCGATAGCTGCTGTTCCTGGTATATGACGACGATAAAAATTTATCATTCCTAACAAACGTCGAAGTTGTCGGTAAGTCTTTGGACGTGACAGTTCCTGCAATGCAGCCAATTTTACTGGCAAGGGAGAGATTCCATCACGTGACACCTTATATCCGAGGAAAGCCACTTCACTTTTACCTAAAATGCACTTTTCTTCATTCAGCACCACACCAACGTCTTCTAATCTTTGTCGCACTTCAGCTACATGTTTGGTATGTGATTGTGCATCGGCAGAGAACACTAAAATGTCGTCCAGATACGCAAAGACGAAAGGCAATCCCTGCAGCACTTCATCGATCAATCGTTGCCAGGTCTGGGCTGCATTTTTGAGCCAAAAGGCATCCGCAAGAACTCGAAAAGACCAAACGGCGTGATAACCGCTGTTTTAGGTATGTCCATTGCTGCTACAGGAATCTGATTATATGCTTTCCGGCAATCCAAGACTGTAAAAATATTTGCCCCTGCTAATGCATATGTGAAATCATGAATATGATATGAACCACAGACATTGCCGAGGTGGGGTGGCTTGTGTGCCTCAACGATGCAGGTAGCCGTACCGTAGGTGCAACCACAACGGAGGGGTATCTGTGGAGAGGCCAGACAAACGTGTGGTTCCTGAAGAGGGGCAGCAGCCTTTTCAGTAGTTACAGGGGCAACAGTCTGGATGATTGACTGAGCTGGCCTTGTAACATCAGCTATGTGGCTTTGCCACACGGTTACTGCGAACGGCTGAAAGCAAGGGGAAACTACAGCCGTTACTTTTCCCGAGGACATGCAGCTCTACTGTATGAAAATATGATGATGGCATCCTCTCGGGTAAAATATTCCGGAGGTAAAATAGTCCCCCATTCGGATCTCCGGGCGGGGACTACTCAGGAGGATGTGATCATCAGGAAAGACAATACTGGCATTCTACGGGTCGGAGCGTGGAATGTTAGATCCCTTAATCGAGTAGGAAAATTAGAAAATTTAAAAAGAGAAATGGATAGGTTGAAGTTGGATATAGTGGGGATTAGTGAAGTTCGGTGGCAGGATGAACAGGATTTCTGGTCAGGTGAGTACAGGATTATAAATACAAAATCAGTTGGGGGTATCACAGGAGTAGGACTGATAATGAATAAGAAAATAGGAATGCGGGTAAACTACTATGAGCAGCACAGTGATCGCATTATCATTGTCAAGATAGATACGAAGCCAACACCGACAACAGTAGTACAGGTTTATATGCCAACTAGCTCTGCCGATGATGAGGAAATCGAAGAAATATATGAGGAGCTAAAGGAAATTATTCAGACCGTTAAGGGAGAGGAAAACTTAATTGTGATGGGAGACTGGAATTCGGTAGTAGGAAAAGGAAGAGAAGGAAAAATAGTAGGTGAATATGGACTGGGCAGAAGGAATGAAAGAGGAAGTCGCCTGGTAGAATTTTGCACGGAACATAATTTAATCATAACAAACACGTGGTTTAAGAATCACAAAAGAAGCTTGTATACTTGGAAGAGACCAGGAGACACTGGAAGGTATCAGATAGATTTTATAATGGTAAAATATAGATTCCGGAATCAGGTTATAAACTGCAAGACATACCCAGGGGCAGATATAGACTCTGACCATAACTTGTTAGTCATGAACTGTAGGCTGAAACTGAAAAAACTGCAGAAAGGTAGGAAAATAAGGAGATGGGACCTAGATAAATTGAAGGAACGTGAAGTTCTGGTGAATTTCAGAGGGAGATTTAGGCAACAATTGACAGAAACAGGGGAAAATAAAACCGTAGAAGAGGAATGGGTAGCATTGAGAGATGAAATAGTGAAGGCAGCAGAGGACAAAATAGGTAGAAAGGCAAGACCTGCAAAAAATCCTTGGATAACACAGGAGATACTAAATTTAATTGATGAAAGGAGAAAATATAAAAATGCAGTAAATGAAACAGGCAAAATGGAGTACAGACGACTAAGAAATGAGATTGATAGGAAGTGCAAAATGGCTAAGCAGGAGTGGCTAGAAGCCAAAAGCAAATCTGTAGAAGAATGTATAAGAAGGGGAAAAGTAGATACCGCCTACAGGAAAATCAAAGAAACGTTTGGGGACAAGAAAAGCAATTCTACGAATATCAAGGACTCAGATGGGAAACCAGTTCTCAGCAAAGAAGGGAAAGCTGAAAGGTGGAAAGAGTACATAGAGCAGCTCTACAAAGGAAATGAACTGAGAGACGATGTTGTAGGAAGGGAAGAGGAAGTAGATCAAGATGAAAAAGGAGATACTATACTCAGAGATGAATTTGACAGAGCCTTGAAAGACCTAGGCCGGAACAAGGCCCCAGGAGTAGATGATATACCCTCAGAGCTACTAAAGTCTCTGGGAGAGCCAGCCATGACAAGACTATTTGAACTGGTGTGTAGGATATATGAGACAGGCGAAATGCCCTCAGACTTTAAGAAAAATGTAATAATCCCCATTCCAAAGAAATCAGGTGCAGACAGGTGTGAAAATTACAGAACCATCAGTTTGATAAGTCATGGTTGCAAAATTTTAACACGGATTATCTACAGGAGAATGGAAAAGCTGGTAGAAGCTGACCTAGGGGAAGATCAGTTTGGATTCAGGAGGAACGTAGGAACTCGGGAGGCAATACTCACTTTACGTCTTATCTTAGAAGATAGATTAAGGAAAGGCAAATCTACATTTTTAGCCTTTGTAGATTTGGAGAAAGCGTTTGACAATGTTGACTGGACTACACTCTTTCAAATTCTGAAGTCAGCAGGGGTACAATACAGGGAAAGGAGAGTTATCTACAACTTGTACAAAAGCCAGACCGCAGTTATTAGACTCGAAGGGCATGAAAGGGAAGCATCAGTCGGGAAGGGAGTAAGACAGGGTTGTAGCCTTTCTCCGATGTTATTCAATTTGTACATTGAGCAGGCGATGAAGGAAAGCAAGGAAAATTTTGGAATAGGGATTAAAGTTCAGGGGGAAGAAATAAAAACATTGCGTTTTGCTGATGACATTGTAATTCTGTCAGAGACAGCGAACGACCTAGAAGAGCAGTTGAATGGAATGGACAGTGTGTTGAAGAGAGCGTACAAAATGAACATTAACAAGAGCAAAACAAAAATAATGGAATGCGGTCTTAGAAAATCAGGCGATGCTGAAGGAATTAGATTAGGTAACGAAACAATGAAGGTGGTAGATGAGTTTTGTTACTTTGGTAGTAAAATAACATGCGATGGTCGCAGTACAGAGGATATAAAATGCAGAATGGCAATGGGAAGAAAAGCATTTTTGAAAAAGAGAAATTTGCTAACATCGAATATTAATTTAAGTGTAAGGAAGTCTTTTCTGAAGGCATTTGTGTGGAGTGTTGCCTTGTATGGGAGTGAGACATGGACGATAAGCAGTGCGGACAGGAAGAGAAAAGAGGCTTTTGAAATGTGGTGCTACAGAAGAATGCTGAAGATTAGGTGGGTAGATCGCATAACTAATGAAGAGGTACTGAACAGAATTGGTGAGAAAAGGAATTTTTGGCATACCCTAACTAAAAGAAGGGATCGCTTGGTAGGACACATTCTTAGACATCGAGGAATCGTAAATTTAGCATTGGAGGGAAGTGTGTGGGGTAAAAATCGCAGAGGGAGGCCAAGAGACGCGTATAGTAAGCAGATTCAAGTGGATATGGGTTGCCGTTCTTATGAGGAGATGAAAAGGCTTGCTCAGGATAGAGTACGGTGGAGAGCTGCATCAAACCAGTCTCCGGACTGAAGACCATAACAAACAACAACGAGGGAAAGGATATTTGTCAGGAATTGTTCTGGCATTTAACCCACGATAATCCCCACAAGGGCGCCATGAACCATCTTTTTTTCCTCACCAAATGGAGTGGAGCTGCCCAGGCACTGTCAGAGCGTCGAATGATACCAGCGTTCAGCATTTCTTCGAAAACTGTCTTAATTTCCAAAAGCTTATCTGGTGAAATTCTACGGACACGACTCGCAACCGGAGGTCCTGTACTTGTACGTATATAATGCAGTGTCTTATGTTTCACACTGTGTAAGATTGGCTGTTGCTGCAAATTGCTGATATGACATATTGTCTTGTCTGCATCACTACCTACTACTCCGTTAACTCCATTACTGTAGTCTTTACAAATAAGACGGCCTGAAGACACATCCACCAACAGTGCAAAATGAGCCAGAAAATCTGCTCCTAGGATAGGTGTGGAAATGTCTGCAACTACAAAAGTCCACTTGAAATCAGTTTCAAAACCAATGTTGATTATCAATTCCTTGTGGCCTGGTGACTCGATTCTAGAATAATTGACAGCTAGCAGTTGTAAGGGCTCTATTGCTGACGTGTCAGGTGTAAAATATGTCGGAAGAGTGCTAGCTACCGAACCAGTATCCACCAGAAAGACTAAACCTGACCGTTTGTCAGTTATATACAATCTATGCGATTTACTAACACATTTCTGTTCAAGCGCTCGTTCAAATTGAGGATCACAAGATTTAGCATTTACTGTGGGTACATTACCGTCGTGCCGGGTTCTGACAACAGCTGCTAAGCGATGTTTCCCGCGTCGTCGGCGCCTTTTGAAGATGACGCGACCCATGGCGCCTATTGTGGGCCGCCCTTGCCATTTGGGTAACTACACGGTTTCGTGCACTTCGTAGCCTGTGGTCCGAACCGCCTATGGTACCAGCAGATGTCGAGATTGTCCTCTTGAACGTCAGTGTGTTTCTCAGTCGATAGAATAGCGGAACGTCGTGCCCGCGGCCATCTGTTTGTCTCCATCCGACGTTCTAATGCTTGCAATCGGTCGGCCAAATTTTCCAGCGTCGTTTGTAAATCTAATTGCGCTCCTGATAAATTTGGAGTTCGTCGACTGGACCCTGCAACGTAAAGTTGCGTATGTTTATCTGTCACCTCTAAAACCTGGTTACTTTGTGCGTTCTCAGTATTTGTTGGTGTTAAAGACTCTACTGCTGCTGAGCCTACAGTGTCGTATGCGCGATCAGCTACACGTATCAGTTTATCTAAACACTGACCTTCATGTGCTATTAGCGTTAATTGCACTTCCAAAGGCAGCTGTCGTTGCCAGATGTGGAGCAACAACTCGTTTGAAACTACATTAACCTCCACCATAGACCGTAAGTGTCTCCAGTACTCTGATGGTGTTCTGTCGCCTCTTCTCTCATGATATAACAACTGTGTGATTTTCTGTGCAGGTGTCTTGGTACTACGAGTGATCAATGCTGTCTTGAGAGCGTGGTAGGCGCGATGGCGTGGAGGTTGTTGAATTATATCAGAGACTACGGCTGTAGCCCTCTGATCCAAATTGCTGACGGCTAACGTAAACTGTTCTTGGTCGTCTGTAATTTTCTGCTGTGTGAAAATGTTCTCTAAAATTGCGAACCATATTTCCGGTTGCGCTGGCGAAAACTGAGGGGCTCGTAACTGTAACCGCGTTGCGGACGGCGCTAATGTCATATTTTGTGTGTGGCCTTCCACTCTTGCATGCGTTTGCGGCATAGAAGATATAGCCGGAATTGGTAAATTCATTGTGGCTGAGCTCTCATCATTGCTTGGCGTAGAAACTTCCAGAACCTCTAGCTGCCGCTGTAGTTGTTGAATCTCTTCTTGAATTGCGAGAATCGATTTCTCCGCGTCTTCCACTGCTATTAAGACACTCTAAACAAGACTGTGATTATTGGGCGTGGACTATTTTCGTCGTGAGGTCACCAATTACATAGAGGAATTCTTCATCTACACTTTTCTTTATTAAGAAAATCAAACTTCCACTTAAATAAACAAGAACAAACTAGACTAAAGCAAGGGACAAATATCAATAAGCGAACACTTTCACACCAAACAGTATATTTAAACACAGCGGGGAATTAACTTATTCCCACAGTTCAATATGCCTGAAAATAAAAATTACATATGACCAATTCCTGCTATTGAACATTTCTGTGTTGACACAATGAAACCAAACCCAGAGAAGCATTTCTCAAATGGCATAGCTCTGCAGCTACAGCTACATCTAGAGTTAAAGAAAATTATGTGTTCAATATGACAAAAGAAATTAACGAATACTGTAATTTTGATGGAGAGATGGCTAAATTGATCCATTCTGGTATTTAACCATCGCTGGAGTTTGTATGGCCATTTACAGATCAAAGTATCTGCTGAAAAGTACAGTCACTGTATTGAATAAGGAGCAGAAGGAGAATTACAGTAAACAATTGATAGCTTGGTTGAACAATTTAAATAACAATTATATCTCACATGCTCTTAATGGCAGCGAATTAAGAACTGCAGGGGCAAATGTAGATGGATTTGACAAAGAAACTATTACCGCTTAACAATATCATGGTTGCTTCTGGCATGGTTGTAAGAAAGTTGTTAAAAGAGAGACGATTAACAATAACAATAAGGGGGAGATGGATGATCTTCATTAAAAGGCTTTAACAAGAAGTGCAGAAATACGAAATGCTGGATATAAACTGGTAGAGATGTGGGAATCTGATTGGCTGAACTCAGAAGAGTATAAAAGGCTTAAGAAATAAAATCAGTGGCCTGAAATTGTTGAACTGTTGAATCCAAGAGATGCTTTTTATTGTGGCCAAACAAACACAATAAAATTAAGAGCTAATGCTGATGGTATAGCACAAAAATAAAATATATTTATGCCTGCAGCCGTTACCCAACTGTACAATATTATGATTATTATCCCCGATTATTATCCCAAGCGACATGAAACAAAAATGTACAGACCAACAGTTTATTTCAAAAACTGGTATGGCTTAATCTCGATATGTAAAAGGTAATTTCCCGACTGGTTGACTGACTGACCCATCATCGCCCAGCCCAAATCACTGCAGATAGAAACTTGAAATTTGTGGAGGGTGTTGATCTTATTCTGTAGGCGTCATTTAAGAAACGATATTTCGTTCGTACAGTACAGAGGATATAAAATGCAGAATGGCAATGGGAAGACAAGCATTTTTGAAAAAGAGAAATTTGCTAACATCGAATATTAATTTAAGTGTAAGGAAGTCTTTTCTGAAGGCATTTTTGTGGAGTATTGCTTTGTACGGGAGTGAAACATGAACGATAAGCAGTGCGGACAGGAAGAGAATAGAGGCTTTTGAAATGTGGTGCTACAGAAGAATGCTGAAGATTAGGTGGATAGATCGCATAACTAATGAAGAGGTACTGTACAGAATTGGTGATAAAAGGAATATTTGTCATACCCTGAGCAAAAGAAGGGATCTCTTGGTGGGGCACATTCTTAGACATCGATGAATCGTAAATTTAGCATTGGAGGGAAGTGTGTGGGGTAAAAATCGCGGATGGAGACCAAGAGACGCTTATAGTAAGCAGATTCAAGTGGATGTGGGTTGCCGTTCTTATGAGGAGATGAAAAGGCTTGCTCAAGATAGAGTAGGGAGAGCTGCATCAAACCAGTCTCCGGACTGAAGACCATGACAACATTCCGTTCATAAGGAGGTGAAATAGGGGATGAAACGTTTTTTTGAAAAACCTTGCTATTTAGAAAATTTTGAAGCTAGAATAATAAAATTTCGGATTTTATTTCTGGGTTCGAATTAAAAAGACACATGTTTCGGCATTTCTTGAAATTCAACCAATAAGGGGGTAAAACTGGGGACGCAAAAAATGATTTTCAAAAATATGTTACTGATAACACAAATTTTAAGCTGTAACTACGAAACATAAGATATCGGATCTTGGTCAGGAGTTCAAAAAAGAAAGATTCATTATTCTTGGAAATTCAAAAAGTAAGAGGGTAAAATAGGAGATGAAAAATTCTTTCTGAAAACACATTTCTATTAAGACAATTGTGAAACTAGAGGTGCAAAATTTGATATTTGTATTGTTGGCTAGAATTAAAAAAATACGTGCTTCGGTATATTTGGAAATTCAACCATCAAGGATGTTAAATTGGGGGGATATTTTTCCGAAAATCGTTTGCTATTAAGGTGAGTTTGAAGCTACATCCCCATAAATTGGTATATGTTTCCTTGGTCAGAATTAAAAAGACACATGTCAGGTATTTTTAGAAAATTAATCCTTTGGGGGTGAAATAGGGGATGAAACACTATTTGAAAATACGTTACTAGTAAACCAATTTTAAACCCAGAATTACAGAAAATGATATTTGCATTCTTGGATGGAATTTAAAAGAAAATGTTGCGGTATTTTTCGAAATGCAATTATTAAGGTGTGCCATAGGGTGTTACAAGAATTAAAATAAAATATTCAAATGTTTCTAGGTGTTAAGAGACTTAACTACAGGGTCATTAATCCCTAAGGCTTACAAGCTAATAAAACGTACTTGAACTAACTTAGATTATGCTAAGGACAACCCAAACACCCATGCACGAGGAGCAAATCGAACCCCTGAAGGTGAACTGCAGCACGAACCGCAGCATGGCGCCTCATTACACACGGCCATTCTGCCACGGCTACAAGTAGTATCACAACATTTCATTATGACTGTACTTAAGTTATATCTATGAAAATTTATATTAAGAGGGAGAAACAACTGGTGCAGACCAACCAGTCCACACATGCGAATCTGTGGGTACTAAGCTAGTAATTTGTAAAGTATTGACTCCTAGAGGATTGTATCACCCTTTTTTACCTGCATGCATTCAAATCGATAAAAATGAAAAACTGTTGTTTCCTTTGTCTGTCAAATGTGCAGACGCACAAATAAGTTAATGCAATCATAGCGATGAAGAATGGAGTTTTATTGGATTCTGGGTGAAAGATCCAGTAATAGTTGACTGTAAAAAAAGGATATAAAGTTTTAGAAGTCTATGAAGTATGGCATTTCAGAAACAAAAGTAACGAGTTGTTCAAAAATTATGTAAAAGACTTTCTCAAAATCAAACTCGAAACTTGTCTACAGAAGTCCGAGTCTGATGAGGAGTATATCGAAACAGTTAAAGAGAAGATGGATATTGACTTGGATCTTTACAGAATAAAGGAAAATCCAGGAAAACGAGCTTTTGCTAAAATTTGTCTTAATTCATTTTGGGGAAATTTGGGCAAAAGCAAAATATGAGTCAAACACAATATGTAACCAATTTACAGCATTTTTATGGGATACTGCTGGATGAACTTAGATATAAATTTTATTACTGAGCAGATGGTTCAGATGAGATATAATTTCAAGGATTATTACGTGGAAAATAACACAGTTTCATAAATTTTATAGCTACATCCATGCGAGGTTTACATTGTATGATATGTTAAATAATCTAGGAGAATCCTTTGCATATTTTGATACTGATTCTGTCACTTATATATGTATGATGGCAAAAATACTGTGAAAACATGTTGTATGTTAGCCAAATGGAAAAATGAATTAGAAAATAACTGGATTACAGATTGGGCTTCGACGGCCCAAAAAGATATTATTATAAGAAATATGATGGAAAAACTATGATGAAGGTGAAAGGATTTACATTAAATTACAGGAACATACAAAAGTTGAATGGCGAATCTATGATTCTGTTAATTGTGGATGAAGTGAAAGAAAGATACAGTTAGAATACAATCAGATAACGAGAGATGTTGATACTAAAAATCTAGTCAACAAATAGGTTACAAAACAATACTCATTTTATTATGACAAAAGAGTTATTCTAGAAGATTATGATAGAGTGTCTTATGGTTATTGATCATACCAATTACAATCATTATTTTTATATCAATACACTAGTTTATATAAATACAATAGTAGTGTTCCCAGGGGTCTAAATTTCTGGTTATAAAATGATAAAATTTCAAAAATGATTAACATGTTTCAATGTAATTTTTTAATTGTTTTGGTACGTCACGTATAAATAATTATGCTTTGGTATTTGTTTTACAGTAATAAAAAAAGTGTCTGAGTTTTCTACTTCTTCCAGTATTTCTATCTCACTTATTTTAACATCATGTTCCCACTTTCTCAAATGTTCTATAACTAAAGATTTTTTAAAATACTCTAAGCAGACGTTACATTCAACTTTTCTCTGTCATGGTTTATCGTCCAAAATATCAAATTTTAACTCATCCCATACATTAGTCATATTTATAAAATTAAAATTTTATAAACTTATTAAAATTTAATTTGTATAAATGGAAACTCTACTGAGGAAGCTCAATAATGTAAGTAATTCTAATTTGTTAGAAAAGATTAGTGCGGCTGTGGTGAACGAGTGGTATTACATTACTGACAGTAAACATTTAAAATTTAGACATGGAGTTAATATTTCTCTTGAGCACCATAAAAAATTTAAAATTCGTTTGCCAGGAACGTTCAGTAAAATAATACATAACTGGGACTTAAATTTTTTTTAAATGTTCACGTTAAACTAAAACTTAATGGAATAAAGGGAACTAAATATAAAGATAACGAATTTCATGATCTGGAGTTTGTTGTCTAGCTTTTCGGGGCTGCAGAATTTGGTTGAAAATCTTGAAGTATCGGCCTTCTCCGACCGCGGCATAAGGGAGAATTTGCATAAGTCCTGTCCGTATGAGATCGATAACTCATCTGGCCACTAGAGGAAACAGAAAGCTGCTTTATAACAGCTGGCGTAGCCTCTTATCTCTTTCTCTGTCGATTTCAGCTACACTTGTCTTGCATCAGTTGACGAAGCTGCCAATTGATGTCTCTGGCGGCAGAAAATTAATATTACAATAATTTTGCTATTTATGAACCTATTTTGATGATTTAAGCTTTGAAATTAAGCTGAAAAAGTGTAAGTCTGCTTCAGCAGTCGCTGAATTGGGAGTTTCTAAAAGAATAAAACCACTGAGGTTTATATTAATGTTTCGAAAATGGTTCTTAACAGATGGCATTGCGCATCCACTTTCATGACGTCACAAGTCGCGATGTATCTCCTTGATACATGCAATGATTCTTGTGGTTGTGCCTTTATTTAAAGGTTCATTTTTTTTGCTTTTGTTTTATATTGCAGTTACCTTTACTGTTACAGATTTGGCAAATACATAAGTGAAGATTAGGCTCATTACACTTTCAAATTAACAGAAATATTTAACATATTGTAATAGAGAAGTACATGAAATTCTTTTACAAAGTGACTTCATTATAGATACAAAGAAATTATTAAACTAATCAGAGCATGTCTCTGTGTATGGATTGCTCTCTACAGAAGACATTGTTCACAAATTATTTTTGCTTGCTTTTGCAAACAAAGATGCGTACTTCATTTTTCACATGCATAATTGCTGAGGTAAGTCTTTTGTCTCCTTGTAACATGGCTGGCATCTTTTTCTTTTCTTATATCCTGAGTGCAAAAATAATTCAGCGTTTTCTTGCTGTTTTCCTTGAGGTTTGTACTTTACCAGCATCGACTTTATATCGTTTGGTAGACTCATAATAAGAGATCTTACTTTGAGATAATCTTGCAGTAGAGTCAGAAGTATTAGAGTTTTGAGGTACTCGCACGTATTAGATTATTTATTCGTGTTGTCCAAGAAAATTACTCCTGAGTTGATGCCTGCAAAACAGGTGGAAAAAATCTCCATAGGCCATCTTCTTCTTGATCTAGCTACTTCGTAGATTGCACAGAGTTTGTCACCTACATCAACTTCAGATTTGGTGTCATAGTGTAGAATAATTTCCGGATTTTTCTCTAAACCTTCAGAAACTTCACTCGACTATACATGCATACTTGAAATGATGACTACAGTCGTGCATTTTCAACTTTTCACGGCGTAATGTATAGTCCAATAGATTCCCGAAATCTATTGGACTACAGTTTTCCCTTTTTTTTTTTCGGGACATACGACACGAATATGTCATTCTTGCTGTAGTACTGTGTACTTTTCGCTGCTACGAAATTCAAGGGCACTTCGTTCTTGTTTTTTTCTGAGTATGCCTACAACCGACAATCTCCTTTTTTTGAAGTTCTCTTACTAGCTCCAAACAAGTGAACCATTTATCTGCCGTAATGTTTCGACCCGTCCCATATATTGGTTCGGCAAGTCTCAGAACTACTTCTTGGCGGAGTTGTTATTCTGAAATGGACCTTCTAGCTGCAATCCACAATATCTTTCCATGTTGCAAGTATAAGATACCTTGGCATCACTTAGGCAGAAAATTTTGATGCCATATTTAGATGGTTTGCATGGCATGAACTGGCAAAATCCACACTGGCCTCGAAATGCTGGTAGCTGCTCATCAACTGTTACGTTTTCAAATCAAATGTTTGTTCAGCTTATGGGACTTAACTACGGGGTCATCAGTCCCTAAACTTACGAACTACTTATGAACTACTTACGAACTAGGACGGCACAAATATCCATACCCGAGGGGGGATTCGAACCCCCGACCGTAGTGGCCGTGCTGACCGTGACTGGAGTGCCTCAGTCACCTCGGCCACCGCGGCCGGCTGTTACGTTTTGACCGAGGGAGTAATGTGTCTTGCAGTTATTTAAAAACTTGGTGAACATTTCCTTCACGGCTGATAATTTGTCAGTTTTGCTCCGTTCTTGTCTTGTGGTTGCACCATCAAAGCGAATACAGGAAAAGGAAAAGTTTTTCGGACATGGTCATTCTAAAAATATTGTCACCGAGGTCATCTGCTGCCCAGAAGTCGTAACATTCTGTCACCCACCACGGAACACATCAGCAAGGTGTAACAAGCCAAGAAAGGCTTTTATTTCGATTTTATCTGCGTCTTTGCAGTGACTCTCGCGATGAAAGTTCCTTTTTAGATCAGCTATACAACTGTTAGTGTCGACTTTCCAAAGCAATTTCCTCGATTTTGTTCTATTCTTACCTAAGACAAAAAATATGTGCACCGTTATAAGGTATTATTATTATTATTATTACAACTGAAAGCATTTTAGTTGTGTTTTTTACTCACCAAAATAATAATGTTCATCACTTTCTTGCACTTTATTATTTTTCTCTACATCAAATTCATAAACTATATCTGAGTCTACAGACCATGTTTCGAGTATAAGTTATCCTGGGTTTCCGAATGAGATTCTAAAAGATCATCTTCAATTGATACCTCATCGTCGAAAAGAAGGCATGTAGCCTACTTCTTCCAAATTCTTAGGATTTTGTAAATCATATCGTTTACTCATTATGAAAGAGAGTACATGTAGCTACAACGTTGAGTACATGTAGCTACAACGAAACGTTGCTTCATCTAGAAGGCAACAACGCAACTGCCAACTTGAGTACGCTGCAAACAATGCTACGGCTGCTGTCATTAGCGGCGGCAATGTGTTACGCGAATACGCGCGCTGCATCTGACAGGTTAGTCATTTAATGAAACTCCTGTGAAGCAATAAGAGTAGGGTTGCCAGATTGAACTCGAGGCAGGCCCGGAGACCAGACGTGCCCCCCTCCCCCTTGGCCAATGACCTCCCCCCCCAATCAGGCTTACACGTGAATTCTAAAAAAAAAAAAAAAAAAAAAAAAAAAAAAAAAAAAAAAAAAAAATTAAAAAAAAAAAAAAAAAAAAACGGGCGTGGCAGCAGAAGTCACATCAACAGCTACGCCTTCGAAGAGTTGCCGCTTGCGGCTCGGCAAACTTGTCACCAAGAAGAGCGCCAAATACCTAATAAACTTTTGTAGCTACTCTTTCTTCCTGCAACCATTCTTCATGGAACCAACTTAGATATCGTCTCTTCACTTCGCTGGTATTACTCACTAATCTGACTTAATGTAAGCTTGTCTGTTCATACACGATCCGAGTATTCCAAAAATTGCCGGTAAACTGATAAACAATGAACGAACGAACACAAATAATAGACGTCGCCAGTTGACACGTTGCCGCAACAGTGTTTGCTTGATAATGCGCTAGCCGATTACTACCGACGCAACAGGGAAAATTTTCAGAAGAATAATAGGAAAGTAGCGTTTTGTTGCAATAAGAAATTGACATTTATATAAAGTTATTCATAATTACTAGAGAGGAGCAGGCCTGGAATGACCGAGCGCACTCAGGCGTCTTGCCACGGTGCGCGAGGCTGCTCCCGCCAGAAGTTCGAATCGCCCCCCCCACCTAAGTTCGATGTAGATCGTCGCTACATGAGCATAGTACTTAAAAAGCGTAGTAAAAATAGTTAAGATGAAGGTTACATTCAAACCCGGAGATGGGAGTCATTGGCCCGTAGACCCGGAGAATTCATTCCAAACCCGGGTACTCCGGGCGGCGCCCGGAGATCTGGCAACCCTAAATAAGAGAGGTATGACACAAGATTTCGTGGGCTGGCAAGCCGTTATTACTCTTTATTGTGGTAATATTAGATGCAGAGTAGGTCATGTATCTCACAGATACGTACGCGACTGTCGAAGGGTTAAATTAGTATGGGAACATTACTGACATTAAAAGAATGTTTTTAATTATAATTTCAGTGTTGTACTTGTTTAAAAAAAAGTCGTTTATATTTCGTTTCTTCAAATCACATAGAGTAGTTTGTAGAGAATATTTACGTTGAAAAATAGGATCTGAAAAATGGATTACTTGAAACAACTTTTTCATTTGACTACGAACTATATATAGTTTGTCAATCTCTATGTAGATATGTTGACTGAAAGATGTGGCCGTAATCGCGCGAGCTCACAAGTGCGTTACGCATGGGTAGTGCAGGCCATCTGACAAAGCATTTTCTATCCTCGCCTGTGTACTTGTTACTGGCCCAAAAGAATGAAGCAGTTCAGTTAATTCTGAACTTAATCTTCTTGATGATTCGTGTGCACAGGGCAGACGTCTGAAACTCGGTAACGACTGGAAGGTGTGTGATAGAAAATGTTTTGCATTTTTCAGCGGAATTTATATTTTTTTATTTTTCATTTAAAGGTATGTTGGGTATGCATCCATTTATAAAATGTTAGTAAGTAGATGGCTAATGTGCTCAAACTATCTGTTTATAAGAAAACGAAGAAAAAAAAAACATTAATAAAATGATCCTGTCCATGTTATATACAGGGTGTGTGGTGTCGCACAAGTACAAAGTGCGCGCCACCTACTTTCGCCGCGCGCCGCCATGCACGCACGGTGCGGCGTTCTTACGACGACAGCCACGAGCATCCTCTGCGGCACCTCCGCTCGTGGCCACCAGTGAACGACATCGTTCACTTGGGACTGAGTTAGGAACCAGTAAAGACTTCGGAATCCGATAGGCACCAGTGAAGACTTGGCTATCAGTTAGGCACTAGGCAGGACTTTAGCTCAACTATGTATCTGCAGTACTCTGTGTAAAAGTTAAGTATTGTATAAATTCTGTTCAATATATATCTCGTTCTAATTTACCCTAGTGTTTCTAGTTTCTGGCTGCTCCCCTCCGTACCTGCACCAGCGTGCTATCTTTATTCCTGTGTCGGTCTCATTCCACTCGGCCACCGACACCAACGACGGAAACGAGACACAAAAGCGGCGACGAGGCTGGGACACAAAAGTGGCGACGAGGAGCGATAGACGAACTTTGGACCAGCCCGCTTGCAGCAGCCAGACAGCAGCAGTCGGAGCACGCAAAAATTGCTTCCGCCCACCCACCCTTATTATAAGATTTTTGGGGGAACATTTTCAGTTACGTGTTTGTGGACTTTTTTGTTGCAGAGCGTCCTCTTTAATATTGCTTTTGTGTTTTGTTATAATTTACTTGTATGCGCGGCGCCTAATCGGTCAGCATGGCCACTACCCCGAACCCAAACTTAATGGAAATTATTCAGCTACAGACGGTGCAAATAACACGACTCCTGCAGGCTGTGGCCCAGCTCACAGCGCAAGCAGCTAACCAACAACAACAGCCGCCGCTTCAGCAGCCCACACCTGCCGCCGCAACGCTTCCTACGTTTCGCCAGTACAACGAACGTGAGGAAGAATGGAGCGACTATTTCGCACAGTTTCAAGAACTCATCAAATTACAGGTCAGAAAGTGAAGCATCTGCTATTATCTGTGGTTGGCACCAACACCTTCGTGTTACTGAAAAAACTTTTCCTCGACGTATCTCCTCGTGATGTAGACTTTGAACAAATAGTAGAGGCACTAAATGCTCATTATGAGAGAAAAGTTCTCGTAGCTGCGGCACGGTAACGATTTTTCAGACTTAAAAAATTACCGGAGCAGTCACACCAAGAGTGGATTACGGAATTGAAGGGCTTCACCCGCAAATGTAAATTTACTTGCTCTTGTGGACTTTCGTATAGTGACGTGATGTTGAGGGATGCGATTACGCAGAATATTCAGGACCCCAGAATTAGAGCAGCAATTCTGAAACAGTCTGACCCCTCATTAGACAGTGTACTGCAGCTTATAGAAGCGCATGATACTTTTGACTTAGCAGATGTAGAAATGCAAAGCCACAGTGTTAATTCAGTGCGCCGTAACGGACGCTTTCCTAGCCGTAGTTCTCAGTGTAGCACTAGTGATTCTTACAATAATACAGGCCATGCTGAACAGACAGTGAACAGTAGCCAGTGTAAAAGTGCTACACAAAGGTCGCCCCGTCGTGTTAGAAACAGTAATTTGAATAACGGGCGCCAACGCCCATTTCAGAAAAATGTTCGTAAATCTTGCCCCCAGTGTGTGTCTCGCCACAAGCGTGCTCATTACCCTAGTCGCAACGCAACCTGTTATCAATGTGGCAAATCAGGACATGTACAGTCTGTGTGTATGCAAATTAAAAACTCAAAGAGCGGTGCCGTTCGAAACACTGCTTCGCAGAGTGCGAGAACAGTTCAGTCAGTAAATGTTATACGGGCTGTGGAATTGAACAGTGCTTTCCTTGGATCTCAATTGCAAGAAAGTAGTTCTGCACCTATTTCAAAACTATGTATTGAGCCACGCCGCAAGCGCCGACGAGCGCGTACATCTGTGCAACGGAAAAGGGTTCGGGACAAGCAAAGTGACAATGTACAGTACAATCCTGTAGTGAACCTAGTGCCTTCTGCAACTGCTCCTTGTAATAGTGCCCAGTACTGTGTAGCTAGTGACAGTAGATTTGATGTAGCTACTAAAAGTAATTTTAGTGCAGCAGCCTCGCATTGCGCGGACGCCGATCCGGCGGTAGTGCCGTCTAGTGACAGTGTTGTTAATCCGCTGTGTGCCGAGTCCGCGCCGCTTCCTTCAGTACGCGGCCCGCGCAAGCGCAGTAAACAAACCGTAGCAGACGTTGCCCATATTCTCGCACCTGTCGAGCGCCACAAGCAAAAGCTTTTTGTGAATCTTTGCATAGACAATAAGACTGCGCAATTTCATTTTGATACTGGTTCCGTTGTTACTTTAATGAATAAAGACACTTATGAACTTCTGGGTTCACCAAAATTGTCGCCGTGTCATCAAGTGCTAACGGCATATACAGGTCAAAATATTCCCGTGCTAGGAACGTGTAGCCTGCCCGCCTCTTTTCAAGGTGTAGCGAAAACAGTTGATTTGTAGTTCTTCAGGCCAAATCTACGCAGAACAGTTTTGGATTAGATGCATTCGACTTGTTTGGCTTTTCAATTCAAAGAAATGTGCTTCAAATTTCGTCAATAGTGCCTCAGGATAAAATCAATGCATTGTGTGACAAATATAGTGACTTGTTTTCGCCGTAACTAGGTTGTGCAAAAGACTTCGTGGCACATGTAACTTTAAAAGAATCTGCAGTTCCAAAATTTCGTAAAGCTAGACCAGTGCCTATCGCCTTGCGTGATACTTAAACGTTGGCAAGATAGTGGGGTGATTTCTCCTGTTTCTGCCAGTCAGTGGGCCTCGCCTATAGTAATTATACCCAAGCCGTCAGGAAAACTTCGTCTCTGTGCGGACTTCAAATCAACAGTGAACAGTCAAACAATTGTCGACGCTTATCCCCTGCCCAGACCTGAGGAACTGATGGACAAATTAGGACAGTCTCGCTTCTTTTCCAAGATCGATTTCGCAGAGGCATACTTACAGATTCCACTTGATGACGAGTCAAAAAAGTTTTTCGTCATTAATACTCACATGGGCCTTTTTCAATTTCAGCGCCTACCCTTTGGCAGTTCTTCCGCCCCCGCTATTTTTCAGTGCTTTTTGGAACAGCTGACAGTTTCTGTACCGTGTTGCTCGAACTACTTAGATGATATTGTGGTATCCGGACGTACAGTTGAAGAACATTTATCAAACCTGGAGTGCCTTTTCCAAGTGTTGACTGCAGCAGGTCTACGCTGTAATAAAGCAAAGTGTTCGTTTTTTCAAACTGAAATAGAGTACCTAGGCCATGTGATTAATGCCCAAGGAATCCATCCCTTACAGTCACATCTTCGAGCAATCAAAGATTTGCCTCCTCCTAAGAATGTGCAGGAATTGCAAGCAGTAATGGGAAAGCTTAACTATTATTTCAGATTTATTCCCAATGCCTCTCAGATTGCAGCTCCACTGCATCACTTACGTAGGAAAAATGTTCCTTTTGAGTGGTCCAAAGATTGCCAGGTTGCCTTTGACAAATTAAAGTCTGCACTACTCAGTGATGCATGTTTGATTCCCTTTGAACTCTCGTCGGGTTGCACAGGAAACAGCTGCGGATGCAGACCTAAGTGTGGTAGCACGTTTTGTTCGCTCAGGGTAGCCTGCCAGAGCCATAGACATTGAACGGCCTCTGGTTCGACGTTATTTTGCACAACGTCATGTATTATCTTTGAGTCAGGGTGTTCTGTTGTTACATACGGACAACGACCAAACAAGAGTGATTGTTCCTCGTTCCCTGCAACGTGAAGTGTTACGCCTCCTGCATCAAGGACATTGGGGTATTGTTAGCACAAAGCAACTGGCCAGACGTCATTGTACCTGGGTTGGTATGGATGCTCAGATAGAGAACATGACGTCACAGTGTACAGTTTGTGAGGAGCATCAGGCGGCTCCTCCGCAACGTTTCTCAGACTGGCCACGCCCCAAGGGACCATGGCAACGTTTACACATTGACTTTGCAGGACCTTTCTGGAATACGCGCTGGTTAATTGCTGTAGACGCTTTCAGCAAGTTTCCTTTTGTGATTGTCATGAACTCAACGACAGCTTCTAGTACAATCAGTGCCTTAACATCAGTGTTTTGCATCGAAGGCTTGCCTGAAACTATCGTCAGTGACAATGGACCTCAGTTTGTTAGTGCGGAATTTCAATTGTTTTGTCGTGTGAATGGCATTCAGCATATTACCACTGCACCTTTTCACGCTCAGTCCAATGGCGAAGCAGAACGTTTCGTTCGAACATTCAAGTCTCACATGGAGAAGATGAAAGGTCAGCACTCCAGGCAGCAAGCTCTTCAAATTTTCCTGTCTACGTATCGGTGCATGCCACGTGACGGCCCGTCACCTGCCGAGCTGCTACACGGCCGCCATCACCGCACTCTCCTTCACCTGCTGCAGCCTCCCACGCACCGAGTCGGTTCGTATGGCGCTACGCGTTTTCAGGTTTCTACGCCGGTGCTGTACAGGGTGTTTGCTGGTATGAAGAAGACATGGTTGCCAGGCACCATTCAGCGCGTGCTCGGTCGCAATATGTATGTCGTACGTTCTTCCACAGGGTCGGAGCTGCGGCGCCAAGCAAACCAATTGCGCTTGCACAGGCCGCGCGATCCTGTCTCCGGTTTCTTGATTCCAGACCCAGTTCACCGCCAGGGAGCACAGCCACATCGCTCGCCGCCGGGCCCAGCTTCCCCGGGCTACGAGCTCCCGATGGAGGTCGACGCGCCTCCTACGCAGTCGGCCCCTCCGCCTCCGTCGCCGCCGCAGATGACAGCGTCACCGAGAGGGACTCCGGGACCGTGCGGGCCCCCCCAGCTTGGGCCACGCACCTCAGAAGAAGATGACCTCCTCCCTCTGGGCGGGGGCGGGCGCCCTTCCGCTGGTTTTCACGGGTTTTCCGGCGGATCGCAAGGTGTATACCGGGGCGCGGACGGCGTCTCGATCCCAGCCTCAGCTACGACGCCCGTCCCACCAGTAACGCCCCCGCCCAGGCCCTCCTCCCAGTGCCGTCGCCGTGGCCCTCAGCCCTACGCCACGACGGCGCGGCGGTTTGGGGGGGGGGGGGGGGGAGGGGTGTGGTGTCGCACAAGTACAAAGTGCGCGCCACCTACTTTCGCCGCGCGCCGCCATGCACGCACGGTGCGGCGTTCTTACGACGACAGCCACGAGCACCCTCTGCGGCAACTCCGCTCGTGGCCACCAGTGAACGACATCGTTCACTTGGGACTGAGTTCAATATATATCTGTTCAATATATATATATATATATATATATATATATTCTGTTCAATATATATCTCGTTCTAATTTACCCTAGTGTTTCTAGTTTCTGGCTGCTCCCCTCCGTACCTGCACCAGCGTGCTATCTTTATTCCTGTGTCGGTCTCATTCCACTCGGCCACCGACACCAACGACGGAAACGAGACACAAAAGCGGCGACGAGGCTGGGACACAAAAGGGTGTCCCAGCTATCTTGTCCACCCAAAATATCTCTGGAAAATAACAGCTATTTGAAAACGACTTTCAACGGTATCAATGTACGGCTGGGGCCCATGAATGTACATATTTGGAAACATTCTAAAACGAAAGCAAACGTGTTTTTTAACACAAACTTATGTTTTTTTAAATGAACACCCTATATTTTTTCTTCAGCAATCCATAGCATGACAAATTACATACACAATGGCGTTGATTGCATGCAGTATTCCAATTACATCCCGAGATTTTGCGACGCGAAGTTGACGCTTGAAACACCCGAAATGCGCTACTAGCACACGTCCTGACGGTCAGACGTGAACCTCATGCAGCCCGTAATCGCAATGTGATTGACATGGGTAATCGCACTTCCATACTTACCTAGAGGTCCGAAACGAATATACATTGATACCGGTGAAAGTCGTTTTCCAATAGCTATTATTGTTCCAGAGATATTTTGGGTAGACAAGATAGCTGGGACACCCTGTATATGTCTACGAGAATGAATGTGTTAGCTACACAGAAAACTACAATGAAGCTGTGTGCAACTTCTAATGATAAAATTCTGATATATACAATTATCTATGTGGTAGTGTATGGCAAAACGATTTTGACATATCATTCACAGCACATAATTTTGATTGGAAATTTTTATTTTTGTGTTGGTTGGCATCTGTTTATAAAATGTTAGTAAGTGACTAGTGTGTTTAATCCAGCTGTTTATAAGAAAATGAAATATGTCATTAAATAATCTGCAAGTGCGTTCAAGTGACCCACTTACTTCTTAGAACACTCCACATACCAGTTCCTTATGAAGTCAGACGAGGTTTAGGCAAACAAGTGAGGTGTACGAAGTAACTACTAGGCTCTGACAGAAAAACAAAAACAATATGTAAGAGCTGCAACGTACCGATCTGCAGAGACAGCACAATTCTCGTATTCCGAGACTGCTTGGAGTAACGGCTTGCAAATTCTTGTGTGTCTACTTTTATAAGACGCAATTGTTGTCTGTCTGTCTGTTCTCTTATAACTCAAGATCCAGACAACCAAACAACGTGAATTTTGGTACACGTTCACAAAATTACTTGGGGAAGGTTCTTAAACAGGTTTCGTTTCATTTTTTGGATAACCAATCATAAAAATTGAGAAAAAGTGAAAGTGCGTTTTCAGTGTGTCCATATAAATCTGTATCTTCGCACAGATCTTGATGAAGTTATGCACAATTGACCTTCAGAACAAGAGGAACTGCACTATATACATAAAATTTCGTTCAGTACATAGAGGAGGTACTTACGGATTTCGCCAAAATCAACAGTTTTGCTCCAATCATGAAGAAATTTTGTACACTTGACCTTGAAAACAAGATGAAAGTTACTATCTACATAAAATTTCGTTCGGTGCATGGGAGAGAGTACTTTACTTACATAGTTCGTTGCAATTTCTATACATATAAGACGCATTTGTTGTCTGTCAAGTCCCTCAATTTTAAACCCGGGCAAAGCTGGGTACTTGCAGTTAATATGTGATCATCTGTCAAAGGATAATGCGTTTTTATAAAGGTTTATTGTTCCTTTACAATGTAATACTAAGTAGCAAAATGTATGGAGTATGTAAGACGTTGCAAATTTTTTATGGACTTACATTATTTGAAAATTCGTCTTTTCAGTTCACTGTAAATAATTATCTGCTGCCAAATATTGGACAGTGATGTCAATATAGGTTACTTTTGAAGTGTAAGTAAAAACTTTTCATTTTTCCATCATCATGTGCCATGGAAATTATTGGGTATCTATAACTCAAACTAACCAGTTCCATTACCAAAATATTACCCCACCAGTTACTGGAAAAAGCGAAACTTCCTACACACATCTGCGTAAGTCTTGCAACTGTACCCGAGAAATATCTTGACTATTTTCTGTCAGTGGTAGACACGTTAGATCTAATTTTTGAGGATAACCATTCTGGCACAAACAACTACTACGGCAAAGGCTCCCGCCGTGTCAGTTTTATGAATCAGGTGATGCGTGACAGACAGCCAGTACTGGCGCAACTATCAAAGCTCGCCGTCAGCGTCGCGACAGGGTTTTGTTACTCAGTGGCTCTAGCAGCCACCGTCTGCTGCTGCTGGCACCAGCCGACGGGCAGTGGGCGAGACGACAGTAACCAAAGTAGAAGGCGTGACAGTAAGTATCATCCACGGTATCAGAATGGCAACGTAAGCCCCTGGCGTAATAATAATAATGAAAATTCAAAGGCCAGCCGAAATAATCTGTGGGAAATTAAAATAATTCTGACCATGATGTAGCTGTCTCCAACACAAATGTTCTTCAGGAATTGAGTAGGGACAGTCTAATCGCGGAGTGCCGGTCATAGAAGGAGGATACATCACAAACCGTGATCACACGAGCAAGCTAATAACCGCTTCTCTTACAGAATGAATATACCTTCAGCCGTATCTACCAGCTTCCACACTTGATCTTCTATGATGTGTTCTTACGATGTTCACCGAATCCTCTTCATTTTAAGAAAAAGATATACGAACACTTGGCTGCGAGATTCCAATCTTCTGTTTTAATAAGACTCGCTTAGGAAGTAACACTGTCAAGAATAGATTCTGTCGCCTCGTTGCAGCTCAGTGGCCTGATTTTCTTTGTTTATATACAGATGACTATAAAATACCACAAGAAGAGTGTACTGGATGTGCCTTTTCCTGCCCTAACATTCAGATTCAGAGAACCTTCAAACTGCCAACGAATATTTCTATATTTACGGAGGAGACGGTGGCAATTCCGGAAACACTTAAGTTTGTTTCTACTATTTCCTTCCCGAACATATTAACTGTGTCTGACTCAAGTGTCCTTCAAACCGTGCAAAATCGGAGAAGAGAAAATAAAAAATCGCTCTACAAATATGGGTCGGACAGTTAGTTTACTGTGGGTGCCTTCTCACGCTGGTATCTGCTGTAATCAGGATGGGGATGCATTGGGCACACATGCGGCAGCCTCAGGCACTGTCCCGGGCCGGCAACTATCATGCACAGATTTCTTATCTGCGGTCAAGGAATCATAATTAAGTTTATTATGACACTGGACACAATCTGTAAGGATTAACTGTGTTGGTAACACATTATAAGGTTTTGCTTGTGAATTGTGAAAATGTTTCAAAAATGATTTGAATTGTAATACAATGCAGTGTTCGCTTACAATGTTCATTCTCCAATTTTGACAAAATTTACATCTGTTTTCGATTACTTAATTGTATGTACATCGCCAATGTGCGTTGTAAATGCCTACAGAAAGTTAAAAAGCAGAAGGCCAAAGAAATTCTTTTTTTAAAAAGAGATAACCGCTCCCTTCTCGCCACCCGACGTTGAGCGACGCAATGATCGGGGGTACACACGCCACTTTCCTACATATATACTGAGTTACAATGACGGTGTTGTTTTAAAGGAGCCGCGGCGGATTAGCCGTGTGCACTGGGTCATCGTGCTGGGGTGCGTGTGGCTGTTCGCCTTCGGGGGTTCGAGTCCCCCCCTCGGGCATGGGTGTTTGTGTTGTCGTTAGGTTAATTTACCTTATTTTAAGTAGTTTGTAAGTTACGGACTAATAACCAAGCAGCTGAGTCTGATAGATTTACAAACATTTCAATGTTTTATTTTATTTTTTTCTTTGTAGTGAAGAGTTGTTTGCCGACCATACATTATGCAAAAACGAAACCACTGAGGTACTTTAGGCTAATATTTGTATCAATATAGGTTGAACATTTACGGTTGTATTAATCAGTCCGGGTGCTTTCGCCAATTTCATTTCAATATCTCTATTTGAAAGCATCAGTAACATTAACGTTATACCAACATCCACTGTACAAAATTGTAGAATTTTAGTTAAGATAGGCATTAGATCCTTATTAATGATGAAATTCATCATTGCAGATTCCTGGTGGTTGATACGCTCATTGAATATTGCATTATTGCATTTATTGTTGATAAGGAACGCACAATGTAATTCCCCACACGGTTTTTGTTACCATTCTACATAATTAAATAAATATATGTACGTACTGAGAAACACCAAACTAGTGCACTGTTGGCGCAGGACGAATTAACTAACACCTTAACCCTTTGATTCCCAATGTTGTTCCTCCACAACCACGTATTAAAAGCCGATTTATACATCGTATTTTGTGTATCAGTACTTAAAGTCGCATGAACGACACGTTTCTAGTACGACATTTTGTCGCTTGGTACCGCGTAAAAATGTTCAACTGTTTGTAATTCTTATGGGAGAGAACTATTTTGATCATAAGTCCCTATACTTACAAACTACTTTAGCTAAGTCAAACTAACCTAAGCACAACACACACTCCCGACGCGGGAGGCCGCGCGATCCGTTAACATGGCGCTCTAGACCGCACGGCTGTTTCTTAGGCAATAATCTATCCGTGTTCCAAGAGGTGTTACGCCGCCGTCTGTACGTAACTGTGGATGTGGTTCATTTCATTTTACTTCAGCGGTGAATGGTCTTGTCTTTGATTATGTTATCTATCATCAAAACAGCGTCCCAAGTATTAACAGCGTCTGCGTTGTGCATAAAATACATGACATAAAAGAACGATAGTTCGATAAAAAAATTTAAAACAGACATTTTGATATTTAGTGCACTGTATTAATAAAGAAAACAGTGAATTTTATTCTTCCAAAGCTGAATTCATAATGTGAGAATGGAAGGGTCAAGTAGTAAGTTACTTAGTTACATACACGATCAAGTAGGCGTATACGACACTAGAGAGAAGATAGTGAATGGCGTGCTCTATGAAGAGAAAGCATTATATCAATATCAAAGTTGATTCCACAACGCGATTTCAGGTTAATTAAAACATCTAACCTAGTAGTTGGTTGTCCAGCTATTAACAATTTTAATTGATATAAAGCTTCGTATCGCTGATAATTTTTCCCTATTTATGAGTAACATCTTGGTATAGTAGAAACCATAATACAGCTTTCAGCAAGAGAGTACACGCCCTAATGAGATCTACCATTTGAAAAAAAGTGTTTTTAGTATAGAGAAAGGTAATATTTTCAGGAAAGCCAACTGGAAAATGCTGTCGTCGCTTCGAAACTCAAGTTTCAACTACGCTACCAACGTCGACAGGAGAAAACCATTATGTTGACTATTTTGAAATGTAACGTTAAACACTTTGAAAAGAAAGACATTAATTATCGTGATATAAAATTTTTCCTGGGATCAGTAACAGAGTAACACGGTTTGTTCAACTATTACGTTCTTAAAACACATAAATCACTGGTAAACTAGTACACGAAATCTTTTACACAAAGATCCGATCGATAATAACAAACAGAAATTTCTTGCAATGTGGCAGAGAAAGGAGGACGTTTCGTGATGAGATTAAGAACGGCAGTGGCGATTACGACATATATATTCAGGGGGAGGGGAGACTAAACACTTCATATCATTGTAACTAATATTGAAACAAATAAATAATATGATGCTTGATTGGTATTGTAGTTATGATTTTGGAGTACATATTCTACTTCTATATCTGACTTTTAACTTCGTGTATGAAAAACAGTAAACAGGTTTCACAGGTCTGATCTTGCCTTACACACACGTACGCACCCACACACACTTCCTAAGAAGAACCATTAACTGCCGCTAAATGACGACTTCGGTTTATTTTTTTATTTTATTTTTTTTTTTTTTTTTTAAATCCTTGAGTACCGAGTTATTTTTTCAAGTTTGGGAACAGAGAGTAAACCGAGGGGGCTAAATCTGGCGAATACGGTGCATGAGGTAGCAGTTCAAGCTTTAATAAGTGAATTTTGGCAATTGCTGTAATACACTTCTAAGCTAGTGCATTGACCTGAAGAAACAAATGTTACTAATTCTCCGCTTCGAATCTCCCGTTAGAAGCCTTTCTCAATGTTTGCCCTGCATGGCTGTCTATACGGCCCCGTCACGAGCTGTTCACCTGGTTCTCATTCAAATGATTGTTAAAACCGTTGATTGAGTGGTGCTGCTAGTAACGGGACGACGCTAAGACAGTCAGTGAAGTGAACGGCGTGCATCACGTGGAGGACCGGGAAGACCTGCCATACTTGGCGCGTTCTCTTCTGTTCTGGCTCCTGAACACTCATCTTCTGAGGCCGACCTCTTGGTCTAGTCAGTAGTACCTACTGAACTACGGCGTCCTCCTTCATCCCCCTCTATGCCGAATGGTGGTAAAGGATGGAAGCTTAGTGTTTAACGTTCCTTCAACAGCTTGCTCATTAGAGACGACGAATGGTAATAAGCTGCCTTGTTCACTAACATGATCTTCATATTTGTGCATGCACTTAATAAGGATGCCCATACATGATCCACTCCCGCTTGGGAACCATCATACACTGATATAGAGAAGTCACTGCGTTTCGTTACAATTTCTAAGAATGGTACAGGTTCCAACAAGTACATAGTGTCCGCAAGAAGAGAGAAATATGAAGGTCGTGAAGCCTCTCCTGGTGATTTGTAGAGCAGAAAAATAAGTATTATTTTAAAACTTGAATGTTAAAAACGGGCATCATCTTTGACAATTATAACAACTTGCTAGTTAAATAAATAAATGATTATTTACGTTTGTATGAAGATAGTTTTCCAAAACTGTCCTCAATTGTCCTTTTTACTATGGTGTGATGATCTCCCATATACGTGATCCAGTTTACTAACGGCACCATGGACGACGATAGTCACGTACTACAATTCATTGTGATTTGTGGCTCCATATCCGATGAGCTACGTCGCGTGACAACAGTTTCTGTTAAGCACGTATCTCAACAATTGCTCTCTGTGCGTCCACTGTTCGCAGTCGAGCATAAGAATGGTTCCGCACGGGAGTAGCCAAGCGGTCTGGAGCGGCACGTTGCGGATAGCGCGGCCTTCCGCGACGGAAGTTCGAATCCTCACTCGGGCATGGATGTTAGTGTTGTCTTTAGTATAAGTTGGTTCATAAGTAGTATGTAAGTTTAGGAACTGATGACCCCATAGTTACGTACAATAATCTTTACAAGCATTTAACAATTTTTTGAATTATGTTTGTTCAGGTTATTGTTTTGCGTTATGGGATTGCTAAACAGAGTTTGTCAGATTGGTTGAAAAACGATCTATATGAGAAACATTTTTCTTAGATACAAGGTCAACAAGAATATTTTGCGCAATATATTGAGAATATTATACACAAGCAGTTAGCACTGTATGGTAAGGTCATTAAATGTCAGCTATTCATTAACGTAACTGAACCTTTGTAGCTTGAAAATCATTCACCATTCGGTTATTTCAATAATCCCAGTAGTAAATGGTGTGACAGACATAGAGGTGAATAATTTAGCTGATTAGAAAAGAAGGGCCGTCGAGTGAAGGAGTAAATTGCTACCGCTGTGGAGCGGCCGAGCGCACTGAAGCACTATGCTCTGATGCGCGAGGCCGTTCTCCGTCGAGGGTTCAAATCTCCCTTCGAGTATGGACGTTTGTGCTGTCTTTAATATAATTTACTGCATAAGTAGTTTGTAAGTTTAGGGACTGATGACCCCGCAGTTAAGTCCTCTAAGCTTTACAAACATTTGAACATTTGAGTAATTTGCTGTTGAAAGACGACCGTCTGTCGTCTTTCATGTATTTTTAAAAAATTGTAATTTATTTGATGTCACTAGATTAGCATTTTGTTAAAACTAGAACCCCACTCATTTCGCGGCATGAGGAATACATTTTTATTTCATGTTTTAAAATATTAGTTACTGAAATGTTAGTTAATATTACTAGGATTTTGTTATTTTAATACTTTATTATTGTATTTCTGAATGTGGCAATAAGTACGACTTCTCCGCCACGCCACTGCCCCTGTGAGAATGTGTACTTGTTTTACTTTTTATTGGATGTGAGAGAATCTAATGGCTGTCTGAATGTGGGCTGTAATAGCTCGCTTTGCATGGTTCTCTCTCGCTCAGAGTCGATAGTTAGTCGTTACCAACCTCTGCTGCTGATGCTCTCAAAGATGTTTCTACACTCTTTGGTTACAATCCAGCCGACGGGCCCTCTCGAGGGCAAGTCTTGCATCCCCTCCACCGATGTTTTGCGGGTGTTGCCAGTTTCCCGTAGCTTCGCGCCTCCTGGCCGCTCGCTCTTCACTTTGTACTCGGATCGTGGTGAGGTAAGGTTGGTTCTGCTCTTGTGTCCATGGAGGTGGTTGCAATTCGTTGTCTAGCACCTTTAATTTAGACTCTTGAACTTAGTTTCATTTTTTGGAATATTTTTTCCGACCTGGCGTGGAAATGGGTTCTAGTTTTTGAATCCAGTGATTTCCAACAGATACATGCCGTGCATGTGTATGAATCCTGGCATATTCAAACCCTTTGTGATTATGATGTGGTGTACGAAATCTATGTAAATTCTTTTTAGCTTTGTTGGACACGATTTCTAACAGACGACATGTTCATTTTTGTACAGTGCATGCAAAATTTTCCTTATCATTTCCTTCCCCATTTTGCTTACATTCGACCTCAATAAATAAGTTAAGTTCAGTATAATTTGACTTGCCAATAAAGAGTAGTTTTTGAGAACCTTCCCCCTTTTATTTAATTTTGTTTTTCACCAGTGCTGAGAACAAGCTAAGATGAAATTTTCTTATGTTTGTTCCATTACGCTATAAATGTTCTTCTTAGCCACCTTTATGAAATAACATTAATTGTGGTGGCTTGTTCGTCAATGACTGCGTGTAATTTCGTGTGAGCTGCTACGTATATTGGCCACTGTATCGTTAACTTCCTGTTATTAGAGTAATTTGAACCAAGTCAGTTCTGAATTTGGCCTGGGGAACAAGGTTTTGCAGCAGGGAGTAGCCGGTAGTTCACACGGACCTTTTGCTAATTTTACTGCTAAAATTAAGCTTTTTTATAACAGTAAAGTCTTATATGGGTACCTCCTACCAGAATTTAGCTTTTATTTCGTACAGTGGGCAACGTTTACTGTTAATTTCTTGTTTTGACTGTCATGCATTGGCAAATGTAAAACAGATGGCACAAATGGTTTTAAATGTAAAAGACCGGGATATTTTGTAGGAAGTATCAAGTTTGATATGAGGATGATAATCAGAGATGGCAATTGCGGAAATGCGTGGGGGAAGGAAAACAGGGTGGTCAACCATGCACCCGTTATGCAAAATGTGTATTTCTTCTCTAGGTTTCATAAGTGCTACAGTTAACGACAAACAGGCTTGTTCAGCACTGTATTTTGGATTAGTTACGTGTATTACGACTATTAATTTCCTTTTAATTTCTTTCGATCACTATTATGGGAATGAGTGAGATGGTGCAATCTAGGTAGATGGTATTTTCGGAAATTGGTTGAGGAAGGCCAGATTGGTGTGTAGCTAATGAATGTTACGAGTTTCGTGAATTGGTAACTGTTACCTAACCTTTATCTATGCAGCCCGTAACCATAAAACCGATTTGTAGACTACTGTATTCTGCCAACATTTGATGGGCTTGCTGCAAAACCCAGGTAAGTTGATTTCTGGTCAAAAATGAGATATTATTGGCATGAGATATAACATCAGAACGTGCATATTTCGGAGCAAGAACTAGACTTTTGAGATATGCGTGGTTGGCAACAGACACCATACCTGCGTTTTTCAAAATTTCACAGTATAAAATATTCCAGTATAGTTATGCTCAAAAATACATATTTAAAGCCAACCAGAATCAACACATGACTGTTATGCTAGAGTTTGCATTGCTAAAGAAGGCAATAATAGGCCACATTACCTTCCCACAGAAATCACTGCATGCTGGTCCTTTATCTCATAAAAGCACAAATTTAATGATGTCTGAAATTGGTTGGAAAGTTCATTGCTATTGCAGGTATGGGTTTCTATGAACAAACTGTCACCCTCTGCGTGAAATGATTATGGTGAAAAAGCCTAAATAAAATAGATTAAGAATATTTTGAAATGACCATGAAGTAATATAACTGTACATGAAGTAGGTTAACAAAATGTTGTGAGACTGCAGATTTTATATTTAGTTAATGATAATACCCTTTAAAAAATTACATCGGGACAAAATAGATTACGTTCTAGGGCATGCAAGACCATGTATAATTCTTCTGACGAAATGTATTTAAAATGTCTGGTAATTAATAAAAAGTAAACTATGATTAATTATTTGTTGTAATTTTGTTTTCGTGTTATTTATGTCCGATTTTGCATGCAGTATTTCAGATTTTAAAGTATTTGGTGCAAAAACCAGGTAAGTCCAAATGTTTATAATTGCAATTTTTGATTTATTTCAGTGTATATTTTTAAATTGAAAAATTTATATATTTTACGTAAAATACAGGGCTATAAGTAAGTAACATTGTCTTATATAATTTTTCAAAAATGCCCACCTTCTGTAGATATCAAACTTCGTTTTTCAGTTTTCTCAGAATATGTATATTGTGACTTGCCTGGTTTTTGCAGCAAACCATTCAATTATTCTTTGCTTAGTTACGTCTGGTACTTCTAGGCCGCTGTATGAAAAAGACCCACACTATTAATGACCTGTCACTACCTGTGTTTGGGGATATTTTGATTAATTTTAAGTTACATAAATTCTCATTGGCTATTCGGGTAGTTGGTCACGAAATTTTGTTGTGGTGTGATTACGTACATAAAACAGATTTTGCTTTGTAGTACTACGGCAGTATGCTTGCACTTAAATGTTATATGAGTAAGGAATATGTTACATTGCCTTGTTCACTTTACGTCACATAATAATTGCATCTGAATAACACTCAATATGACACATTTTATTGACTTCTGTCTCTCTTCTAGTTTGATATTTTCCAAAAGGCGATGTGTCAACAAATGGACAAAATTTAATGATATTCAATGTGTTGACCAACATTTTGGACCGGATGAAGATAATCAATTACTCTTTGTTGAGTAAGTGTTCCAGTGTTCTGACTGAACGTGTGAATGCAACAAGGTCATCTGTCACCCAACTCACTAAATATCTAGATTTGTTTCTCTTCATACTGACTAACACAATCGACTATGTAGTGCTTAAAGAAGGTAATTGAAAATCAGCTAACAAAGGAGGCGACTAGGCCTTCTACCTAAGAGGCCATCGCCTGTATTCTTCCCGGAAATAATGCCTGAGATTGTGAATACTCCGTGGACTACCGAGTACTCATCCCAGGGGAGTTTTTTAATCGGATCCTTGTCTGACTTTATTTGACTTTTACTTATATGTAACGCGATATTTCATAGTTCCAAGTGTTAATGATATCCTCCATCAGATTTCTCATAAACTAAAGATTATTTGTTTGGCACAAAAATAATTAAGTTGGAATGGGTTGCTTCTACGCGCCAAAGATGGGCAGAGTTGTAATAATATCACGCAGATAGCATTGTTTGGCCGGAGACGAACTCTCGAGTTCCTAGCGTCGTACTGAGAGGTCGTCTGACCCGCTGCGGCGGCAGACACAGACTGTTATTGTCTGTTTCAGCTATAAAGGTAAATAAACTTTGTAATTCTGTACTGATTTTGGGTAGTGAAAGAATCACTTGCCGAGTACGTGTTGTGAGGTATTTTGTATAATTAACTAGCTGAAGACTTGGCTTTGCCCGAATACGTATTCCTCTCTTGAGTCAGTACTTCTGGTATCCTTCTGTCCATCTCATTTTTTCTAAAAAAATTATGTTTATCAGAGAATAAATAAGAAATAAGGCTGTCTCGCATAATGTACAAAATTATAAGTGCAGTATCCAAACATAGAAAGATAGTAATCAAAATACAAATGACGTTTAAAATGCGTTATGAGTTACATGTAATACAATGGTATAATGTTTCAGGTATATATTCATTTGTGTAAGTACTATATGTCTGTAAAATCTGTTAGGAATACAATTAGTAGTAAAGAGGTAATAGATTAGAATTGGTGCTTGATGGGGACATTTTTCATAAGCGTTACTGTTTATGTGCTCATATCGCATGAACTACGTGTCGTAATCATGTACTCTGATACAATTTCGAATGTACAGTCAGCTGTATGTGTGTATACTGTCTGTAAAATTTCCTGCGGCTGCAATTTGTAGTGAAGAAATCATCAATTGTAACGTCATACCGAGTGCCGAAGTTTTGCTCCATGAACAGCGGAAAAGTAGTAAGCGAGAAACTTTTTCCCTTCATTATTTTGATGCGGTTGTTAGCAAGAAAAAGATTAATAACGGTTTAAAATTATATTTAAGGTTTGTTGCAAGTCGCTAAGGACTGTCATCCTCACATAGTATATTTATAAAGTTTCGTCGCATTATATGACTGTTGCAACTCTTATACTTTTTTAGATATATCTGCTGAACCATGTATCGTATGTGGTTCTTACTCCAACAGCAATTGTATGTGTACCGAATTTGGTTGAAATCGGTCCAGTGGTTTACCAGAAAATAAGCAGCTTTGTCGCTTAATGCAGCAGATTTCCGCGCAGCAATTGGTTTATGACGTCATATCTCGAGAACTATGTGTTGTACGTAATTCTTACAATCACGGCGACCGTCCGCATAGATTCAAGCTTACGTGTACAAAATTTGAAAAAGGTTGGAATGAAACTGCTGATTAGTATGCAACAGTTTCACGGCATCTACATCGAAACTGTTGTTAGCGATAGCCTTCTTTTCGTTTCATCGTTTTGTGTGTGTGGTTGTCTAAGGGTGGGGGGGGGGGGGCAGTTACGAAACGCTTCGTAAACCTCCGACATTACATGCAGACTTTGTTTCAGGTCCCTAACTACTCCCATTTTCCAATAATTGACGCACAGATCTGGGTTTTTTCACGCGGTGGCCTCTCATTATCTTTGACGTCATATGTCCTGAGCTATGTGTCGTGCTCTTTTGTTTTGGGTCACGAACCTTCGTGGGCGTACGGTGAAGAGTTCACCAAGATTTCATTGCGATTCAATGAATGGTTTATTAACAGATAACTTTGAATTGAAAGTGAAAAATTTTTGACAACGTTAATGTAGGGTTTTGTATACAAATGTTTCAATTTCTTAATACCGAATGAAGTAGTGAAATAACCTTCAACTTTGTTATTGTAGTTAGGAAGTACACGTGTTTCAAAGCTGCATTGAAAGAAGTGCATTTTGTAATGTGCAGAAACCATTAGCATTTGATTAGTGAGAAAGCAAGAAACTATTTTTCATAAAGATTTCCATTATTGTCAACAAAGTATTGAAAATATTTTTATTTTCTGAATGAGTTGAATTTCAAGTTAGTCAGAGGCGTTAATAATAATAAAACAGTAAGATGCGTTAATTAAAAATGAATAGGCATTGTTGAAGTTTCCCAAAAACAATTTGATCAGTAACATTTCTAAAGTAATCATCCTCATAAATGTGCGGTGGCAATATTCACATCAGCATGGTCTTTGAGAGTAAACGAGCACCTTGTGTATCATCTTTAAATTAAAAAGCGGCCGCTGCCGATTCTCGGTGACCGGCAAAAGCAGAATTTCAGGTCGAGGCGCTCTCCTCACTTGCCCTTGAGACAAATTTCATTATTATTAGTCACGTATTTGACGACAGACAAGGTCCAAACTCAAGATTTGTTATGTATAACATTACCTCCATTATGTGGTTGTATACATCCATGCTTTTGCTGAGCACCTTCATTATGTTAGGTAAGTGTAGTGACATCTTTCTGAGACTGGATTGACTTGACAGACCTACTAAGGTTAATGGAGCCAGAAGCTGATACGAAATCGACACACTATTACTTCGCTTTACTTCCGTCTACGGTCACAAAACTTTGGACAGAGAACTGAGATAAAAAAATTCAGTCCACACTTCCGGGTCACTGCTTCATTAGGTCGCTGCTTGTGAGAACTCGCTAAGGCCATTAAGAACTTTCAGCCACCACAGAATAAGAGGGGTTTGGGCCAATGGAGACTTTTTCAGGGAGTTTAGCCCGATCTTGGCTCAAATGTCCTCCCTCTTAAACCTATTTAGCCATAATGGAAAGCCGCTTAATCGATCGAAAAACCAAGCACTCAGCTTTTGATGAAATGAACCCAGTTCATAGGAACGGCCGTTTATTATCCAGTCTGGTTTATTCTCCAGGCGACATACCCGTTTCAGAAGTTTATTGCAAAAATTAGAGACTTGGAGAGTCATTAGTTGATTGACTATGGGTAGAGGACTCTCCCAGTGAGAGAGGTTTAGCGCTACACATACAGGTCATAAATAGTGGCAACGATGACGGAAAACTGCTAAGATATCACCATGTGTATTCCGAATTGAGGCCTTCTAGATTCCGTGAAGCATCTAGGGGTTGCCATATATTTTTAGGGACCGTGAGTCCCAGAGGTCAGGGAATTAAATGTAATCCACACTAAAGTGCATCTGCTGTAACGGACATTCTGTCACTTTTTATAAATTAACAGGAGTCACAGGAACAGGGTCAGTTGCTTACAAGGAAGACGTAAATGGGTAAAAAACAATGTCCTCTCTCAATGCATGTAATAAAATAAAATCTTGAAAATTTGACTTACCAAGTAGTAAATTCCGACTGTATTTAGATACTTCATTTAAAACTTCCGGGCTCATAAGCCGTGGTCGATTTATAAAACTTTCCCCTAACGTTTCATCTTTGGCTGCGGAAGCCATCTTCAGAACTGCGATGAGGACTTGAGGGAGCGCCGTATATATAGGCAATGTAGAGGGCACCACAAGACATCACGTGACGTCGGCTACGACACTATCTCTGGTATTGCCAACATTCTTGGCTGAGAAGAAATAAAATATAATTATAAAATAATTTTAACAGAAAAGAGGAAGCTGTTAAATTAGACAGAATTTGGACTTCTGCTTTACACCAGCGGAATGACAATCGATTCTTCTCAGCCAAGAATGTTGGCAATACCAGAGATAGTGTCGTAGCCGACGTCACGTGATGTCTTGTGGTGCCCTCTTCATTGCCTATATATACGGCGCTCCCTCAAGTTCTCATCGCAATTCGCCGCTCTACCTCTGAAGATGTCTTCCGCAGCCGAAGATGAAACGTTAGGGGAAAGTTTTATAAATCGACCACGGCTTATGAGCCCGGAAGTTTTAAATGAAGTTGACACCGCCCGTGAAAGTTTACATTGTATGATGTATTTAGATACTTCAATCATTTCTCGTATGGGGTTCATTTGAGGACTTTTAAAATCAATACGCAGATTAAATGGTATATAATATATGGTTTTTTCCAAGTTCAGATATTAATAAGTTGGCCAATCATTATCGTAATTGTTGGTCGGCAGCACAATCAGTTCTCATTATAGATTTTTCTAGAACAGACGCACATAGGCAGTTACTTGTGGATTATTTATAGTACCTTCCAAGTATTATGAGTGGGAATAGACATACTTTTCATTGTGGTATTTGTTCTCTCGGACCTTGATCCAAGAAGTGATGACAGTGGGTTTCACAATTTTTCGTCGTAATAAAAAGATTTTGTATCTGAGGCCTTCCATTAGATTAGTGGTAACGAACATGTCTTTAAATCAAAGAAATGCAGAAAATTCTATAACACTATATCGCATATCATGTCCATTCCGCAGTACTTTCACCCGTTGATCACATAAATTTTAATGCGTCTTTACATCAGCCAATAGAATATATGTGATGAATCTCTTAGTTTGATTAATTTTGCTTTCAATTTTCCACTGCAGTATTAATCCCTCGTTTTCCTTTTCCTTTCGATTCTGTACTTCGGTATTAATATTTGTGAAGCGAGTGTAACTCTCTGATGTGCAACGTTTGACCTATTCGTGACCTCTTATGCGAGGAAACAGATTCTCAAACAAGTCAAACAAATTAGATCAAGGCGATTGATAAACTTTACTTTTCCCCCACATGTGGGAAGAAACATCAACTACTGCAACCGGCCAGACTCGTTAAGAAGTGGGGATATTTATTTATCTAAAGTATTCTTCATTCAGGGGAAGAAAACAGCATATTTTCTTCCAAGCTATTGTCACGTGCTGGAGACAAATGTGACACGTTAAGTATTTCCACCTCGATTAGTCTCCTGTTTAAAAGGTAGAGTCGCCGGTAAAATCACAGATTTTACTTAAGTCTGTCCCCCTTCTAGTGTAAGTCACGGATGGGTGAGCATGATATTTGCAATATGTCTTTATTAAACTGCAATATACATATAAACATTAGAAAATTTACAGTTATTGCTTTATATATCCACTAAGATAAAAATGTGTTGTTAGACAAAATTAGACCAAATCTTGCAGTAACTACTTGTTTTCAAAAGTACATAATCATATATTGACTTTTTTCGTCGTGTGACATGCATCACGGAAAGGCATGCATCGGATTGGATAAAATACTATAGAAACAAAGAGGAATTCCTATTATAAGCGACCAAAATTTTCATAATACACTCCTGACCATTAAAATAGCTGCACCACGATGATGACTTGCTACAGACGCGAAATTTAACCGACAGGAAGAAGATGCTATTATATCCAAAGGATTATCTTTTCAGAGAATTCACACAAGGTTGGTGCCAGTGGCAACACCTACAACGTACTGACATGAGGAAAGTTTCCAACCGATTTCTTATACACAAACAGCCGTCGACTAGCGTAGCCTCGTGAAACGTTATTGTGATGCCTCGCCTCGTGTAAGTAGGAAAAATGCGTTCCATCAAGTTTCCGCCTTTGATAAAGGTCGGATTGTAGCCTATAGCGATTGCAATTTATCGTATCGTGACATTGCTGCTCCCGTTGGTCGCGATCCAGTGACTGTTAGGAGAATATGGAATCGGTGGGTTCAGCACGGAACGCCGTGCTGGATCCCAACGGCCTCGTATCACCAGCAGTCCAGATGACCGGCATCTTATCCGCACGGCTGTAACGGATCGTGCAGCCACGTCTCTATCCCTAAGTCAACAAATGGGGACATTTGCAAGACAACAACCATCTGCACGAACAGTTCGACGACATTTGCAGCAGCATGGACTATCAGCTAGGAGACCATGGCTGTGTTACGCTTGATGCTGCATCACAGACAGGAGCGCCTGCGATGGTGTACGCAACGACGAACCTGGGTGCACGAATGGCAAAACGTCATTTTTTTCGGATGAATCATGATGCTCGCATCCGAGTTTGGCGACATCGTGGTGAACGCACATGTGGAAGCGTGTATTCGTCATCGCCTTAGTGGCCTATCACCCGGCATGATGGTAAGGACTGCCATTGGTTACAAGTCTGGGTCACCTTTTTTTTTCCGTTTCGACGGCACTGTGAACAGTGCCCGTTACATTTCAGATGTGTTACGGCTCGTGGCTCTGCCTCCTACGAAACCCTATGTTTCAGCAGGATAATGCACGGCCGCATGTCGCAGGTCCTGTACGAGCCTTTCTGGATACGGAAAATGTTCGCCGGCCGCGGTGGCCGAGGGGATTGAGGCGCTCCAGTCACGATCTGCCTGGCCACTACGGTCGGGGGTTCGAATCCCCCCTCGGGCATGGATATTTGTGCCGTCCTAGTTCGTAAGTAGTTCATAAGTAGTTTGTAAGTTTAGGGACTGATAACCCCGTAGTTAAGTCCCATAAGCTTAACAAACATTTGAACATGTTTTTTTTTTTTTTTTTTTTTTTTTTTTTTTTTTTTTTTTTTTTCTTGGAAAATGTTCGATTGCTGCCCCGGCTAGCACATTCTTCAATCTTTTACCAATTGAAAACGTCTGGTTAATGGTGGCCGAGCAACTGGCTCGTCACAATACGCCAGTCAGCACTCTTGATGAACTGTGGTATCGTGTTGAAGCTGCATGGGCATCTCTACCTCAACACACCATCCAAGCTCTGCTTGATTCAATTCCCAGGCGTCTCAACGCCGTCATTACGGCCAGGGCCAGAGGTGGTTGTTGTTGGTACTGTTTTCTCAAGATCTATGCACCCAAATTGCGTGAGAATGTAATCACTTGTCAGTTCTAGTATAATATATTTGTCCAATGAATACCCGTGTATCATCTGCATTTCTTCTTAGTGTAGCAATTTTAATGGCCAGTGGTGTACTATGTTAGTAGTGAACTACCATTTACAAGAAAGTTTCGTACAGAAAATTATAGAGAACACATTGCATTAAGAAGATTCTATGTCGCATATGTCTACCAAGTATTCTTTCTCTCCTTTTTTGTTTTGCTTTTGTTTTTTGTTTTTCTTTTGTTTTAGTAACTTAAAAATAAAAACGGCGACGGCTACACATCCTGGTTTAAGCGGTATAAGCAGCACGTACCGACTCGTTTATTTTGTTGACCCATGCGGGTAGAAACATGCACTACATAAGCGGAGACCTCTGCGGAGTGCACGCAGTGACCTGGAAACTGCACACGTGCAGCGGCACTGCATGTGTGCAGACTTTTGGCTGGCCCTGGAACAAACTGCTGAGGTCATCGGTGCCTAGACTTTAACTAACTTATGCTAAGGACAACACACACACATTTACTCACATGCACGAGAATCCTAACTTCCGGCGGGAGTGGCCGTGCAGCCCTTGACATGGCGCGGTGGGTAGGTGCTTTGTGAAGTCAAGCAAGGATACTTCAGGTTCCATTTGTTTTAATTAAGATATAACAATCAGAGGCTGAAGGCCCAACAAGACAGTTCAGATAAGTGATGCAAGGCAGAAGGCCAAGTTGAGAGAACATTTTTTTGATAAGTTAATAAGGCTTCAAATTTAGTAAAAGCAATTGAAAATACAATAAAAGACACAATGAGCCCAGCAGTTTAAGTGAAAGTGGAAACTTTTAAATGAAAAGCAAGCCTTGGAAATACGATATAATTTACTAATGACCCTTGTCATTTTAATGAAAGCAGTTCAGCTTAATTATCAAAATCACACTAAAGTGGAGCTTCAAAATTTAAGTAAACAAAGCCCTTTAAAAATACAATTACCAAAACACACTTAAGACGAGCACAAAAATTTAACTAAAAGTCTCAGTTTAATAGAGCAGGAACTGCGCTCAATCATATCAATCAGCAGAAGGCCAATTAAACAACACACTACAAAATTTACAAATAATGTTCCAATTTAAATGACAGCAGCTTAGCTTAGTTACAGGAAAATCACACTGAGTTGGGGGAGCTGGCTACTCGTTAATTTAATACACCCACACAGATAAAACAGATGAGCGTACTCAAAACAGGAAGGAGAGGAATAAGGTGCCCAGCGGTCAACAAGAACTAAAGATTGACATGAAGGGACTTACACAAACGGATAGAACGCCAAATTACAACCACGGGGTGCTGATGCTTCAAGGAGGGGAAAAATTTTTGCCAGGAAAAAAAAAAAAAAAAAAAAAAAAAAGAAAAGTAGGTGTGAGAAAACAAGTGATGCGCGATAGATCAAAACAGCGCCACGAGTGGTGCACGCACAGAGAGATCGATGGTACTTGCGGCAGTAATTAACTCAAGGACCGCGTCAATCATAGAAACAGGAGCTGGGACAGCTCAAAGTGCTGTTAGAGAATCATCTTCTTGGAAGCTCATTAAGGTAGGGAATTTAGATTCATCCCCATGAATGAGCAAATCCCTCGAACTTTTCTTATTTAAACGTTCTGAAGCTTCCAGATACGTCGAGACACTGAAGGTCCTCTTTTACATATTTAACTTTGCCAAGGACATTTTCGCCCATTGTTATTCTGTGGTAGCTACATGTTATCATTCTGGTAACCAACTTTTACTCTTCTGTGAAAGTGAATTGGGGTTGTGAATTAGAAAGTACTCTAAATTACTTCATGAAATATTAAGTAATTATGATCTTTACAATTATTTTACTATCTAAAATAGCTATTGTTATCGCAGAAATCATTGCCGGTAACTGCATATACAAAAATATTCTGCAAATCACCTTTAAGGGAGCATGGAATTTCTTTTATGATATCCTCTACCGTTCATTTCACCAACATGCGGGAAGAAGAACTTCAAAATATTTCCGTTTACATTCTGAATTCTCTTATTTCAATGTGATGATCATGTCTTCCTATGTTAGTGAGTTCGAATTTGAAAGAGATAGTTAGTAAGTGACATTCTGCAAATAGATCGATCCGCAAGGAATAACGCTTTTCTTTAAATCATTTCTATCCCAAATCGTGCATCGTTTCCATGACACTATCTCCCCTATACCGCGATAATACAGAATGAGCTGCCCTTCTCTGAACTATCTCTATATCTTCCGCCAGTCCCACTTGGCGGGAATCCCACAATGGGCAGTTGTAGTCCAAGTTAGAACACACAAGTTTCTGTAGTCCGTTTCCTTAGTAGAACTATTGTATCGTGTAAGTGATCTGCCAATCAAACGTGGTCTTTAGTTCGCCTTCCCTAGGTTAGTTTTAGTGTGTCCTTTCCCGTTATGGGTGTTCGTAATTGTAATCGCAGGTATTTAATTGAATTTGCAGCATTTATATTTGACTTATTTATCGTATAAATGAAGTTTAACGCGTTTATTTGAGTGGCCATATGGGTCATATCATACTTGTCATTATTTAATGTCAATTACCAATTTCGCACCATGCAGATATTTAAGTCGTTTTCCAGTTTCTTTTGATCTTCAAGTTACTTTACTAGCATACGAAGGACAGTATCATAGGCGAACAGTCCAAGAGACCTGCCCAGATTGTCTCCTAAATCGTTTATCAAAATAAGGAAGCAGTATAACACTTCCTGTGGAACGCCTAGTGTCACTTCTGTTTTAATCGATTTCTTTCTATCAATCACTACGTACTGTGTCCTTTCTGACAGGAAATCACGAATCCTATCACACTTCTGTGGCGATATTCCATAAGCACGCAAACTGATTTTAATCCTCGTGTGAGGTAGTGTCAAAAGTCTTATGGAAATAGAAATATGTAACTGATGTTATACCCCTTCTCAACAGAAGTCATCACTTAAAGTCAGTAAAGAGACTTAATGACAGGAGCTGTACTTTCTAAATCCATGTTTACCGAGGGTCAATAGATCTTCCTCTTCGAGGTAGTTCATAATGTTGGGGAAGGTATATAATCTAAATTCTTACTAAAATGGCGTCAATGATGTATGCCTGTGTTTCCTGTACACGGTTGTAAATAATAGGCATGGAACTATTGCATCAGCATACTCTAAAGGAAGCCTAATGGGTATACAACCTGGAACGGGAGAATTGCGTTTGTTAAGTGATTTATTTGCTTTAATATTCGAGGGATATCTACATGTAAATTACTCATGAGGGCAGTTGTCCTTGATTCGAATTTTAGAGTATTTGCTTCGTCTTCTTTGGTGAAAGTCTTTCAGAATGCTATGTCAGCCAGTACTGCATATGACAACTGTCATCAGTAGGTCCACTCTTGCAATAGCGAAGTAAAAGTAATTGTGTTTTGTCATTAGTTTAGGTTAAAAGTGACGAGAATTTTCTTGTATTTTCTACCAAATTACGTGTTAGGGTTTCGTTGTGGAAACAATTATGAGCTGCCCGCATTGAATTTGAGTAAATTTCGAGTTTCTATTCAAACTTACGTCTAGGGGATTTTGTATCTGTTTAAATTTGGCATTTTTCTTCTTTGCTCTTGCAAGAGTGTCCTTACCTGTTTTTGTAGCACGGTGATTCAGCTCCCTCTTTTATTAATTTATTTTGTACAAATGTCTAAATAGCTGTCGATATTTCTTTCAATGCAAGCCATATTTTATCTATGGTTATATTTTTAATTTACAAACACTGGATATTCTTACTCAGGAAAGCGTTCAACGGATTTTTATGTGCTTTTCCAATAGATATATTTTTCTACCAATTTTGGTGGATTTGGGAATTTCCATATTCAGTTTTGATACGGCAACTCTGTGCCGTGATGCAGTGGCCAATCGTTCCTAGCTGCGGAGCGCTGTGCTCTTGGTATGAACTTCGATTTCCCCATGGGCATGGGTGTTATTGTTCTCCTTAGCATAAGTTAGTTTAAGTACATTGTCAGTGTTGAGACTGATGACCAGAGTTGTTAAGGCCAATAGATTTACTAAGCTTAGAATATTTTGATAACTCAGTGTTCCCTAATCTCTGTCTGTTTTCATTACTTTTTCATCTCCTGACTGCTACTAGGAGGTAAAGTATGTTTTCACAACCATTTATCACTCTAGTGGATTGATAAACTACTAGGTCCAGATTGTTTTTGGGAATGCATTTGGTGCATATTTCGGACTATGTTTCACGGTTTTTAACATGTATTATTGTCAACCAATAGAGTGTATGTTAAATCACAATCTATTAAAATTGTATGCTTTGGGAAAATTTTTAAATTTGATCCAAGTTTCTTTTGAACATGTCCGAAATTGAATCGTGTGAGTCATTAGTCGGTGGAGAACCAATTATTAATTTATTCCGGTCGTCAGGCGTAACTTCTAACCATAGCAACTCACAGGAACTATCTAGTTCAATGTCGCTATAGGATAAATTGCTTGAGACAGTAATAAATATGCCGGCAGATATTTAATTTTAATTTCTGCTTCAGCATATTATAGCCGCAGCAGAATAGCCGTGTGCACTGAGATGCTGTGCTCCGGTGCGTGCGGCCGTTCGTCGTAGGAGGTTCGATTCCTCCCTCAGGCATGGAAGTGTATGTTGTCCTTAGGATAGTTTAACTGAAGTAGTTTGTAAGCTATGGACTAATAATGAAGCAGTTACGTCACATAGATTTACAAATATTTCAATTTAGTACTCTATATTAGCGGTTGGAACTACTCTCACACAGCTGCGACAATTTACAACTCTTAAACCAATGGTTTTTAGATCTGCGTTCGTTGTATCTGCGACCTGGACCCTTTTCGTCTGTTCTCGAGGCACTCCAACCAAAACAAAATCCGCCTAATCAACGCCACACATATCCCGCTGCCAGTAAAAACGCTCCTTGCGTGTGGACGACGCCTGACTTGCGGAATCCGGAATTCCATCACCCATTGGCGCAATCGAGGAGTGTGCAACCCTTACCGTCGCAGAACGTCTTGAGTATTTCAGTCAGATCCTCCGCTCGTCTCTGTAACAGAGGTCCAGGTAAGACTTTATCACTTTCAATCGGAGAGAATCTATTGCGACACAAAGCAACGGACTTGGTTGGTACCGCCATGAGCCACCACGTGCAGTTGGCTGTACTCAGTACTCTTGACGGCAGCCTGAAGGACCCGTACCACACCTGGAATGACTTCACCCAGGATGCACACGTTCACACTCGCCTTCTTCCACGCCCTTGCAGCCGTATGCGCAACGTCCGCTTCGGGCCCAGATAACATTTGCGATTCGTCTTGAGATTGATGCAGTGAGGCGTTCGTTGGTCCTGGAAGCAGTTGGCACCAAAAATGCACTCACACGTCACCTAAGTCCCGTAAATTCCGGGAAGAGGAGATGTGTCGTCTTTTCAGTCAGATTCCAGATGTTGTTGATCGGGTTCGCGTCTGGCGACCTAGGGCAACACTGCCCGTAACACGCCACACCGAGTAGGCCGCCGGAGAGGCCGCGGGGGCGCAGCCGGCACCCCCTGTAGAAGAAGGCCTGCGCACGTCGCGCACGACGTCACAACATGGCGCCGGTTACAGTCCTCTGAGGAAGACTGTAAACATTAGCAGTGGCAGTGCACGCTGCTTACAGTGTCTGCTTCCGTTCAAAAGTGTATTTATTACGTAAGTTGCTTTTGTGTACGGCGCGATCGATACGCTGGACGATTTGTGTCCATGAGAACAACGTGTGATCTCTTTTTACTGACAAAATGCCATTTCGCTGTTCGTGCCGAAATGCAGAGGCTGTGGCCCATAGTTACCTTCTTTAAACGTCCGGAGGATCAACAATGAAGAAGAAATGGATATAAGAATTCTCAGGGAAAACTTGGCTGAAGTTAAAGTAAAAAACATTCAAACGTTTGTTACGTCTATGGGACTTAACTACGGGGTCATCAGTCCCTAAACTTACAAACTACTTATGAACTACTTACGAACTAGGACGGAACAAATATCCATGCCCGAGGGGAGATTCGAACCCCCGACCGTAGTGGCCGTGCAGACCGTGACTGGAGCGCCTTAGTCTCCTCGCCCACCGCGGCCGGCGAAGTTAAAGAGTAAGTTTTCATTTCTGTTTAACATTATAAAAGAGTGTTAAGTCATGACTGATTACCGTAGGATACTGCGATTCATTTTACTTACTTAACCACCCCCATCAGCTTTTGTAAATTCGTTATTCTGCAGGCAAAATAAGTACAAAATTGTGCGCGGTAAATCTGATAACTGAATGACATTCGGAAGTTTCAAGTTCATTAAGCTATCTTACATTCACATGACACTACATTTCTTCTGAGCCAATACAAATCGGTTTCTGTTAGTGTGATAGCTATACACAGAGTAAAAATTGCTCAGAAATTACTGGGTTTAGTACTCTGTTCGATGTTCTGCTGCACAACACTCAGTAAACGACCTATTTAAGAACAGGAAACACGGTGATCTGCAGCAGCAACCTTATGCTGAAATCCCTATTACTGTCAAACTATGGCTTAACACTCTTAAATCTGAGAAAGACACGGAACTTGGAAAGCACAAATAACTATTTTGAAAATGTCCATTGACTTCCATAAAAGGTAAAAAATGTAAGTAATTTAAAAGGGCCTATAGCGATTATAAAGACCTGTAGCACAGGTACTACAGAGCTCATAAGTGGCAACGATTTAACTTTCTCTGAATATTTAGTCAGTTTTTGTGTATGAAATAGTAATTGAAACACAGATTCAAAATGTCCTAGCAGGTAATCATTCGAAGTAGGTCATAGTAGGGGGCCTATGTACATCATACACAAGTTTTTGATAGCTACATAATTCAAGTAGGCACTACTTTTATTTTTATTCAACATAAAATGTGTGGAATATATCTGTAAATATGTGACTGCTGTCAGGGATCTCTCTCTCTCTCTCTCTCTCTCTGAACATTAACTTTATATATAGAGAGAAGTTACACAGGCATAATAGATATTAACATTACAAAAGAGGACCACATCATTCATGAACATATCTTGCAATGCCTGGCTCTACTATTCCCATTATTTTCATTTACAGGTGTGCCACATCCACTTTCAGAAGGATGATATTCTGTGGGATACACAAGGCCAAACACTTTCTGCTTAAGTTTCAAATTTAATATTCTTACATAAACAGAAATTAACATGAAGCATTGTATACCTATTCAACTTAGTTGAATGTAATTCATACAGATTGATCTATAAATCAAGATATGCAATTGTAATGTTTCATGATTACATACCTTTCAGGGTATACGATTTCATCTTGCATTGGTTTCTACAAGAAAAATTTCGGGGGGGGGGGGGGGGGGGGGAATTTATCCTGAAAATTAGAACTTCTTTTTAAACTTCCTGGCAGATTAAAATTGTGTGCCGGAACCGGAACTCGAACCTGGGACTTTTACCTTTCGCGGGAAAGAGCACAACCGACTGTGCTATCCCGACACGACTCACGATGCCGCCTCACAACTTTACTTCCGCCAGTACCTCGCCTCCTACTTTCCAAACTTCACAGAAGCTCTCTTGCAAACACGCAAGACTAGCACTCCTGGAAGAAAGGATATGGTGGAGACATGGCTTAGCCACAGCCTAAGGGTTGTTTCCAGAATGAAACTTTGACTCTGCAGCGGAGTGTGCGCTGATATGAAACTTCCCGGCGGTTCTGGCGAGGTACTGGCGGAAGTAAAGTTGTGAGGCGGCATCGTGAAGCGTGTCGGAATAGGACAGTCGATAGTGCGCTTGCCCGCGAGAAGCAAAGGTCCCAGGTTCGAGTCCCGTTTCCGGCACACAATTTTAATCTGCCAGGAAGTTTCATATCAGCGCACCCTCCGCTGCAGAGTGAAAGTTTCATTCTGGAGAACTTCTTTTATTTTAAATTTTAGTTTTCTGCTGTATCACTAATTTTGTGTCACAGTGTTTAACTGCTATGAAATAAATGTATTGAAGATGGGCATCAAACTTCTTGTTATGTATTTAAACTTTTTCCAAGAGTAGGGTATGCACTGGTGGCAGGCATTGTCTTCCAGAGTTTCATATTTACTTCTTTCATGAATTGTGCAGCTTGTCTGTTAAATAGGTTGCATTTATTTTGATTGTTTACTGAACATAGAGGTACCAGGACAACTCAAGTCTGAGATACAATCCGTTGGCAGTGACGAATGATATCATATCTTATTCATAGTCAAGTTCAAAGAAATTTCTTGGGAATACAAATTGCTACCAGATGGTGATTCAAGAAAGTATTTTGAGAACCAGTCAGTACATAAGTGTAACAGTTTGCTTTAGATAATGTAAACTGACTGCATTTATTCAGTGATAACATATTTGTATTATGTCACGGATCAAAGGTGATGGGTGGTATCCCTTTCTTCAATTATGCTGAGGTGCCTCTGTAAAAGATCTAGGCCATCAGACAAACTTTTCACAACTGGCTTTATAATGGATACAGGGTGCCAGGCATGTAGTTTAGGAACTGAATGAAAAGCAGCATGCGTATCTAACGATTGCATTTTTTAATTTTATAGTCAGTTTTCCTCAACATATATGTAGTAAAATCTTGCAAATGTTATTTCTGTGTTTGTAACCATCTTCAAGAAAAACCTCTTTAAGTTGTCCAATCTCATATTTTAACAGTGGCTGCACTTGATCATGAATTAAAGAATTCTTGAAAAGTAATGCAGCATAAAATTATAGAAAATGTGGCATATTTTCATAGCCTCCGTACCTACACAAGCGTGCTACCTTTATTCCTGTGTCGGTCTTCCTACTCGGTCACCGACACCTACGACGGAAACGAGACAAAAAAGCGGCGACGAGGCTGGGACACAAAACTCTCTAGTTACATTATGGGCCAGCTTGTCACAACAACCAAATTTTGACATGTCATGACCTCCGGCAACCAAGTGACTGCATTCTGGCAGAGCACTTTCTAACGTTTTCATTCTAGAATTTAGGCCAATGAGCTTCTTTTAAGCTGTTGCACATATTTACATATGAGTTGTTTTTTATCATTGTAGTCCAAATGAGATGCAAATTGATGGTAAGTATTTGTTTAATCGCATTAGTTTTGTTAACTCTTACTCTCTGTGCTGATGCAGTAACACTCAAGGTTTCCATTAAATGTGGCAAACATTGTAGTTACCATCAGTTTATCTTGGGTTATGGACTTTTTGTGTGTGTCCATTATATAATAAATATTTTTAATGTATCATACAGATGTAAAGTGTGTTCTACTGTGTGTAAATATTAAACCAATATTTGCATTAACGTTTTTGGGCTTCACCAACTCTCAGCTGAATTGCTACTGTTCTATGTAACCTAGACTTTGAGCAACATTACACAATCATGAATTGGGTGGGTATAAGGGTTCATATTACAAATCACACACTACCTGAATATATCAGTGCTGCTAACAGGTAAAGCATAAAGTCTAAAAAATTTATTATAGCAGATAAGTTTATTGTTGCATTTCCTTCACTATAATAAATTTTAATCATTATTTGAGACAAAGCTGATAACATGAAGTGTGAAACTACAGACAGCATATGATGCAGAGTATTGTATGTCTGAAATACTACTTTTGATAGCTTCTTGTGACAAACTGTTGATACTTTAAATTGTTGTTGTAAAACTGATTTGCAACAGTTGAGTCATTCCATGTCAAATCCACACACCTATTTTAACTCACCATTTAAATTATGCTAAGATTTAGTATACTTAAAGTGGGTGCTGGTATTAAACAAAATACCAACTTTCAATTTTTTACCTCAAACCATTCCTGAAATATGTCTATGTAAACGTTTCAAAAATCAGCCAAAAATGTATGAACAGAATGTTTAAATTGCCCAAGGAGCTGTCCTAATTGAGCTAGAGAGCTGGGAAAAGTGTCATTTAGCAGCATTTTTCTTGCTCTTCCCAGGGATGTACATCAAAACATACATTCTAATTAATAATCTTTTTCAAAATACTAATTGTCATTTTAATTTAATATTTTTTTACCAAAAGTACATAATTGAAAACTTTCAAAATATTTCCATAACTACTTCATACTGTTGAAAATCACTTAGCAAAATATAAATGTGAGATGATGATGGGATCATTGTTAAAAAAATTATTCTAGGCTCTTGTTTTTCGCTAAAAGCTCTAGACCAAGCTGACCTTTAACAGGAATTTCAGTAATTTATACTGAAGGGTAAGTAAAAAAAGTATTGTAAATATCAAAACATCACCATATTAGAACAAAACTAATCACCATACTTTATAATTAAGTTGATTGTTTATTTTAATTTCACACAACTTAACTAACAGTATATTTAATAATAAAACCAAAAAATTTGATCACTTAACTAGAAACTGAAATAAAGTATGAAGAAATACAAGTATTTATATATTAGCTCTAGTCCATGATTTTTGGAATGACAGTATGAAAGAAATTAAATACATAATGCTTGCTTTTGGGTAACAGGTCTTTATCTATACATAGCTAAATTTAACACCATAGGTACTAACAGTAATTTTGAAACAACTTTCTATAAGACATACAGTAATATTAACCTGAGACAAAAATTACGTTTTGAGTCGAAAGCAGTTTCCCAATAAATTGTCTTGGAATTTCAAAGATTACTTTTTAATAATGCCGACTGGAATGGTTTACATCACTTTCATAAAGAATGTATGTTCTTCCTGTCAGAGTAAATGGATTCACTTTTGTCAGAAAATCCATAACTGATACCCACAGGACATCTGCATGTCCAGGATAAGAGAATGGCTTAGCTGGTTGACATGGATGAAGAAAATTTATATTCACTTCATCAAAGTTCTTCACCCCCCCCCCCCTTTTTAAAATATAGCTAAGCCACCAGTTTATGTCATAGATAGTTGTGAAATAGCCTGATACATCTTGTAACGCCAGTTTGTCTGGTGATGTATTTACTTCCCTATCCCAAATCTGCATATAACTTGAAAAGTATTTGACTATTAATTTTGATGTAGTGTTGGGAATGAAAGTGCGAAGTTGCTGTGTTCTTTTGATTGTCTATGCCTCTTCAAGCCGGTTTTTTTTAATAATATTTCTCAAACTGCGTAGTCTTCTTCTTGAGTGGAATACACAATATCAACATTTGTGATATTATCTACTGCCCAATCAAATAGCTATCGTAGGGTTTGCATCTGATTTTGGTATAGCCTTTCCAAACTTTCACGAGCTGCCAGTCTCTCAACTGAACCCCCTATTCCATCATAATGCTGTTTACCATGTACTGTGACTGAAAAGTTCCACTCAGCGTCTATGTAGTTGTAATCGTCAATGGAAAAATTCATAACGAAACGTTTGGAAAAAGAACATGGCCTCCGTACTTCACATGCAGCGGCCGTAGCCAACATCTCAGTATAAAACACTACACTGCAACACGGACTGTAAAATTAAGCGGTGTTTCTTAATAATAGTATATCTTTTTTGGAAACTTTGAAATTTGTTAAATAAGAAGTAAGCTTCTTTTGAAAGGTGTAAACTGCAGTCGTATTGTGCTCCCAGCAATCGGAAACAATGACGAAGCATATATGCTCATATGTGTCTTCCTGTTTGTAACATATAACGAAAGATGATATTTTGATATCTCTAATACTTTTTTACTTACCTTTCAGAATATGCTAATGAAATTCCTGTTCATTAAAGATCGGTTTGGTCAAATTATGGCTGTTAGTGAAAAACAAGAGTCCATAATAATCTCTTTTAACAACCAAGCCATCATCATCCCACATTTATATTTTTCCGTGTTATTTACAACAGTATCAAGTAGTTATGGAAATATTTTGTAAATTTAAATTATGTCCTTTTTGTAAAAAAAAGAAAAAAAAATCAAAATGTGAATTACTATTTTGAAAAAGTTTATTAATTAGAAAGTATGTTTTGTTGCATATCCCTGGTAAGTGCATGAAAAATGCTGCAAAATGACACCTTTTCCAGCTCAATAGCTCAATTACAGCAGCTCCTAGAGCAATTAAAAGAAATCCGTTCAAATATTTTTCTTAGTTTCAGCACCTAAGTGTAGTAAGTATACCAACTTTCAGCAAAATCGAAGAGGGTGAGGGTTTTTTTTTAAGTGTTGATTTGACATGGAATGATTCAGGTACAGGACTTATTGCCAACCTTGGTGTGAAATGAACAAGACTCTGAATAAACATTGTCTGCTCCTAATATTACATGGATGCCAAACTATACATCTAGAATTAGGATAACATAAATTTACTGTTACTAATTTCTTGTATTGTAGACAATTTGATCATTCAATAAATAAATAAATAACACTTTCTCTACATAACTATTTGATACAGAGAAGTAAGATTTTCATTAATCATCAATAATTTAATTCCTCATAACAATATAGTTACTGAAATACAGTTAGCTTTAGCCAAAACGAATTAGACGAAATTTTGGAAGTAGTGATGCCACAACTTTGTGCCAACAGTTGAATATTCTCATCTTTGGGAAGTGGAACGTTTGAATGGAGGTTCTTGTAGTGATTTCTGTGTTAAAAACAATAACCTCACCATTTGCAATGTTTCTTTTTGCCTTATTCTTTTTACTGCAATTTATATGCAATTCTTCCACCAGTTGTATTTCCGTTATATTTCTAAAGAATGCTATTTGTCCAGTGGCGTATTTTCCTCTTTTTCTATATGTTTAAGTACAATGTTTTTCCTAGCGTTTTTAGCAGAAGATGGAGTAGAAAAGAAACGGCATAACAGCTTTAGCTTCTAAGATTTCTCGCCATTTACAAGTTGTGTTTTCTGTTGCGATACTGGCAATGTTTTCTCCTTAACTGTTGTTAATTTCACAAAAAAATTTCAGTTGTTTCATACTTAGACGTAGGCAATTTTTTTTTTTTCGACTTAAGCCTCCGCCAACAACGAATAAAAACGTTTAAGGAGAAATAAGTGACTGAATAAGAAGCCTTAATATTCGGGAACAGCATCTTAAGGAAAATGGAAAAGTGTTATATAATTTGCAAATAAGAAGTGTCAGTTGAAAAGCTTTTCTTAAATCGCACGAAGATCAAGGCTGTTAGAAACAATCACAGGTATCTGCTGCAGAAGATGCCCATGCAAAAAAATATATCATTTTGTTCCAAAACCGTTTAAAAGTACATAAAATAAGTAGCAAATGAAGCAATTATGTCGTTTCAAAGAATTAAAAGGGCACAAACCAATTACTTCACGATTTTTGAACTACGGTTCGTTTTCCCGATCGGTCCGCACTGCGGCTGGGCAGAGCGCCGTGGGACTATGTGCGTGACGTCACAGAAGGGCGCGCAGGTTTTGTTCTATAGGGGGAGGGAGCTGGCACAGCCCACTGCCTCCTAATGACAGCGGTCGCAGCCCAGCGGTGTGACGTGTCACGGCCTCGTCTCTAGGCAGTGTCTGTTGGGCGGCCTGCACACGAATTGATACTGGCCGCAGTGCTCCCCACACACACTCCTGTCTTTATGGCATGGCACATTACTTCGCTAAACATGCGGCTGTCACTGGGAAACATGATAGCCTCTTCTTGGTCATAGTAAAATGCATCTGGGCCTCTTCGCCATAATGGTGCCTTGCACGATCTCTACTGGTCCCAGGGATGTCTACATCAATGTTCCACAGAGTACAACGAGTCGCCGCAGCTTGTGTCCATCCTGCAGCACAGGTGAAGAAGGTGAAGAAGAATGTATCAGGTTCAGTAGTCCATGTAACGCTCTGTACACTGTGGTAAAATCTAGTGACTACAGTCACTTGCCAGATTCAGTTGCAGTTGCCGCTGTGGTGTTAACAATGCCCTACGTATTGGTCTGGCTGCGGGGTTCCACTGCTTAGGAGGGTCAGTCCGCAGTGTGTTCTGACATACGTGTAGTCTGCCAAATATTAACATCGGCTCCACCTCAGCTCACATGTTCTCTTTTACAACTGTGCCCGGACTACGACGTTCTAGAACCGTAATGACGAGTGGCCGCCCACTGGCTGGACGGTTGGACGCCTCTCAACTCTTTTCCGCCACTTGTTGCAGACTCCACTACAGCAGACCGCCCCCGGCCTCTCGTCTTGGGGGACCTTCAAATACCTCGGAAGCATCTTCCTTTTCTTTTTTCTTCTTCATTTTTTCTCCGAGCCCACAAGGTTCGAATCCTCTCTTTGGCATGGATGTTTGTGCTGTCTTTCATATAAGTTAGTTCTTAAGACAACTGTAAGTTTAGGAACCGATGAGCCCGCACAGAAGTCCCATTAAGCTTAACAAACATTTGAACATTTTTTAAAAGAACATCAAGATGATAAAAATCGAGCTGCAAAACTAAGAACGCTGGAAAAAATATGTATCAGTGAAAATGTAAATGTTTCTTTGTTCATTACATTTATCCACGTTGGAATGGCCGAACGCTCTAAACCACCTTGACGCGGAGCGCAACGTGGCTCCCCGAAGGAGGTTCTGCGTCGGATGTGTGTGTATGTGTGTGTGTGGGTGGGTGGGTGGGTGTGTTTCCCTTAGATTAGTTTGTAAGCGTAGGGACTGACAAATTCACAAAGATTTACAAGCACTGAAAATTATAAAGTAAAACGCACCACCCTTCAGTCACAAACATCGTGTTTTATTTGCGCACAATGCATTTAGAGCCCTGAGGGCTCATCAACAGGTGTTCATAAAGAACAAACGTTACTTCTGATCCTGCAGTTGATATTCTTTCATATTCGCAAATTATATGACATCAACTGCGAATAGGCAAAGCTGAAAATGCGTACCCAGCCGGGATTCGAACACGGGTCTCCCGCTTTCTAGTGACGTTTGTTCTTTCTGAACAGACGCCACATGTATATACATAATATGCCGGTGACGGGCAATGATTCTTTCGTTAGTGGGAATGGGTGGACAAAGTTTGAAGCCTTTACTCTAACGGGAATTACTACATACTGACTACGAGTTTGAGTACTGTGGGCAGGGTAAATCTCGGAATTTGTATCTGACGGGAGGCATGCTTAGGTAGTCCTTGCAGATGCACTTATCGCAGTGTCCCCAGTGGTGTAGTGGTCAGCGCAATTGCCTAGAAAGCGGGAGACCCGGGTTCGAATTCCGGCTGGGTACACATTTTCAGCTTTGCCTATTCGCAGTTGATGTCATATAATTTGTGAATATGATAGTACGTATTTATTGAAGTATGGATGGTTACAAACTGTGGATTTGTCAAGACGATTACGTCTAAAAGAATCAGTGATCTCTTTGTAACGTGTGTGGAAAATTCTTCCATTTTTGCCTATGTAATATAAAGGCCTTATTTTACATTATAGCTTTGTGAGAGTAGCCGATCTGACTGGAGCGTCACGTTACGGAACGCGCGGCCGCCCGCGTCGGAGGTTCGAATCCTCCCTTGGGCATGGATGTGTGTGTTGTCCGTAGGTTAGTTTAGCCTAGTTTAAGTAACTTGTAAGACTAGGGACTGATGAACAACGTAGTTTTGTCCCGAAGAATTACAAATATAAAATGTTTGTATAGCTTATGGGTCTTAACTACAGGGCCATCAGTCCCTATACATACAAACTACTTATCAACTAGCTAACACTAAGGACGGCACAAATATCCGTGCCAAAGGGGGGATTCGAACCCCCGACCGTAGTGGCCGTGCAGATCGTGACTGGCGCGCCGCAGTCCCCTCGGCTCCCGCGGCCGGCAATTACAAACAATTGAATATTTGTTATTGTTGTGGTCTTCAGTCCGCAGACTGGTTTGATGCAGTCTCCACGCTACCCTATCCTGTGAAAGACTCTTCATCTGCAGTCCCTTCGGCTACCGCGGCCGGCAATTACAAACAACTGAATATTTGTTGTTCTTGTGGTCTTCAGTCCGCAGACTGGTTTGATGCAGCTCTCCACGCTACCCTTGTCATATATTGATTTTACTGTTGGAATTGTTGAGAGGCTGTGTGAGCCACAGAGACGCACTCCAGGCTGAGAAATAGAGACCATTGCAGATAACAGGCAAAAACAGACACGTATATCTTACGGGATGTAGGCACTAAAGAAATCTCCTAGCGAACTGCTGATGCCCTCGGCCACCGTCCCAGGGTGGAGGTTACCTTTCGGAGAAGATGGGCGTAACTTCATATAGCGTCTAGACGCTGTTGTAAGACGTTACATTAGTACTTGGTGGCCAACAGGCACGTTTCAATGTACGTAGCCAAGTTGATACCAGGCACTTGGGAACAGCAACGTCAGTGCTTTCACGAGGCTAGAGTGAGAGGGTAAGGAAGAAAAACTGCAAGTTAGCAGCTCCCCTGAGGCGTGGCCTAAGGCGTGGCCAACTGACGTAAAACAATGTTGTTGTTGCCCATATTGGGTAGCGTCGTGACGTTTTACTTTCAGCTGAACAATGTTGCTACCAAGTATGGATTTTGTTAGTGCACAAACAAGCCACCTCCCCACCCGGGGAATGGCAGAAAGGACAGGGCTGAAACGTGGTTCGCTAGAGGACTCAGAGAGAGGGCAAGCCACAATTTAGATTGGTTGAACCAAGCAGCGGCCAATAGGAAATTGTTACCTGTCGGAAAGTGGGGAAAAGAGGGGCGCCCACACCGGTCGCTAAAACCCCCGGTTTTTGGATGAAGAGGGGAGTTCTCAGTCAGACGAGTCGGGCGCCAGCCCGTGACTATCGCCGTCGGCCTCGGGGTGCTCCATGACAGTCTGTTTCTCGCGGGGAGTGCTTCTGTCTAGGGGATGCTGCTAGGGAACGTAATTACTGGCTTCTGTTGTGGCAAACAATTTAAAATTCTTGTTTCTTTTTTTAATAACTACCCCCATTGTAATAGACATAGTATGGGATGCAATAAATTCAATGCAAGGTACCTAGGAGTTCCATAAAGTTTCCTAAACAAGTATCCTCTCGAGTCCTGAAATCCACATCTCTAGTAGATGCCTCTGCAATCATTCCTTTCCGCTCGGGATATGCAGACTGACCTTGCTACCTCTTCCCTCTTTCCTATGTAGGACACGACACCCTATCCCGTGTAAGTCTCTTCATCTGAGAACGCGTTCGGCAACCTACATCCGTTTGAATCTGCTTCTCTGTTTACTGTATTCGTTCCTCGGTCTCCCTCTATGATTTACACCCCACACACCTCCTTGTAATGCTAAGTTGACAATTCCTTGATGTCTCAAAATATGTACCAAAAATGTATCCCTTCCCTTAGGATATGCCATAAACTCCTTTTCTCCCCATTTCGGTTAAGCACCCGCCCCTCCCCAATTAGTTAACTAATCTACCCACCTAATTTTCATCATTCGTCTACAGCACCAAATTTCAAAATCGTTTAGTCTGAATTTCTGAGTGGGTTTTCAGGAAGGACTTCCTAACATATAAATTAATTTTGGATGTCAAAAAGTTTCGCTTCTTTAGAAACACTTTTCTTCCTATAGCCATTCTGCTTTTTATATCTTCTTTACTTCGACCGTCATATGATATATTGCTAACCAAACAACCTTTATTGTCTTATAACCTATTCTAATTCCTTCAGCATCCCCTGATTTTTTGACATTAGATTTCATTACACTCGTTTTACTCTTGTTAATGTTCATCTTATATCTTCCTTTCAAGACACTGTTCATTCCATTCAATTGCTCTTCCAGATCCTTTACAATCTCTGACTAAATTACTATGTAATCGGCAAACCGAAAAGTTTTTATTCCTTCTCCTTGAACTTTAATTCCCTCTCAAAATTTTTCCTTGCATTGCCTCACTGCTTGCTCAATGTACAGATTGAACAACATTAGGGAAAGGCTTACACCCTATGTTACTCCCTTCCCAACCTTGGCGTCCTTTCTTGCCCTTCGACTCTAATAACTGCTGTCTGGATTTTGTATACGTTGAATATAACTCTTTGCTCCATACATTTTGCCACTGCTACCTTCAGGATTTGAAAGAGTGTATTCTAGTCGACATTGTCAAAGGCTCTCTCGAGATCCACAAATTCTAAAAACCTAGGTGTTCCTTTCCTTAACTTATATTCTAAGATAAGTCGTATTGTGAGTATTGCCTACCGTGTTCCTACATTTCTCCTAAATCCTAACTGATCTTCCCTGAGACTGAACTCCACAAGTCTTTTACATTCGTCTATAAATAATTCGTGTTCTGTAGTTTTCACTTGTTTGCACTTGTTTTCTTTGGAAATGGAATTACGATATTCTTCTTGAAGTCGGAGGGTATTTCCCCTGTTTTATACATCTTGCATACAAGGTGGAACAATTTTTTTCATGACTGGCTCTCCTAACGATATCAGCAGTTCAGATGGAATATTATCTACTCAAGGAGCCGCGTTTCGACTCAAATCCTTTAGCGCTCTGTCAAATTCTTCTCGCTGTATCACATCAACTATCTCATCTTCCTCCACTTTCTCTTCCATTTCTAGAATACTGCCTTTATTTCCTTTGTATAGGCCCTCTATATATTCCTACCACAGGTCAGTTTTCCCCATTTTCCGTCTGAGTTCTTGAAATTCATACAGCTGCTTTTCTTGTGTCCAAATATCTCTTTTATTTTCCTGTAGGCGGTATCTATCTTTCCCCTAGTTATACGTTCTTCTACTGTTCTGAATTTGTCCTCTAGTCACTCCTGCTTAGCCAGTATGCACTTCCGGTCAATCTCATTTTTCAGACGTTTGTACTCCCTTTTGCCAGCTTCACTTGCTGATTTCTTATATTTTCTCCTCTCATCAATTAAGTTCATTATTTATTTATTTTATTTATTTATTTGGTTATTTAACCTGACCAGATTAGGGCCATAGGGCCCTCTCTTACATCTGATCAGGAACAACATAAACAAAGGATTTTATTAAAAAAAACACTGCATTAATAATATTAAATAATAACAATATATGATAGTACTAATAATAATAATGATAATAATAACACAAAAGTGAAAGTAATACTAATAATAACAAGAGATATTCACATTTGAATTAAGTTTAAAATAAACAGAAGAGAGAAATTGGTTAGTGAGAGAGGAGAAGATTGAAAAATGACAGTGCTAATGGATGTGAGGAAGTGGAGACATATATGAATGGAGATCTCTGCTGGCGAAAGGAAAGGGAAACATTTATGGGGGGAGGAGGAATTGACAACAGTTGGCTACAGACTGGTAAGTGGAGAAAAAGATGGCTATTGTGACAAAAGGTGAACCCTTAGTTGTCTTTTAAAGTTTTAGATTGATTTTATTTCTCTTAACTTTTGAGGAAGATTGTTCCACAGACGTGTTCCCGATACAGAAAATGATTTGGAGAAGATTGCAGTGTTATGTGAAGGTAGAGAGAGAGTTTTATTTTGGTACGAGCGTGTGTTTCTGCTGTGCTGTTCAGATAGTATTATAGTCGTTGAGAATAAGTATGAAGGTTTGCAATGATTTAGAAAGCGATGCAGCAAACATAGTGTACGATAGCTTCGACGCTTATCTGCACGTAGTCAAGATAACTGCTGGTATGCGGCACTGACATGGTCGTAGAAACGTAAGTTGCAAATGTATCGGATACAAGAATTCATCGCCAGCTCCAGCCTACGTGGGTTTTCGTGTGATAGTCCTTGTAGAATAGCATCACCATAATCTAGATTGGGAAGTATTAATGTCTCAACGAGCTTCTTTTTCAGCTGCAAAGGAAATGCTTTTTTATATTTCTGCAGTGAATGAAGTGATGCATATACCTTCTTACAGACTCTCGTTGTGTGCTCTGTCCAGTCTAAGTGCTGATCAAATATTACTCCTAAGTTCTTTGCTGAATGAGTGAAGCGTATTTCTGTGTCGTTCAGTATTAAAGGTGGAAGAGTTTCTCTGAACTGTGGAGTGATGAGTCTTTTATGGGCCACTAAGATTGCCTGTGTTTTTGATGGATTCAGTATCAATCCCATGCTATGTGCCCATCTTGATAGTGAAAGTAAGTCTGCGTTTACTTGCTGGATGGCTGTGCTTAGGTTTTTAGGACTTTCACTGAGATATTATTGTAAGTCATCAGCGTATAGATGGTATTTACAGTGGGACAGAACAGTGGACACATCATTAACGTAAAGTGAGAAGAGTAACGGCCCCAGTACAGATCCTTGTGGAACCCCTGATACAACATCCCTCCATTTTGACCTATTTTTTGCTGTTATCACACACTGTTTACGGGTGGTGAGGTATGAGTGGAACCACTCAATAGCACTTGTAGAGAAATTTAGATTAGATAGTTTAGCGAGTAAAATGTCAAAATCGACATTGTCGAAAGCTTTGCTAAAATCTAAAAAACACATAATTGTCGCCTGTTGGTTATCCATAGCATGCTTGAGATCGTCTGTAACTTTTATAAGAGCAGTCGTCGTGCTGCGATTTTGGCGGAAACCCGATTGATATTCGTCTAGTAGGTCGTGTGATGTTAAATAGCTAGTTAGCTGCTCATGGACTATATATTCCAAGGCCTTGGATAGTGATGGTAGGATGCAAATAGGTCTGTAGTCGGAAAGTTTTGTGGCAGATTCCTTTTTTGGTAATGGTTTAATAAGACCATGCTTCCATAATGTTGGGAAAATACTGGAAGTCAGAGAATTGTTAAAGATGTCAGTTATAATTTGTAGTAGCGGGTCGATGACACTACTAATCATGTGTACGTTAATATTATCATGCCCTGCAGCTGCTGAACGAATTCGCAAAATCGATTTCCTGACTGTGCTTGGACTTACCGGCTTGAGAGAAAATTTTTGGTTTGTATCAGCCACAGACATTTTAAGGGAATTAATAGTTTGCGTCTTTGTGTGTTGGTCCATTACAAATGTCGGTGTGGTAAAATGCTCGTTAAGATCTTCTATAGGAACTACTGGTTCGGTAGCAGATTTTGATTTGCCAATTCCTAGACCTCGTAATTTTTTCCATAGGATGGCAGGTCTGTGAAGGTCTTTGGTTAACGAGTGAGCGTGCCTGAGTTTCGCATTTCTCACCGATTGACTAACACGGTTTCGTTGTTTCTTGTAGGCGAGTTGATTTTCAGAGGTCGGGTGCCGTTTGTATTCCCTGTATGCTGCGTCTCTGACGCTCATCAGGTGTTTGATGTCGTCTGTAAGCCACGGTGCAGGCTTTCTCTTCCTGTGTCCTCTAGTCACTCCTGCTTAGCCAGTATGCACTTCCTGTCAATCTCATTTTTCAGACGTTTGTACTCCCTTTTTCCTGCTTCACTTGCTGATTTCTTATATTTTCTCCTCTCATCAATTAAGTTCAGTATATCTTGTGTTATCAAATGTTCAAATATTTGTATAGCTTATGGGACTTAACACCGGGGTCGTCAGTCCCTAAACTTACAAACTACTTATGTACTAGCTAACACTAAGGACGGCACAAATATCCATGCCCGAGGGGGGATTCGAACACCCGACCGTACCTGTGTTATCCAGGGATTTCTATTAGGCCTTGTCCTTCTGCCTATATGGCCCTCTACAGCCTTTACTACCCTATCTCTCAGAGCTATCGATTCTTCTTCTACTGTATTACTTTGCCCCGTTTCAGCCAATCCTTGCCTAATGCTCCCTCTGAAACTCCCAACCACCTCTGGTTTCTTCAATTTGTCCAGGTTCCATCTAACTTTCTGCAGTCTTCTAAGTTTTAATCTGCAGTTCATAACCAATAAGTTATGGTCAGAGTCTATATCTGTCCCTGGATATGTCTTACAGTTTAGAACCTGGTTTCTAAATCTATTCCTTACCATTATAAAGTCAATCTTGTACCTTCCAGGGTCTCCTGGTCTCTTCCACGTATGCAGCCTTCTTTCATGATGATTAAACCAAGTGTTGATGTTCATTAAATAGTGATTTGCGCAAAATTCTACAAAGGATCTCCTCTTTCATTCCTTTTTTGCAGTCCATATTCACCTGGTACATTTCCTTCTCTTCCGTTTCCTACTACCCAGTTCCAGTCCCCATCACAATTGAGTTTTCGTCTCCCGTAACTTCCTGATTGATTTCTTTTATCTCCTCATACATTTCTTGGAAAAAGAAAAAGAAGGCATTTCAAAAATGGTTACATACTAGAAATCAGGCAGACAGAGAAAGTTATGTTGAAGAAAAAAACAAAGCCAAACGGATAATTGCAGATTCCAAGCAGAAATCATGGGAACACTTTGGAAATAAGCTAGAAATTTTGGGTCAAGACGTGGGAAAACCATTTTGGAGTGTAATTAGTAACCTTCGAAAGGGAGGGAAGAAGGAATTAACAAGTGTTTTGGACAGGTCAGGAAAGCTGCTAGCCAGTCCGGTTGACACATTGAGCAGATGGAGGGAATATTTTGAAGAATTGCTCAATGTAGGTGAAACGTTCAATTATGTGTCGGATTTTCAGGTAGAATGGGGTAGGAACGACGATGGAAACATGATCTCATTTGAGGAAGTGGAGAAAACGGTCAGCAGTTTACAGTGCAATACAGCGGCTGGGATGGATGAAATTAAGCCGGAACTCGTCAAATACAGTGGAATATCAGGTCTCAAATGGTTACACAGGATAATTGAGAAGGCGTGGGAACAGGGACAGGTTCCGTCTGACTGTTCTAAAGCGGTAATCACGACAATTTTCAAACATGGAAACAGAAAAGATTGTAACAACTGTCGAGGTATCTCTTTAATTAGCTTTGTATGCAAAATATTCTCAGGTATTGTATTGCGAGTATTAATTGACGGCAAGTTAGATGAAAACCAGTGTGGGTTTAGGCCTCGTAGAGGCTTTCAGGACCAGATATTTAGCTTACGGCATGTAATGGAAAAGTGCTATGAGTGGAACAGGGAATTGTATCTATGTTTCCTAGATCTAGAAAAGGCTTATGACCGTGTCCCTAGGATGAAGCTACTGTCAGTTCTACAAAATTATGGTATAGGATGCAAACTTCTGCAAGCAATTAAAGGGCTTTACGTAGACTGTCAGGCAGCAGTTAGAGTAGATGGCAAATTAAGCTCATGGTTCAGGGTAGTTTCAGGGGTAAGACAAGGCTGTAACCTGTCACCGCCGTTCTTTATAACTATTCATGGATCATATGTTGAAAACAGGAGACTGGCACAGAGGGATTAAAATAAGTTAAAACAAAATAAGCAGTCTCGCATATGCGGATGACTTAGTTGTAATGGCCGATTCGATTGAAAGGTTGCAAACTAATATTTCAGAGCTCGATTATGATATGAAGATCAGCATCTCCAAAACGAAAGAAATGTCTGTGGGAAAGAGATTTAAAGAGATTGAGTGCAAAATAGAAGGAAGAATGTTAGAACAGGTAGACAGTTTCAAGTACCTGTGATGTACTTTCTCACAGGATGGCAACATAATGAAAGAAGTGGAATCGAGGTGCAGCAAAGGTAACGCAGTGAGTGCTCAGCTAAGATCTACTCTCTATTGCAAGAAGGAAGTAAGTACCAAGACTAAGTTAGCAGTGTACCGCTCTATCTATCGACCAACTTTGTTGTATGGGAGCGAAAGTTGGGTGGATACAGGTTACCTTATTCATAAGGTAGAGGTTACAGATATGAAAGTAGCAGGTACTAATAGATGGGAACAATGGCAGGAGGATGTCCATAATGAGGAAATCAAAGAAAAACTGGGAATGAACACCATAGATGAAGCAGTTAGAGCGAACAGACTGAGATGGTGGGTTCATGTTACACGTATGGGAGAAGCAAGGTTACCTAAGAGACTCATGAGCTCGGCAGCGTAGGGTAAGAGGAGTCGAGGGAGACCAAGAAGAAAGTGCTTAGATTCGGTGCAGAATGATTTTGAAGCAAAAGGCAAGGCATCAGACGAGGCATTAATGCTAGCATTGAATAGGGGACCATGGAGGAACTGTATTAGAGGTAGGCTACTATGCTCCAGACTGAACGCTGAAAGGCATACTCATCTCTAATGATGATGATTATGATGATGATGCTACATTTCTTGGATATCATCATCGGGCGTGCTAGTTGGCATATATACTTGCACTACTGTGGACGGTGTTGGTTTTATGTCTATTTTTGCTACGATATTGCGTTCACTATGCTATTCATAATAACTAACCTGCATTCCGATTTTCTTATCCATCATCAGACCTACTCCTGCGTTTCCACCAACTGATTTTGTATTTATAAGCTTGTACTCACTTGACAAGAAATCCTATTCATCCTGCCACCGAACTTCAGTGATCCCTACCACGACTAACTATAATTTGTTTCTCTTTTCAAATTTTGTAACTTACCTACGCGATTAAGGGTTAGAACATTCCACACTCCAGCCCGTAAAATGCCTGTTTTGTTTTTCTAGATGACGACATCCTCCTGAGTAGTCCCCGAATGGGGGACTATTTTACCTCCGAAATGTTTTACCCAAGAAGACGCCATGATCATCAAACTGTAGTGCTGCATGTCCTCGGGAATAGTAACGACTATAGTTTCCCATTGATTTCAGCCGTTCCCAATAACTACATGGCAAAGCCGTCTTAGCTGATGTTACGAGGCGAGCTCTGTCAAACATCAAGACTGTTGCCCCTGTAACTATGGAAAATGCTGCTGCCTCTCTTCATGAACCACACGTTTGTCTGGCCTCTGTGGTTACACATACGGTACGGCTAGCAGCATAGTTGAGTCACGCAAGCCACTCCACCTTGGCAATGTATTTGGTTCATAAGAGTGGTTTGAACATTTGTTATTGTAATTTATATATATCCCACTGTGTTCTGTAATTGGAGTGTTTTTGTTCACTGTGCGTGTTAAGTGGGTCCTAGTTTGTTGTTAGTGGAGAAAGATATTGTAATATTGGTGTTTATGATTAGTTGGCTACGGAAGAATCACTGACAATAACGGAGAAAAATTAAATTTGAACATTAAATGTAATATCCAAGACGTCTCTACCAACTGGTTTGAAATTTTGACAATGTCATTCTAACAAAATAATATTTTTAGATAGCTATTTCTTTAACGTATGCTATATAATTTAAACGTCCGTAATTTTTGCGTTTTATATAACAACGTTCCTCATTATAAATTTTTGTTACACTCCTTCCCATTAAAATTACTACACCATGGAGAAGACGTGCTACAGACACGAAATTTAACCGACAGGAAGAAGATGCTATGATGATATGCAAGTGATTAGCTTTTCAGAGCATTCAGAGCATTCAAAAAAACCTACAACGTGCTGACATGAGGAAAGTTTCCAACCGATTTCTCATACACAAACAGCCGTTGACCGGCGTTGCCTGGCGAAACGTTGTTGTGATGCCTCGTGTAAGGAGGAGAAATGTGTACCATCACCTTTCCGACTTTGATAAAGGTCGGATTGTAGCCTATAGCGATTGCGGTTTATCGTATCACGACATTGCTGCTCTCGTTAGTCGTGATCCAATTACTGTTAGGAGAATATGGAATCGGTGGGGTCAGCACGGAACGCCGTGCTGTATCCCAACGGCCTCGTATCACTAGCAGACGAAATGACTGTGCAGCCATGTCTCGATTCCTGAGTCAATTGATAGGGACGTTTGCAACACAACAACTATCTGCACGAACAGTTCGACGACGTTTGCAGTAGCATGGACTATCAACTCGGAGACCATGGCTGCAGTTACCCTTGACGCTGCATAACAGACAGGAGAACCGCGATGGTGTACGCAACGACGAACCTAGCTGCACGAATGGCTAAACGTCATGTTTTCGGATGAATCCAGGTTCTGTTTACAGCATCATGATGGTCGCATCCCTGTTTGGCGACATCGCGGTGAATGCACATTGGAAACGTGTATTCGCCGTGGCCATACTGGCGTATCATGCGGCGTAATGGTATTGGGTGACATTGGTTACACGTCTCGGTCACCTCTTGTTCGCATCGACGCTACTTTGAACAGTGGCCGTGACATCTCAGATATATTTCGACCTATGGCTCTGTTCTTCACTCGATCCCTGCGAAACCAAATGTTCAAATGTTTGTAAAGCTTATGGGATTTAACTGCGGGGTCATCAGTCCCTAAACTAACAAACTACTTATGAACTAGCTTATACTAAAGACGGCAGAAACATCCATGCTTGAGGGGGGATTCGAACCCCCGACGGGGAACGGCCTCACGCATCGTAGCATAGCGCCTCAATGCGCTCAGCCAGCCCGCCGCGGTCCTGCGAAACCCTCAGTTTCAGCAGGATAATGCACGTTGCATGTTGCATGTTGGATACGGAAAATGTTCCACTTCAGCCCTGGGCACCACATTCTCCAGATCTCTCACCAATTGAAAACGTCTGGTCAATGGTGGCCGAGCAACTACGCCAGTCGGTACTCTTGATGAATTGTGGTATCGTAATGAAGGTGCATGGTCATCTGTACCTTTACACGCCATCCCTTGCGTAGAGGGGAGGAGACTGTGACGATGAGAGTGTGACGGTGATATGGACAGGGTGAAGGGGGACAGGAGAGTGGGATTGACAAAGTGAGAGAGGTAGGAACTAAGAAGATATGGGGAAGGGCGAGAGATACCGGAAGAGAGGGGGAGGAGATAGGAGGATATGGACAAAGAGAGACAGCGAGGAGAGGGGCAGAACAGGGGGGCAGATGGCAGGGCTGCAGGGCAGAGGGGGGACAGGAGAGTTGGATGGACAAAGTGAGAGATGTAGGAACTAGGAAGATATGGGGAACAGCGAGAGATACCGGAAGAGAGGGGGAGGAGATAGGAGGAGATGGACAAAGAGAGGCAGCGAGGAGAGGGGCAGAGACAGGGGGGCAGATGGCAGGGCTGCAGGGCAGAGGGGGGGACAGGAGAGTTTGATGGACAAAGTGAGAGATGTAGGAACTAGGAAGATATGGGGAAGGGCGAGAGATACCGGAAGAGAGGGGGAGGAGATAGGAGGATATGGACAAAGAGAGGCAGCGAGGAGAGGGGCAGAGACAGAGGAGACAGATGGCAGGGGCTGTACGGCGGCCTCTGTTCACGTACCGACCACGACGCGGTATTGCACTCGTGTTTTATCTTTCCTCTGATTTCCAGCTAGTCTGTAACAGGTGACGGCACCGCGTGGTCGGGAACAACAACCTGTAAATAATGTTGTATACTATTTTCTTATCTGGCTTTTTACAACTTTCCGATGATCATTAGTTACTGACCTCTTATCAGTTACACTACTAGAAGCAAAGTTCGTTTTGTTTGCAGATGATACAAGTATTGCAATAACAAGTACGTCAAGCATAGTTATATAAAGGTCTGCTACTGATATTTTTATGAAAATTAATACATGGTTTAAAGCCAACAGATTGTCATGAAACTTTGAAAATACTCACTACATGCAGTTCATAACATGTAAGAGATTTACCGACAGCATATGCATTAAGTATCAAAAAGAGCAGACAGATGAGATTGACAGTATTAAATTCCTGGGATTACAGCTAGATACTAAATTCGTTTGGAAGTAGCACACCACAGAACTGCAGAAACGACTCAACAAAGCTGTATTTTCAATACGAGTGTTATCAGACATAGGAGACATTAAAAAAAATTGCATACTTTGCTTACTTTCATTCTATAAAGTCTGATGGTATAATAATATTTTGGGGTAACTGTTTAAGTCAGTCAAAAGTCTTGAGTCCATATGCGTTAAATACGTATTATTTGGGGAGTAAATTAATGGCCTTCGTGCAGAAACCTCTTCAACAAACTAGGTATATTAACTAATCCCTTTTAGTATATTTATTCCTTAATGAAATTGATCAAAGATAATATATCACTTTTACCAACAAAGAGCTCGGTTCATACATACAATACTAGGAGAAAAAATGATCTACACAAGGACTTAAAAGCGCTTATCTTAGTTCAAAAGGGGTCCACTACTGAGGAACACACATTTTCAATAATTTACCACAAAGTATAAAAAATTTAGCTAGAAATAAACATCAGTTTAAGAGGAGCCTAAAAGACTGTCTAGTGGCCAACTCCTTCTACTCCATTAGTGAATTTCTAAATTGTACCAAATGATGCATGTATCAGTATTCATACTATATTATTATTATTGTTATTATATTATCAGCTCAAAGAAATTAAAAAAATTAACAACTTATAATGTATGTATCTGTATTTACTGTATATTATTAGTAATATCTATTATTCAGCTTGTAAATTTTGTTTCTTCACATGTTCCACATGCACGGGGATCTCCTAATTCAGCTTGTAAATTTTGTTTCTTCACATGTTCCACATGCACGGGGATCTCCTAATTACGGATCTAGGGAACGAAAAACTAATCTAACCTAATCTCTAACCTAGTATTCTGACACTTTTGAATAATGAATGCAATTGAAAGATTGTTTCTGTAAGGGCTTTGGTTCATCTGAAGGAACCAGATAATTTGTTTCAATTTTCATGTGCCATTCTTCTTCTTCTTCATAACCTCATGAACACATATTTTGTAGGTCACCGTAAAGACTTGATGAACATTTACTAACATAATTAGTTATTCACAGTATTAAATCAGACCTGTCTCGTAGTACGGTAATGTGGTAGCTGAATGCATTGCATCTCCAGAACTGCGCTGAATTGTTTGATATGACTGTTGTAACTCGTTTGGCTTTCGCAGAGTGATTTGTTAAAACTGTGAGGCTGTACCTTCTGGTGATACAATTAGTGTGCAGCTCGCCCCCGCACATGCAGAAAAGCCTCTGCCGTCCACCTTTGGCATGTGTGGTTTCGCGTGCGTGGGCGTGCTATCTACTCTGGCTTTTTGTAAACGCGCGATGGCGCCGACATATCGATGTGCCTTGGGCGAGCAGTGGACTGTGAAGCGTGACCTTTGGTCATTTTCTGGTATTTATTTTAATCAAGCATCGAAATAGAAACCCACGCGCTCCTCATAAAAGAAATAAAGGGAGATATTCTCATTAAATATGTCACACAAATTAGACTGCCAACGCTGCTAGCAATCAGAGCGCACTCACGCACCATTAATTAAGCCAATTTGTGTTTTAGGTAATTAATATATTTGTGTACGTATTATTATGATGTATGATAACTTAATTAAATGAAAAATCTAAGACTGCTTCCGCTCTTGCACGTAAAATATGCAAGACTTTAACATAGTAGAACATTTATTCTGGTTCGAAGAGAGACGCTAGGACAGATACGATTTTAAAGTCGATGGTATGTTTTAACTTATTTGCATTCTCACTCTTTGATTGTTTTTTTTTGTCAAGTAAATAATGAATTTTGAGGAAATATATTAGGTAGTTGTTTCTTTTTGTGTTCTCTGTTATTTCTCGGATATCTTATTTTTCGTTTGTCTACCCTTTATAGTTTCCATTAGTACAACGGAGATAATACGGTGATGTCTTAACAATTGTTTCTCTTGTCGCTGTGTTCTGTAACTTCCTTTCCTTGCTGGTTGTGTGGAAACACTCCTCATTCCTTAATTTTTTTAGGGCACCTAACTTTCAACCTTCTTTTATAGGAGCAAAACCGATAGCCTATATTTATCTTCTTTAATAATTTTCGCAATATCCATGATTTACTGCTAAAGTAATACTTAGCTCGAAAATTAATTCAGTTTTTTGTTGCACTATATTTTGTGAAAAATTAATACACTCTTTTCTGGAAATGGCATATTTGTCGTTGGTAGTCTGCCTTTTATATCCTGCTCAACACGTCCGTCGACTATTATTTTGTTTCCTTTCTAAAACCTCATATTCTTTTAAAATCAAAATAACATTTCGTTAAATGCACGAAGATCCGACTGTAGAATTACAAAAGAAAAACAGGTCTGCTATTCGTGGCGCAAAATATTTACTTCAACAGTTCCATGAGATAACGCTTATTGACATAAACCCTCAGCTCCTTAAACTTCGATCACAATACCAGGAGCACAATCCTAATCATCCAGTTCGGCTGATTTCGAACGGCATGAACAGTGCTTAACACACTTTTGTAAATTTTCTGCATAAAACTGTCAAAAATCCTTCGTCTTTGAAAATATTTTTTGATTCCCCAATAGCCACACATCAGTATCTAAAATAAAAAATGTATCATGCAGCCCAAATACCAAACGTTCTATTGCATGAAATCGTTAAATTAATTTCTGATACTACTTACTTTCGTCTTCTCTAGGTTTACTCCCAATTCATACTGTTTCCTTATGGAGCAGCGATTCCATTCAAAAGGTAGTGCAATTGTACCTTTGTGGATTCATGGTCTCCAGTATTCATCTACTTCTTTTGTAAGTAATAAACAATAATTTTCATAAGTCAAATACTAACTGTTGATGACTAGTAATTGGAGTATGTTCCGGGTTAACTTTTGATATATTCATAAATCTTTTTATATATATTGATGTTCCATGATTTATGTTATATATTCTGTGATGTATTATTCTCTGAAATAAACAGTGGTTGTTAAGTATTGGAATCACGGTGTTGTGTGTTCGTCATATTTGGTGCCGAAACTTGCGTAAAAGTTACGATTTTTTACGTAGTTTTGACGATAAAAAGCTTACTTCACGCTGCTGGAAGCGGGATACGACGTCGGACCACATCACAAGATACGTCTATTCCAATATAATACGATTTTATGAACTCCTTGCCTCAAAAGAATGTTAGCAGTAACGGCATAATTCACGAACTTTGCTTATATCAAAAGTGTGAAATCTTTCGGTTTGAATAACTAATTGATAACACAAGATTCAATTACGCTTACGCGAACACAAAAGCAGTTCCGTAATAATGCCAGACGAGATAGATACCGGTACCGGAAAACAGCTAACAAAATTTAAAAGAAAGAGAACTAGGGAGAGGACGAATGATACGCGGTTTTGTACAGCTGTCGACGAACTTACGACAGAAAGTCCAATGGACGATTTTGAACACTACATAGAACGTCTTCAAGATACTTTAGAGAAGCTCACTTCCTAAGATGACATTATTCACGACCTCTTAAGTGATGAATATGACGCAGACGTATCTATCTGTGAGGAATATATAGACAAAATTAAACACGCAATACATAAAGCTACAAAAGCAATCAATTGCAAGCTTTCGGCCGTAACATCACAAATGAATATCACGTCAACTAAAGTTCCCATACACTCCACTGCAGGCATGCATTCAGTCAAGCTACCTGCCATTAAGCTTGAACCATTTTGTGGAGATATCGAAATGTCGTCCTGCTTCTGGGAGCAATTTGAATCAACTATTGATAAAGACTCATCGCTTTCTACAGTTAATAAACATGTTTTCCTTCGAGGGTATCTGTCAGGTAAACCAAAGTTGTTAGTAGATGGAATACCTATTACAGCTAGCACATACGAAGACACAAGGAAAATTTTACTGTATCGGTACGGAGATAACAACCGTATTGTACAGGCGCACCTCGATTATTTGGATGCGCTAAAGCCAGTACAGTCAGAGACACCTGAAACACTTAACTGTACATTACTAGAGTGTAACCGCCGTATTCAAGCGCTGCGTGCCCTGGGGGAAGATGTTGTAGCATACGGCAAAGTTCTCACACCGAAAATTTTACGAGCATTTCCTGCCGAAATGTGTCAAAAATGGCTTATTCATGCTAGAAGAACCGAAATATCGGAAGGAGATGTACTGAAATTACTTAATTTTTTGGAGCAAGAAGTTCAGGGTGCTCTTACTGCACAAAAAATTCGTAGAGAACAGCAAGTATCTTCCAACTACACGCCCACTACTGCGATATTTCACATAAATTCAAAACAAGCTAAAACCTCTCGGAAAATTAAACAAGATGTACAACCATATTGTATATTTTATGACGCTCGCACTCATTGGGCTCAAGACTGAAATATAGTAAGAGACATCCAACACCGTATTGACAAAATAAAGCAAAATAATCGTTGTTTTATATGCCTAAAACGAGGTCATAATGCTAAAACCTGCAGTAAGAGGGGGAAGGTTTCGTGTTCTAAGTGCAAGAAACGTCACCATAAAGCGATTTGTACTGACACTACTACTTCTAATTCACCTTCTCAGCAAGTTACCACTACTTCTGTAGGGAAAATTGACGTAAATTCAGCAGACTTTTCATATCTTCAGATAGCTAGAGTTTGGGCCAGTGTACCAACAGGATTAAGCAGACTCACTCGCTGTGTTCTAGTTAGTGGCAGTCAGTCGAGTTTCATTTCAAAGTTTCTCATTGATGAACTAGATTTAAAAACTTTAGAACATCGTGACATATCTGTCAATGCCTTTGAAATACCATGTGTAACTTCAATGTGTCGTAGAGTTCTAGAATTCACTCTGAAAGGGATATTTAAAAATTCCACAATGTCTCTGACTGCATTTGAAAGCACATACTCATTTGCTGCTCACCCAACTGTCCCACCTGAAATAACAAAACAAGTGTATGATCGAAAACTTCAGTTAGCAGACCCAAAGGACGACACCGAAGATCTTCCTATTGAGATCCTTATTGGAGCAGACCACTATTGGAAAATCATTAAAGGTTCGCCTCCTATTCGCTTAACACCATCCATTGTACTGATACCTTCAACTATGGGTTGGATTCTTAGTGGTGTAAGTCAAACACCATGGCAAACCCTGTGATAACAAACTATGTTAGTTTGGATTCAATGACATCAACAGACAATATTTTAAGACGTTTCTGGGATTTAGAAACAATGGGAATCACAGTGGACAAACAAAGACTGCAAATCCTAAAGAACTAGCTTTATTGCATGATTTCTCAAAATATTACTGCATTGAAGACAATAGGAGAGTGGTTTCTTTACCTAGAAAACCCAAAATTATTGTGTCTAATAATCTTTCACAAGCAGAGAATAGATTTATTTCACTGGAGAAAAAGATTACAAAGGACACTAACTTAAAACACATTTATGAAATGCAAATGATAAACCACATAAGAAAGGGACATGTAGAGGTTGCCCCTCCTGAACAAACATCGAATGACATATTTTATTTATCACATCATGCAGTAAAGAAAGAAAGGTTAGCTGTTATCAAATGGAGGATTGTATTTGATGGTTCTTCCCACGAAAATACTGTACATTCACTGAATGACTCTTTGGAAATTGGCCCTAATTTACTTCCAGATATTCTTTCAATATTATTAAGATTCCGCTTATATCAAGTTGCTTTAATTGCTGATGTTAAACAAGCTTTTCTACAGTTAGTTCTACATAGAAAAGACCGAGACTTAACAGGTTTTTTTGGTATTAAGTAATCGTGGATCAACAAGGAAACTACATTGCAACGAATGAAAAGATTACATAGCGCTTCACCCGACTACCTTTTGGAATAACTTGTAGCCCCTTTCTACTTGCAGACACACTAAAAGAACTTGCTACAATGCACAAAAGGAATTTTCCTCAAGCTGCTTTTCTTGTTGAAAATGACATGTATATGGATGACTTTGTAGCAGGTGCTGAAGATGACAATGCTGTGACTTCCTTATATTATGAACTTACCTCACTTATGGGTATCATTAGCCTACAAATGGCAAAATGGGCCACAAACTCAAAACATCTGATTGAAATTTGGCAATCAGAAGGTGTCATAAATGTTACAGATACAGAGGTTCTAGGAATTCACTGGGATACATCGACTGGTATGTTCAGTATTATTCACATTAATGTCATAAACTATATTAGAGATCGTCCTGCCACTAAGCGAGAAGTTCTTAGAAGCACTGCAAGATTCTATGACCCACTGGGTCTGTTGTCACCTGTCTCTCTCGCTGCAAAAATAATTTTCCAGGAAATTTGGTCAAGAGGGATTGAATGGGATGAGCTCTTACCTCCTGATCTTGGTAAACGTTGGCAAATGTGGGTATCAACCTTACCATCATGTTTGGACATGAAAGTTCCTCGATGGGTTGGTGTTTCTGAAGAGACAAAAACAGAAATACATGTCTTTTCAGATGCATCAGGAAAGGCCTATGGAGCAGTGCTTTATCTACGATGCAGCACTTCAAACATGACATCAGTCAATTTAGTTTGCAGTAAGAACAGATTAGCCCCAATCAAGAAAATAACTCTTCCGCGACTGGAACTTCTGGCAACACTCCTTGGTTCAAGGTTACTTCACTATTTCTGCAAGGCCATACACTATGATGCAAATAACGCAACACTGTGGACTGACTCAACTGTAGCCTTAGGATGGATACAACATGACCCTAATCGATGGAAGACATTTGTTTCAAACCGTGTTACAGAAATACAAACATTAACAAATCCATCACAGTGGAGACATTGCCCCGGTGATCAAAACCCAGATGATCTACTCTCCAGAGGTACCACAGCAGACAAACTTCAAAATTCCATTACATGGTTCCACGGGCCTGCTTGGTTAACAAAGAACAGAATGCATTGGCCAGGACTTAGCAGAAGAATTTAGATTTCATTGTAAAAACAAGACCCCCGATTTTAACAGCTACACGGTATAGTAACTATTACAAACTGTTACGAATTACGGGATGGATTCTTCGTTTTAAACGACAGTTAATAAACAAAATAAGACATTAGGAGAATTAACAGCAACAGAATTGCAAGAAGCACGTACTTATTGGGTTATATGTCCAACAACAACATTTTTTAGTTGAACTGCATGCTCTGCATAACAACTTGCCTCTGCCACAAAATTCCAAAATAGCTGGTTTTAATCCATTCCTGGATGATGGCCTTATTCGTATTGGTGGACGTCTACAGTTTGCAAAATTAACAAGAGAACAAATTCACCCAATACTTCTTGATGGACAGCATCATTTCACTCATTTACTAATCCGGCAGACTCACATTCGTTGTTTGCTTCAACGCAGATGAATGAACGGTGTGGCGGACGATGGTATTGTATGTTTTAACATCGTACTTAAAGAGCAAATTCTGAACATGCTTTTACCCTGGAAGTTTCTTAGTTTACAAACCAAAAATGTAATAACTTATATTTTGTTCCAAAGGGCAGTGGACTAAACGTCCGCCGCGCAGGAATAGCTTCGAGGTCGGAGGTGCCTTGCTATGAATTGCGCGGCCGCTCCCGTGAGAGATTCGAGTCCTCACTCGGGCATGGTTGTGTTTGTTGACCTAAGCTTTAAGGTAGTTCAACAAGGGTATAAGTCTAGGGAACAATTACCTAGCAGTTTGTTCGTTTAGATTTACAAAAATTTCAAATCAAAGCTACAGCATTTTTCCCCTGTCGAATGCAAGTCACAGTACCCCAGGGGGCTCACGGTTCTTCCGTTAGTACCTGCGGGGCGAGCACGGGACCCCGAGCTAATGCAGTCTTCCTTCCTTCTTCTCCCTGGATTGCATTTGCTTTCCCTTCTCCTCTTTACCGACCCTCACTCCTCCCCCTTCCTCCCACCCCTTCCAGACCGATAACCGATAACCTCAACAATTTGGTCCCCCTATCCCAAACAACCAACCAGTCATCAAGTAGTAGTACGTCGCTCAGGTAACTGTACAATTACACCTCTTAATGTAACGTCGTTCAAAGCTGGAAATTGGAATTTTCACATGCTGACACTATGCGCATCCTTGAACCGGTGACATCATTCACAGACACCGGCCGTGTGTTCTTAAATAAACTCATGTTGTGAACAGCACTGTAAAGCAAGTCCAGTTATGGTGAGGCATGGGCGTCGGATGTTGTCCTTCAGCATCCCTAGAGATTGTCGGTCGATCACGATACACTTGCGACTTCATGTAACCCCGAAGCCAATAATCGCACGGACTGAGGTCTGGGGACCAAACGACGCGCGCAAGAGATCTTTCACGCGTTTAACAATATTGTTTTTGTTTATAATAAAACCACATGTCATTCCAAGCATGTATGTCAAGTTTTACATCTCTATCTACATTATTCATTATTCCGTGATTTATTAAGTTTTGATATTTATACTGACCCGGTATGCACTAATCAGATGAAAGGTTATGACAACCAATTGCAATGGGAATGACTGCTTGTCAGATAAGAACACTGTGTATCCGGTATCAGTGAGAATTCTGTCCATGGGTACAATGAGAAAGGCGCGTGATGTCAAATAGACCAGAGGCTCAGCACTAAAATTTCAGAAATTGCACGACTCGTCAGCTGTTATCAGAGTGTTGCGGTGAGTGTCTTCATTAAGTGGCGAAACAAAGCTGACGCCCTGAGAGGTTTGGCGGCCACTGCTCATTACAGATCTCTTGCGGCTTAAGTTGGGTAGGGTGGTAAATAGGACAGATGACGAACTAACACAATACTTTAATGCTGACACAGAGTGCACGAAATAGACAGCTACTTATGCTATCGTCACGTGACCACCGTCACCTGTCTTTGGTGCAGTGGCGGATCCTTGCGCGGTCTGCTGAACCCCGATACATTCTTCATCATGCCGATGTGAGAGTGCGAAGCCGTCGACTTCTAGAGGAACGTTTCCTTTGCAGCTGTATTGCTGCACCGAGACAAAGTACCGGGTGTCTCAACTACTCTCTGGGGAATATCAACGTGCGTATCCATGGTCCGGCGGAATTCGTGCAAAAGAACCATGACGGTCGATAGTACAATGGTATTAGATTACGTACATACCTTCATCACGACTATACAACTCGACAATAGTGGGATTTTCCAACAAGATGCCATTACACTAAAGCAGAGCGTAATAGAGTATGTTTCATGAAGATAATGATCCATTATGCATTTGAAGTGGATCGATGAACACGATGGTGAGTTGCAATTGATGTGTTGCTTCCCCCCTCATGTACAAGTGGCCAGATCTGGACCTGATAGAACACACCTGGAATGTGACTGAACGTGGATCAATCGCCCCCTTCACGGAATAGGACTTGTATATGCAGTTGCGGAGCTAAACACCCTCCTGCGACTTAGTAACACGTCATTACTTGTATGTCAGGACTCATGGTATCTGTCATCCGTAACAGAGGTCAACATATCAGCTGTTAGGTTCTAAGGGGCGATATATTTCAGAACCTTATATGCTAAGTTTACGCCATTAATAATTACAAGAGACAGTCGTGTAAAATGTATTTATCTGTATATGATAGTGGTTTATGTGCATTTAAAATAGGTAGGAAGAGAGGGAGAGTTGACCAAGTCCCTGGGTAATGTAGTTGATGATGAGAGACCACAGCGTTGTTGAATCTGCATATGGTAGTTTTCTGGGGGCGGGATGTCGGAACGCAGCTGACAGACTGGCAATGGAGAGCGTCCGGGCAGTGTACGAGTCACGGTTCCGGAGGGGTGGAGCTTCTTGACCGAGCGGGGGAAGGTCGCGGGTTACTTGCCTGCCGAGGCCATAGGCCTTTTCGCGCCGAAACTATCGAGAGACAATCCGATTGGAGGATTATTTTAACCGTCAAAGGTCGAATGTTTCTAGAATTATCCAGACGATTCAATAAGCTTCCTTCTAGCGGGAGAGATGCTCGGATGATAGAACATGGTGTGAGTGAGACATTCAAACCTGGAGCCGTGACTGGCTCTGACATGAGCAGCACGGCAGCCACAAAGTGAGTGGGCGATTCGGCTGGCTGCGCTCCTAGTGAGAGCACGCAGGTCAGTGTGTCCTGTCACTAGCCGTACACTTATTTCGAATCACTGATTACATTTCCTGAAGTGTCCAGATTTGTTTCTCTGTTATCAAATACCTGCTTCATTGCATTGTACTTGCATTTAGAAGTACTCTTTCACGAACGTACAATAGAGTTTCTATTCAGCTCCTGGCCATTGTGGCAAGTAGTTTATAAGAATCTCTCGTTTGTCTTCGACACTTGAGTCACTTCAGTGTAGGAGCTTTTAGCACGCGATGACTCGCTCTCTTCACCGCACGGCTCCAGATCCACGGTGCCTTGCCGCCGACCGCCTGAACGGAGCAGTACGGCGAATTAATATTCCTCAAAGTCTAATCAATGTTTTGTATGCAACTTTTCGCGTATTCGGAAGATCAATTAATTTTTCTCTTTCTTTGATATCATAATATTAACAAAGCACTCGCAAAAACAGTGACAGGGCGATTACACAAACTGTACCCACTAGTTGTGAATGAGCTCAAGGTACGTGTTCACAATGTTCTGAATGACCGAAGTTTTGATACGTTGTTTGTCAACAGTTGAGTGTCTTTCTAACGTTTGGCGCGAACACCTTACACAGCAGCGTTCTTGACGTCTGCCTTTTGTCAGTGCATCACCACATTAGTGCAGACACTGCTCCTGCGTTACTAAGTAGAAAACTTCTTTCTGCCAACATAGATGGCAACACACTTAAGTCATTTTCGATCTGTTTTCTAAAAGAAATCTCTGTGTCGGACATGCGGAACATGTCCATAGTTCGTATACTCGTTTAACAACCGGACACATCAGCAGTTACCAGCGGCACTTATTCCATTATTGTACCTATGTATCTATACGGGTCCCAGAACCACGCAGATTCACTCGTCTTCACACTCCTCACCTTTGTCCCATCACTTGTTACATGTGCAGCATTCTACATTTGCCTCGGATGGACAGGCTTCTCTCTTTGAGTGGCACTGGGCCTCATTAATGCCAACAGCTGCTCCTGCCCCTTCTGCGTATGTCCATTCCATACAACCCGCGAATGAATGAGTCCACATCTCTACGAAGACATTAGACAAGCTGAATGCGATTCGTAGTTTCCTACCAACTGCTATGTATGACTAGCAATGTTTCGCCCTGTGTCGGCAAATGTCTCAACATTGGAGTATGTGCAGACTACGGAGTTTGTTGAATCTAATCACATTTCTGGGCTTGCGACCCTCGCAATAGCCACCAGTAGCCACGGCAGGAGAGCAGGCGCCCAGCTGCGATACGTGCGGCTGTTCGTCGTCGGGGGTTCGAGTCCTCCCACGGGTATGGGTGTTTGTGTTGTCCTTACCATAAGTCACAGTAAGTAGTTTGTAAATTTAGGGACTAATGACGGACGTATGTAAGTCCCGGAGGATTTAAAAACATTTGAACATCTGAACCGATCAATACGTTTTGGTTCCTAATACAAAAGAGCGGGGTATTTCATTCCTAGGGCGATGAAATTAGAAATAAATTCAAAATTTGTTAATTTTTCTTGATTTATGTCCACGACACAGTATTTAAAGATATACTGATGTATACGTAACGTTTGTAACCAGAACCTATCTTTAACCATGCTCACGGCAAAGTCAACACACTTTCAATATCACGTATTTGAGAGAAGAAAGTACGTAACGATAGCAGCAAAAAGTTTAAAAAAGAAAATGTTCATTCATTGTTGTTGTCACACACAATAAACTATTTATACCGATATTCTTTAGTGATTTGCGGTACTGATGTTGAAAATATTAAGTATGAAGTTAATTATGAAGTATATCTACTATTAATATTTAATTTTTTGGGTTCAGTATGTCTGAAAAATTTTGAACACCTATCGGATTTGGTGAAGACTCAATTAAATACAATAGATTTTTTAAGATTTTAAAAATATAATATACTTGCGTATATTAAAATATTTCCAGAAGTAGGACACAACGCTACAAGTGCAAAAATTGATATGAAGATATCTGGGAAAAAAATAAAATAAATATATAAATTAAAAAGACCTTCATGGCGAAAGCACCCACCAGAAGGAAAATAGTGCTAGATCAGAAAATATTAGAAGACTAAACCATTTCAATGAAATAGTAAGTGAAGTGACTTATGCCTACAGCAAAGATATAGAAAATGGCCTTAACGAATTGAAAAAAAGTATGTGTGAGCCCAGAAAGCAGATTCTGGTGTTATATGTTCACAAAACGACATGTAACCATCATATCTACTGGTGATTTTCGAATATCCAGGATTTCTGATGACAGCTATGATCGAAACGTATATACTGTCGCAAATAAAGACATTTTACGGGTATCTCAAGATCTAACCTTAGCGACCTATTCAGCATTTTGTAGACTTTGTATTATTTTCAATTTGCACGCCAACCTCTTCGGTTACTTTATGTTACAACTAAATGGAACAGTAACTAATTTGTTAAATAAATGTTCATAACGAATTGGTTCAAATGGAAGTTGTCGGCTTTAGAAATGGCTGCAATTCTATTATAAAGTGTTTTTTTAAGTGTCTGAAATATGATTGAATCATATTTCCATTCACCAATCTACGATTATCAATACCTTCGATTCCTTAAAGTTTTCAGTTTGGCAGCGCGATAAATTACCGTTTAACGGGTTATTTGTTCCATAGAGTTTCTGTCAACGTACATGTGAATTAATGCCTTATCGATTTATTAGGAACACACAATCACAGTCGACTTCATTGAGCCGAACTAAGTACTCTGCTGTTTGCCCGCACGTGCGATTAATTAACAGCCTGCTCGTCATTAAACACTTCTACCGATTGTGCGTGTGTGACTTATTGAAACGACTGACTGATTCGTGGTTGGCGACTGTTGTAAACTGACGTTCCTGCAGCTGGAGTAAACGCTGGAATTAATGGGTTTAGTACCCATTTAACGTTGATCAAAGGAAACCAGTATCATTCTACTCATTGTAAAAGGGTGACACACATTGAACTATATGATACGGAACTCAGAATAGTCCCAAACTACGGACATTTCCATGTGGCTGCCTTCCGTGCGATGGCGCCCCACAGCCAAAACTGCGGTGCCCAAAGAGCCGCAGCAGGGCGTCCAACGCCCTCCCGCTTCTTTAGGATCGACATCCATCTTGCTTGAAACCACTTCTTGTAGAAATCAGGTCACTTTGGGTAATGTAAATGAAATCATCTTGCAACTCTTTGACGTACCGTTAGGCCATCAAAGAATATCGTTCCTATTATTCTGAGACTGGATATTGTTCACCACACATTTACCAATTGAGGGTGAAGGGATTTCACGACCGCGAAAAGCCAATTCTCCGGCCCTCAATTGCGCCAGTTTGCCTCAATGATGGACCCATGCAATTGAATGTGCTCTCCGTCGCAAAACCATACGCCTTGCACAAGCTCATGCTCATAGTATCACCATGCCTGCGCACACTCCTGCGGTTTGAACGGCCTAATGCAAACCGTTGACACGTTATGCACGATTTTATTTCTTATAGTCACCTTGTATGATCAACAGTATTGTGACCCTGGATAGATTCTAGAGCTTCATTTATTGAACTGGTAGCAATATACAAGAAATATGCTGAACTGGTCATGAATGGGAAACACAATGAAATCTGGTGTTCCCCAGGGATGTGTTATAGGGCCACTTCTGTTCCTCATCTTTGTAAACTAGTTAGGAGACAATCCGTGCAGCTCTCTTAGACTGTTCGCAAATGATGCTGTCGTTTATAGGTTTCTAAAGACACCAGAGGATCAAACGGAACTGAAAAAACTATTTAGATATGTGCATGGTGCCACAATTGGCAACTCACCCTACGAAATGTGTGAGCACCGAAAGAAATCAGTTAAATTTCATTTAAACGATAAATGACTCAAATATAAAACTCGTACATTCAACTAAATACCTGGGAATTACAAACACGTAGATTGGAAATAACACATAGAAATAAGGCGAACCAAAGGCTACGTTTCATTGGCAGAACACATTGAAGATGCAACAGTTCTACTAAAGAAATTGCCTACACTACACTTGTGCGACCTGTTTTGGACTACTGCTGAGCATTGTGGGAACCTCAAGAAGAAGCACCTATGGGTGACACTGAAATAGCTCGGAGAAGGGCACCTCGATTTGTACGTTTTATTTTATCGTGATATGCGGGAGAGAATGTGACAGAAATGATGCACAAGATTGGTGGGAAATCATTGAAAGAAAGCCGTTATACTTTGAGGCGAGACTTATTTGAGAAATTCCTGTCACCCATTTTCTCTTCCGAATGATAAAATATTTTTAACACCCACCTGCATATGGAAACATGATCATTTTAATAAAAGAAGGGAAATCAGATCGAAAACGGAAAGATTCGGTGTTTCTCTTTCCCTCGCGGTAATAACGAAGGGAATGGCAGAGAAAAATCATAAAAGAGTTTCGATGAATCCTACGTCATGCACATAAACGTGAATAGCGGAGTAGTTATGGAGATGTAGACTTCTTAGTGAATGATAGACGAACAATCTGTGACTAAAGAAGGTGCGAAATAGCAGTATCGCCCTGTCGATAGCCTTCCACATTATGAAGAAGTTATAAATGAGAAACATTTCACAGGAGAGTAGAAGATGTAAACTGGGGAAACGAAAATGAAGTGGGGATCGTTTTCATTATGGCAAGTTTAATAATAAATGAATGACACGAGTTGAAGTGTGCATATGATTGTGACAGCAGCGAGATGTAGTTAGGAAGGGGAGCTTGTAGGGAATATTGAGAGCCAGCGACAGGGCACCTGGTCAGCCGAAGCGGATGAGCTACGAACCAAGGCGGATCGGTGTCTGTTCTCCTTCCCGCAATGGACAGCCGGTGGGGCAATGATTCGTATTTACCGTGCACCAGAGTCCTCCAGAGAAGGAGCGCATGTATTTAGGGACGGCGCGGCGGTAAACAATTTGTCCCGCTAGGACATGTGTTTGCGAATGCGGATGCCAGGAATCGGCCAGAAAACTGTGAGTTCACTGCCTACGCGTCTGTTTGTTCCGGAAAGTCTCTAACTATCGGAGATACTCTTGGCTAGACGTCAGCTCATGTTGGTTTTCAGAGTCCAAAAGCGTTTAACACGTATTATTTGTGTTTTAATTTGTGGTTTAATTATCTAACCATATTTCCTTTTCTTTTTTAAAGTTCTCCGTAAGTTTGTTCTTTGTTGGTCAAGGTGAAATAATAGTTAAGGTTATATGTTTTTCTTGAATGGGCGCACTGTATTTCTGCGAATAACATTATTTATAATAATGGAAAATCCAGGTTGGAATAAATAATATAGTAATAACGACAGTTCACAACTCAACGCAAAGATGTGGCGACGAGCTGTGGCAGACACATACAAAAGACCCAGATATACAACACTTTCAACTATCAGCCATGGCCTTCTTCAGAAAATAGAACACTTACGCAATCACACAGTCATGCAACCATCAACACCGGCTGCTGAAGAAAGCCATGGCCGATAGCTGAAAGTGTTGTATGTGTGTGTATTTTGTGTGTGCCCGTCGCAGCTCGTCGCCACGTCTTTGCGGTGAGTTGTAAACTGTCCTTATTACTATATCAATAATATTATCTATTATATTTATGATAACTGCAAATTGTTTAAATACTATGATGAGAAGAGCGTCTATAGCTGGCATAGTGATTATAGGTGATGGTTTTGAGAGGTTTCGCGAAATAAATAAGTAAATAGTAGTCATGCGGTGATAATAATAAATGATTTTAAGGACTACTGTTAAATGTAATAATGCGTGTATTTTACACTATGAGCAGCTCCATTTCGGCAGAGTGCCATCTGCAGGCGTTATGCAATGGGCTGATAGGCTGTTGTAGTAGATATTTTGACGAATTATTTTTGCGGTATATTATCTTCCGTAAATTAATTATAATAGACGTTGTTCGCGAGGTATTAATCATTACAAACTTACGATGTTTCGACCGCTAATTGAGAAGTTGTAAGCCAGTAAATCAGTAAACGAGACATGCTGAATTAAGATTGCGTGACGACTACCATCTCGTCGACAACATCTAACATAGTAATAACAATAATTCCCAACAATAGTAGTGATACTATTCAATCTTACAATCGACTCCGTCTCGACTCATGTACTGAGCGACCTCACTAGTAAGGTACCAAATGATGCAGACAACAGCTTAAGTCATATGAAATCTTATTTCTTTCAACTATTGCATATCGACATCACACTGAAGGGCCCTCTTCAGTGCTGTTATGTAATAAAATGAAACACCAAATTAACTTATGTAAATGTAAATATTCTTACAGTTCAAGAACAGAAATTACTATTCCAAGAAAAGAAACCCTATGGGCCCATACAAATTAGCAGATTTCACCTTCTGACTTAATTTACTGGTCACATAGACATAGGGTCCACAGGGCTTCTTTTCTAGATATGGTAATAAGAATTTTAAATTCTGTTCTTGAACTGTAAGGCTATTTGCGTTTACATTGGCCTACGTTAATTTGGTACGGTATTTCATTTTATTATATTACTCGCCACTCATTGAGCGAAATCGATATGTGCTAATTCAAAGCAATAAAGATTTCATTCAACCAAAGCTGTTTCCTGCATTATCTATTCATTCTTGATCATAATTGAACGCAATGTACAGAAATGAAAAATATTTAAGTGCAATATGGCAATGTCTGGGATACTTTGCAACAGAGAAGAATAGTGTTAAGGTCAGTATCTTTGTTTGTAAATTTGCTAAAGTAAATAGATCCCTTTGTCGTAGAATAAAATACATCTAATGATTTTAATGGCATGGGTCACAGTGAGGTTAGCATGCACGCCGCAGGTTTAAGGGTCTCACAAGAACCGTACCTGCTGGGGGCACCAAGGTTGAGTCGAGAGGAAATGAAGGGGAGGGGGGGATGAACTGAAAGGTGCCCGCAATTGAGCGTTATCCGAGATTGTTCTCTGCCTGTATTTGACGAATACCACGGTAGTCAATTTACAACTTATCCCACTACATTACAGATTTGCATTTCTCTCCTTCAAAACCAGAAAATGCTCTGCATATGTTCCGGTAACATTGGGTGACAGGTCTCAGGTACTGCAATATGTGTAATATTTTTTTTTCGTCAATTTTATCTGGGGTCACGGCAGCCGTAGCATCCTTTTTCGAAGCCATTAACGACTCTTACTACCCACCTGTTGTGGATACAACAACGAACCGATAAATTCGGTGATCAAGAGTATCTACTATAACTAGTTACATTCCAAAATTATAGTATTCTATACCTTATAGTTTACGAAATATTGATAGTCGAAAATGGTTAAATCTGTGAATCACTCGCCGATCATCATATTTATAACCAAGCGTACAAAGAAACTTAAAATTTTGTATTTAATGTTTAGTCCGTATTGAATGGAAAATTCAGTCGTAACTAAATATCTATTCCGTTTTCGAACTTTCAGAAAGCTAACTTTATTTTAATTCAAATGTGTAATAACGGTCATGGGTAAAGTTCTGGATTCGCATGTGAGAGGTCGTGGATTCTTTTAAAACGCCCGTTTCATTCCAGCCTACAACTTTCTTCTAAGCGAGAAGTTCTAAATGACATGTGGCACCTGATAAGAGACTGAAAAATCAAGTAAATATTTGGCTGTTTATTTTTTAACATGTCGCGATTTATGAGTGTGTGGTTACTTTAGACGATATGTAACACCTAATGATAAAATATTCACCTACAGGAAAACCATTGTAGTACGTTTCTCAGATGGGTAAAGTTCCTGAACCAAGTACAACGACAGAGACGGACACTTCTGTATCCGAGAAGTGATTACAGACTTTTTCATTGATAGGACAGAGCTTAAATTGCTGGAAATGAAACCAGCTCCACTGACATCTTCAGTTTAGCTTTTCGAAAGTACATTGTTATTTTTTACGGGTTTCTCATTATTTTAAAGATGTGGTTACGCAACAGTGCAAGTTTTACGACAAGAACCTATGATTAAAGCATAAATTGCCTCGAGTGACACCAGCAGGAATAACATCAGTAACCTATGTCCCAGATCACGGAATCTGGGTGGGCCTATACTCTGGTTGTCAAAAGTAGGCTACTTCACTCCTTTTTGCAAATGTGACGTTATTTAAAAGGGTGTGGCTAGGTATGAACCAGCAAAGCGAACAGCTTACATTGCTGTCACTGAAACGAGCAGCAATAATAACTACAGTGTAACTTGTCATGAGTACTTTCTTATTTGTTGTGTTAATGGTGTTATTAATCGTCGATCACATAGCCACTATTCGGCATTACTGTTTTACGTCGGCCTTTCATCAAGCAGTCTAAAGAGTTGTCAATGCGCGGCAGTGGGCAGACAGCTTTCGTTGTGATTCTGTTCAGCCGCCGGTAGTCGACACAGAACCGCCACGTGCCATCCTTCTTCTTCATGAGGACCACCGGAGACGACCAGGAACTCTCCGAATGTTGAATAACGTCATTCTCCACTTCTTCCCGAATTATCCGTCTTTCAGCTGATGACACTCTCTACGAACGCTGGCTACTTCGGTGGATGATCCCCAGTACTGATACGGTGTTTCATCATGTGCCGTTTCATCTGGCTCTTCTCCTGCCTGGCCCAGAACACACCTGAAAATTATTGTACTAGGGTTAACACCTGCTGACGTTTTCCCTGGGTCAGACCGGGCCCTACATGCAATTCCATAGTAGTTTTCCCCTGTGTGTTGTCGGAAGTAACAGTGGAGCATGAGACTTCGTCGATGACATTGAGCTCTCCATCCTGGACTGGTTCGGCTGTTCCAAAACACATTCATTTAGGAATGAGTTACAATTACTTATGAAAATTAGTGATACGAAGTGTCCCTCGGCCACCTGTTCAAAATGTTCAAATGTTTGTATAGTCTATGGGACTTAACTACGGGGTCATCAGTCCCTAAACATACAAACTACTTATGAACTACTTACGAACTAGGACGGCACAAATATCCATGCCCGAAGAGGGATTCGAACCCCCGACCGTAGCGGCCATGCAGACCGTGACTGGAGCGCTTTAGTCCCCTCGGCCACCGCGGCCGGCTCGGCCACCTGTAATGCTTATGATAGCCGCTGGTGTGAAGATTTCCTTCTTCATACTGATTAGCTTTCTGCGATCAACAAGCACTTGACCGTCCAACTGGTCATCATGGCTGCTCACTGGAACTCTTCTTACTGTTAACGGCGTGATCTCGAAATTTTCGACAGCAAAAACTTCCCAGGTGATCCTGTTACGTGTACTCGATTGACCGGGTTCCTCAATTTGTAGCTTAGATCTTCCACAGTCAATGATAGCCTGGGATGCCTGAAGGAAGTCCTATCCGAGGATGGCGTTATGGTTACAGTCTGATAGTTATTCTTGCGACAAATGTGCCTGGATGCCCGGCGCATTTTCCACTTGCGACCTGTAGAGCAGTTGATCTTATACAACAGAACATTACCGTGTTTAGTCGGCGGCGGTAGTCATTCAAAAATACAGAGAAGGAAGCTTCTGAATTGACTAATGGTGGAAAAGATTGGCCATCGATGACGACGTCATTGAGATTTCCCGACATCTGTCGTCCATGGAGGATTTTCATCTACGACGGCGTCACCTCCATAGATGGTCGCCGCGCCTAGTTTTCCTGATCACGGCGGCTAGGCGAGCGGCTGCCATCTCTGTAAGGCGACGGTTAACGGCGGCGGCGTGTTGGAGAGCGACCACGTCCAGGACACGGCGACGGGCTCCGCCCCTAAGATCGACAGTAATAGTCTGCAGTTGACTGCCGCGAAAGGACTGCTCCGAGAGTTGGCGTATTGCAGCACAATATTTATCAAATACTCGTCTTCTGTCCCTACAGTATCGTAGGATAGTCCAGGAAGCCCACAATGAAAAAACAATGGCGTATTATCTTATGTATGTCTGCAAAATGTCTTGGGAATCCAGTTAGTACTGAAGAAGTCATAGATTAAAACTTGGCGCGTGATGGGGCAGTTTTCTATAAACGTTACTGTCAATGTTGAAATTCGCCCACTGAGTTCCATTTTGTGTTATTCATTACTGTTATGTGTTTTCCACCATTAATATTGTTTATTTGTATGTCAAATATTTTGTTCCTTTAATAATGATCAATTCCCAAAGTTTATAAATGTGTCCACCGGTGTGATCGAACTTGTGTGTTCGTAGGAATGCGGAAGGCTGCTTTTAATATTGATTGACTGCTACGTAATGGCATACAGTCGCCGCCTCGTGCTTTAGGCCTCGTTTACTTCAGTTACGAACTCATGGCTTCATATGTCGTCTGCATTGCTGCCTGACAGCTGGCCAGAGACAACCTTTCTTGGCAAGATGGTGAGGTGGCGTGTTCTTAGTGTAGTAGCAGCATAATCATTGTCCGAAGAGGTGACAAAAGAGACCTCTCTGCGGCTCTAGTATGAGGGTATCATCTTCTCCAGGTAGCGAGGGTTGGTAGACATTGTTTCTGAACTCGGTCAGCATTGTTTTGAGCGCGCCCTGCATCCGGAGTGTGCAAGGGAAGGCATTTTTCGTGGCCTGAGAGTGGACTCTTGCCGCGTCCGTCAAATTGAGTATATCGTCGAATCATGCAGAGGGGATAGCATGCTGTGAGAACTTTACTTTGTTCGTGACCAGGCATTATTGGTTTCTCAGTGATAGTTTTCTTGAGTAATTCTTTCTCTATGCGAGGCGAAGTGTTTCTTAGTTTACAGAACCTGAGCGAGTCATTGTAAATTTAGTATTTGTATTTCCAATCCGGTAATGATTTTGTGTCCAGTTTTCTCAAGTTAGAATACAGGTGTCGCCTTCAGCCTTTGTGTAAACTTCGTATGTTTGAATTTCCTTGCTGTTTTTGACTAACCTTTTCGTGATGTGTCTGTGTCGACGAGTATGCTAAATTATTCTCAGATTTTCTGGATTGATCCTGTCTGTCCCACCCACCATCTCGTCAAAACGCCGCTGACACTTCGCCGCTGCTATCAAGTGTTGCAACGTGAGTAATGTGTCGCAGGCATTATGCATGTGTCTGTGAGTGAATTAATGTGCTTTTTTTTACCCACTGTGTATTTGCAAATTTCCTCCCACGATACCTCCAGAAACAATTCTATTACGGGCACTAACGTTATGGTTTAATTTTACTTTTGTACAAGGTGTGTGCTTTATTGTGCTTAATATGGACTCCCCACATTTATTTGCTTGTTCATTTTATTGAATAGATAATGATTTAAATTATCAAACCTCTGTTTTATAATTTCATGGTCCCCGTCCCATTTTTTATTATCTATTCCCTTTTTTAGTTTGTGTTTGTTAAAACGTGGCTGCTCCCTTAAGGAGTGTGCAGTCAGTTAATTTTCCGTTGCTCACGTACTATGGCCACCCATATAGTAATTTGGAGCAGCAGTGAGCATTTTAAGTTGCATTTACAGATCTCTACTGGCCGAGATCTTACATAGAAAATTTATCAAACTACTTTCAATGTGCTCATATCTCACGAACTACATTTCGTACTGTAAAGCAATTTAGAAGGTACATTCAACTATATGTGTGTATTATGTAGCTACAATTTGTAGTGTAGATATTATAAATAGTAACGTCATAACGAATGCCATAGTTTTAGTCCATGAACAGCTGAAAAGAATAAGCGAGAAACTTCTTCCTTTCATAATTTTGCTGTGTTTGTCAGCGAGAAATAGTTCAATAACGGTGTGAAAATATTGTTTAAAGTTTGTTGCACGTCGCTAAATAATCTCATTCTCATATACTGTAATGATAAATACTTGTTGCATATGTGGAAGATTCTTGCAACTCCTGTTGCTTATGATGTTATAGTTCCTGAACCATGTGTCATAGGTGGTTCTTACCATTACAGAATTGGACTTGACGGTAAGGAAGATGTGTGCCAAATTTGGTTAAAATCAGTCCTGTGGTGTACGAGGAAATGTGCAGCATTTTCGTGTAATGCAGCAGTGTTTCTCGCACCGCATTGTTTGTCACATCTCGTGAACTGTGGGAAGTACGTGATCCTTTCACTCCCAACGAACGTCCTCGTGGACTGAAGCAAAATTTCATAAAGATTGGAACAAAACTATAGATTTGCATGCAATAAACTCAAACATACGGACAATGCTTTATATATTAAGATACATAGCATCGGCTATCCAACACATGGTAATAATCTGTTATCTAATGAATTATGTAACTAATTTATAGCGTATTTATCAGTATTATATATGTTTATCTCTATAAATATAATGACTTGGCAATCGCATGGCAACTTACGCGTAAGTGAGTTAATATGAGTTGGTAAAAAGGATTGAAAAGGAGGTCGCCTAGTAGAATTTTGCTCAGAGTACAAATTAATCATCACAGATAGTTGGTTAATGACCATGCAAGAAGGATGTACATAGTACACTTGAAAGAAAACCGGCAGCGGAAGGTACCAAGTTGACTTTATAATGATGATGTTTCGAAATGTAAGACATTGTATGGGTAGATGTAGACTCCAATAATAACTTATTGGTTGTGAACTGTAGATTAAAACATGACACATTGGAAAAGGGGAGAACAGTAAGGAGTTGGAACCTAGATAAACTGAAGGAACCACAGGTTGTTGAGAGTTTCAGAGGGAGCACGGCAATGATTGACCGAAACTGGGAAGGGAGGGGGAGTGGCGTAGTGGTGTAATACAGTGGAAGAAGAATGGGTCGCTCTGGGAGACAGTAGTGAAGGCCACAGAGGAGAATGACGTCAAGTGGACGTATAAGTCCTGACAGTAAGTCTTTCAGAGCACAGAAGTTACTGAACATAATTGAGAAAAAGAGAAAGTATAAAAATGCAGCAAGAGAAGCGGGCAAAACAGGAATACAGATGGCTGGAAAATTATGTTGTTAGGAAGTGCACATTGGCCGAGGAGGACTGGTTACAGGTATTTTTAGGTTAAAAGAAACGTAAATATGAAGTATTGTAAAACATAATCATGTTTATATTAGAGGCCATTGATGATGCCTTCCAAATAAAGGCGAAATGCATATTGCAATAAAATATTTTATTAATTCAGTTGCATAGACGGATAACCTAAACATCTACACTATAAGAACATAATACAGCAACTGTGGGGAAATAGGACAAAAAGGAACTAACAATGTTAATACATTGGGGGCCTACACAAGGAAAATGAACATGAAGGCAGCATTGTAGAAAAGAAAGAGCTAGTAGGTGAAGATGAGATGGGAGATACGATACTGCGAAAAGTATTTCACAGAGCACTGATATATGTGATTCAAAACAAGATCCCTGGAGCAGATGATTTTCGCTCAGAATTGATGACAGCTTTGGAGACAAGTCATGAAGAAACTGTTCCACATTCTGTGCATATTGTATGGCACAGGCGAAATACCTTTAGACCTTAAGAGAAATATAAAAACTTCAATTCCAAACAAAGAATGTGCAGCCAAGTGTGAATATGACAGAAGTAGTAGTTTAATCAGATTTGGTTACAAAATACTAACACGAATTAGTTACATGTGATTGGAAAAACGAGGAGAAGGTAACATAGGAAAAGATAAGTTTTAATGTAGGAGAAATGGAGCAACATGCGAGGATATACTGACATCACGTCTTATCTTACCGTTTTTAGATAGGTTAAGTGAAGGAAAATAAACGTTTTCAGGTGTTTTAAATTTGGAGAAAAATACTGATATTGTTGACTGGAATACACTCTTTCAAACTATGAAGGTAACATTGGTAAAATATAGAGAGCGCAGAGTTATATTCCACGTCTACAAGTTTGAAAGGACATGAAAGGGTCGCATTTGTTGAGGCTGGAGTAAAGCAGGTTCGTTGCCTTCTGGCAATGTTATTGAATGTGTACATTGTGCAAGCTGTGTAGGAAATAAACGAGAAATTCGGAGAAAGAAATGGAGGGTGAATAAATAAAAAATTTAATAGTTTGGCGATGAGATTGTAATTCCATCAGAGGCGGTAAAAGACCTAGAAGAGCAGTTGAATTGAAGGGACGGTACTGATAAATAAGAGTACATGAACATTAACAAGAGCAAAAGAAGTGTAATGAATGTAGTCTAAGAATATCAGACAATACGTAATGAATTATGTTAGGTAATGAAACAGTAAACGTAGTACATCAGTTTTCGTATGTAGGTAGCAAAATAACTTCTGATAGCGGAATAGGAGTAGATATAAAGTGCAGAATGGAAATGGTCAGACAAACTTTTGGGAAGAAGTTTGGTGACATCCAAATTTAATTTAAATGTTAAAACTTTCTGAAAGTATTTGTGTGGAATGTAGCAATAGATGAGACTGAGACGTGACCGATAAGGAGACAAAAATTCTAGTGAAGCCTTTAAAGTGTTGCTGCAGACAATCAAATGCTACAAATACGGTCCATAGGTCGCGTACGGAATGAAGAGATACTAAACAGAATTGGGGATAAAGTAAATTGCTTGCATATTTTGACTAAGAGAAGGGATGAATTGGTGGGACACATCTTGTGACATCCAGAAATCGTGAACTTAGCGTGAGAGGGAAGTGTGTAGTGTACAATTCGTAGAGGGAGACGGAGAGAAGAATATAGCAAGCATATTAAACGGATGGAGGTTGCCACACTAATTGAGTGATGAAGAAGCTCGCACAGGACAAGAAAGCTTAGAGAGATGCATGAAACCAGTCTGCGGACAGAAGACCACAGCAATTATCCTGGTAGAAAAATTCACTATGCACATCGTGCAAAGTTTCTTTCAAACAGATCTGCCGACCATATTAGCGCGTATCGCCGCGGTGGAGTGGCCGAGCATTCTGAGGCGCTTTGCTGCGAAGCGCGCGGTTGCTCGCCGTCGGAGGTTCGAGTTCTCTCACGGGCTGAAGTTTCTTTATGCTACGATGGAAAATTTACATAAAACACCCTTATTTCACCCAAGATCGCTAGCTGATCTCTCTCTCTCTCTCTCCCTTTTTTTTTTTTTTTTTTTTTTTTTTTGCAGGTTTCGAGTAACTATGTCATCTTCAGAATTTATTTATTTATTTTTACATAGTTCTCCAATTTCAATAAAATTAAAACTTACGGTACGGTCGGCTGAATCAGTTCAAAATTTGTTGATATCGAAATAAAAGACAAATTTACACCCAAACAAATTTTCATTGTATATCCATAAAAACTATGTTCTTTTGTTTACAAATTGAAGTATATAACACTTCGTAAATATTGTTCATAGTTTCACAAAATAAATCTGAAAGCTGAGCTGCATGACCCTTTCGCCTTCTTCAAGTAAGGGGAATCGGGTCATCAATTCGGCGAATAGGGTCAGTACAAAAATGTTTGCATCAATTTAAAATAGTTACATATTTTCCACAAATAAATCTCCTCTTCGCTACTGCCCCAACACAATTCACATGGTACCATTCCCTGCCATTTCCTTGACGTTGAATCCAGTCACCGAGTTTCACCGATATTGGATCACTGTATTTAATGTTGCAGAGTTCACAAGATGTGTCACCATCACCTGTCTCTTCGGAGGATTCTATTTTCTGGCAGAATATGTCGCTGTAGTCTTCTTTGGAGGCGGTAACAAGTCGTGGAATGAAGCAGAAGACTTTGGCGTGTCACTGTTTCGGCTGCCATGACGTGGACCAGGGCTGGCAGGAGCAGACAAAGATTCAAATTCAGTTTCCTTACATGTCGTTTCTTGGCTGTACGGTATCCTAGCCGGTAAGAATTCGTGTTCAGCCCCTGTGTTTTCATTCAACGGAAAAACGCCAGTTGAACGAAGTCCACTTTCTATAATCGCTGGTGTTGTCGCTCTCATCCAAGCAACGTTGAAAGTGTTTCCAACTGTGTGCTTGTTGATTTTCCTTGTTCCTTTTGTGTTACGAATAAAGTTCATACATTCATTGTCGTAATATGATTTTACTAGTTTAAAACATGACCTGTCTAGTGGCTGCAGGCGGTGAGTGGTGTGACTTGGTAAGAAAATCATACTTATCTTATTTTCTTCACAAAACAGGAGCGCTTCTAATGTTTTGTGAGATGTATGACCATACGCAAATAAAATGCAGTGCCCAGGAACTCGGTGTGACTGAAAATGTTACAGCCATTTTAGAAATGCTTCTTCATTAATCCATCCCGAATCCGCCATTTGAATCTGCCATTGATACCAGGTAACCGGTTGGAAAACCATCGCAAAATTCAGGTAAAAATCTTTTAGCTTTAAATATGGCCATAGGAGGGATAAACTACTCTCCTCTTTCTATAGAAGTCTATGCAAAAACAGCTTTGCTCCCTTTTTCAGCAAAAACGTTTCTTATTGGTTTGTTGTTTATTGACAACCTGATTCATCAGCATTATAAATTAGCTGTGGCCTGTTCAGTAAATCAAGAGCCTCCACAGTTTTTCCTGACAAGGAAAAGAAGTGACCAACATCCCCTTGATTCAAACCACCACATCTGCCTAGGGAAGCCCTTCCGCTTTTCTCAAATTTTGGTTTCGATCCGTGAACCCTTTTAGCCGCTTTTTACCTCCATTTTTTTTTTTTTTTTTTTTTTTTTTTCTTTTTGCTACAGAAAATGGAAGCTTTGTTCTGTTGCGATCTGTGAACTCGCAGGCAGCTCTTCTGACAGTAGCTGAATCCAACGGGAAGCCACATGCAAATACCCTCAGGATTCTTGAGGCAAGTTCTGTTTCTTGCTCCTTATTAAAAATTGTTTGACCACCTTTTACCTTTGCTGGCTAATCCTTTCCACTCTGCAGTCGCCGCTGTAGACAGGAATGTGGTAACCCAAACTATTCCGTTGCATGGCGTTGACTTCTACCCTCCCGGTAAGCTCTAATTGCATTTTGCATGTCATTCTCGCTCCACTCAGTAACGGGTTTTCTTTTATATTGCGCCATCTGCAATAAAATAGGAAACGAACTAATGAAAGACGAAACAATATAATAACTGCACCCAAATTAAAGCATTGACCCTTTTCACCGGGATTGCATTGGATTGCATTGACCCGATTCGGCGAAATGCAAATTTTTCTTCCCTACGTTGGCAGTCCTGCACAAGCAAATCTACACGTCGGTAACACCATAACCTTTTCGCTATTATATAAAGTTACGTCTAAAGGAATACTTAACAAATTACTAAACGAATTACACGAGATATACGAATTTGAAACCAAAGCTGTTCTACAAAGGAGAAATTCTTAAGAACTTAACCGCAAACAGCGCGATCTTCCACAAATTTTTATAAAACAACGAACACGCCCTACAGTATCTATCACTTTCCAACTCATATACAGAGTTCCAACAGTCACCGCTGTGTGGTAGAAAGTCCCATACTTCTTCTTACATGGCGATTAGGCGGGAATTTCTAAAATTTACCCGATTCATCTCCCGACCCGATTCGGCTGACCTTACGCTACTTGTATAAATGTAGGCCTAATATAAGAAAAAGGACACTGTCAAACGATTAAAATTTGAATCACCAAGGTGGATCGTAATTTTTATTGCACATTATTTAACAATCGTGTTTGACAAGAACACACACAATTTTTAAATGTGCAATACAGATGACGATCCCGTTTGGTGATGCAAATTTTAATCGTTTGACAGTGTTCTTTTTCTTATATTACATTTACACTAGTAACTCTTTATTTTATTAAAAATAGAAGTGCTGCGTTAAAAAAAATTCTCAAGATGATGACATAGTTCATCGAAACGGGTAAAAAAATCCGCAAATAAACTAGCGATATTGGCAGAAGTAAGTGTGTTTTATATTACTTCAAGTAGTTTGTAATAGGAGGGACTCATAACCAAAATAGTTAAGTCTCTTAGATTTAAAAACTGAATTGTATTAACGCGTATCACAGCATTTGAATTCGACTGCCTACCAACCCGTCAGTACCAGACAAAGTTGGCAGTAAATGATAACAATACAGCTTTGAAGTTTACGAGTTTTACAGTTTTAAATAACGAATAATGTGCTCCTTTCAGTCAGCGTTCCATAAACCACCAGACGCAAATGTTCAGAGAGTGCCACGTGAAATGTTTTGACAGTCCGTGTGTGTGTGAGAGAGAGGGAGACACGGAAAAACCGCCGACATTTTAACACAACGCCGGCCAATGTGACTGATGAGCAGCCACCGGTGAGGGGAAGTGTCCCCCGCGCTCGGCGCATTGAACCGCTCAAATTGGTCGTCGGAATTTCCGGCGACGGGAATTAAAAGCGAAAGCCACTCGACTGCTGCCGCCCGCTCTCCGCTCCACTAATTAGGCAGCCGGCGGAAGTCATTATTCGTCAATTATTGTGGACGGCCGGGCGCGGAGGGCGAGGCGCCAGGAGTGCCCACACTAAATTCAATACGGGTTGGCCCGCAAGTTATTTCTGACATACAAAACACAAACACTTAGGAAGAAAAGTTTATTTACTCACCCGTATGACGCAAGGAGGTGCTGGAACTGCCTCCTTTCGTTGTTCGAGCATTTCTGACACCTGCTGAGGGAGTTGCTCATTACACTCTGAAGTTGCCTCTCAGAAATTGCAGGGATTTCATGACGAATGTTTGTTTTTAGTTCAGCTAAAGTGTGGGGATTTCATTTGTACACTTTCTCTTTTAACGCTCTCACGGATAAAAATCGCACGCGGTTAAATCGGGAAAACGAGGGGGCCAAATGTTCTTAGTGATAAATCTTTCACCGAACACGTTATCAATTTCCCGTAATGATAAGTTAGTTGGGAAAATAAAGGCCGCAGTATGTTCTCAACATATCTCCCACTATTTCCAGAGAAAAATTTAGGGCCTATCATTCTCTCGTCGCTAACAGCGCACCACACTCCCCCTTTTTTTTCTTTTTTTTTCTTTTTTGCGTGCAGGGGCTCCTCGTGAATTTAGTGAGGCTATGCCTAACTCCAGTCACGATTATTTTGCGAATTAACATACCCTCTTAGGTGGAACCGTGATACGTCGGAGAAGAAAGTTCTAGTTCCGGCCGATTTCTCCGTGGGCGGCGAGTCGCGCGCCGCAAAGGCGGCTGCGCTGAAACTGGTCACCCTTTACGTCTACATGGGTAGTCTGCACGTCTCACTGGACAGCATGGCAGACGGTCCATATTTATGATATTTCTCTATAGTTGCACTCTGTAATAGCTTGTGGGAAAAGTAACACCTAAATCTCTTTGTTTCCGATCTGATTTCTCTTATTTTGTTCTGATGGTAATGTCTCCATATGTAGGTGGATGGTAACAACATATGTTTGCATTATGAAGAAAAAGTTGGTGAAAGAAATTTCATAAATACATCTCGCCGCAACAAGTCACGCCTTGCTTTTAAATATTTCCACACTAACTCGAGCATCATTTCCCTGACACTGTCTTCCCTACATCACGATAATAAGCCACGAGCTGCCCTTTTCTGAATTTTCTCTAAATCGTCCGTTAGTCTCACCTGGTGTGAAACTCCACAATGCGTAGCAATACTCAAGAATAGGATGCACAAGAATAATGTAGGCAGTTTCTTTAGTAGAACTGTTGCATCATCCAAGTGTCCTGCCAATGAAACGTAGCCTTTGGTTCACCTTCCATACAATATGTTCTGTGTATTCTTCCCAATTTAAGTTGTTGGTAATTGTTACTCCTAGCTATTTAGTTGAACATACGGCCTCAAAATTTGACGTATTTATCGTATAACTGAAGCTTAACGGATTTATTTTAGTGGTAATATTGATGACCTCACTCTTATCATTATTAAGGGTCCATTGTCAATTTCTGCACCATGCAGATATCTAAATCATTTTGCAGTTGCATTTGACCTTCTGGTGACTCTACTAGCCGATAAATGACAGCATTATCAGCGAACAGTCTAAGAGAGCACTCAGATTGTCTCCTAAAACTTTTATAAAAAAAAGGTGGTTGTTGATGGGTGGATGGGACCAAACAGCTAGATCATCAGTCCCACGGCATCTGAATAAAATGCCTATAAAACTTGCCTGGGGAACGTCAGATATCACTTCAGTTCTATTCGATAACTTACTGTCAATTACAACGTACTGCGTCCTTTCTGACAGGAAATCACAAATCCAATCGCACAACTGTGGCGATACTCCATAAGCACGCAATTTGATTAGAAGACGCTTGTGAGGTACAGTGTCGAAAACCTTTCGGAAATCTAGAAATATGAAATCTTCCCTTATCGATAGCACTCATCACATCATATGATTAAAGAGCTAGCTTTGTTACACAAGAACGATACTTTCTAAATCCGTGTTGACTATGGGACAATATTCGAGGTCTTTCATAATATTTAAGGAAAGTATATATTATAACATCCTGCTGCAAGCCGACGTCAGTGATATAGGCCTGAAATTTTGTGGGTCACTCCTATTGCCTTTCTGAAATATCGGAGTGACCTGTGCAACTTTTCAGTCTTCGAGTACGCAACGTTCGCTAAGCGAGCGGTCGTATATGATAGTTAGGATATAGGGCTATTGCATCAGCATACTTTGAAAGGATCGAGAGTGAGAGTGCTGGTGGTTGTTGATGGGTGGATGGGACCAAACAGCTAGATCATCAGTCCCACGGCATCTGAATAAAATGCAAGCAAGGGTGTGGTCGCCTAAGGCCTTACCGATAGTAAAATAAAGGAACTAAAAGAGTAGTCAAAATCAATTAGGACTAAAACCAGCAGAAAAAGCGGAATTCTGCAACGTACGTCGCTACTGATCTAGAACCCCCGTTTATTAACGACGAGCAGGTACAAGAGAACAGTGTATGCTCCTAAAGCAGAAGTGTAAAATGTAAAAAATTGAAACAACATAATTTAAAACCAAGTTAAGAGGAGAAATGGAAGAGTCAGGAGGGAAGTGGAGAGCTCCACACCCTGCTGCTCGCAGGGAGGGCCACGAACCCGCCCATCCTGTCCAAGCGTCAGGCATAAAATTTTATAGTCGGGAGTAAAAACAGATTTCACCGAAAAATCCAAGGAATCTGTCATCCACCAAAACTCAGGGCAATGAGTGCGGAATTCCGTATTTGGCACGGATCTCAAGGAGGTGCGTACATTCCACTAAGATATGAGTCACAGATTGTAGGGCTCCCCAACCACAATGCGGGGGAGGCTCATTACGTAAAATAAAACCATGGGTCAGCCTGAAATGAGCGATGTGGAGATGGTAAAGCACAGTGGAATCCCCTTTGAGAAGGGCGCAAGGAAGAACTCCAAGCTGCAATGGTCGACTTTATGGAGCAGAGTTTATTAGATGGGGCAGTAGCCTGCCAGATGGTGTTCCAGTCTTGTGTGAGTAGCGATCTCATCTGCACCCGCAAATACGCGCCTGGGATTTCCCAGGGGAAGAACCAGGGAGTTAACGGCTACTCTAGCCAACTGGTCAGCCTATTCATTTCCTAGAATATTCACATGATTGGGAACTCAGAAAAAAGCAACGGAGCGAGGGGTATGACAAACGTCAGCAAGACGATCGTGGACACCAATAATCAAAGGATGTGATGAGTATCATCGGTCTATGGCCTGCAGGCTGCTCATTGAGTCGGAACAGATTAAAATATGGTCCAGGGCCATACGTTTAATAAAATGAAGTGCCCTACTTGTAGCCGTCAGTTCTTCCGTGAACACACTGCTAGATTCTGGCAGAGAATGGCATTCCATTCCAAAGGGAGACGTAAAGGCATGTTCTGTATGACCAGCAAATTTCAATCCATCATTGTAAAAAAAATCAAGGCACCCTGAAATTATGCAAGTACTGTGTGCAACAAACGCCGGATGATTAAGGGAGAGTCTGAAGCTTTGCGGGCTTGGTAGAGATCCAATTGGATTTGTGGCGGCGAAACCATAAAAGGGGTGGGGGATATGCGGATAGCACAACGCATACAGTCATAGAAGGGGAGTTGTAAGTCCCTACAAATGGAAGCGAGCCGCAATGCAATGGGTAAACCCACACGAGGGCGAGAATCAAGAGTTCTAAAACCTTCGCCCTCAAAGGGAACGTGATATGTGGGATGACCAGGGAGTGGACGAATGGCAATGGCGTAGGACACCAAAAGATGACGGCGCCTAGTCTGAAGAGGGGGGCGATTCCTGCTTCAGCAAGGAGACTGTCAACAAGACTTGCCCAGAAGGTACCCATAGACAAGCGAATGCCACAGTGGTGAATCAGTTTAACAATTTCAAGGCAGAAGGAGCTGCAGAGACATAAACCTGGCAACCATAATCTAATTTGGACTGAATCAGAGCTTGGTAGATATGAATTAGTATTGTACGATCTACACCCCAGGAGGAGTGAGCTAGGAAACGTAGGGCAGTAAGCTTCTACACGTAGCTTATCTTCAGCTGCCGAAAATGGGGCAGGCAATAAAAGGAGGCCCAAGAAACGATGCTGTGCAACAACTTGCAGGCGTTGATTACCGAAGAAGAGTTCTGGGTTAGAGTGAACTGTAGTACGACGGCAGAAATGCATTACTCGCATTATAGAAGGGGAAAACTGAAAACCATGGGAGATAGCCCACGTAGAAGCCCGCCGAATGGCACATTGGAGCTGGCGCTCAGCAGAGACTATGGGGTGGGAGCTTTACCATATGCAAAAATCGTCTGCGTATAACGCAGGAGTGACAAGTTACCCAAATGAGCTCACCAGTCCATTCATGACGATTAAGAAGAGTATAAAACTTAACATACAACCATATGGAACGCCGTTCTCCTGGATCTGTGGGGAGCTGAAGGAAGATCCAACCCCTACACGAAACATGTGGTGGGATAAAAACTGACCGATAAAAATTCGTAGGGAGACTCTTAGGCCCCAGTCTTGAAGGGTACATAAAATGTGATGACGTTAAGGGGAGTAATAATTCTCATGTAAATCAAACAAAAAAGCCACGAGACGCTGCCGTTTTGAGAAGGCCGTTCTGATTGCTGTTTCCAGTCGAAGTAGTTGGTCTATAGTAGTATTTCCCTCCCGTAACCCACACTGATAAGGTGACAGAACTCCACGTGATTCGATTGCCGAGCTTAATCTGGGGGGCAACCATCCATTCAAGCAGTTTACATGGCACATTCGTCAGGCTAGTTGGCCGGTAACTGCCCAGGGATGACGGATTTTTGCCAGGCTTAAAAACTGCGAGAGGAAAACCCCTTGGGAGCCAAATGCGGGTAATACCTGGAGAAGATATTGCCATTGTGGAGGATTGAGATGTTGGAGAAGTTGATTATGGATGGGATGAGGGGCAGGTGCAGAATCATGAGAAGAGGAAAGGGCCAGAAGTAGTTCCCATTCAGTGAAAGGGTTTGCTGTGAACCTCCTAATGATGAGTGGTGAAACATAAATTTGAGGCTTTGTACTGTTGTTTCTTGAGAAGAAGTGGCACCGGGTAGGAAGCCATCGCCAATGCTTTCGCAAAGTGAGCCGCAAGGTACTGTGCGAGAAGCGTTGGATCAGTACAGATTCTATCTGGTAAGGCACAGCCAGGGATTGAAGACAGCCACTGACAATGTGGGATGTAGTGAAGCATAGCCCACACCCATGACAGGGGTACAGAAGATCTCAAGAATGAGAGATAAAGCTCCCAGTACACCCGATTACTCTTTTTGATTACATAACGAGCCTTGGCACGAAAGCGTTTAGAGAATGGCAGCATGGAATCGGTGGCGCTAAAGATGTCGCAAGACTCGATGGAGGTAACGAATTGATGCAGCAATGGTTGCGACCAACTGCAGTATTGGCGGCGGCTAGCTCAAGAAATCACAGTGGATACATCACTGATCGACATAGTAATTCTGTCAGAGACAGCAAAGGACCTGGAAGAGCAGTTAAACGGAATGGACAGTGTGTTGAAAGGTGCATATAAGATGAAGATTAACAAGAGTAAAACTAGGGTAATGGAGTGCAGTGTAAGAAAATCAGGTGATGCTGAAGGAATTAAATTGGATAACGAAGCAATAAAGGATGTAGATGAATTTTTTTACTTGGGCAGTAAAATAACAAATGATGCTCGCAGTACAGAGGATGTAAAATGCAGAATGGCTATGGGTAGATAAGCGTTCTTGAAAAAGAGAAATTTGTTAACATCGAATATTGATTTAAGCCTAAGGAAGTCCTTTCTGAAGGCATTTGTACGGAGTGTGGCCTTGTATGGGAGTGAGACATGGACGATAAACAGTGCGGACAGGAAGAGGATTGAGGCTTTTGAAATATGGTGCTACAGAAGAATGCTGAAGATTAGGTGGGTGGATCGCGTAACTAATGAGGTGGTAATGAACAGAATTGGGGAGAAAAGAAATTTCTGGCATACCTTGACTAAAAGAAGGGATCGATTGGTAGGACACATTCTTAGACATCAAGGAATTGTGAATTTAGCGTTGGAGGGAAGTGTGTGGGGTAAAAACCGCAGAGGAAGACCAAGAGATGGATACATTAAGCAGATTCAGACAGATGTAGGTTGCCGTTCTTATGTGGAGATGAAGAGGCTTGCTCAGGATAGGTTATCGTGGAGAGCTGCATCAGTCTCCGGACTGAAGACCACAACAACAACAACATCACTGATTGACATCATCTATACATTCTAATATTCACAGAATATATGACATCAACTGCGATTTGGCAAAGCTGAAAATGTGTACCCAGCCGGGATTCGAACCCCGGTCTCCTGCTTTCTAAGCAGTTGCGCTGACCCCTACACCTCTGGGGACACAGTGATCACCGCATCTGCAAGGACTACCTAAGCGCGCCTCCCGTCAGATACAAATTCCCAGCTTCGCCCTGCCCACAATACTCAAACTCGTAGTTATCAAACTAATTCCCGTAAGAGTAATGGCTTCAAACTTGCCCACCCCTCCTCCCTCCCCCCTCCCCTTGCAGGTGCGGTGATCACTGTGTCCCCAGTGGTGTAGGGGTCAGCGCAACCGCCTAGAAAGCAGGAGACCCGGGTTGGAATCCCAGCTGGGTACACATTTTCAGCTTTGCCCAATCGCAGTTGATGTCATATATTCTGTGAATATTAAATAATAACAACTGCAGGATCAGAAGCGACGTCTGTTCTTTCGGAACAGACGCCACATGTATATATCTATACAGTCAGATGGGGATTGTGTGAAAAGCACCTGGGATGTATACAAAGGCATGATGGAAAACCCAACACGGTATCCTGTCCCCTCTTGCGAGTTGTCTATTGGTGTTGTAAGATACCTCCTTATACTGCTTCTGCAGTGTTATGGATGTGCACTGATGCATCTCTAGTCGAAGATATGATTACCTAAAATACAATGTTGTATATATTCTACTAGGTTAAACTAAATTGATCCGGATAGTTAATACTATAGACTCCTATCTGGGAAACACGGTCGATGACTGTTCGATTCTGCGGTTTGTATAGTCCTGACCCTAGCTAGAGGCGTATATATTCTATTTTATCAGCTCTGTTTCATCCTCTATACCCTGAATTAACATTGAAAGGATGGAGTGGTGAGATATGTAAAAGCTCTTGCGTGTTGTATTTACCTGTGTGGTGTCTAAATGTCTAATCTAGCGACGCAATTTCCTCTTAAATATAAAGACGTGGTTAGTTGTAGGAACCGTACAACCTCGTGATGTATTTGGATTCAAATAGTTCTCCAGCTACAATATTAGGGATCTACTTACCTTAAAAAGGATTAGATGTGTGTCTGTAGCATTTTTATTCTTTTTTTTTCCGTAGCTCTGTACAATTTTCGCGGTGCAGGATAGTAGGAGGGCAGTGGGAACACGAGACGGCCTTGACCCCTACCCAGAGGTCATTCCATGAATGCTGACGTCATCCTTTTGGGAATTCCGCCAAGGTCATTACTTTAAGTCACGTACATCACATTCATCCAGGGAATTGAAGTCTTATCTCACCCCAGGCCCCAGGTTACACAAGTGTGCATTCCATCAGGTTCATTCTGAGAAAACAGAACTTGCTTACATCAAGGTTTCCCCCACTCCAGGTCTCCAGGATATTTATGTCCATTTCTGCAGTTCAAGCACAAATTATAATAAACAATTATTAACCTGTCTAATTTTAGAGCACTGCGGGCAGTAACACCCAGGTCCCCCTCCCCAACCAATGACTGCTTTTAATGTCAGCTCTGCAATGCAAGCACAAATTACATTAAACATTTGTTAACCTGGTCAGTATTAGAGCACTAAGCCCCAGGTCCCAGAATTGGGCGCTAACCTGTCCTAACTGCCCGCCCTATGAGAGTTTGGGCAGATTAAAACAGTTTTTTTTCTTTATTGTAATTTCCATTCCCCTAAAAAGGGGCGGGCTGGCAGCGCTCACTGGCGCTCTTCAGCCTACAGAAATAAAATTTGACACAGAAGAAACATACAAACATAAAGGATATAAAATGTTGGAGGTAACACAGACATAAAATGGAGATAAAAAGAAGTACATAAAACGGAGGGAAACTATGGAGACATAAAAGATTTCGAACCGCAATCCCGGTGAATAAAAGCAGCTGCCCGAAGGTCAGAGACACACACACAATTAAAACGATCGCAGGGCAGCGGCTAAGGGTAGACCGTCCGCTATTGTGGAGTTAAAACGAAAAAATACAACACACACTCGGAGAAATGCACAAGTTAAAACTGATGGTGTCGGCTGCGGGTTGGCCCGTTCGCTGTTGTAAAATAAAACAATGGAACTAAAGGCACCACACTCGTCGAAGCACTCACTTGTATGCACAAAGAAGGTGACACACATGGCGGAGCACTTACGGCAATGAAGATGTGGTGTGGGGGGAAGAGGGGATGAGTGAAGAGGGAGAGGGTGGGAGGATCCACAGTGCCGGTAGGGAAGGGACAGGTGGGGATGATGCCCCAAGAAGTCACGGGGGAGAAAAAAGGGGAGAATGTAAGGACAGCTGGGTGGAATGAGGAGAGGAGAAAGGACAGGAAGGAAGAGAAAGTCGGGGCCCTAAGGGAGAGGGAACAATGGGACTGATCACAGCTGGTATGAAGGGTAGATGTCAGGTCAGAGGGCATCATCCGGGATGGGGAGGGTACGGAAGTTGCCAGGGGAAAGGATCTGGAGGATGGACAAGTGGAGAGCATTGACAATACAGCGGTGGTGGCGCCGCAATGGACCAGGTGCAGAGAGGAGGGGATGGAATAGAGGATTGATTGGATCTGATTTGCGGGGTATGTAGCAGAGGCGGCGATGTTCAATAAAGAGAACGAGTCAGGGGAAAGGAATGAGATCATAGAAGATCTGCATGGGGGAGGGGGGATAAAGGGGGATATGGAAGGGGACGCAGAGGGCATAGTGCTCCAGTATCTCCAGAGATTTGTAGAAGAATGGGAGAGCGGAGATCCAGGCTGGATGGGCTACACATAGGATAGGACAGTTGAGGGATTTTTTAGGTATAGAGGACGGTGGAAGGGTTGAGGCCCCATGTTCGGCCAACAAGGAGTTTGAGGAGTTGGAGGCGGGAGCGGGCCTTTTCTTGGATAGTGAGTAGATGGGGAGTCCAGGAGAGGGTGCGATCAATACTGAGGCCCAGGTACTTTAGGGTAGGGGTGAGGCGGATGGGACGGTTATGGAGGGTGAGATAAAAATCTCGGTTACGGAAGGAAAGGGTAGAACGACCTACGATGATCGCCTGGGTTTTGGTAGGATTTATAGACAGGAGCCACTGCTTGCACCAAGCGGCAAAGAGGTCAAGGTGTTCCTGGAGCAGTCGGTTGGAACGGACTGGTACAGAATGTATGCAGTGAAAGCAATCTCTATGGTAAAACAAATAAAGTTGAACTCACCCGAAAATCGGAATATTTTACGCTATATCTGCAGTTTTGTGACAGATGTATCGCTTGTCGTCATAAAATTTAAGTAGATCTCTATCCAAAATAACATACTAGTACGGAATTCACGCAGATAAAGCCATCTTTATGGTAAAAAAAAAAGAAAAAAAAGAAAGTAGAAGTTTTTTCAAAAATGGGAATAAAAAACACTAATAGTGCTAATTTCTCGTAGAAATATTGCTTAACAGCCATATAGGAAACTTCCTCCAGCTATTTCCATTCACCAGAAGCCCAACATTAGTTTAAATAGATAAAAACAACCATAATACAATTAATATTCAAAGCCAATAGCCTACATTTGGAGTGGTGTTGCTACATGATCTTTTAACTGCTATCCAGACAAGAAATGTATAGTGTCACACGTATTAAGAAGTATTCCATATGCAATAGCTGATGCCTATTGGCCTAAGTTCCACGTTTAATGACATGATTATATAAAAATACGAAATGTTTTCGTAAAAAAGTAATGTGGTGTTTATACTGTGAATATCGTAAATTCAGTGCCCATATCTCTAACGTCAGTAGCTCCCAGCTAATTACACCATTAACATAGTTATTAAACGCTGAAAATATTGTCAATAGTAGTATATGAACCAAAATCACACGACGGCGAAACTAACCTTTTCGATCCTATAACTGCAGATAATCCACTAAAAGAACGATGTATATAACTTTAGGTTGGTTAAAAGGGAGGCAGTCATTGCTAGGAAAGGTATTATTTATTTATTAAGGAAAGTCACACATGGTTCATAATGTTTTGATTCGAACAGCTGTTTTGCCAAAGACATTAAATCAAAGAGCGAGTCGTACTGCAATACCAAAGACATTTCTATAATCGATATAACGAAATTACACAACATGAAAAAAAAATTAATAAATAAAAAACGTGCTGCATATGACCTCAATAAACGAAGTAAGTCTCTGATGGCATTTTCCTTGCTGAATAATAGCTTTAATTCTACAGGTAAGTTGGAAATAACTTCTTAACATGAAAAGTATCCTGTCAGAATTATTAACACAAAATGTTAAAAAAATAATCCTATTCAGTTTACTCAATGATTTCCCATGTTAGTCGACTCTTTTGCATTAGTACATTAACGTAACCTGCAAAAAGTCGCGCCAAGTACAATTTTTGTACCACACTCTTCAACTAAGAATTTTCTTTTCTGCATAATCTCAGACCCAGCAATACGCTAAATAAATAAGTTCCTTCAACCCAAATACCATAATAGTACAGAATGTGTTCACTAAAAGCGATACTTAATGTTTAAAAAATTCAAAAAAATCAAAAAAGAAGTAATATTACACTAATTACTGCAAAGTAATTGTTAAATCAATGCCCAAAATCCCTAAAGTAAACATCCTCAATCCTAACTGATGGTAAAATGTCGTGATATGTATTCTCTACATGAGAAGAATGCACACTATTGTTTATATTGAATATTGACCTGAAAAACCGTATATACAGTCTCCTACAGCTACTTCTAGACCTACCTATGTGAAGAGAAAAATAATTTACTGTAGTAACAGTCAATTTGTTGAGGATATTGCCCAAGTTTAACAGGACAGTAACTACGCTAGACACTACCTGACTAGACACAAATAAGGCATAGAATTAAGTATTTTAAACAGCACTGACTGAGTGATATTAGTGTCACAGGTTAAGCAAATCAATATTCCCTGCCTTTTATGTGCAATGCACAGCTTAAACCCCACTGGTTGTAGTAAAAATGTTGGAAGCAGGTGTAAGAAAACATTGTCTGCTATCTGAAAGTATGTTAAATCGTAAACGAACATCAAATATCCTTAAAGCAAGTACTACCCCAATGCTAGTTACAAAATAAAAGAAAAAAATAAAATAAAATAAAATAAAAAGTGTGTGCAGAGATCGTTTTGTGTGTATGTGAGTGAATAAAGGCCAAGTTCACTAACAAACTGGCTACATTTACCCCAACAGGTCCACTTTAAATCACAAACATCTGCATGGATATACCAAAGAGAGCCAAAGAGAGTACAGCACAACAGAGACAAGGCCTAGTGCATGTCAGTAATCACACGACTTTGTTTCCCTGAAACGAATATGCCTATTTCTTATTAACGTCCTCCAAGCCCAATATCCACATGACCATACTTCTGAGCTTATTTCTACAGCAAACAGACAGTGTAAATTTCATCTACTGAGTACTGCATGTGCAGGTGACCATACTCATTCTAATGACACACCCACTCACGATGATGTGGTAAATCTAATTTCCTGGCGGAAAGGGAGGGAAGGAAGATCAGTGCTTAACGTCTCATCGACAGCACGGTTATTACAGGCGGAGCTTACGCTCGGATTGTTTGGGTAAGGATGGGAAAGGAAATCGGACGTGCTCTTTGAAAGGAACCATCCCGGCTATTGCCTGGAGCAATTTAGGGAAATCACAGAAAACCTAAATCTGGATATCTGGAGGTGGATTTGAAGCACCGTTCCCCCGAATGAGAATCTAATGTGTGATGGGTATGGGTCATGGGGCCATTTTACTGAGGATGGTTGAATAAAATCGGAGAATATCAGCAACCCAAATAGCACAGTGACTGTGAATAAGTAGTTAAAATGAGTGTGCAGGGACGATGACCTACCAGCTTTCCATTGACCATACCTTTCTACAGTAACTGCGTGAGGTGACATAAAGAGCAATGAAAGTTGTCAGACGATGATTCCAAAAAGCATTTTGGAGTGGGATATTACCTTTTACCCACAGGCGAGCCAAAGGAAGCGTTTGGGTTTTGCGACATTGTCTTTACCACTTTGAGTAATGAAACACATGTTTCTTATCTATACACCCACATTGATGGAATCTAGTCAATAAACTATTGGGCATTAAATGAACCATGTGCTTCTCGACCAAAGAACATTTTATCCCAGCACTATTATCTCCTGTACATAACCGATATGTGGCATGTTCCTCACTAAACAATACACAAAACAGCTTACCAGGAAAGATGAATCAACCAAATGCTATTTGGTTCAGGACTCTGGTCTCTTGCAAAATACTTTTATCTTGTGCATCTCTAATCGGCTTATTCGTGCTTTATGAAGAAGAGATTAGACATACTATACAAATAAAGAGGCAACAGTTCACACTCTGAACCACCTGGTGATATATATTGAGCATATTGCTGTCGAGAGAATCCGGGAATGGGTGTGCGTTACAGAACTGCCTCTTGTGATTGTAGCTCGCATCCTGATCATCATCATGATGTTGTGGTACCACAATGGGAGGCATAAGTTTATTAATTCGATGGAGCTGAAGCACTTCGATAGTGGATTCATTCATTATAACAAATATCCAATAATTTTATATAAACAAAACCCTGATGGACAAAAGATATTGAATGTCGTGAGCAACAGAGAGCGAAGTGGAATTCTGCTCTAATGATATCGCTCAATGTGAATGGTCCCAGGAGGCTTTTACTAAGCCCAATCATTCATGAAATAAGAAGTGAGATAAGTACTCCCTAAATGCCTGTGCTTAGATGACCTTGCAGAAGGATCAGACATGAGAGTTGCAGCCATGAAAGAGGTCGTTTACATGGGTAAAAGTAGATATGTCCTGGAATTTGTGAACATCTCATCAATGTATGTGTCAAGTTTACCTGAACACTGTGTGCACTTTTGTGTGGTCCTATTCCTACACCATTGCCTTTGCCAGTAGCAGTTGTTTGAAGACACACCTCCAGTAGCCCACTTTGACGTATACCAATTAGGTTGCATACAGTTTCATTGAATATCGGTTCATCACTTTGTTGACGATCTGAGGCACTAAAAGTTGCTACAAAGAAACGGAATAAGTTACTTATAGATAGATAATACAAGGTGAGACGAATTTCGCGTACTCGGGCTTCGCAGTACGGTTGCTCACATGTCAACAATAAGAAAATGTCTATTACAAAATTTCGTCATGTGCATATTTTAGGCATTAAATAGATGTCGAAGACACAAGGGACGCCTTTGATCTCGAACACTAGGAACCGTACGAAACAGTGGTGTGCGTCATTTCCATTTAAAGCATTGCATTGTACCTGAAGTAACATTATAACAGAGAGAAACAATGTAGAAAGATATCAGTACCATAGGAAGGAAATTATATGTCATTTAATGGCGTCAGTATATCATTACATATTCAATCAGCAGCGCCAAAATCTTCTTAAAATTGCTTAAAACATACATATACAGTAGTAGACACAACCTAAACGTGCTTTTATTAGTCCTCAAAGTGCAGATGCACACGTTGTGTGAGGTAGCCAAAACTTTATGCTGATGTCCTAAAGAATGTAGTTAGGAGCAATGTCTGCTGATAGCATTTCTTTCTTCTACCAATTATCTGAATTCTTATCGATAATACATTAGGATACATTCATAGCAACAGACAGCTAATAAACGAGAAATATTTTGTTGTGATATTAGGTCAACTAAACGACATACAGCACTTCTACAGAGGAATAAATGCAGGACAAAATGGAAGCATCTCGGTTGTGTACAGGAGTTGTAATGTTCATCATCAAGAAGCACAGGGTTCATTTAATCTCCAATAGTTTCGTGACTAGTTTCCACCAATGTGAGTTTATAAATAAGGTTTAACGTATGTTTGCACCTAGATTTTATATTTGTATCCTGGAGGCGTAAATGTTCAAAACGTGCAAAAGGATAAAATGATAAGTATGTAATTTGATACTTTATGACTGTTATCTGTGATTATAATAATGTAAGTGTGTAATAAGAGACTCTGATTTGCTGGACTGTAGTAATGGTTTATTTACATCCACAATTCTTACTTGTTAAATACATCTAAATGATCCGATGATGAGTGTGTAATGATAATGACATAAGTGTGTAATATTATACCTTGATTTCTTGGAACTATGTATGATAATGACATATGTGTGTAATATGATACCCTGATTTCTTGGAATTGGGTATTGTGTTACATAAAGCAGCATTATGATATATTCTTCTGTGAAGACGCACCATCCATCAACCACCTCCTCCGCAATGGGGCCCTCATTTACAACCGCCTGCACCAGGTGGAAACTTCCCAAGCACCTCCCCAGTCATATTGCTGCTCCTGATGCCTCACCTCTAACGACCACCTTGCCGAACATTGCCGTCTCCCCCCTGTATGCCCAAACTGCAAAGGCCAACACTTTCAAACCTCCTGTCCTAAGCTCGCTGCCACCCCATCCTGTAACACCTGCAGTGGGGCACAACCCACGTACTCTTACAAGTGTAAGACCCGCCCCTCCCCTCCCACCAAGGAAGAATTCACCGTCCCTGTCCATCCCACTGATCCCCCGATTCCCGCAAATAACTCCTTATGCCCTCTCCCCAGAGCAGAGGACATCATCTGGTTCCTGATTATCGTCCACCTCCTTTCCAACGCCCTCACACCCTCCACCAAGTCTCCCTGGCCACTCGCTCCCTCTTCAACCTTGATTTTAAGGCTACAACCTCCCAAAATCACATCCACTTCACCTTCTTCCGAAACGGCCGCCCCCACACCCTAGTTTAGACCCCACACCCACTCCCTTTTCCTCTCCCTCTCCCCACCTTTAAACCTCATTATGGCGCAGCAACGATTTAACATCTTGTACTCCAATATTCACTCCCTTCCTACCAATAAGCTCCTTCTCATGAACACCTTAAACCAACACCGCGTGAATGCTTTACAAGTCAATGAAACCTTCCTCCTCCCTCACCTACATTTCAGTACCACATCCTATCTCCTACACTGTCATGACTCTTCCCATCCCCCTGCACAAGGTGGAGTAGCATTTGGCCATCTTCAACACCACCCAGTTCGGCCGCATCCCCTCCTCAACATCACTTCTGAACATCTCATCCACACCCTCTTCCTCCCTTCCCTCAGTGTCACCTGTGCTACTATTCATGTCTGCTCCCGCTACTATTCATGTCCGCTCCTATGTTCCCATCCCTTATGACTTCCTTGCTCATATAGACAGCACCTTTACGACCTATGTGCTCGCTGCTGACCTCAATATCCACTCCCGCACTCCTGCCGAACTCCGACGGTGGCATCAGTTCATTTCTACCATCTATGGTGAAATTGTCCCACTCCCACGCCACACCTGCCCCTGTAGCAAGACCACCCCTGATGTCGTCATTGTCTCTCCCAATCACCTTGGAAGCAACACCGCTGACGTCCTTGACCCAATAGGCAGTGATCACGACCCAGTTCTCCTTACCCTCGCACACAATGTCCATTGCCCACAGAATCCTCACCCGCCTCCACCTCCTAAACTCGTCCATGACTACTCCCAAGCAGACTGGGATGCCTTTCGCCTCTTCATCACCCATCAGGTCGAAGGCCACCCTCTCCCCCTCCACTCTCCTAATGATATCGAACAAGCTGTACATTGCTACAACCCTACCAACCCACACCATCCCACACTCCCTCCACAGACTGTCCTTCTCCTGCGGGAATCCCGCTGCCTGTAACGCTACTTCCTCTGAACCCATGACCGGGATACACTCCTCCACAACTGGCAACTCCAGCCACAAGCCACACGTGCGCAGCCTCCTGACTGCCAAAAAATGCCAGGATCAGACAGTGACACATTTTAATGCCCAACTCCCCATCATCTCGTCCCGGTATTGGAACGCCTTCCACCGCCACACTGGATCAAAAGCAATGTCCACGTTCCCTCTATTCCACCTTGACCAGCCCCTTCCTGATAATGCCAGTAAGGCTAACCATTTTGCCTCTTTCCTCTCTGATGTCTTCTCCATCCCTGACAATCCTAACTTTGATTATTCCTTGTTCCCAGATGTCCATGAAAAAACCGATGTCTCCATCCCACCCCTGGCTCCTGTCTTCCATTACCTGGACCACATCCCCCCATCAGACATTAACACCCCCATCATTGCACATGACATACAATTGTTACTCCACACCAAACGCAACATGACTCCCGGCCACCTCAAGGAATGCCCCCTTCCTTTCCTCACCACTCTTGCTTCCCTTTATACCACCATCCTCTACACTGGCTGCTATCCCCACCCATGGAAAATCTCCAGCATCCTCATGATCCTCAAACCCAACAAACCTCCCTCTGATGCCTCCCCCTACCACCTCATTTGTCTCACCCCAGTATTCAGCAAGGTCTTCGAATCCATCCTGTCCCGTCGCATCCATCACCACCTCAAACTCCATCACCTTCTCCCAGACACCCAATGTGGCTTTCGTCATTCCTTCTCCACTGATGACCAACTCCTTTGACTTATGCTACTCTTCCCTCCAGCTAAATTCCCATCGTGCCGCCATCTTTGTGTCCTGAGACCTCGAACAGGACTAGGATTGGGTCTGGCATTCTGGCCTACTCTTCAAACTACAAACCTATGCTCTTCACATAAACCTCATCTGGGTCATTGCCTCCTTCCTCTCCAACCGCCCCACCTATGTTAACATCCACAACACCGACTCCTGTCTTTTCTATCCCTCTACTGGTGGGCCCCAAGGCTCTGTCCTTTCTCCCCTCCTGTATTTCCTGTATACATCTGATATGCCTAAACCTGCCCCACCCATACACCTCTTCCAATATGCTGATGACACTGCTTTCCTTGCCTTAGCTCCCACCCTCACCTGTCCCAACCACCTGCTCCAAGAACATCTTGACCTCTTTGCGACGTGATGCAACCAGTGGCTCCAGTCTATAAATCCTACCAAATCCCAGGCGATCATTGTAGGTTGTACTACCCCTTCCTTCCATCCTCGAGATTTTTATCTCACCCTCCATAACCGTCCCATCCGCCTCACCCCTACTCTAAAGTACCTGGGCCTCACTATTGATCACACCCTCACTCTCCATTAGCGCACTATCCAAGAAAAATGCCCACTCCCGCCTCCAACTCCTCAAACTCCTTGTTGCCGAACATAGGGTCCTAACCCTTCTACCATCCTCTATACATACAAATCCCTCATCTGTCCTATCCTATGTGTCGTCCATCCAACCTGAATCTCCGCTCCCCAATTCTTTGACAAATCTCTGGAGATACTAGAGCGCCATGTTCTCTGCCCCACCTGCCGTATCCCCCTTTATCCCACCACCACATGCGGATCCTCTATGATCTCATTCCTTTCCCATGACTCGTTCTCTTTATTGGACATCTCCACCTCCATTACATATCCTGCAAATCAGATTCGCCTAATCCTCTAGTCAATCCCCTTCTCTCTGCTCCTGGTCCATTGCCTCGCCTCCACTACTGTATTCCCCCTGCTCTCCACTTATCCACTCTCCAGATCCTTTCCCGTGGCGACTTCCAAACCCTCCCCAATGATACCCTCCGACCTGACATCTACCCTTCCTACCAGCTGTGATCCTTCCCCTTGCTCCCTCTCCCCCTTCTCTCCCCGAGGGCCCTGACCATCCCTCCTTCCCCTCCCTTCTCCCCTCCTCATCCCACCTAGCTGTCCCTCTGGATCCTACTTACTGCCCTCCCTTTTCCTTCTTACCTGTGGCTTTCTAGCATATCATCCGCCCATCCCTTCCCTCTGGCCCTGTGGCTCCACCCTAACCTCTCCCTCTCCTCTCATCCCCTTTTGCCCCCACAACACATCTTCAATGCTGTCAGTGCCCCGCCATCTGTGGAACCTTCTTTGTACTTCCAAGAGTGCTTCGACAAGTGTGGTGCGTTTTAGTTACATTGTTTTATTTTACACCAGTGGATGGCCAACCTGCAGTCGACACCATCAACTGTGTATTTCTTTGAGTGTGTGTTGTGTTTTTTGTTTTAACTCCACAATAGCGGATGGTCTAACCATAGCTTCCGCCCTATGCTCATTTTAATTGTGTGTGTGCCACTGTCCTTTGGGTAGCTGTTTTTATTCACCACTATTCGTTCCAAATCTTTTATGTCCACATTGTTTCCCTCCGTTTTATGTACTTTGTTTTATCTCCATTTTACATCTCCGTTTTATATATATGTTACCTCCAATATTTTATCTCCTGATGTATGTGTCCTGTGTGAAATTTTATTTCTGTAGGCTAAAGAGGGCCAGTGAGCACTGCCAGCCCGCCCCTTTTTAGGGGAATGAAAATTACAATAAAGAAAAATATAGTGCTTTAATCTGTCCAAACCCTTATAGGGTGGACAGTTAGCTTACAACTCTGGGACCTGGAGCTTAGTGCTCTAATATTGACCAGGTTAACAATTGTTTAATGTAATTTGTGCTTACATTGCAGAGATGACATTAAAAGCAGTCATTGGTTTGGGAGGAGGACCTGGGACCTGGGGGTTACTGCCCTCAGTGCTCTAAAATTAGACAGGTTAATAATTGTTTATTATAATTTGTGCTTGAACTGCAGAAATGGACATAAATATCCTGGAGACCTGGAGTGGGGGAAACCTTGATGTAAGCAGCACCTGCAAGCCTCTGATTTCCCAGAATGAATGTGATGGAATGCACACTTGTGTAACCTGGGGCCTGGGGTGAGATAAGCCTTCAGTTCCCGGGATGAATGTGATGTACGTGACTTAAAGTGATGACCTTGGAGGCATTCCCAAAAGGATGACGTCAGCATTCATGGAATGACCTCTGGGTAGGGGTCAAGGCCATCTAGAATGCCTACTGCCCTCCTACTCAGGATACGACAAATAACCAGCTTAGATGGAGCTCTGATCTAAACTTTACCTTCCGTGCTTATAAATAATGCATACAAATGATACTTTTGTTTGGAGGAGGACATAGCACGAATGGCCCTGGTTCTGTTGTGTAAGAAGACAGGTGTAACACATGGTGCTTCATATAGAATGTTCATGCAAAAAGCATATTTCGAGTAACATTTGTGTTCCTTACTAGATGTGCCTCGTTTTGTTCTAAAAAGGGTTGGATGTGTGTTGCAAGCCTATGGTTTTCATGTTAAAATCATCGATCTGTGGGTCGCTATACCCTAAATAGGTTTACAGTTGGATCTATCTAAAAAAAAAAAAAAAAAAAAAAAAAAAAGGGGGGGGGGGGGATGGAACTCGGTCTGTTGTGTTTTCTACCGTAGTCCTGTGCATTTTTCGCGGTGCAGGATGTGGCATATAAACAACCTAGATGGAGCGGTGGTCTAAGCTTTACCTACCTTGCGTAGAAATTACATATACAAACGTCACTTGCTGTGGAACATAAGACGACATAAGACATAAGACGTGTGGTTCTTCGATAGAATGTTCACGCTACAAGCATATTTCGAGTAATATTTGTGTGTCTTACTATGTGTGGAACTTTTTCTCCTAAAAATGGGTTGGATGTGTTGTAATCCTATGATTTTGATGTGTATATCATCGATCTGTGGTTCGCTATGCCCTAAAAGGGGTTAGAGTTGGATCTAATGTTTTGTAGTGGTGTAGTGCTGTATTGTTTCCGCGATGTGGGAATCGAGTTAGACGCATTCTAGGTTTATTTCCTCCGTGGATAGGATCTTTTACTCTTCCGCAGTGTACATAAACCAACCTTGTGTTTGCTCTAAATCATATCTGTACGGTGATTAAGTGTGCTGAGGATCGCTCCATCGTCAGTGAGATTACCTAAAAGATGTAATACTTTGCATCTGCAACAGCTACTTGTTGTTACGACTAATAGACTTTCGTGTAGAACGTTTCGGTATTACAAGTCTATCGATCTAGGATAAAATACCGGAAAACAGGTTACATGTCAGAAGAGTAGTGCTTCAATTTATCGAGTATCTGTTAGTTGGTCAGTTACTGGAGATGTACTTTTGTGCTGTTCTAGTCTACAGCTAAGCAAGCGTTCGATTATGTCGATGTTGTGTTGGTGTATGGACTGGAGTTTGACTTTACTTCGCAATTTAGCGCTCATCCAACTGTTTGTTTGTGTGTGTAAACTAGGTTATCGCTAACTATATTTTCATCATACAAGTTGTAACGGAAGTTGTGGTCAACTCCTACGGTAAATACCTCGTTTGTGGCAACTGCAAGGAAATGATCCATGGTAGTGTTGGAGTATTTTTCGGTAGTATGATTGTGCGCGCATGGCCTGTATACATGTCCTTTATTGTGTCCAAGTTGCATTAAGGGCGTTGGTATAGCTGTGACAAATCATTCGCTTTTTTATTCTTACGACAGTTGATAGAAGTAATGGAATATTCTTTCTTCGTAAAACTAGCTCTCGTGTATTCGTAAACTTATGCGTACGATGTATAATTTCTTGTGCGAAATACATATTTTGATCTGTATAGTTGTACGGTTCGTTGCAACGTAGAGGTGTTCTATGCTTGTGGACTGCATATTGATACTTAGTAGTGTTAGAACTGTGGTGTTTACGATTGGAAGTATCTCGAAAGCTTGGCGGTAATGCTTGCTGAGGAAAATTACTGTTCTTCAGTCGAGAACATCGATTTCAATAAACCCTATGGTTAGGCGATTTATAGCTGTGTAGTTACCTCCGTTGGGAGGCGTGTTTAATCATTTGTTCAGTCTCTAAAGTATTGCTCTTGGTGTCTGATAAAATGTTTCGGTTGTTGTATTTGTTAAAAATGGTCTAGACAGTTTTTCGTTAATTTTGTAAGGATTATATATATAGCTTGGTGTGGATCTGGATCGTTCCTTATTAGCTGTTCTATGTGTGTCAGTCAGTTTCTGATGCAATTGGGTGCATTACAGATGTTTATCGGGAGTATTGATTTGTTGGTAGGGGGAATACGAAGGCTGTTTGTGCTCTAGTGACTGTTAAACGTACGATGTATGTGGTCTAGTGGCTGATAGAAAACGTTTCAGAAATTCCAACTGGTGGAGTATGCAATACAAAAAGATGCATGGTCATTCGGTTAGATGTTCGAGAGGGGTCCACCAACGATGCGGAGTTATGGAGATTGTCGCCGCTTGCTAGTTGGTCTAGAACTTTAGTAGAAAAGAGCTGCTGCGGCATAATAGCCGTGCGCACTGAGGTACCCAGCTGCGGTGCGCGCGGCCGTTCGCGGTTGGGGGTTCGATCCTGCCTCGGGATGGGTGTTTGTGTGTTTCCTTAATGTAAGTAGTTTGCAAGCATAGGGCCTAATGACCACCGTAATTAAGGCTCTTAGATTTACAGACATTTAAAAAGAAGAGTTGTTTGTTGTAGTTCGGTCGTTGGGTTGGGGATGGTTGTCGTCACATAGAGTGTCGTAGGCTAGCTGGAATAGAATTAAAGTAAAAAGTGATTAAAATATGCGGTGCAGTACCTGTTTTCAGTTGTGGATGATGTTGTGTTGCGGTACAGCTCTACAGAATTCGATTTAGGATTATAACTTTGCATTGTGTACCATACGAAGTATTGCCTTTTTGATAGTGGTGTTTAGTTTTGAGTGGTGTGCGATGGTAAATTAATTATGATCTTCTAACTTATACATGCGTAATAAATTCGATACGTTCTTCATGGAGACGGTGGTATTCTGAGAGTACTCGGAATACTGGAGCGAACTCGGCAACGAGACACTGGGGAACAGCTCTAGGAACTGATTTGGCTGTACCTTATGAAGTGGGGTGAGCTGATGTTAAACTAGGAACTCTAATCTCCATCTTCGTGTATGTGACTTTCATCTTTATTTTATTTTTCATTTTTTTAACAATGTGGTACTTTGCGAGTAACTATTATCCATACATGACTTTCGCTTGGATGGAGGCTGTGTAGGGCAGTTGGAAACTATTAACGTCGAATACATTTATTTGTCAAATCATGGGTTCTGGTATCGGTAAAATCACTTTATCTATTTGATAACAGATGTTTGCGGGATACTTTTAACTCTTCGTTTGGCTTTACCAGACTGGAGGTTACAATATACATTTCCGGACGACATCGGAAACGGGGATAGCCAATATTTACAAAGTGCCGCTCCGTACTGTGTCTCAATCCTATTCAGTCCTTAGAGAACAGTTCTTATGCTGTGTTTTGTGGGGTTAATAAGAACACCGAAAATTGATTGGTGTGTCCGTAAATCTAGCAAACTCTCCGACGTTTAGGGTCTTAAGGGTTAGTTGATTGGGACATTGCGTTTGCATGGTAATGTGTAGAAATATGATGGTCAATGTATGCGGGAGTTGGGTGCTATATAAATGTTTGGGAACGTTAAGTTGCACGTACGCATTTGTACTGTAACAAAAAAGAGTGATAGCACACCATGTTCTTTTAACGACAGCTACTTAAAAAAAATCCAAGTCGCAAGTAAGGAACTAGGAATTTTTGTTGGTAAAGGTCTGGTCGATCTTGTTTTACAGAACTGAAAATCTATGTTGCATTTGGTAGGTAAAGTAGTACCTCGGTTCTGTGGTTGCTGTATTGGCTAGCGTCATTTCGAAGAAACCTGTTGTTAGGTCACTGCTTTCGAGAAAAAGAAAAGTGTAGAAAATCGTAGATTATTTCACGCATTTTTTTATTGTGACTCTCCGTTGTACAATAGGGTTTAAATGTCTACTGTGACGCTCGATTATCGGTATTTGACCTGAATGAAACTTTCACTCTGCAGCGGAGTGTGCGCTGATATAAAACTTCCTGGCAGATTAAAATTGTGTGCCGGAACCGGACTCGAACCTGGTACCTTTGCTTTGGCGGGCAAACGCTATACCACTGGACTTCCCCGACACGACTATCGGTGCGGCAAAGGTCCCAGATTCGAGTCCCGGTTCCAGTATTTGACCTGTTGTGAAGAATCGTTTGCATTGTAACAGGACAGATCGATTCCTTAGATGGGTGTACGCAGGAGGTAGAATTGTCGGTATTGTCGGAAGGCGTATAAGACCATACAAGTGGTGCAGTGGTGCAGTGGCGTAGCGCGGACTCCTGCCACCCGGGGCGGGCCTTCTTTTGCCGCTCCCCCCTCAACCTATCATCGCAATTGAGCAACAACAAAAATAGAGACTTTGTCAATACTTACCAATATTGATTCAGTGTTTATCACAATGGAATATAAATGCTACAATTTATTTACCATAAATATCATTTTAGTTTCTTCTATTTTCTTACATTATGGTGAACATGTTCTGTTTTAAGATTATTTTTACGACTTATCTGTCTCAGGTGTCTGTAACAGCAAACAAAAACTTAATACATGTAAGATAGTTTCAGAAATCGGAAAAATGATGATGATAAGAAGTTTTGCACTGAGAAGTAAATACTTTGTTTTGTGTCCCAACTTCATCGCCGCTTTTGTGTCCCAGCCTCGTCGTAGGTGTCGGTGGCCGAGTGGAACGAGACCGACACAGTAACAATAATAGCACGCTGGTGCAGGTACGGAGGGGAGCAGCCAGAAACTACAAACACTAGAGTAAATTAGAAATAGATATATATTGCACAGAATGTAACAATACTTAACTTTTACATAGTACTGCAGAATGTTGATACATAGTTCTTAGAGGCCTGCCTAGTGCCTGTACAATAGCAAAGCCTTCACTGGTGCCAATCTGATTACGAAGGTCCTAACTGGTTGATATCCCAGTCCCAAGTGACCAGTCCTTCAGTGGTGGCCACGAGCGGAGTTGTCGCAGAGGGCGCTCGTGGCTGTCGTCGTGAGAACGCCGCGCCGTGCGTGCCTGGCGGCGCGCGGCGAAAGTAGGTGGCGCGCACTTTGTACTTGTGCGACACCACACCCCTCCCCCCCAAACCGCCGCGCCGTCGTGGCGTAGGGCTGAGGGCCACGGCGACAGCACTGGGAGGAGGGCCTGGGCGGGGGCGTTACTGGTGGGACGGGCGTCGTAGCTGAGGCTGGGATCGAGACGCCGTCCGCGCCCCGGCATCGCCTTGCGATCCTCCAGGGAACCCACCGAAACCTGGGGAAGGGCGCACCCCCCCGCCCAGAGGGAGCAGGTCATCTTCTTCTGAGGTGCGTGGCCCAGGCGGCGGCAGCACGCACGGTCCCGGAGTCCCTCTCGGTGACGCTGTCATCTGCGGCGGCGACAGCGGCGGCGTCGCGTCGATCTCCATCGGGACGATCTCGTAGTCCGGGGACGCTGGACCCGTTGACGAACGATGTGGTTGTGCTCCCTGGCGGTGAACTGGGTCTGGAATCAAGAAACCGGAGACAGGATCGCGCGGCCTATGCAGACGCAATTGGTTTGCGTGGCGCCGCAGCTCCGACCCTGTGGAAGAACGTACAACATACATATTGCGACCGAGCACGCGCTGAATGGTGCCCGGTAACCATTTCTTCTTGTTGCCAGCAAACACCCTGTACAGCACCGGCGTAGAAATCTGAAAACGCGTGGCGCCATACAAACCGACTCGGTGCGTGGAGGGCTGCAGCAGGTGAAGGAGAGTGCGGTGACGGCGGCCGTGTAGCAGCTCGGCAGGAGACGGGCCGTCACGTGGCATGCACCGATACGTAGACAGGAAAATTTGAAGAGCTTGCTGCCTGGAGTGCTGACCTTTCATCTTCTCCATGTGAGACTTGAATGTTCGAACGAAACGTTCTGCTTCACCATTGGACTGAGGGTGAAACGGTGCGGTGGTTATATGCTGAATGCCATTCACACGACAAAACTGTTGAAATTCCGCACTAACAAACTGTGGTCCATTGTCACTGACGATAGTTTCAGGCAAACCTTCGATGCAAAACACGGACGTTAAGGCACTGATTGTACTAGACGCTGTTGTTGAGTTCATGGCAATCACAAAAGGAAACTTGCTGAAAGCGTCTACAACAATTAACCAGCGCGTATTCCAGAAAGGTCCGGCAAAGTCAATATGTAAACGTTGCCATGGTCCCTTGGGGCGTGGCCAGTCTGAGAAACGTTGCGGAGGAGCCGCCTGGTGCTCCGCACAAACAGTACACTGTGACGTCATGTTCTCTATCTGGGCGTCCATACCAACCCAGGTACAATGACGTCTGGCCAGTTTCTTTGTCCTAACAATACCCCAATGTCCTTGATGCAGGAGGCGTAACACTTCTCGTTGCAGGGAACGAGGAACAATCACTCTTGCTTGGTCGTTGTCGGTATGCAACAACAGTACACCCTGACTTAAAGATAATGCATGACGTTGTGCAAAATAACGTCGAACCAGAGGCCGATCAATGTCTTTGGCTCTGGCAGGCCACCCTGAGAGAACAAAACGTGCTACCACACTTAGGTCTGCATCCGCAGCTGTTTCCTGTGCAACCCGACGAGAGTTCAAAGGAAAGTCTGCGACAGCGGAAGCATCTCTGGAGTCTATCTGACAACATGCCATTTCTGAATAATCAAATGATACATCCTGGCCAACCGGAAGTCGGGAAAGTGTGTCCGCGTTGGCATGTTTAGTGGTAGGTCGGTACAAAATCTCATACTGATAATTTGACAATATCAAGGACCATCTCTGAGGCTTTTGTGCCGTACGTGGCGGAATTGGCTTTGTGGGTGAGAACAACGTCGTGAGAGGCTTGTGGTCTGTCAACAAATAGAATTTTCTGCCATAGAGATAATGATGAAACTTTGCGACCCCGTAAATGATTGCTAAGGCCTCCTTTTCTATCTGACTGTAATTCTGTTGCGTTGGCGTCAGTAGCTTGGATGCAAAGGCAATAGGACGATCGTGACATCCAATACGATGTGAGATTACAGCGCCCAGACCATACGACGAGGCGTCAACTGCTAACACTACAGGCTTCTGTAGGTCAAAGGGAATCAAACATGCATCACTAAGTAGTGCAGACTTCAGTTTGTCAAAGGCAACAATCTTTAGACCATACAAAAGGAACATTCTTCCTACGTAAGTGATGCAGTGGAGCTGCAATCTGAGAGGCACTGGGAATAAATCTGAAATAATAGTTAAGTTTTCCCATTACTGCTTGCAATTCGTGCACATTCTTAGGAGGAGGCAAGTCTTTGATTGCTCTAAGATGTGACTGTAACGGATAGATTCCTTGGGCATTAATCACATGGCCTAGGTACTCTATTTCAGTTTGAAAAAACGAACACTTTGCTTTATTACAACGTAGACCTGCTGCAGTCAAAACTTTGAAAAGGCACTCCAGGTTTGCTAAATGTTCTTCAACTGTACGTCCGGATACCACAATATCATCTAAATAGTTCGAACAACACGGTACAGAAACTGTCAGCTGTTCCAAAAAGCGCTGAAAAATAGCGGGAGCGGAAGAACTGCCAAAGGGTAGGCGTTGAAATTGAAAAAGGCCCATGTGAGTATTAATGACGAAAAACTTTTTTGATTCGTCATCGAGCGGAATCTGTAAGTATGCCTCTGCTAAATCAATCTTAGAAAAGAAGCGAGACTGTCCTAATTTGTCCATAAGTTCGTCAGGTCTGGGCAGGGGATAAGTGTCTACAATTGTTTGATTGTTCACTGTAGATTTGAAGTCCGCACAGAGACGAAGTTTTCCTGTCGGCTTGGGTATAATTACTATAGGCGAGGCCCACTGACTCGCAGAAACAGGAGAAATCACCCCACTATCTTGCCAACGTTTAAGTTCTTCGGCAACTGTATCACGCAAGGCGATAGGCACTGGTCTAGCTTTACGAAATTTTGGAACTGCAGATTCTTTTAAAGTTACATGTGCCACGAAGTCTTTTGCACAACCTAGTTCCGGCAAAAACAAGTCACTGTATTTGTCACATAATGAATTGATTTTGTCCTGAGGCACTACTGACGAAATTTGAAGCACATCTCTTTGAATTGATAAACCAAACAAGTCAAAAGCATCTAGTCCAAAAATGTTCTGTGTCGATTTGGCCTGAAGAACTACAAAAGCAACTGTCTGTGTTACACCTTGGAAAGAGGCAGGCAGGCTACACGTTCCTAGCACGGGAATATTTTGACCTGTATAAGCTATTAACACTTGCTGTGACGGCGACAATTTTGGCGAACCCAGAAGTTCAAAAGTATCTTTATTTATTAATGTGACAGCGGAACCAGTATCAAGCTGAAATTGCACAGTCTTATTTTCTATGGAGAGATTTACAAAAAGTTTGTGCTTCTGGCGCACGACAGGTGCGCGAATGTGGGCAACGTCTGCTACGGTTTGTTTACTGCGCTTGCGTGGGACGCGTAGTGAAGTAAGCGGCGCAGACTCGGCACGCACCGGATTAACAACACTGTCACTAGATGGCACTATCGCCGGATCGGCGTCCGCGCAATGCGAGGCTACTACAGAGTCACTAACTACTGCACTAAACTGTTGAGTAGCTACTTGATGTCTACTGTCACTAGCTACACAGTACTGGGCACTATTACAAGGAGCAGTTGCAGAAGGCACTATTTTCACTACAGGATTGCACTGTACATAATCATTTTGCTTGTCCCGAACCCTTTTCCGTTGCACTGTTTTACGCGCCCGTCGGCGCTTGCTACGTGGTGCACTATATAGTTTTGCCATAGGCGCAGAACTACTTTGTTGAAATTGAGATCCAAGGAAAGCACTGTTCAATTCCACAGCCCGTATAACATTTACAGAATGAACTGTTCTCGCACTTTGCGAAGCACTGTTTCTAACGTTACTGTTCTTTGAGTTTTTAATTTGCATACACACAGACTGCACATGTCCCGATTTGCCACATTGATAACAGGTTGCGTTGCGACTAGGGCAATGAGCAAGCTTGTGGCGAGACACACACTGGGGGCAAGATTTACGTACATTTTTCTGAAATGAGCGTTGGCGCCCGTTATTCAAATCACTGTTTCTAACACGACGGGGCGACCTTTGTGCCGCACTTTTACACTGGCTACTGTTCACTGTCTGTTCAGCACGGCCTGTAGAATTTAAAGAATCACAAGTGCTATACTGAGAACTACGGCTAGGAAAGCGTCCGTTGCGGCGCACTGAATTAACACTGTGGCTTTGCATTTCTACATCTGCTAAGTCAAAAGTATCATGCGCTTCTATAAGCTGCAGTACACTGTCTAATGAGAGGTCAGACTGTTTCAGAATTGCTGCTCTAATTCTGGGGTCCTGAATATTCTGCGTAATTGCATCTCGCAACATCACGTCACTATAAGAAAGTCCACAAGAGCAAGTAAATTTACATTGGCGGGTTAAGCCCTTCAGTTCCGTAATCCACTCTTGGTGTGACTGCTGCGGTAATTTTTTAAGTCTGAAAAATCGTTACCGTGCCGCAGCTACGAGAACTTTTCTCTCATAACGAGCATTTAGTGCCTCTACTATTTGTTCATAGTCTACATCACGAGGAGATGCGTGGGGAAATAGTTTCTACAGTAATACAAAGGTTTTGGGGCCCACCACGGACAACAAAAGATGCTTAACAGTCTGACCTGTAAGTTGATGAGCCGCGACGGGTTCTTGAAACTGTGCGAAGTAGTCGCTCCATTCTTCCTGACGTTCGTTGTACTGGCGAAATGTAGGAAGCGTTGCGGCGGCAGGTGTGGGCTGCTGAAGCGGCGGCTGTTGTTGTTGGTTAGCTGCTTGCGCTGTGAGCTGGGCCACAGCCTGGAGAAGTTGTGTTATTTGCACCGTCTGTAACTGAATAATTTCCATTAAGTTTGGGTTCGGGGTAGTGGCCATGCTGACCGATTAGGCGCCGCGCATACAAGTAACTTATAACAAAACACAAATGCAATATGAAAGAGGACGCTCTGCAACAAAAAAGTCCACAAACACGTAACTGAAAATGTTCCCCCAAAAATGTTATAATAAGGGTGGGTGGGCGGGAGCAATTTCTGCGTGCTCCGACTGCTGCTGTCTGGCTGCTGCTAGCGTGCTGGTCCACTGTTCTATCACTCCTCGTCGCCACTTTTATGTCCCAACTTCATCGCCGCTTTTGTGTCCCAGCCTCGTCGTAGGTGTCGGTGGCCGAGTGGAACGAGACCGACACAGTAACAATAATAGCACGCTGGTGCAGGTACGGAGGGGAGCAGCCAGAAACTACAAACACTAGAGTAAATTAGAAATAGATATATATTGCACAGAATGTAACAATACTTAACTTTTACATAGTACTGCAGAATGTTGATACATAGTTGTTAGAGGCCTGCCTAGTGCCTGTACAATAGCAAAGCCTTCACTGGTGCCAATCTGATTACGAAGGTCCTAACTGGTTGCTATCCCAGTCCCAAGTGATCAGTCCTTCAGTGGTGGCCACGAGCGGAGTTGTCGCAGAGGGCGCTCGTGGCTGTCGTCGTGAGAACGCCGCGCCGTGCGTGCCTGGCGGCGCGCGGCGAAAGTAGGTGGCGCGCACTTTGTACTTGTGCGACACCACACTTTGCAACATAAAATTTATGAGCCCGTAGGACTTTTATAGCAACAAAGTCGGGTGAATACTTTCACAAGTACTAGGCATATAATAAGTTCTTGTCACTAGGACTCCAGTATACATTACATGAGGTGCGTCAAGTCTGCGTGTGGACACACAAACGCAATTTTATAGGCTTCCCAGTTTCAGATTTTTAGTCCGTTTTCAAATCAACTGAATTAAGTTCTACAACACACCCGTTGGCCACATAGTTCTTTTTCCTAGGTTGACAGTAGATCATTCGACGGAAACCATGTGTAAGTTTGTAGAGCTAGTAGTTTTGAAGGTTTTTCACTGAGGGAAGAGTTTTGTCTGTAATTAGGGCAAAGAGGCAAAGTTGTTGTGACGAAATATCCTTGTCTACCGAATAAGGGCGAACCTTCAAGTACTTCAAGATCCACCAATACAAATTGACTTAATGTTTCCTTTACCGATAGTGATATAGCGACGATTACTTTGCGTATCGAAATAGGGCGCGTCTCACTTCACCTGCAGTCTACGGACGAGGTCAACGGACGGTTTCGCGATTGTGCCCAAAACACGCGAAGGAGCGTCACAACTTCACTGTTACCTATTCCTCGATATTGTCGGATTACTGTGGTCGAAATAATTTAAATCGAAAGTTTACTCGCAATATCGAGTTTCCAGCTTCTGTATTAGGTAGAGATGTACTAGCCAGTGGAGACTTACAAAATATTGTACGTAGCTGCGACTCGGACCAGGATTTCCTGCTTTTTGTGATCGGTCGCCTTGTAACTTTCAGCTATCCGACCACATTTCATACAATTTGTTGTGGCCGCAGATACACTTCACCGTTACTGCCTCACACCTGCAATCGATCACTCCCCTTTGACCATACTACAAACAAGCGATTTTGAAAGCAATTGCAGTTATTTATTATACCTCTTAGGGAGAGCACAAAGGCACAGATTTGTCAGGAAAATAAAAGGTGTGTTTATTATGTTGCAATCAGATGTATTTAACCTCCCCTAAGTTTTTCGTTGCGATATGCAAAATATTTCCTACATCTAAGATAATCAATCCTCTTGATGTCAGGCGGCTATAATATTCATTTCTGGGCGAAAATAATCTGTAAAAAGGAATATATTTTCAGGTATACCTGATATTGACGAGTGATACCCAGTTCGGCCGCTTCCTGCCGCCCTGCTGCGGCGAAGTGGCCGAGCGCATTGAGGCGCTTATGATCCGATGAGCGAGGCCGTTCCCCGTCAGTGATTTGAATCCTACCTCACGAATGGATGTTTGTGCTGTCATTAGTATAAGTTAGTTTATAGGTAGTTTGTAAGTTTAGGGATTGATGACGTGGCAATTAAGTCCCATAAGCTTGACAAACATTTGACATTTGAACCCGGTGCCCCCAAATATATGCCGCCTGGGACCTTGCCTCACCCCCCCCCCCCCCGGCGCCCCTGACGCTACGGCCACTGAAGTGGTGGATTACAGGAATTTCGGAACTTGTTAATTTTAAATGCGACTGGTATAATTTACACGAAAGAGAGAGCGGTTTGACGTTAGATGCGACTTGTATATGGAATCACGTTTTCTTTCGGGAGGAGGCCGACGCTGACTGCTGATGTCCTACGTATGGCTGGGCCCGGCTCCATCGTAGCGTGTTCAAATAAATGCAGTGCGCGCTATCCCCGTCAAAGCAAGTGGTGAGTCTGCAGAAGCCTTGCGTAGAATGTTTCGATCATTCGGATACGTAGCTCAGATGTTTTTTGAGAGAGAAAGCTGAAAACGATATTTGTTTCAACATTTAGCACTAGCAAACCCGGCAACGCTTCGCAGTAGCTTCTCCCTATATCCCTTCCTTCCACTTCCTTTGTCCATCTCCTCCTCCCCTTACCTGCGCACCACTCCCTCTTACCCCACACAATATCCATCTCCTCCCCTTCTTCTTTGCGTCTATATCATCTCCCCTTTTTAAATCCCTTTCATCCCACCATACTCTGTCTCCTCATTCCCAGCTCTCTGATCTTATTTATTGTTATTGCAATCCGTAACTTGATTGGCGATAGAAGTCAAAATGGACAGGTAAATCAATTGGAAACGGGTTATGAGAGAGACGTTTCGAGCTGCTCTGTCTGTAAGGTTTGTTGCTTCAGTGTCCGCACGTTTAATGGTTGCATTGTACGAACAGGTATGATTATAAGTGTAGGCATAAAAACAACTTTTCTGTTTTATATTAAAATGACTGGGAAGAAAAAAACAAAACCGCACATGTTTACAGCACAGCTTAGCGTATTTTTCTCGCAGCGAACAGTAAACAATTGTTTCTTATAACACATGTATATCTTCTTAAGAGGTTTCAAATTAAATACAGAGAAAATGTAGCACGATAATACTTTTATGATAGAAATTCCATATAAAACAAAATATTAACTGTAATAAAATAAGTGGGATGGCAATACAACGTTTCGAAAGTCTTTGTGTTGCGTTCATTTCTTGCCTTATTAGGAATCTAATTGAAACACGATTAACAATATTGCTACGTACCGGTAAAAATTTTACAATCCGCGAAACATGCGTGGTATAGCTATGTTGGCAACAGCTGTTGGATCGTGGGAATGAAGCCGACCAATCGTGGCAAAGCTTGAGATAACCAATGAAATTTTAGATGGCGACAATTTGTTCCGAAACCAACTGATGCATCCGCTGCGTAAATCGACTGCTGGATTGTATCTATACCCGTAATGTTTAATTATAATTGTCACGCGTGTGGCCGTCTGTTTTGTCGGTGACCCAAATTATACCGTGTATAAACTGCAACTGAGGGAGTCGAACACGACTGTATCCTTTGTTACAGAGTCATAACGGATTGCGCTTGAGAATTTCTTTTCTATTTAGCTCCAAGCGCTCTGTACGATCTTCGTCGGTCTCATTGACTACGATCACGTAGTAATATTGCGTTGCACGTACGCCGACCGATATTACGCCGACGAAATGCAGGCATTGTTCTAGAAAATAAACCACGATCTGTACTTAATTTGTTTGTAACACCCAAAAATACCACTAAATAACATCAATTTTATCTTTGCAATGCTCCAAAGATGTGATCACAACCGATAACATCATGGAGGTAAGAATAATACGGAGGGGCTTGTAAAGAAACAACGTTTCATGTTAAATCTGTCTGACAGTTTTAACCTTGTGTGCATAACGCCATCTCCCTTTATTCTAACCTCCTTGGCGTATTTGTTGGTTCTGTTACAGCGTATTTGGTCGCTAGGCGAGTAGCGAATGAATAATCTGATTGTTGGAGAAAATAGGAAATGATCCCAGCTGCAAGCGTACTTTCAGTTTTTCTCAAATTCTTATATAATACGCGGTCAAACGGGACAAAAAGTATCCTATGTCCGTCTCCTGCTTCTAAGCTACCGCCTCATCAATTTTGAGGCAAATCGGTTCAGACGTTCTTTAGTTAGAAATAGTGTAACTAACACGACTTTCCTTTGTATAAATAGATATGTTTGTTTTATGTAGCCTGCCGAGAGAACACTGTGTTTGTATCGCACTGGAGATTGAGCTACGTTACTGTTAGATGTTTAAAAGAGGAACGTTCGTACCGTTTCCGAGAGAAATTGTGAAGAAAGTTGTGTTACACGCCTACACTGTTTGACACTCATGTTTGGGGCAGTCGTCACCGTTATATTACGTTCGTCGTTTGCTGCATACATAGTCTAAGCGAAGAGATACATTAATTTTGCTTATAGTTCTAAGGTGGTGGTCGAGTTCCGAAACGGAACATTTGTTTTCTTTGGGTAGTCCCAAATGTTTGGTTAGAATTGTTTTTAAATTATATGGATATCGAAAGAGTATTTGTTAAGATGGGTACGTAAGTTTGTGGCCTTCGTTTCCGTTATTATCTAACGTGCACTCTTATTAAACATGTCTAATAAAATTAATCGAGGGCGGAGGGTGGTCAAGTATGCGCGGAGGGGTGGAGGGAGTAACGGTACACTCCAGCAAAAAAATCATCATCATCATTAGTGACTGATTATGCCTTTCAGCGTTCAGTCTGGAGCATAGTACCTCTAATAAAATTCCTCAATGATCCCTTATTCAATGCTAACATTGATGCCTAGTCTGATGCCTCGCCTTTTGCTTCAAAATCATTCTGCTCCGAATCTAAATACTTTCTTCTTGGTCTACCTCGACTCCTCTTACCCTCCACTGACGAGCTCATGAGTCTCTCAGGTAACCTTGCTTCTCCCATGCGTATAACATAACCCCACCATCTCAGTCTGTTCGTTCTAACTGCTTCATCTATGGTTTTCATTCCCAGCTTTTCTTTGATTTCCTCAATATGGACACCCTCCTGCCATTGTTCCCATCTACTAGTACCTGCAATCATTCTTGCTACATTATCAGTAACCTCTATCTTATGAATAAGGTTACCTGTATCCACCCAACTTTTTCACTCCCACACAACAAAGTTCGTCGAAAGATAGAGCGGTGTACTGCTAGCTTAGTCTTGGTACTTACTTCCTTCTTGCAGAAGAGAGTAGATCTTAGCTGAGCACTCACTGCATTAGCTTTGCTGCACCTCGATTCCAGTTCTTTCGCTATGTTGCCATACTGTGAGAAAATACATCCCAGGTACTTGAAACTGTCTACCTGTTCTAATTTTGTTCCTTCTATTTGGCACTCAATCTGTTTGAATCTCTTTCCCACAGGCATTACTTTCGTTTTGGAGATGCTGATCTTCATATTATAATCCTTGCACCTCTGATCGAGCTCTGAACTATTAGTAGCAAAAAAAGGGTTATTGTTAATAGCAATACTGATCGCCTCTTGATACTGTTCGTACTCGTGGAGATTTGGGTTCCTAGCCGAGTTTCTTGAAGGGCAGTTGGCCGCATTCCTTGTTTTATTTCTGTCCGTAGATAAACAAGAGGAAGGACGGTTTCACCCGCAGAGTGGGAGTGCACGCGCGCTCGATCCTGGAGAACTGGGTGGTGGGCGCGGTGGAGATGGAGACGGTGGCGGGGGTGGGGCGGGGGCGGGGGCCCACTTGTGGAGGCAGTTGCCCTTGGTACTGATAAAAACATAAAATTACCATTACATTAATGCGGAAATTTAATTTAATTAATTGGGGGTGGGTGTCGGGCAATTGGTTGGAGGGGTGCTATTGCTATACTACTAACCTATCTCCTAAGATAAGTCGTAATGTGAGTATTGCCTCCCGTGTTCCTAGATTTCTCCTAAATCGAAACTGATCTTCCCCGAGGTCTGACCCCAATAGATTTTCCATTGGTCTGTAAATAAATCGTGATTGTATTTTGCAACCGTTACTTATTAAACTGATAAGTCTGTACTTGCTTCCTTTGGACTCACTACAGAATGTAACCTTAGGATACAGTGCAGCACATGCGGTTGCTATCGATTCCTGTGATCAAGTGATCGGAATCTGCCAGAGCTGGACTGTTTAAAGAAACTAACAGAGAGGCCCAGACTTGAATCTCGGTTTGTAATGACTGAATCTGTGCTATTGTGCTCTATCCACTTGACAGACTGTATTCTGTCTCCACTGCGTGTTATTGTGTAGGACTTACGTCAAGTTAGAATATTCTGAGGATGGCACGGCGCCCGGTCAGTAACAAATGGGCCTCTCGAGGCCTGTCGGATGCAGCTGAGATCAGTTTACGGCAGAGGGGACCGGATGGGTGGTGATACAAACTTCCTTTGCTCTAATGCCCTGCATTAAATTCCGAACCTCTCAGCAGTGTCTCACGGAGTGAGGGCATGGGACACTGGTGATGGTGATCCGTCCGTTGGTTGGGGAGATTAAGCTCGGCGGCCCATTTGGTGGTTTTCGATGGGAGTAGGCTATCAGCCGGCACTGGGTTTTAGCCTCTCCCATCTCCAACACGACACTATAGTACACACGCATCCATGATAGTCACCTACACATAATAATGACACTTCAGCACACAGTTGTCACACTTCGCGCAGGAAGGAAGGATAGGGAAAAACCTTTCTAATAGATGGCTGAACCTGCCCTTTGGGGTCTCCCAACCTTTCACGCCTTTAGACTTCTTAACTCCTAATAAAAGTTTACCGTACATTTTTACTCGTTTTAATTTTGTTTCGTAATGATGTGTAAAGCCTGGGCTGCGCCTGTGCTACGTAGATTATAAGTATTGGATGAGAATTTTCTTATATTTTGATATTTCTGGGTTATTATTTCCTTAGAGCAAATCAGGACAGAGCTGTATCCAGAGTGGTATGAGGTACCGATAACAGGTGGTACAGTAGGTACTATTCCGGTGGAAAACGCCGCCTAAGGATTTAATGTTCTGCTGTGATCGGTCAGTGGATATGGAGGCTAAGCGCCAAAACTAATATTAAATACATTTTCCATGCAGATTTACTTGATTTCCTGAAGATGTCATGTCTCAGTATCAAGCTACCATTTCGTTGTTTCCGGTAATTTAAAATCATACGGATGAATGAACAAAACTAAAACGAGCAGGCAGACGAATCGCTGCGGCCTCGCCTTGGCGCGCCAGCAGACCGAGGGCAGTCGCGCTGCCGGTCTCTCCGGCGTCGGCGTTCATCGCGGACACAACCGCCGTCCGGTGCGGTCGCTCACAGAGCAGGAACAGATCGTGTAATACCGAATGACGGTATAGCAAAAGCAACCCCTATCCTCTTGTTAGTCAGATTCAGTTTGTTAAATGTGCAGTTCCTCTGTTTCTGCGTATGTAAACAAAGTGGCATTCTTCAAACATTTGTTTGTTGCTTCTCGGTAATTAAGCTTACAGCCTCATCATCATCAACAAGTAACGACGTTTGTCTGCGAACACAACAGGCTGCTGAACATATTTAGAGACATAAAAGTTTTCTGGATGTTGTACCGCGTCGAGAAGGCTGTTAGAGGTCTGCAAATCGCCGGTTTCGCTCTCTCGGCGGTTGCGCAGCGAGTGCGCACACTCGGAGCGAGCAGCGAGCGCGTTGACACTCGAACGGAGCTGCGTGGGGCGGGGCGGGCAGAGGCCGCGCAGCGTGGCGCTGCCGCTGTGCTCACAACGAAACCTACCCAAGTCGCTCTCCGATTTTTATGAAATTTGCATATCACATGAAAAACTATGGGACATGAAATTTTTTTTAGTGGCGGAAAAACATATGCAAGGAGTGAAACGGTCCCTCCAAAACTGGGGCTAAAATATAAAAATGGCGATAACTTAGAGATTAGTGAAGCGATTTTAATGATTTTTGGTATGACTTATCTTTTGATAAAAGACAAATTTCATAGATTCAACTCCGATTAAATCAAAACAATTTTTTGAGCACACAAATTGGTCACTTTAGGGGTAGTTGCCCCCCTAATTGTCTCTCCCCCTGCAATGTACATAGGTCGATCTCTTATCAAAAGATACTTTCACACCAAAACATCATTCAAATCGCATAGGTGCATTTGAGGCGGGCACACAAAATTCTATTTGCCAATACAGATAGCTTAGGAAAGAGAGTATTGTTGCGTTTCTACCTCTCAAGCACATCGTCGTCATGAATTCGTGCTAAATAAAGGTCCACCTCATTGGTGGATTGCGCCTCGCGCATTTCACAGTCCAGCCATTCCAAAAACATGCACTTCATTCTTTTGGCTGGTGCACCCGGGAGACATTATTCAGACGGTCCTAAATAAATATATCACAGATATCAATGAAACAGCAAAGCACCATAAATTCGTACAGCTGTGTAAAGTAAACAGTTGGAATAAGAGGATTTAAAGTAGGTACAGGATATATGAGGATTAGACCGGCATATGGCCCTGACGACGGTAGAAAGATGGGATTCTATATATTACACAAAAGATTGTATGCGTTCTTTATTACGTAAATAAGAAAGATGACAGTGGCAGTGGGGAATATATGAATGTTGCACTTGGAAAAATTTCCGTTAAGGACTCACTCGGAAAAGGTAGAGGCGCAGTAACCACGCACAGCAGTGCCAAAATGCTACGGGATATAATAATGGGGTGCAACAGAGAGAGATAGATGCAAAAACTAACCTAACGAGTGTACATCAATATCGTGTATTCAATATCAATATAAAAGACGGACAAAGTATTCCAGGACTTGAGAGTGATAAGAGGAATGGATATAAAATACAATCATTTGCTCTTTAAGACGGCAAGTAACACGTACCACTAAACAGGAAGTAACAGTCCACAAAATGGGAACAAGAAAGTAAGAAAGATCATGGAAAACTCATTTCGTAAATGATCTTAGCACAGACACTTTATGTTAATAACGTATAATAACTTGTATGGTGAAGTACAAAATACGAAACTGAATAGCTAGTTCAACTGGATCGAGAGAACAGCTTTCGAAGCACCCGGGAAAGGAAACAATACCAAATTTCGCAGTCAGGATGTATTATCAAGCGTCTAGTTTGCTCCCGACACTCGGATTGGCATGGCGGTGGGCGACCGAGTGGCGAGCGGGCAGTGTGGACAGTCGGGCCGGTCGAGCGTGCCGCGCTCGAACGAGCGTGGAGGAAGTCGAGCGCAGCCACACGCCTTGCCGCAAGCTGCAGTACCGACACCTGTCGGACTGTCATGCAACGACATGTATCACGCGATTCGAGTGAGCAACCGAGGTACAGACCTCTAAAGGCTATTAGTTTAACAACCAGATGGGTATACCCAGATGAAGGTCACTGTAACGTGGGCCGAAACATCGGTTGTTCGAGTAACAGCATTCTTACATCATGACGCGGTTAAACACTCAGAAAAATTGTAAACTTTCACGGCCCGAAAGGTCAATAAAACTAAAAATGTCCGGGTCTTACGGCTTTATTATGAAAACGCAACGTTTCGCCCCAACTGCGGAGCACATTTCTAAGGGGGGATCGTGGCACTTTTGTTTGTCCGATGCACACCCTGGCTCGACACTGACTGAAGCCAAACGAGGGCTCGTAGAAGGGGAGAGATTGACAGATCAGCTGATGTTGAACATGTGTTTAAACCAGAGGATCACTTCATTGAATTTGATAAGACTCAGGTTTTAGCAGCCACAAATGGATATCACCAAAGACTGTACAGAGAAACTACAGAAATTGTAAAACACCCCAATAATTTCAGTAGGATTCCGGAGGGCGTGAAACTAAATGAAATCTGGATTCCGGTGTTGAAGAAGAAATGTAACAGTCTTCCACCATGGGACGATATTAACGGACGTTGGCAATCGGCAACGACGAATTGCTCGCGCATGTCAAAAACATCTAACGTTACACCTCTGCGCGCGAGCCCTCGTAAACGGAGTTTGGCTTCAGTCAGTGGCAAGCCAGGGTGTGCGTCGAACTTTCAAAAGTGCAACGATCCCCCTCGGAAATGTCCTCCGCAGTCGGTGACGAAACGTTAGGTTTCAATAATAAATCCATAAGACCACGGCATAATAGCCCAGAAATTTTTAGTAATATTGACGCAGAAAAATGTTATGTCATCTGACTCTGCCCGCGAAAGCCTACGCAATTATATTTTATTTACAGCCTTTTGACTTCCACTGAGGAAATTGAAAGGTACCACGGCACCACACGAGTACTGAACTTTCTTTACAATCAAATTTAGTTACTCGGAATTCATGGTGACACGGAGGAGATCACTGAATGAAGATATAATATGCGGAAGAGACAATCTATCTTACCAAATTTCTCTACATAACTAACTCACACTGTTTTATTCCCCCCGACCCTCCCCGCCGTAATGTGCCAGCCATGCGTCAAATTATTGCATTCAACTCTCACATTGCGAGGACGAATTAAATTTCAGACACTACTGTCCAGCACTTTCTCTGTGTTGGGCGGTTGAGGAAGAATCGGCTGCGATTCCTCTACAGACATCCAGACACGCCAATGAGTTTGTCGGAGGCAGAACCGAAGCCACCGTACAGGTCAATGTCGGACGCAGCCCCATATTAGCGAACTCTAACAGGCGTCGGAACAGTTCTCGTCGGACAGCGCAATTAGCCACTGTCAGTCTACTTCCCACTTTAAGCTTGAAATTTAAGAAAATAGAACAGCACGGCTTCGGTCATTCGATTCGACCGAGCCAGATACAGATGACTTACGCGGCGACGCGCTCGTTGTCCCAGGAGAGGGGCGCTCTAATTGGCTCGCTAATCTCCCGATGAATCCCGACTGAGGTTCGCCGTTACACAAGCGCCAATTTGCGGCCTGCGGTTGACAGCTGCGGCGGCCGCGGCCGCGGCGGCAGTGTTCGCGTCCTGAAAGCAGCCCCAGCGGCCGCGCCTATTGTGGGAGGTCACGTGACCGACTACTTGCCCTGCGGAGGGCAGACCACGTGACCCCAGGCAGGGGCGCACGGGGCGCGAACACGTGACCAGCGGCGCACGCGGCCGCTGCTGGTGGGCGGCGGGCGGGCTATGGGGGAGGCGAACCGAACCGAGCCGAGCGTGCGGCTGCAGCTGCGCAAACCACAACTGAGAAACAAAGAGACAAGGTGTCTGTATGATACGATGGAAACAGTTCCTAACCAGATACTTTTCTCGACTTCATCTGCGTAGAACTCGACCTCGCATGTATCTTAAGTAGTCCTTGAGCTGAGTGTCGTAAAGAAAATGTTAGGGCGATGTTGTCAAAACGGCGCATTGATAAATAATTGATGTTTCCGATACCATAGGTGTACACATTTATAGTATTCAATGGAAATACACCTGAAGTAATCTGCGAAGGTAAATTTCAGTGTCAACTCGACAAACTTACCAACAATAATAGAGACTTTATTTCGACCTCGACACTTAATTGCCGTAAAAAAGTAATTAGCGCACCTTGAAGGACGATGACGGTAGATGACAGCTGGAGGATAGTAGATATACTGATAATATAGTAAACATAAGGAGAGGTGTCGAATTAAAATTTGGGCTGTGGCTTGGATTCGAACCCGGTACATCCTGCCTTAAACACTCACAGCCTTACATACGGCGAGGCTACGCGGACGGGCCTGAAACTCGCCTCCCTCCACGCTACATACTTTGATTTTGCCTCAATGATCCCTGTGAAGCGCGTATAAAATTGCCAAGGCTCTCCTGTAATGGAATAGCGACCAAAGAATGAACGTCAGTGGAAACAATCCCGCCTTGTTCTTCAAGCAAAGGGTGCTATTCTAATACAGGAAAGCCTTGCAAATTTGATACGTATTTCACAGGGGCCATTGAGGCAGAATTAAGGATGTGGTGTGGAGGTAGACGTGCTTACAAACAGTCCTTGAAGCCGTATTATCTGTAGGGCTGTCTTCGCTGTGGGTTTTAAACATCTGCCTACTCGGCTGGAGGTCCTACTCCTTATATTCTACACCGTTCATATAATTAGAAAACGAACGGAACTGTTGATATACTGACAATGGTTTCGACTTCATCCGCCTACAGCGTAATGACCTGAGCGTGGCCTTTAGTACGACACTTGTATAGCAACAAGGCTCAATGTGTTAGCAACGTGTCAAGCAAGCACGTGCTATGCTACAGAAATACCCTGGTATTTTCCACAGCCATCTGAGCGAGTTTGAATCTGATCAAATTATTCCATTCGAGTAGCGGGTCCACCATTTCGGGAACTCCCACACAAGTTCCATCTCCTACGTCATTTGTGCAATGTTGCTGGTTGCTGGGATCACTTGAACATTCTCGCTCCCGTAAGCGTAATCAAGATCGTCGTGTTAAAGAGAGCAGTAATGTCACATCGTACACACAACAGATAATAGGCTGTGTGTGCATACAAGTGTTGACGCGAAATATCGGCAACCGGTAGATAGTAGTGCGTCTAGAGGCAAAAAAGACGTTTTCCCATCTGTGCACCCAGGTTAGTCGTTGCGTACACCGTCGCAGGCGCTCTTGTCTGTGATGCAGCGTCAAGGGCAACCGCAGACATGGCCTCCGAGCTGATAGTCCATGCTGCTGCAAACGTCGTCGAATTGTTCGTGCAGATGGTTGTTGTCTTGCAAACGACTCCATCTGTAGACTCAGTAATCGATACGTGGCTGCATGATCCGTTAAAGCAATGCGGATAAGATGCCTCTCATCTAGACTGCTAGTGATACTAGCCCGTTGAGGTCCAGCACGGCGTTTCGTATTGCCCTCATGAAACCACTGATTTCATACTCTGCTAACAGTCATTGGATCGCGAACAAGGCGATAAACCGCAATCGCTATAGGCTACAATCCGACCTTTATCAAAGTCGGAAACGTAATGGAACGCATTTCTCCTCCTTACACGAGGCATCACAACAACGTCCCACTAGGCTTCGCCGGTCAACGGCTGTTTGTATATGAGAAATCGGTTGGAAACTTTTCTTGTGTTAGCACGTTGTAGGTGTCGCCACCGGCGCCAACCTCGTATGAATGCTGTGAAAGCTATTAATTTGCATATCACAGCATCTTCTTCCTGTCGGTTAAATATTGCGTCTATAGCACGTCATCTTCGTCGTGTAGCAATTTTAATGGCCAGGGGTGTAGTTGTGTTCAGTTAACAAGAGTGTGCGAAAACCTTTAGGAAGCAAGAGGGAAAAAATTGTCAGTGGTGGTTATATATTGTTTTCTTTTTTTTTTTGCTCATTTTTTTAAAGCATGAAATTAAAACAACGTGGAATAATTAGCAAAAACCATTAAAATCAGCTAACAACCCTAACCAATTCCTTGTCTTTCAAAAAGGATTTTCAACATGTCCCCATATTTCTTTTTCTGAACTGGGTATTTTTTAACTCTTTTGTACTGCATAAATGAAAATCTATTTCATTATCCGGGCCCAGGTTGTTAATTACGTAGTTTACATAGTTACCCATTATCCAGTGGATGGCATTGTTTTTCGTCTGAGAGACATAGTTTATTTGCGTCCGATAGAGAAGCTCCGAAGTAACATTATCAGGTGTAGCTCTAGTCAGAAGTGCGATTTTAGATCGCAACCAATGCCAATTATTAATGCGTCCATTACAAGTGAATCTGTGGAGTACTGTGTCCACCAGATTACATTTCAAGCAAAGATTTGTGTCATTGCGACCGATAGCATAGTCTTTCATTTGTGGTAACAGTATTGTGCACTGTTTTGTACCAGGTAGATTTGACATCGGAACTGAGACCTTTCATATTGATGTTTGCCCATATAATCTTCCAGTTGTAATTGGAATATTTCTCCTCAATTTTACTTCTCCCTCGTTCTTCCGTCTTTATCGTATGATGTCACTTGCTCTGATATTAGGCGAGTTCATTATTGTGCTGCTAATGTAACTTGCTTCAATGTAAAAGGCTCGTAAATGCTGTAATTTGTTATTAATTCTCTGTACATCTACCGGGGGCTGAAGACTCTGTGGCGCTACACTTTTGAACAGTTTAGTTGTTACACTTTCTGGGCTGTCTTTAAATATATTCAGACCCCTTAGATTTAACAGTTGACTTTTATCGTTATTCACGAGTGCCCCGGACATACTGCAGTACTTTTGAAGTATCTGTTTCAGCCGTCCAGTTCGACTCGGTCCCTCACTACAACCCCCACGTCGTCAGCGTAAGCCCTGATGACAGTTTTTTGGCCAGAGAAAGGTATACCAGAGCATGCACAGTTAATAATAGTGGCTCTAGTGCAATTACATACAAATACATAGCCAACGGACTGCCTTGTGAAACTCCAAGGAGCAGATGGATCTGTGATGATACCTGGCCATTTACTGCAATTTTGGCCCGTATACCAGTCACCATATTTTTTATTACATCAACTGTAGTTTGGAGGAAACCTAGTTTTTCCATTACTGCGAATAAAAAATTATAGTTTAACCGATCGAAAGATTTGAAGAAATCAATGAACATGAGAGCACATTTTATCTTGGTTACACATGTTACGGCGATTATGTCTCGGTATTCAGAGATGGTGTGAAAGATACTTCTGTTTGCCACGCATGATTGGTGACGACTAACTATTTTGCTTGAGTGAGGGGAAAGTCGCTGTTTCAAAATTCTGCACAAGATCTTATAATCTGAATTTAAAAGAGAAATTGGGCGGAAGTTATTCAAACTCTTGTTGCTATTGCTCTTCGGGATAAGGACTATTTTACTTTCTTTAAAGTCCTCAGGTATCGTGTTCCCATTTAGAATCTGATTTACAAGACACGTAAATTTGTCACCAATTAAGGACCAGTATTTAATGTAAAATTCAATAGGCAGACCGTCGGGACCAGGAGATTTATTAAGCGGTGAATTCAACACCATCTCAAGTACGTCATCATTGCTAATTTCAGAAAGAATTCCGTCGTTATCCTCTGCCGTTAACTTGGGTGTCACAATGTGAATGAAGTCTTGGATAGATCTTTCATCCAATTGTCCGGGGGAATAAAGTGTTTTAAAGTAGTCGTGAACCTCGCCCGTAATATCTTTCTGAGTTGTCAATGTACCGTTCGTTAACGTCAGTTCGTTGATTAGAGTTCGGCGTCTGTTCTTTGCATGCCTAATCAAATGATACAAAGATGTTGTTTCGTCCTCTACTATTGACTTCGCTTTGGACTTGATTTTAAGACCCTCCATCTGTCGCCTTTTAAGTGTAAGTAGTTTCGCTTTGATTCTCTTGATGTCTTTAATCGGATGTTGGATGCATTTGCCTGTTGGTATAGGTCTCTGAGTATAAGTGTAATAATATTCCATTGCACCTTTCAGCTCCCTAGTTCTCTGGTAACCGTAACTTCTAAGAACCCGACGTAACCTAGGTTTGGCGCACGTGGTCCACCAGTCTAACACTGTAGGGTACCTACCTATAAATCTCAGAAACGTGCTCCACGCTGCTGTTATTTCGTCTGCCAAGTCTTGTTCTTTCAACAAAGATACATTTAAGTTCCACTGATTTCTGTAAATACGAGTCTGATGTGCAGGTAAATTTAAGCAAGCTAGCATGCTACTATGGTCACTGAAATATGCTGGAATTATTTCTGATTTCAGGAGGGAGATGGGTAGGGTTTCCGAAACATAGATTCTGCCGATTCTACTACAGGAAGGGGATGTCACATACGTGTATTAGACTAACGTTGGATACTTCATTTCCCACGTATCTTTAAGATGAAGTTCATTAACTAGCTGCTTCAGTTCCACCGATCCATTACAGTTTGGTGTTTGATCCTTACGATTTAGGACGCAATTGAAATCGCCACCGATTACAAGACGTACTGGATTTTTAGGTAACAAATAAATTAGTTCTTGTTTATAAAATGCTGCCCTTGCTGATCTATTAGAATTCCCAGAGGGGGCGTACAAATTAATAAATGTTATTCCGTAATTATTAATTGGTATAGCCCTGCCAGACTCCAATTTTTCTACACCTGTCACTGGAATACCCTCCCTGATTAAAAAGGCGGTTCCTGTAGTCGTTTCAAGGGAGACGTTCAGGATTTCTACATATCCAGGTACGGTGAGGTGTGTCGTCGTTACCTCTTGAAGAAAAGCAATATCAGTATCAGAGTCATACAAGAATTCTTTAAGAGCCGCTACCTTTAAATCAGATCGTATCTTGTTAATGTTTATCGTGGTAAGGGAATACGCTTGCATTGCTTAGGGTTGTAACTAGAGTTCGTTTTAAAGTCTGGTTGCTATATTTTAAGTCCTTGTTTCTCTACAATTTATCCAGACGTTTATCATGTTACGTAGGTGGAGGGGCTATTAACCGTTAGTTTCCACTGGACTGCTTAGTTTGTCGGGGTTGTGCGTCGGTGACGTCGTCAGAAAGTTCATCTTCCGTTTGCTCTCTGACAACGTCGTATCGTATGTTTTTATGTTTTTATCAGTTCTCTGTGACTTCGTTGATGCATGATTACGAGCGACAGAGAGATTCGGCTGTGGTTTTAATTTACCCCGTCTCTGGAATCTCTGAGAGGCAGCGGTTGCAACTTCCGCGCCGGTGTTGGCGCCGCCGCCGCCTCGCCGGCTGTTATGGAGGTCTGTTTACTTATCACCGCCACATGTTGTGTTTCTGCCGTATCATGTTGCGGTTCTTCGCGCACTGACTGTATACACACAAGTTGTTGACCTAATACTTCCGCCTGTTTTCCTCCTACTGCGGTCTGCGGCGCGGATAGGGGTTGCTGTGGATGTTCGTCAACCACGTCCGCCGTCACGCGCTGAGGCAGCTGGTTAGCCTCGCTACAATGTGCAGACTGTTCGACATTTTGCGTGATTTCCCTCATCCCACTATCTTTGCTAGCCGTTCATGATTGTTCCAAAACTTGGGATACGCATGAATCCGGTAACAATTCCACTTTCATGTTTTCTATTTTTTCCGAGAAATCGTCGCTACACGATTTCTGTTTGCGAATTGCCGGCGAACTACAGGTATCGTCATCTGAGTGATCGTCAGTGAGCGCAATAGGCCGTTTTTCTTTTGCACATCATTATCGCGGGAGGACGAATCTTGACTTGACCGTTTCGGGAGCGGAGGAAATGCACTGCCGTCAAGAGAATTGTAATAAAGACGTGTTGCAGCATTAGGGATATCCGCCTGGTGGGTAGAATTAGCAGTAGCCAACACTTCATTTAGAGTTAATTTATGGCATTGCATTAAATTAGTTTTCAGTACAACAACACGACGGGGACAATCCTGGCGCAAATGACCTGCTTCATTACAAACATGACACGTCGGGGTCTGTCCAGAGTAAACAATATGAGCTCTTTGGCCTTTCACCGATATATATGAAGGGATGTTAGTTTTCACCTCCATCTTAACGGAACGGACACCATTAAAGCATTGCAGTTTATATTGCTTGTACCAACGTTCATTAAAAATTTCCTTTACTTCCCCATATTTAGCCAGAGCTTCCCTAATTTTCTCATTGTCAACTTCAATAGGGACATTTAACACTCTGTTTTATATGCCGAGTCAGCTCTCTTTACAGATACCTTACATTTTGTGCCGTCTCTATGCACGTACTCGACATGTTTGCCAGTTCTACTGAGCAGTCTATCTACAGAAACAGCGTCCAGAAATTTTACAAAAACACAGTAATTATCAGAGTCAAGTTGCGCAGTATGAACTGAGTCAGGATTGATGCCAAGTACCTGTGTAATCCAGTCGTCGATCTCCAGCGTCGTTAGTTGAACCCGCCGAGTCTCCTTGTCGAAAGCAAAAACCACAGTTTTCTTGCGGACTGAGTTTGCCATGCTGTAATATTGCCGGAGGAATTCGGTCAAAACCGAGATTCCAAATAAAGACCACTATCTTTCGGATTAACAGACACTATCCCGTTAAGGATATGATGCAGGTAGCGACACGTGGACACAGTCAGACACAGAACACGACAGTAAACACCGGCGTAAACACTGACAACACGCAGCAGAGACCGAGAGCGTCCGTCCGCGGCGACAGCTGAAGCCGGAATGCCTCTCGGGCAGAGTGCTCTGCTATTTATACACATACAGAATGTACCAGAAATTAGAATATTTAACCTAATAAACAAGTAGAATTCACATGTGATCGTAAGAAAGATGTAGAACGTTCTGGAATTGTTAATAACAAAGAAATAAATTTTCGCCGGTGGGCGGGATGGAACCGGCGACCTTCCGTACCGCAATGTGTGACGCTATCCCCTGCGCCACACCGGCAGTCAGTGTTCGTTGCCTCTCGCGGCATTGCTCCCTGTCCTGGAAAAACAGCGACCCGCTGTTATGTTCCCTGTGGACTCAGCTACAATGTCCTGGATCTTGACTTTGTCATAGGTCCTCTGTATGGCAGTTCAAGGGAATCCTTCCTTTCTACAAGATTATCGACGACAGACGTGTCTGTCGTGGCTCCATCAGTAACATTACCGTCCTTAGCGTCCTTGAACAAGAAGCCATTGTCGCCTACCTGCTCTACAAGATCGTAGTAAGGCTTCACGCGCATGATGTGAACAATGTCTCTTCGTTTTTGTCGTTTCAACGCCGGGTCATTATCCTCAACTTCGTATGTGACGTCTGACAGGAGGCGTATGACACGATACGGACCCAAGTATCGCTTCAATAATTTCTCTGAGAGTCCAGCCTATCGTACAGGGTAAATATCTATACAGGATCTCCTGAGCTGTACACAACAGGTCGGTGCCTGTCGTTATACCGCTACCGGTCCTTCTCCTTGGCGTCCAGTGTCCGTATGCGAGCCAGCTGTCTTTCTTCATCGACCCTGGTAATGAGCTGGTAACATAGTCATCCTGAGTGTCGTCCGGTTCGAAAGGGAACAGCGTATCAATTGTCGTCTCAGCTTCACGGCCATGCAGCAGGAAAAACTTCGTGAAGCCTGTGGTGTCTTGTCTTGCGGTATTGTAAGCAAATGTCACAACTGGCAGGATTGTATCCCAATCCTTCTGCTCAACATCGACGTACATCGGCAGCATATCGGCTAACGTCTTGGTGAAACGTTCCGTAAGACCATTTGTCTGAGGATGGTATGCAATTGTCATTCTGTGGACAATGTCGCACCGTGACATTACGTCTGATACTAGTTTTGACTGGAATACTTTTCCACGATCCATGCTTTAAAATAATGTCTTCTACGAGAATTTTGCGATCTCTCAAGCTTCTGCAGTAGGCACAGGTTTGGTGACAGCGTAGCGTATGAGGTAGTCAGTGCAGACTATTATCCATCGGTTACCGGTTGTCGACTTCGGGAACCTCCCTAAAAGATCGATCCCAACTCGGTGGAATGGAGCTGCTGCCGGCGGAATCGGTACGAGATGGCCTGGAGGTAATTGCGGCACATGCTTCCGTCTCTGGCACTCTTTACAGTGACTCACATAGTGCTTGACAGGTCGGTAGAGACCTTTCCAGTAATACTTGCGTCTGATTCTGTCTAGGGTCTTCACGAATCCCAGATGACCGGATATTGTAGCATCGTGGAAATATTTGAGAATAGCTGGATGGAGGTGAGCTGGAACGACCAGTATCCATTTGGGGCCAGTGGATCGTAGTTGCTCTTGTACAATGTTCTGTTTATAAGTTGCAACTCTCCATTGGTCGGTTCTCCTTTCTCCAAGGCCTCCATCGATTTAAATAGTGCTGGATCATCCCTTTGTTCAGATGTAACGCCATCTAATTCAGTGAAGGCTGAAAGGTCATTCATACTGTTGTGTTCCACTAATTGATTCCTCGAAAGGCAATCGGCATCCTTGTGTTTGCGCCAGTTCTTGAATACCACTGAGACATCGTACTCTTGCAGTCTTAGTGCCCATCTTGCTAGTCGACCTGATGGATCCTTCAAGCTAGTCAGCCAATACAAAGAATGGTGGTCTGTCACGACGGTGAATGTTTTGCCGAATAAATACGGCCGGAACATGTTCATAGCCCAGATAACTGCGACACAATCTTTTTCAGTTATAGAATAGTTTATCTCGGACTTTGAGAGTAATCTTGATGCATAGGCTATCACTTTTTCAGTACCTTCCTGAACTTGTACAAGCAATGCACCAATCCCATAACCACTGACTTCTGTGTGAAGTTCGGTTTCTGCATTCTGGTCGTACAAGGCTAGCACTGGTGCGGAAGTTAGAGCCTCCTTAGTGCCTTAGCGCCTCCCTGCAGAAGTTCTTGTAATGGACGTGCCTTGTTACAAAATCCTTTTATAAAACGTCGGTAATATGAGCACACCCCGAGGAGTTGGAAATTCTGTGACTGCCCTTAGTTTATTTGGATCAGGACGGACACCATATGCGTTGACTAGGTACCCCAGGATTTTTATCTCTTTGGCGACGAAGAGGCACTTCTTTGGACTGAGGTGGAGTCCTGCAGTCTGAACACACTTGAACACAGTCGACAAGCGACTCAGACGTTCTTCAAATGTTTTCGGGAAAACGACAATGTCATCTAAATAGCAGAGACACGACGTCCACTTCAGGTATTGGAGCAAGTTGTCCATCATGCATTCTAATGTGTCCGGAGCATTACATAATCCAAATGGTATTACTTTAAATTCATAGAGGCCGTCAGGTGTAATAAAAGCCGTCTTCTTACTGTCAGCTTCGTCAACCTCGATTTACCAGTAAACTGTCTGCATGTCCATAGTTGAGAAGTATGTAGTTCCTTTCGAGCAGTCTAAGGTGTCGTCAGTGCGCGGCAATGTGTAGACATCTTTCTTTGTGATTTTGTTCAGCCGCCAATAGTCGACGCAGAATCGCCACGTGCCATCCTTCTTCTTTACGAGGACCACCGGAGACGACCAAGGACTCTCCGAAGGTTGAATATTGTCATCTCGCAACATCTTCTCCGCTTCCTCCCGAATTATCCGTCTTTCAGCTGCCGACACTCTATACGAACGCTGGCTAATTGGCGGATGGTCCCCAGTATTTATACGGTGCTTTATAGTGGGCCGTTTCGTCTGACTTTTCCCCTGCTGAGGTGTGAATGCACCCGAAAATTGGCGTAGTATACCTAACACCCGCTGGCGTTATTCCTTTGTCAGTCCAGGCCCTGTTGGCAGTTCCACGTTTGTTTACTCCAGCGTATTGTCCAGCAGAGCATGGGTCTTCATTGATGACGTTGAGCTCACCGTCCTGGATTGGTTCAGCTGTCCCGATACACATTCCTTTGGGGATAAGTTGCGACTGCTCGTGATAGTTAGTGATCCAAATCTCTCCTCGACCTCCAGTAATGCTAATCATAGCCGCTGAAATGTAAGTTTCTTTAGTGAGCCTGATAAACTTTTTACTATCAACAAGCACTTCACAGTTTAATCGCTCATCTGTGTTTGTGACTACTACATGTCTCATCGTAAACGGCGGGATCGTCACATTGTGAACGTCAAATAATTTCTCAGAAAAATCTTTATTACATGTACCCGTCGGAACAACTTCTTCCACAGTCAATGATAGCTCGGGATGCCTGAAGGAAGTCCCATCCGAGGATGACATTGTGACTACATTGTGTTAAAACGACAAATTCAAACGACTGGGTCCTGTTGTTGATGGTTATTTTTTGTACACAAGTTACTGCTGGCTGGAACCTTCAGCATAGTTGCCGCCTTCTTTAGTGTGCGGCGGTAATTATCCGACAATTCAGAGAAAGACGCTCCTGAATCAACAAGTGCCCGGACAGGTTGGCCGTCGATTATGACGTCGATAAGATTTCCCGACATCTTAGCGACTGTCGTCCATGGAGGATTTTCATCTGCGGCGGCCTCACCTCCGTAGATGGTCGCCTCCCTTAATTTTCCTGGGCGTGGCGGCTAGGGGAGCGGCTTGTACCTCTTTACGGCGACGGTGAACGTCGGGGAACGACTTCGTCTAGGGTACGGCGATGGGCTGCTTCCCATTTGTCGACTGAATTCATCAGCAAGTGACTGCCTGGGATAGAACTGCTCCGACGGCTGACGTCTTGCGGCAAAATAATCATCGAATACTCGCCTCCTCTCTGCAGTAGCGTACGACATGTCCAGGGCGCCCACAGTGGAAACACAATGACGTGTTGTCTTCTGTCCTCCAGACGTCTGTTCTTCTACGGGGCGTCATAGTTACCGTGGGAGTTGGCTGTGGTCGCGTCGCGTCGGCCGGTTCATGGGCTGCCGTTTGGCGGCTGCAGCGTAAGTCATAGCAGGGCGACGCCATTCTTCACGCCGGGTTGCGACTGACGGGGCAGACAGGAGCTAATGTCTGATATACCTCTTCCTCAGCGGCGTCGGCTCCCTAGTGACTTATAGGGCTTACAACCATGGCCATAATCTGATGCTCGCTCGGTATGACAGTCCCCACTGTCATAAATTATTGTAATTTATTCTCTCACAATTTGTCGTCTGAGAGAAGCGAAGTCATGCTGATCTTCCACAACGGCCATAGGGACTAGATTGGTGAGTCTGTCATACTTCTTTCGTCCAACCCTCCTTTGTTGCATCTCTTCAATATGCTGGCACCACTTGATGAACTCTTCCGTAGTAGCGACGTTTTTTATCAGAAGGGCATGGTACATGTCTTCTACTATACCATTCATCAGGTGCGTGATTTTGTCGCCCTCAGTCATATTCGGATTTACTATGTTACACAGGGCTAAAACATTTTGTATGTACGACGGTGTCGGCTCACCATAACGTTGGACCCGGTTCTTCAGTTGTTCTTCCGCAACGGATTTGTCGCTGGCGGTCTCAAAACGTCTTCTTAAGTTCCTCCTGCAACGTCTCCCAGTCTTTCAAATTGTCTTCGTTCTTCTCAAACCATTGCTTGGCTGTTCCGCCCAGGTAGAAGTAAACGTTGGCCAAGCACATCGTATGATCCCACCTGTTGTACTTGGCGACTCGGTCGAACCCTTTAAGCCATTTGTTGGGGTCCTGTCCAGCATCTCCAGAGAACACCGACGGGTGTCTGATGTGCAGCTGGCTTACCGCTGGTTTCGTGTCCATGGTTCTTCTGATGATACGGACTTTTGGAAGGTAAATCCCTTGTATTCCAGTTCGTGTAAGCGACGACTCTTACGTTGCCTAATCGGAGCCACGGTGATGCAGCTCTTGCACAGGATACCCAGCGCCTCCACAAAACAATGCGACGTTGAAAGGGAAGCAGGCTTGACTTCGAAGGCAACTGAACACAGCACTTATTCTGAGAGCACGTTTATTAAGAACTCAGCATACACGCAGCACTGACTGCCTCGCGGGCAGAGTGCTGTGCCATATATACACAGACAGAATTTACCAGAAATTAGAAGAACAGTTAACATAAGAAACAAGTAGAATTCACAAGTGAATATGAGAAAGATGTAGAACATTCTGGAATTGTTAATTACAAAGAAATAAAATTTTGCCGTTGAGCGGAATTGGACCGGAGACCTTCAGCACCGCAGTCCGTGACGCTATGCCACGCGCCACGCTAGCAGTCGGCGTACGTGGTCTCTCGCAGCAATATTACGTGGTGCGTGTTTAAATATTATCACAAGGGTAGAGTCGTGATCATCATCGGACGCAGAGCATACCGTAGCCACGGGTGCGGCTCTTCTAGTGGTGATGCTTGTCTACTGCCTACGATTTTACGAAAATAACTCGGGCGTCGGTGCGCTCATGCTCTTCCGATAATCTATTTTTAGTCCGGGGCAACGTCCCGTAGATGAATTAAATTGGTCTCAGAACCCCGGTTCCGACCAAGGTTTTCGGGAGGTTTTCCTTAGTTGCCGGATTTCAAACAGACAGCCCGCTCCACTCCTCGGAGTGGAGAATGAAAATATATATATATACGAATATTAAGACGAAAAATTCCTAGCAGGAAAAATAAAATATAAAAAATAGACGAAGATTACTCACCAGGCGAAGGAGCACAGGTGTGACAGCATCACAAATAAATAAATGAATACACACACACACACACAATCGCAAGCTTTCGCAACCCAGTTGCGTCTTCAGGCAGTAGGGAAGGAGAGGGAAAAGGAAATGATGAGGGTTTTAAGGAAGGGGGTAAGGAGCCATTCCACCCCGGGAGAGGAAAGACTTACCTTGGGGGAAAAATGGAGGGTAAACAAATGCACACATGCCCACACATTCACACAGACACAAGTACACCTAGGCAGACATACTGTAGAAATATATATATATATATATTTTGAGTCGTTATCGTATCGCCCATCATGTTGTATTATTTACATTTTTATTATTTTTGTCCTAAACGTTTGCAAAAATTCCTAAGACTACAACAAAATCTAAAGTGGGCCGTAAAACACGTCAGTGCATTTTTTTTAAATAGGTACCCCCATTTTTATTTTTATTCTTCTAGTAGGTAAATATATATGAATGTTTTATTTGGAACACTTTTGTTGCTTTGTGATAGATGGCGCTAGTTGCTCACACATTTTAGACAACAGTGCGTAACAGGAAGGTTTCTTTAATTAAAACACAGAACGTAGGTACGTTTGAACTTGATGCCAGTTGTCGCAATGTGATACACGTACTTTTGTGAAATTATCATACATTATGCGAACGCATGCTGTTACTGCGTGATTACCTGTAATTACCTCATGCCTTCAATAAATGCTCAAAATGATGTTCATCGCCGACTGCAGTGGCCGAGTGGTCTGCTGCGTGCCAGTCACGGTCTGCACGGCCGTTGCGGTTGGGGGTTCGAATCCCCCCTCGGGCATGGATATTTCTGCCGCCTTTTGTATAAGCTAGTTCATAAGTAATTTATAAGTTGAGGGACTGATGACCCCGTAGTGTAGTCTCATAAGCTCTACAAACATTTGATGTCCTTCAACTTCAGTGCATTTGACAATACGCGTAACGAAATTCCTCTCAAAAGCGAGTAGTTCGTCTTCAGCAATGTTCTCACATGCATCGACAATGCTCTGACGCATGTTTTCAGGCGTTGTCCGTGAATCACGATAGCAAAGAAATCCGGGGATGTATGATCCGGTGAACATGCGGGCTTCTACGACCAATTCACCTATCATTAAATATTCCATTTAAGACAGCTTCAACTGCACACTATCCATGTGCCTGCCATTCATTATGTTTAAAGTACATCGCCATTCTATCATGCAGTGAAACATCTTGCGGTGAAATCGGTAGAATTTTATGTAAGAAATCAGCATACATTGCACCATTTAGAATGCCATCGATAAAACAGGGACCAATTATCCTTCCTCCCAATATGCCGCAATGCCGCACCATACATTAACCCGCCAAGGTCGCTGATGTTTCACTTGTCGCAGCAATCGTGGATTTTCTATTGCCGAATATGGCATATTATGCAGGTTTACGTTACCTCTGTTTGTGAATGAGGCTTCGTCGGTATACAGTAAGCGTGAAAAAATCTGTTATCGTCCCGTAAATTATTTTGTGCCCTATGGAAAAACTGTACACGACGCTCAAAGTCTTCGCCATGCGAATTCTGGTGCATAAAAATATGGTACGCGTAAAATTTATGTTGATGTAGAATTCTCAACACCGACGTTTTTGAAATTCCCGATTGTCGCTCAATTTGTCTGCTATTACTTGGGCATCATCATGTGTTGCAGGTCGTTGCAGGTCGTTTCACTTGTGCTGAACACTTCCTGTATCTTTAAATAACGTAACTATCCGACGAAATATCCGAACACGTGGAAGATGTCTTGCAGAATAACGATCAACATACGTAGAACAGGCCCGTTGGGCATTTTGATCACAACAGCCACACATAAATACCATACCGACCTTTTCTCGAATTGGTAAACGTTCCATTTTAACACGAGTAATGTATCACGAAGCAAATTCCGTCCGCACTGGCAAAGCGTTACGCGATACCACGTACTTATAAGTTTGTGACTATTCAAAAATGTTCAAGTGTTTGTATAGCTTATGGGACTTAACTACGGGGTCATCAGTCCCATAACTTACAAACTACTTATGAACTAACTAATGCTAAGGACGGCACAAATATCCATGCCCGAAGGGGGATTCGAACTCCCAACCGCAGTGGCCGCGCAGACCGTGACTGGAGCGCCTCAGTCCCCTCGGCCACCGCGGCTGGCTTTGTGACTTTTATAGCGATATCTGCGACAAAAGTGTTCCTAATAAAACATTCATATTTATTTACACACTAGACGAATATGCAATAAAAATGGAGGTACCTATTTTTAAAAAAATGCAGTTGATATCCGTTTGACCTATGGCAGCGCCATCTAGCGGACTATCCATAGCGCCATCTGATTTCCCCGTTAAAGATACAAACATTTCGTTTTTTCGTTTGATGCTTATTTCGTGAGATATTTAGCCCGGTCACTATCAATGGACCACCCTCCATGTTTTGTAAGCTGCTCACGTATATGATCGGATGATGGTGAAGCAGACCTCTAAACCGTTCGTCATTAAATAAATATTAATTCGCGATCGTGGCGTTCTATTTCTGAAGAATAGAAACTATCAGATCACCTCCTATACCGGTAATGTCATGTAGTATAATACAAATTTGTATTTCCGGCAGCGAAGTTCCATCGATTCAATATTTCAGCATAATGTATGGATAAAGCGTAAAACTATTATTATAAAGACAAGTCATTTCTATATACTTCCTTTTACGTATTCTATGATTTCTATACTGACTCGTTACTTTAGTTACTCATTTTATCTTTCAATAAAATGAAATTATACTTACGTAACTATCCTCATGAAACCGTCAATTTCACCAATCTTCACGGAATCGTGCTTGACCTAAAACTTGATTATGGCTACGTTGTTTTTACAAAAGAGTACCTAAAAACTTCTGAGACAATTTCCCTTAATCTCCTGTCAGTTCCGGTTTCCCGCACTGACCCAGTTACAATAATACTAAACAGACTTCACTTTCAGCAACACAAATCATAACATGGCATCTAATTTCATGTAGTAATTTTGGCGTAATGCGCTTACCGACACACGGAATCCCTCACGGAAATGTTATGCGTCGGAGGATGTCATCGCTGTAATGAAAAGTCGTTTCATTGTTCCCTACGACCGCCAGTGCCGCATAGTGCCCCCACACACACCACTTCACTGCACTTGCCATTAACACGTTCGGAACGATTGACTGGTTATTTATTTTTCCTTGAGCCTGACTTCTTTCGTGACGTAACTTGAATCATAGGTGGCCAATAAAAAAAATTTAAGCCACGATATCAGTATAATGTTCACGTCACGCCACAGCGGCGTCCGCAGGCCACTACGATAGATAGTGGCGTTATGGTAGGCAAACCCGCATAACAAACGACCAGTAGCGAACCTCTGTCTATATCGCAAATTGTTATTTTATAGTTTTAATTCATACTTCAAACGGTATATTTTATAATCTGATATATTTTGTAACGTCACTAATTTTTATTTATACATTTCATGGGATACTTGCCGTCCAAATTTTGACACATGACTTTCAGAAAATTGGGTCAAGTAATAATCGATGTAGAGAATCTATTTATTAAAGATGAAAATAGTCATATAAAAAACAATTGTAAGTACATGAAGAAAAAGAAACAGTAATTGAAAGAATTTCACTTCCACTTATGTATATACATCTGTATTTAAAACAAACCTACATTTCAAAACTTCAATGAATATACACAAGAATGAAAACCTATTGACATGATATACATTATTTATCTAAATGTACAAGCATAAAGAAAGAGAATTATATTATAGGAAATTTAAGTCCAGGACATAGCCAGAGGTGTTTTGACCCCCTCCCCAATGTCGTCATAAAGCCCAGGCCCAGGGTAGCTCTGAAATAAATCTTCGACATGTCTCTTGGAAATTGGTCTTACGAGATAACTTACGTTTTAGAATTAAAAATGTCCAGATGGTGGAGTAATGAAGATGAATATTAGAAGAGCGGGCCACTTTAACTCGCGGACGTACCAGCTGCAGGCAGCGAACTGCGTTCATTTTGAGCTGGACCGAGCCTCCGAGCCTGGGTCACGTGAGGGTCAGGTGACGCCTCACAGGCGTGCGCAGTGCGGGCGGCGAGGCGGCCCTCACGCCCCAGTGGCGTGGCCGTCGCCAGCGAGTCAAGTAGTCCATGACGTGCAGGGTGACCATGCCCCTTCCATAAACGACCTGGACGATTGTGTGGTTCAAAGCAGATGAGAGCTTATCTCTGATTAGCACCTCATGACAACGGTGCGCACCTCAGCGCACGGTGTCTGGAGCCAAAGCAGAGCCTGGCTGATGGAAGTTGCTTTGCGTACTGTTTGAGTCGCAACACGACGTCCTGTGGCAGCACCAAAAAAAAATCATTCAACATGGCGGCGTTCCTCTCAGCTGAATCTGTAAGTAGCGATCATCAGCTGCTGTGGCGGGCAAGTCATCGACAGTTCCTCTATGTCCGAACCTCCTCCACTTGTGAACAACATCACTTCGTTTCACTCTGAAACGTCTGCAAACTTCCCTTTGGAATTGATTTTCTAGGCATGGCAGAACTAACACGGGCAGAGCCCTTTTTCCGGTCGCTTGGAAAGATCGTCCGTCTTTCCTTCCCGTCGCACTGGCACTGCTCATGCATGCATGCTTACGTTTTGCGCTGGTTGGGTGAAATCTATGGACAATGTAAATAACTGTTCTTCCATGCAATACAAACGGTCAAAGTCGGTATTCAGGTCACTTTGAAACCAATACTATTTCGATCTCTGTATATATGCACTTTTTCTAAAATGTTCAAATGTTTGTACAACTTACGGGACTTACGGGACTTAACCTACGGGGTCATCAATCCCTAAGCTAACAAACTACTTATGAACTAGCTAAGACTAAAGACGGCACAAATATCCATGCCCGAGGGGGGATTCAAAGCCCCGACCGTAGTGGCCGTGCAGACCGTGACTGGAGCGCCTCAGTCACCTCGGCCACCGCGGCCGGCTCCACTTTTTCTGATGAATGCTGTGGCCGAAAAGTGAAGTTCTGTGAATGTCACTGTCTTTCCTCCGTGCTTATTTGCTGCTTTACGCTGAGTTGCAATGCTGACAATTAAAATTGCTATACAAGGTCCAAAATGTTTGTTAAGCTTAGGGGAATTAACTGAGGGGTCATCAGTCCCTAAACTTACGAACTACTCGTGAACTACCTCATACTAAAGACGACCCAACACCCATGCCCGAGGGGAGATTCGAACCCCGACCGTAGCGGCCATGCAGACCGTGACTGACGCGCGGCAAACCGCTCGGCCACTGGCGCCGGCTGTACACCAAGAATAAATGCAGATGATAAACAATTATATTATACTAGAACTGCCATGTGATTACATTTGCACCCAATTTGCATAAATCCAGAGAAATCAATACCCTGAACAACCACCTGTAGCCGTAATAAAGGCCTTGATACGCCTGGGCATTGGGTCAAACGGAGCTTGGATGGCGTGTACAAGTACAGATGCCCATGCAGCTTCAACACGATACCACCGTTTAACGAGAGTAGTGACTAGCGTATTGTGACGAGGCAGTTGCTCGACCACCATTGACCAGACGTTTTCAATTATTGAGAGATCTGGAGAATGTGCTACACAGGGCAGCAGTCGAACATTTTTCGTATCCAGAATGGCCTGTACAGGACCTGCAACTTACATTACCCTGCTGAAATGAAGGGTTTCACAGGGATCGAATTAAGGGTCGATCTACGAGTCGTGACACATCTGAAATGTGACGGCCATGTTTACAGTGCCATCGAGGTGACAGATACATGTAACCAATGGCACCCCATACCATCACGCCGGGTGATACGCCAGTATGGCGATGACGATTACACGCTTCCAATGTGCGTTCACCGCGATGTCGCCAAACACGGATGCGACCATCATGATGCTGTAAACAGAACCTGGATTCATCTGAAAAAATGACTTTTGCCATTCGTGTATCCAGTTTTGTTGTTGCGTGCACCATCGCGCTCTTGTCTGTGATGCAGCGTCATTGGTAACCGCAGCCATGGTCACCGCGCTGATAGTCCATGCTGCTGCAAACGTCGTCGAACTGTTCATGCAGATGGTTGTTGTCTTGCAACCGTCCCCATCTGCTGACACAGGGATCGAGACGTACTACCCGATCCGTTACAGCCATACGGATAAGATGCATTTCTTCTCGACTGCTGGTGATACGAGGCCGTTGGGCTCCAGCACGGCGTTCCGTGTTGAACCCACCGAATTCATATTCTGCTAACAGTCATTGGATCGGGACCAACGCATGGAGCAATGTTGCGATACCATAAACAGCAATCGCGATAAGTTAGATTCCGACCTTTATCAAATTCTGAAACGTGATGGTACGCATTTCTCCTCTTTACAAGAGGCATCACAACAACGTTTCACCAGGCAACGACGGTTAACTGCTGTTCGTTTATGAGAAGTCGGTTGGAAACTTTCCTCACGTCAGCACATTGTAGGTGTCGTCACCGGCGCCAACCTTGTGTGGATGCTCTGACAAGCTAAAAATTTGCATATCACAGCATTTTCTTCCTGTCGGCTAAATTTCGCGTCTGTAGCACGTCATCTTCGTGGTGTAGCAATTTTAATGGCCAAGAGTCTAAAAAGACAATCACTTACTGGAGTGTGCTACTTACAAAGAAAAGTGTGGACACTTCGGGAGTGGACAATGTTCACTGGAGGCCTTTCGAGTCCTTGTATCCCTTTCATACCCAAGGTTGTAGGTGATATGACATTAATATAGAGAGGGACGTTTAAGATACAAAATAAATACAGTAATTCATTAAAAAAGGTAAATAACTTTGTTTTCAATAATTTCAAGAAAATTTGTACTCGCACAAATTGTGTGGTTTGGGCCATCACTACATTTTTTATAATCTGCACAAACTAACAGTAACGTGCGTTCATACTCATTTCTGCACGGGATAAAAGCGAAAACAGCATCTGTTGATAAACACAAGTACACATCATATTTTTCACATCTTGTTCTTGTACGCCAGTTGCAACAGCTTCTGCAACAAGATCTTGCAGATTTTAAGTCATCAACATCAGGCCAATGAGCATATTTGTCCAGTCGTATGTCTGTGTAAGGTGAACCGTTTCTTTCGAGCTGTTTTTACGTCTTCTTCATCTTCAGTATGCTCTTCGTCAATGAATAGCATTCCATTAGTAGTGAGAGTAGGTATTCCCCACAGCCATCTCGAAATGAAGAAGCTCATGTATGTGTTTTCGTCGCACTTCTTGAGCTTTACTGTCATGCCTGTACTGAAGCCATGAATTCACACATGCCATGTCCATCATTTTCATTGCAGTTTGAAGCAAAAGTTTCTCCAAAATCTTCACCTGAAGAAGTCGATCCAGATGAACTGTCTCACAAGTTTTCAGCATTCTTCTTTGCAGTTGGGGTCGAAGTAGAATCGAGCGAATCGTCATCACTGCTTAAATCCTTAACATCTGACTAGTTGAGTAAAGCAGCGATTGCGGAATCACTCAGGATTTCTGAAATGGCAGTTACCATTTTTGGTGATATTTTGAAAGAAATGACATAGTAACATCTGTGAGATTACAGCCCAATAGAAATACTGGTAATTAATAGCATTTGATAATTAAACAGTATGAAGTTCACTGCAAATATTGACCATGCCAATGCACTAAATGTTACACAATTTTAATCTTATTAATTATGGTAGCAATGTATGTAACCAGTTGGGTGACAATATTTATAGTTAGGCCAAAGGTAGAAATTTCTCCACGTTGAGATTTTGCTGTGTGCTTGTAGCTGACGGGAGGCCAGCGATCAGGCCGACGTTGGTGGCTTGTTCCAGCTTAGGATTTTTCAGTTCGTTTCCGTTGAGGGGAGAGAGGGACAATGGCGAGTGCCAGGCACAGTGCAATGCAAAAATATTGTAATAATACTGGCATTTGAAGTAATACGATGCAGTTAGGAACCTTTAAGGCCCTCATTACAAAATAGCCTGTTGACAAATAAACAATACATGAAGTAATATGTTTAATTGACAATGAAAAGTAATAAATTACCAATAAATACAAGACATTTACACAACTAGCATGGCAATGTTTGTTTATAAAAATAATATATTAACTATTTCTCATTTTATTTTCAATTAATCTTGTGTATTTTATGTTGAAGTATTCAGTTAAATCGCTTATCTGTGATATAAGGAATTGCACGATTTTAATAAATAGTGCAAAAATGTTTATACCAATATAAAAACCTAAGAAGACAATTTATTTAATGTGTAGTGTAATTATTTTGATTTCAAGTAAAGTTTTAGAAATGTATTGGCTGAGCGCTGTACGTTGGCAAATCGGTTAGAACAGCACACATGGGGAAGTTGGAGACGTAGGGGAAAAAACCCCGGCAGTTGAGCTTTTGGCGCGCACGAGGGCAGGAAGTGAGGACTCCGGAGCACGTGGTGAGCTGGCCGGGCGGCGTCGCTCAGCATCAGTCGGCATGTGGACCTCGAGGTGGAGGTTATAGATTTGTCTGTGGAAATCGCCACGTGTGGTTGCTCGTCATAGTCTGTACCAAGTTAAATCGAATGCTACTGTGTGTTTGTGAATATTTAGCCGGCGGAACAAGGTGTGCATCGCACTGAATTAAAGTGACTGTGATTTGTTAATGTAACACATGTCGTCGCATAGGCATGAACATAAACAGAGTTTGAGACAGCCACATGGTGTTAAAACAATTTGCGACAAATATTCATTTTTGTCTGGGGGCTCACGAGCTATATATATTTGATAAATGTGCCGACGTACAGACGTATCAGCCACAGGGTTCTGAGATTGTGAAATAAACAACATAAAGTGAACTTTCACGTGTTTTCAAAAATAGTAGTTAGTACACCCTTTTCTCTCATGAACTTGACTTTATTATGAATTGTTTTGTTCATCATATGCAGGGAAGGAAAGCTGCGAACGTGTGATATCATCCCCTAGAAAACGAGTCAAACAGTCGCATTCACAGTTACAGTGTTTTTGCATGTTTAGGAATTTGGTTCACAGCTGGTGGTTGTGAGTTTGAAAAAATTAAACTTTCTCTATTTTAAACTCTCACCCCGACCTTCACGCTCGCACATCAAAGGACCATATAAAAACAAGTGTCTGTGAGATATGATAGCTTCACGTGTCAAAACAAATAAGGATATCAACACCTTGACAACAAGTCTTTGTCGTAAAAATCTGACATTAGACCCAACTCACACAAATGTGCATGTACTAATATTTCTGATTATACCTCCAATTATTAAAAAAATAATTTAAAGGATATTTACGTAAAAAGATCTATCTACAGTAGACCTATGCCAATAAAATGAATGACACAAGATTTATATAACAAAAATACCGCCATTTTAAGGGTACTGCAAGTTCACCGACTGCTGGGACCACACAGTGTAGAAACATGGAACTAGAATACATTGCGCACGTTACCAAAGTGAATCCACGATTGTGTGACGCAGGCCCGAACTTCCTAGCTGACTCACAGAAAAAATAAAGCGAGCAAAACCACACCAGAACAATAGTGCGTGCGGGGCCTGAAAGGGGTATGGAATCGTCCCAAGCATTTGGACATTACCCCTCATTGCATTTAGTACTCTCATACTTTGTCCTTTTTTTTGTGAACTTGTCGCAGGGCTGTTCTAAACCACTAGCTGCCGCGTCCCGCTCGCCATTTTGGTGCGCCTCTGTAGTTGGGACGAGGGCGGTCGCGCCTGGGCTCGGTCTCCGCGTCTGCGTCCCGCATACTCCTACAGCCAATGGTCCTTTACTGTTGTTGTGAACGCTCAGCTGCGACTGTCGTAGTCTCTGCCAAGATATAACTTGATTCCGGCGAGTTTTATTCTACTTGTTGTAAACTGTCTTGACTGATAGTGCGGGAATGCAGCAAATTCTACAAAGGAAGCGAGAGCCGTTACTTACCAGGCTGTAAAATATCTCCAGGCGCACAGCACATATATACGCGTACTTCAACTACCCCTTGAAACCGGCACCTTTCATTAGACATGCGCGAGTCGAATTATAGTTCAGTGACCGCCGGCCAGTGCACACGTGGACAGCAGCGGCTCTACATTGTAAGGTAACCGGCTTCTTAATAGAAGAGACTTATTTTCATTTCGTGTGTGCTTTCTTTTACAGTTATTCAACGTTTTGTGTGCTCGCATGTTTATTTATTAAGAATCGCGTTTAGGTGTCCGTTCAGTTGTTGATATTTTGATTTATTAGCTCGCGTATATATTTTTCAGATTCGCCGTTAATAAACAGCTGAGTGTTAGGTACATATTTTTCGAAGTTCACTGTTTATCAAACTTCTGTGCCCTCAGTCGTTTTATTTGGAACATACATAGGTTTCTAGAAAGTCTAGGAACTGTGACTGCTGCGAACGGATGCAGGCACAGTTGGTGACTTCACTCGCAGCATCAGGCGGCGTTGGCTTCGCTGGCAACGCTTTGCGGTGGGTGGGCGCCGCTGTTGTGGGCCGCTCGCGGGGGTACAGCAGACGCCCTGTGCGTCTGTTGTGCCCTCTGATCGGCCTGCGGCTGTGGCCAGCCCGCTCACTGCCCGCGAGAGGATCGCCCCCCAATCCGTGGTGGATTGGGAGGTCTCCTCAGCGCGTGTCAGGTGGCTTAAGACTTCCCGGGGGACCCGGTTAGTCTTACGAACAGATTCGACGCGCTGTCTGCGTCAGAGGATGTTCCTGACGCAGATGATGTCACTTGTCCTGTACTCGCCCCTCTGCCTGCAAGATCTGGGCACTCACAGAGGGTGGGTTTCTTAGTAGTTGGGAGCTCCAACGTAATGCGGGTTTTGAATCCTCTTAGGGATATGACTGCTAGGGAGGGGAAGAAGTCCGAGGTGCACTCCATGTGCATATCGGGGGGAGTCTTTCCAGATGTGGAACGGGTCCTTCCGGATGCCATAAAGAGCACAGGGGGCAGCCAGCTGCAGGTGGTGTCTCATGTCGGGACCAACGATGTGTGTCGCTTTGGATCGGAAGAGATTCTCTCTGGTTTTGAGCGGCTATCACACGTGGTAAAGACTGCCAGTCTTGCTTGCAAGATGAAAGCGGAGCTCACCATCTGCAGCATTGTCGACAGGACTGACTGCGGACCTCTGGTTCATAGCCGAGTTGAGGGTCTGAATCAGAGGCTCAGACGGTTCTGCGACCGTGCGGGCTGCCGATTCCTCGACTTGCACCAAAGGATGGTGGGTTTTCGTGTTGAGTTAAATAGGTAAGGGGTTTGTTATACTAAGGAAGCGGCTACACGGATAGCGGGGGCTCTGTGGCGTGGACTGGGCGGTTTTTTAGATTATAGGGCCTCGGGAATACACAAAATGGGTTTCAGTCTCAAAGCGGGCAGGTCAGACAGGAAGAAAGCGGATCTAGGAGCCATTGGTGTAACAGATGCAAATTGTCGTAGCTGTATTGGGAAAGGTCCAGAGCTCCAAGCGCTGATAGAAAGTAATGGGGCACAAAGCGCTATTGGTTCTGAAAGCTGCCTGACGCCAGAGATAAGTTCGGCCGAAATTTTTTAAAAGGCAAATGGTCTTCAGAAAGAATAAATAAAAAAGGGGGTGGAGTGTTTATTTCTGTTACAAACGATTTATCCTGCAGCGAAATTGAGGCAGTTTTTCCTTGTGAGTTGGTAGGGGTAGAGGTTATACCTAACAACCAGAATAAATTAATAATTGGATCTTGTTGAAAAATGTTCAAATGTTTGTATAGCTTATGGGACTTAACTACGGGGTCATTGAGTCCCTAAAGTTACAAACTACTTATGAACTAGCTAATCCTAAGGACGGCACAAATATCCATGCCCGAGAGGCGATTCGAAACCCCGACCGTAGTGACCGTGCAGACCGTTGACTGGAGCGCCTCAGTCCCTTCGGCCACTGCGGCCGCCTTTGGATATTTTTATCGGCCGCATGACTCAGTTGCTGAAATGTTCAAAGAAAGATTGAATCGCATTTAAAATAAGTATCCGAAGCATACTGTTGTAATCGGTGGCGACTTTAATTTATCCTCGATGTGTTGGCATAATTACGTATTCAAAACCGGCGGCAAATATAAACCATCTTCCTAACTAGTTCTGAATGCTTTTTCTGAAAACTACTTCGAACAGTTAATTCATGTACCCACTAGAATAGTAAATGGTTGGAAAATACCCGTGTCTTAAACGCGGAAGAAGCACAGAAGTGCAGCATATGTTGAACTGTGGGGTGGGGAGCAGTAGCATATGGCACAGTGGGTTACTGGTTCTCTCCTCACATTGGCTGCTGAATTTCACGTCACGTGATTTCTTTTGAAATTAGTTTTGTTTATTATATACTAAATGTTAATTATACAGGGCTGAGAATTTGTGATAAATATCTCTCAAGGACAGGCTAGGTTTTGACAGTTTAAAACGTTTAAGGTGCCTTCTCTTATTGTAACAAGAGAAGGGCGATTTTGCAGAAGGCGCGTGACGGCCCTGTTTTGACGCGAAATAGAGCGTCAGGTGCCCTCTCGCAACGCGCCGTAGTTTCAGTCTCGAGCTGACCACTATAAGCGCCGGTCCGCGCCGGTAATGAGTAAAGTTTTGTAAAATTGTGATAACAGTCGAGGTCTCAACATGAGCTACGGGCAGCATAGGCCGTGTCATATTAACAATAGTTGTTCATATATTATTATTTATTTAATAAATGGTATCCCTGACAATTAAAAATCTCGCGAGTTGCTTCATATGCTTCCATCCAACAGAACTTATTTTAGCCTCACTTGTATGCTGTAGAAGAACCAACGACCTGTGTGCTGTCTTCTGCGCTGGGGACACAACTATAAAAGACAACAAGTTAGTCAGAACTCCATGCTTTCCATAAAGACTTGGACAGCAACTACGGCACCTCGTGCGTACTGTAGGGCGGTACAAACGCACACTGCTACGCAACAGCATCCGCAGGGATGTGGTGGAGGTTTTAGGGGACTTGTGGGAGGAAGCAGTACTAACTTCTCCGTCCGCAAATAAAACCCTAGAAAGCTTGTACATGGTATCCCTTGCGGGTATGTACTTTTCGGGACGAAATAAACAGATACAGTGAGGGAATAAATGGTGGAAGTGATCCGCGAACTGTTAGACATCAACAATTTTACAAATAAAGTGACCATTAACCAGCTGGACTACGCGAGTGGTCTGAAAAAGTGAATACATAATAGCAAGTGCATGTGTTAAGTTCGCGGTCCATTGGATTGCGTAACTTCAAGAATCGACGAGCTACAGAACGGAGGCGTCGCAACACTTCACCAGGCACCTCGACGGAACAGCCGCGCTCAGCGCCATAGCAGACAGAAGAGGTGTGCGGCGCCTGAAAGGAACAGCCGTAAACATCGCCAGCAGCAGCAGACGACGACTCCATCTACTAGCGAAGCTACAACCACCAGCCTTCACGTCGCAACAACTGCACATCGCGACGCGAGGAAAAACGGGAGTAAGTGTCAACTCCTGTAAATTATAATTAATTGTGTATATCTGTTAGTAAAATTTTGAAATTAAACACTAGCGTAAAAAGTAAATTAGAGATGGAAAAACAGGGAGAAAACAGGCATTCTCTCAGAAGTAGGGACAGAGAATGTGTTGAAAATAGAGGCAATGATCATAAGGTCAAAAATCTCACATGCATGGTGACAATATCAGTCCATATTTTGTAGCGAATATGAGTGAATCTAATATTGTTAATCTGATTGTTAATCAGATCAATAGCACACATATACTAGAACAAAGTGCTGTCGAAAATGTTGTAAATGACGTGCAGAGAGATACACTAATTTGTCAAATTTGTCGCTCCTAACCATACTGTCGTGGTTAATCTGGATGCAGCTGTCAGAGAAAAAATGTCCGGCGCCTGCATAACAGAGGAGCACATGGAGGTATCAAGTGACAGAAGCCACAGCACAGCTTCACCTGATATGTTGCCAGTAGAAAGTAGTGGGGAGAAGGAAACTGGTATTGACAATAATAGTATATCAATGCTTAGCGTCATGATAGCTAAATTAAATCAAAACATGCTTCCTAAGTTTGTTCAAAATAATGAAAGATTAGACCGTCTGGTAGAGGAAATACGTACACAAATCGCTAGTGTAAATAATAAACTCCAGGGCTTAGAAAACAGGGTAATTGTTAATGAAGAAAAAAACAGAAAAGTGTTTTAAACAATTAGATTTGAAAATAAAGGAATGGGATAAAAAGCTTGATAATAGTAAAAATGACGTTGTGCACAGGGTTGACTCTGATGTAAGCAAAATGAACGAAAGATTACAGATTAATAGTGACACGCTGTATACTGTTACAAATAATGTGTTTGAGAAGAGAACAGGCTAGCGTTAGTAGAACAAGTAAAGACAGATATCTGTCACAGCAATCAGACATCGAAAAAATGAACAGAAATGTGGCATTAATTGGCAATAATGTGTCACGGGTAGGCACATCATGTACAAGTAATGCAAATGCGCTTCACAGTAAATTAACAGAGATCGAGCAGAAACTGAATGAGCTGCCAGATTCATGTAATTTAGTGGAAAATATTAGCACTATTGGAAATGAACTTAGGAGAAAACTTGAAGTGTGGGTGGAACAAGAAAGTAAGAATGGTAGAGGAACATAGTTCACGTTTCAACTAATCCTTATTCATACAAAGTGAAATTCGTAGCGTGTAGATTTGAAGGTGATGCAATTTCGTGGGGAACTGTAGCTATAAACATTTGTAAAACGTATCAGGAGTTCGTCGCTGCATTTCTCAATCAGTATTGGTCTGAAAATACACAAAATAATATACACACTGAAGGTTGCATGAAAGACTACAAGTATAAATTCAAAGTCAAGCCATCGGAACCTTTTAGATTTAAGCCTTATTCAATCCAATTAGCCAAAAGAGAGACGGTGGAGCAGGAGACTAAGAAAATGACAGAATGGAACATAATTGAAAGGTCTTGTAGTGAATATTCCCATTCTCTTGTCATAGTCCCAAAGAAAGATAATTCAGTTAGGATCACACTAGATGCAAGGGCTTTAAATAAAATATTACCACAGATGGATAGGCCCGAAATACTGGAGGAACTGGAGGAACTTATTCAGAAGTTTTATGGAGTCAAGATATTAACAAGCATAGACTTGACTTCTAGCTTCTGGCAAATACCGCTAAAGGAAAATTGTTGCAAATACACTGCTTTTACATATGGAGGAGGGTATTGTCAGTTCAGTGTGTTGCCTTTTGGTCTGAAAATATCAACATCTGCCTTCCTGTGCAAATAGGTACATGTACCTCAGGGGCCTATAGCGCTCTTTGCTTTGCCAGGTAACTGACGCCTACCAGGTACCCTAGTTAACTAGCAGCTTACTTACTTTCCTTTCACGCTGTTAGTTCTTCCTCTTACTATTCAAAAATGTTCAAATGTTTGTATAGCTTATGGGAGATAACTACGGGGTCATCAGTCCGTAAACTTACAAACTACTTATGAACTAACTAAGACTAAGGACGGCACTAATATCCATGACCAAGGGGGGATTCGAACCCCCGACCGTAGTGGCTGTGCAGACAGTGACTGGAGCGTCTCAGTCCCCTCGGCCACCGCGGCCGGCTCTGAACTCTTTTCCATCGGCTTTACCTTATTCTGTACCCAAATACCAGATTGCACGAAAACACTAGTTTAGATGAGTAAATAAAAACAGAATTTGACATGAGTAAGCAGGAATACGAGATTTCAGACTTGATACGTACTGAATTTGGCTTATGCGAGTATGGAACAAATATGAAGTCTGGTAAGTATTATAAGTCAGCAGTAAACATCTGCATAGCACGAGTTACCTTCGCAAAGTTAGGTGGCAGACACAGATCTTCTCAGAACGAAACATAACATTTAAAATAGCTGACTACATCATTAGTGGATTTTTATTTAATTTATTCCAAGATTGTTTACGCTGATGGTTATAATGTAATATATGACGCTGAGAAGAGGACGGTGCAACAACGGCAGAGTGAACTTAGTGAAAATGGCTGTTGGCCATAGGCAATGTAAAATAGGCTTTTATTATGAATGGTATGAGGAATAACGTGTATTGAAACTTCCTGGCAGATTATAATTGTGTGCCGGAACCGGGACTCGAACCTGGGACCTTTGTCTTTCGCGGGCAATCGCACTACCGACTGTGCTACCCCGACACGACTCACGATGCCGCCTCACAACTTTACTTCCGCCAGTACCTCGCCTCCTACTTTCCAAACTTCACAGAAGTTCTCCTGCGAAACTTGCAAGACTAGCACTCCTGGGAGAAAGGATATGGTGGAGACATAGCTTAGCCACAGCCTAAGGGATGTTTCCAGAATGAAACTTTCACTCTGCAGCGGAGTGTGCGCTGGTATGAAACTTCCTGGCAGATTAAAATTGTGTGCCGGAATTTCACCACAGCCATTCTGGAAACATCCCTTAGGCTGTGGCTAAGCCATGTCTCCACCATATCCTTTCTTCCAGGAGCGCTAGTCTTGCAAGTTTCGCAGGAGAACTTCTGTGAAGTTTGGAAAGTAGGAGGCGAGGTACTGGCAGAAGTAAAGTTGTAGGGCAGCATCGTGAGTCGTGTCGGGATAGCACAGTCGGTAGTGCGCTTGCCCGCGAAAGGCAAAGGTCCCAGGTTCGAGTCCCGGTTCCGGCACACAATTTTAATCTGTCAGGAAGTTTCATATCAGCGCACACTCCGCTGCAGAGTGAAAGTTTCATTCTGGATAAGGTGTATTGTCTGCTATGTGTAGTTTTAAGCCAGTATTGAGAAGGTGGTAAGAAAGGGTCAAGTACAGGTGACCGATAAATTCGGCCTGGAAATAGGTTCATTATTGAGAATGCGGTAAGGTGGTAAGTAGGGTGAAGTACAGGTGACTGATAAATTGGGCCTGGAAATAGTCTCACTATTGAGAATGTAGTGAAGTGGTAAGAAAGGATCAAGTACAGGTGGCTAGTACATCCGGCGTGGTAGTCTACTCATTATGATTATATATGTGGTGGTTCAGGCGGCAGTGAAGTCGTCATTTGTGGAATATTAAAAATAGGTAGGGGACGCAGTGTGTGCCTCACTCTACATTTTTTTTAAAAAATTAGGAATACACAGTAGCAGAAATTGCACCATTTTGGAATACATTTGTCCTATGCTCTTACACATACACGCCTATGAATAAGTATATGTATAAATTATATGATATTTTTGACCTGTTCCGCCTCCACATAAACCTCAGGAAATCATAACACATCATAGCGATAAACAACATATACTATGGAATATGTATATCATACATAATGGAATTTCACCGTCAACTGTCAATGAAAGCAACTATCCGTCAGTCGGAATTATATATTGCCTTTATGCTGCAAATAGTTTTTGTTGATTTTTGTGAACTGCATTTTACATTAAATATTAAGCATTATCACAAGGTATATGTAGCCTATTTAACCGTGAATACAAACCTGGTATCTGTTTGCCAACGGTACAGTATTAAATATTAGATATTCAAATGTTTGTATAGTCTATGGGACTTAACTACGGTGTCATCAGTCCCTAAACTTACAAATTATTTATGAAATACTTACGAACTATGACGGCACAAATATCCATGCCCGAGGGGGGATTCGAACCCCCGACGGTAGTGGCCGCGCAGTAAATATTAGACATGGCATGTGTTGCCAATTGTAATATGGGAATAGAGGTTGTCAATGAATGAAGGGTCAGTGACCCAATTAGGAAACGGATATATATATATATGACTTAATATATCTTAAAGTATGTCACGATAGATAATTAAATGTAAGTGTATGACAGAATAAGTAACTGAAGAAATATGGGAAAGGTCAATGACCTCAGAAAGCAACTTTAACTTTATCGGTAATTTTTAAACACTGAACGATATGTTCTTCATTCAATATGCAAAATGTCTGCATTAATTTTATTTTATTTGTATCAATAAATTTTATGTACCACTTTATGTATGTACAAGCGTCTGAAGCCAGCGGTGCAATTTAGGCTATCAGATATGTTATTAAAAGTACAAAGTCATGAGTGCCTAGTGTTGAATTTGCACTCAATGCGTGTGTCAGAAGTGCAAAACCGAAAATGAGTAGGCAATTCAATTAAAAAAAAAAAAAAAAAAAAAAAAATAGAAAGTGTTGATAGGTTTGGTGGACGGCATTGTGCCAATATAAGTGATAAATGCCCTTTTGCCAAAAATAGTTTCATTTGTTTTGTAAGTCAACAATCAGAGTTGTGGTGGTTTTGATGGACGGCAGTGCGCCGAAAGTTAGTAATTTTATATAAAGCAATGTACTATGTGTTGCGGTGGTATTGATGGACGGCAATGTGCCAAGAATTTAGTTGGGATTATAAGCGACCCAAAGCCGAAAGTCTAAATGTCATATATTCAAATGGCAAGGAGCCAATAAATTTTGTAAACATGGACGGCAATGCACCGATTTTAAATCACAACTCTTGAGAGGCTTTATGCCTGTTGTATTTCCTGGAATTATTCAAAGTAACAGTGTTACTTATCTATTGTTCAATCATCTATTTTCTGTACATTTTCATGGAATGTGCTAAGTAATTTGTAACTTTAAGAATTTTGTGTGTGTATTTTCAGAAGAATATTTAGGGTGTATATCAGCATTTATATGTAGTTTCATATATTGCAAAGTTAGATAATTCATAGCTGCCCAAGTTCAATTTAGGCAGGGTTATAATGTTGATGTTTCTATACCTTTTTGTGTAATCATTTTTGATTTAGATGGGAAGATTCAGAAGTAATGGTTTCAATATTTATGTAAGTTATTGAGAGATAATGGGTACTATTTTTTTCAAATTTTAGAGGGTTTCTGATTTCCAAATTGTCTGTTGTATTTGAGAACATTCCAAGTTTGGAAATCTCCAAACGAAGGGGTTGTGTGATATTCCTGACCTATGGACACTTCATATTTCTGGCCGCTGGCCGTTTCTTTGCTAACATTGTACGTGTCTTAAACGCGGAAGAAAGACAGAAGTGCAGCATATGTTGAATTTTGGGGTGTGGAACAGTAACACATGGCACAGTAGGTGCTGGTTCCCATGGGAAAGACCGCCTATGTTATTGGTTCTCTCCTCACATTGGCTGCTGCATTTCACGGCACGTGATTTCTTTTGAAATTAGTTTTGTTTATTACACACTAAATATTAATTATACAGGGCTGAGAATTTGTGATAAATACCTCTCAAGGACAGGCTAGGTTTTGACAGTTTAAAAAGTTTAAGGTGCCTTCTCTTATTGTAACAAGAGAAGAGCGATTTTGCAGAAGGTGCGCGACGGCCCTGTTTTGACGCGAAATAGAGCGTCAGGTGCCCTCTCGCAACGCGCCGCAGTTTCAGTCTCGAGCTGACCACTATAAGCGCCGGTCCGCGCCGATAATGAGTAAAGTTTTGTAAAATTGTGATAACAGTCGAGATCTCAACATGAGCTACTGGCAACATAGGCCGTGTCAGATTAACAATAGTTATTCATATTTTATTATTTATTTAACATATGGCATCCCTGACAAAAATCTCGCGAGTCGCTTCTTATGCTTCCATCCAACTTATTGTGGCCTCACTTGTATGCTGTAGAAGAACCAACGACCTGTGTGCTGTCTTGTTTCTCTCTTTCTCAATGTCCACACGTGAAAGTATAGTTTTTAATGTAATGATTTCGTCTTACTTGTAGCTGTGACAGGAATTTTCGTGATATATCGTTAGAACTGTGAGAGCAAGTTGAATGCCATGCTTCGTGTACTACGGCAATCTGGAGAACGACATCATTTTAGTATGGCCTAATATTAAGAACCTTGGGACGGTTCATAATACCATCTAAGCCAGCGAATCCACATACTTCTCCGAGTATTCAAGATAATTCGAAATTAAAGAAGACACCATGTTCCAGACAATTTTACATGCAAAATGTGGACCCCAGTCACTTCGACATACTACTAATCTCTAAACGTACATTATCGGAAACTTAATTAAATTAGTTCCAATGTTTGGTAGTGGTAAACTATGGCCATAAATTCCCTCCTTGGTCTACCTTCTATATATATACTCCTTGTTCCTAAGGTAGTAGAAATCCGTCACTTCATTTACTTCTCGGTCATCATTTTTGGTGTTTTATCGTTTATGTAATGCATGATGCTCCATATTGCGTTGCTCAATCAATAATCTGATCATTCCATCCATCCACTAATATAATTTAAGACTGAATTTTAAACCCACTCCCGAAGCATTCTCTATTCCTCATTGTTTCTTCGTTGTAACATTAAGCAGTAGTAGCGGCAGACTGCATACCAGTGTTACACCACTTTTCATCGGGGCATTTCGCCCTTGGTCATCCAAGCTTTCCATCTTTATTCTTTGCACTACTGTGCGCTGCTCGTCGTTTCTCAAAATGTCCAACAGTTGCCACTATTATTGACAGTCAGTCGTTGTTCTCGATTAACGGATCATATAAAAGTGTCTCAACGTTTCTTATATCCCGCTTCTGTTGTAAGTACATTGTCAGAATCGTCTCGGTGTGGCTTTTAACTTTCTAAACCTAAATTGATCGTCATAAGAGAGTTCTTTAAGAATTTACCTATTCTTCCGAAAATTAAATTTGTCATCAAGTTGATGCATGAAAAGTCAAGTTGATGCATGAAAAGTCAAGTTGATTGTCTCTGCTTTTACCTATGCTTATCTTGGAGACTGTATTCATTATAATTTTTTCGAAATTATATTGGTATACCTCTGTTCTCCACCATCACAGTTTCTGCACAGTCGAACGTTCAATTCGTATACACTCCTCTAATAGCTTAAGATATTTCGGAGGTATTTTTCGTCCCCTCCAACTCATCCATATCGAATGTCGTAAGACTGTGTTGCAACAACAAGATATACTTGTCAAACCCCTTTTAAGTCTAGAAGCAAATGAATTACGGAAGTTAGCTTTCTATAGACCCAGAATTACGTCGATGGGGGATGTTTAAAATTTGGGCGCGATCAGGATTTCCAGCACGACTTGAACTCTGAGTAACAGTCAACATATTCTTCCATCCAAAATGGAAAACACCGGGTAAGATCAGCGCCTGCTAAGCGAGAAAAGGCTCACTCTGCCAGTCAGATTCTATGAATGGAGTGGTTGGTAATGTTGCTTGACGAGGTGCGCACAGGCGCACACTTTCACGTGAATGGATGGCTGTATAAACAGAGTGGACTCTCCGTTGTGACCAGTGATCTTTGAAAGGAAGTATCCCCACATTTGCCTCAGACGTATAAGTTGTCGATACTTTCGAAATTATTGTATAGTCTACGGTAGCGTTTTGGAGTCAATCGAGTTTGAATATTACACAGGATTATTTCAACGATTTGTCACCCCACATCGATTGTTGTAGGATCAAAGGGAATGGAGGGATGTTATGTTTTAACGACCCTTCGGCATTGGGGTTATTAGACACGATGCACAAGTTCGTGGAAGGCAATCGACCGCGCCATTTGAAAGGAATCATCCAGGCATTCGTCTGGAACGATTTCGGGGCATCACGGAAAACCTGAATCAAGATGGCCGGAGAAGGTTTTGAACCGCCGTCCTCTCGATTGCGAGTCCACGAGCGCCACGTCGCCCGACTGCTGGAGGTCGTCCTGGCGTCCTGGGACCGATGGCGCCCAGCCACACCGTACCAAAGAATCCTTAAGGTTCCGCGATCAGGACCACGGAAGTGAGCAATGACAGTCGCGTTACATGCTGACTTCAGAAACAGAAAATTAAGATTCTAATTTTACTGATCGTCACAGTTGCAAATTAAGTTGTTTTTATTATTAGTAACAGATCTTTTAATTTTTATTTATTTATTTATTTTTGGTTGGGGGAGGGGGTACGGCCGTGTAGGTCTCCAACCTCCCCTGTAATCCTGCCTAACACATACCATAATTTATCAAAACGGAACGTCCTAGGAAAAGAAAATTTGAAGCCTGCTTAAAGTGAAATGAAGAAATGTTTTCTTTTTCTTCTTAGTCTGCAAAGAATTTATGCATCTGTTGCCAAAACGGTAAAGAAGTGGGTCGGGCTTAGAAAAATAAAACTAAAGGCTTGCTGACTAATCATCAGCAATTCCCCAGAAGTTTGGGGTACGCTACCACCCGTATCATGAATATGAGACATACAGAGATTAGCAATAACACAAACTGGAAAGTGAAACATAGACACACTGAAAAGCATTGAGCTGGAGGTATCCTAGCATCCCGCAAGTAATACAGAAAACATGTCACAAGTGGGAACATACAAATCTACCCCTTAGTGAATTAGTCTAAAGGCTAACCACAAGGGTTACCTTCCGAGGTCATAGACACCTCGCCGCAAAGTGAGCGGGCCTAAATACTAAATGAAATCTAAAGAGGGAAAAAAGTATAAGGCATTAAATCTCCCATTGAGTGAAGGACAACATAACTCCCCACTAGAGCTGAAGGTTTCATCAGACCAGTGCCTTAAGGCCAAGTTTAGCTTACATAGACTGTAGTAAATGAGTTACAAACCAATATTTTTTTTTGTCAAACGTCCGTTCTACAACAGTTATAGGTGTATAACGGATTTCTTGAATAACCTTGTACCTGAAATATGCGTAGTAGTACAAAACACAAAAAAAATTATGATCGTCATTCGTAATTCAGAGGACTATCAAAATACAGAAATAGTGTACAGTAACGAATTAATAGACAGGGTGAATTGATTCAACTACTTATGGACGCGGTTGTGGAAAAATTAGTCAACTGACATGAAAATCATATGGGGAGAAGAAAGCCTTCAGTGCACTCATGAAATTTAGTAATGTTTACAGGAACTGACTTCGGTCTTGGTTTCAGAATTAGATTTATGAAGAGGTATTTGTGGCTAGTAGTTTTGTATGGCGTGCAAAGTTGGACACTGTAAGTGAACACCATGAACAATTTGGAAGCATTAGAAATGTGTTTATAGAGAAGATTACTTAAAATTCCATGGACAGCACGGTAAACAGATGAAGAGATCTTAAAATAGTTAACAGATAGCGCGAACTGCTAACCACAATAAAACGCAAGAAAACAGCTTACTTGCGTCTCGTGATAGGAAATATAAACTTCTTAAAGTGACAATCAAGGGGAAGACTGAAGGCAAACGAGGAACTGGCGGTAGGACGATCTCATGGGGCAGTGGACAGCAGTGAGAAATGCCGGCTACTTGATCCATGCAGGAAGAAATAGCGAAGACTGGGCAAATGTGATCGCAAACATCCATTCCTGGTCGTAACGTGTAGGCTTTCACGGCCGGCGTCTTCAGTAATTAGAACTTCCAGGCTGAGAGGCCGTGGTCGAACAGTAGACATTTCTTCCCCTGACGTTTCGTTGCCGGCTACGGGCAACATCTTCTGAGGTGAGTCGACGACTGGCTGCTAGGCCGTGGAGATGTTCAAAGAAAGCTTGAATCATATTTCAAATAGGTATCCGAAGCATACTGTTATAATCGGTGGCGACATTAATTTACCCTCGATATGTTGGCATAATTACGTATTCAAAACAGGGGGCAAATATAAAACATCGTCCGAACTAGTTCTGAATGCTTTTTCTGAGAACTACTTCGAACAGTTAGTTCATGAACCCACTAGAATAGTACGTGGTTGCGAAAATACTCTTGATCTCCTAGCAACAAATAATCCCGAGATAGTAAAGAGCATCAAAACAGATACAGGGAATAGCGAACATCGAGTTGTAGTAGCGAGACTGAATATCGAAATTCCCAAATGCACCAAAAATAAACGAAAAATATATCTATTCAATAAAGCAGATAAAAATTCGCTTCACGCTTTCCTGAGTGATAGTCTCCAGTCCTTCAAAACTAAAAATGCGAGTGTAGATCAGTTGTGGCTTACATTCAAAGACATAATATCAGTAGCAATCGAGAGATTTATACCAAATAAATTAATAAAAGAGGGGGGCTGACCCCCGTGGTACACAAAACAGGTCAGATCACTGTTGCAGAAACAAAGAAAAACGCATGCAAAATTTAAAAAGACACAGAATCCGCAAGACTGGCAATCTTTTACTGAAACTCGCAACCTAGCGCGGACTTTAATGCGAGAAGACTACAGTAGTTACCACAACGAAATCCTGTCTCGTAATCTCGCAGAAAATCCAAAGAAATTCTGGTCATATGTGAATTACACTAGCGGCAAAACACAAACAATACCTTCACTACGCGATAGCATTGGTAATACTACCGATGACACTACTGCTAAGGCAGAATTACTAAACACAGCTTTCCGAAATTCTTTCACCAAAGAAGACGAAGTGAAAACTCCAATATTCAGTCCAAGAACAGCTGCCAGCATGCGAAACTTAGAAGTTGATGTTCCTGGAGTAGTAAAACAACTTAAGTCACTAAACAAAAATAAATCTTCCGGGCCAGATTGTATACCAACTAGATTCCTCTCAGAGTATGCTGATGAAATAGCTCCGTACTTAGCTATAATTTACAACCGATCACTCAGCGAAAGATCCGTACCCAAAGACTGGAAAGTTGCCCAAATTACTCCAATATTCAAGAAAGGCAATAGGAGTGATCCCCAAAATTACAGGCCTATCTCATTGACGTCGATTTGCAGTAGGATTTTGGAGCATATACTTTGTTCGAATATTATGTACTACCTCGAAGAGAACGACCTATTAACCAATAGTCAGCACGGATTCAGAAAGTATCGCTCTTGCGAAACACAGCTTGCCCTTTATTCACATGAAGTGTTAAGTGCCATCGACAAGGGATCTCAAATCGGTTCCATATTTCTGGATTTCCGGAAGGCTTTTGATACTGTACCCCACAAGCGGCTTCTAATGAAATTGCGTGCTTATGGAATATCTCCCCAATTGTGCGATTGGATTCACGATTTCCTCTCAGAAAGGACACATTTCGTTGTAATTGACGGTAAGTCATCGAGTAAAACAGAAGTGATATCTGGCGTTCCACAGGGAAGCGTTATTGGTCCCCTACTCTTCCTCGTGTTTATAAACGATTTAGGAGATAATCTGAATAGCTCCCTTAGACTGTTCACGGATGATGCTGTCGTTTATCGGTTAGTGAAGTCAACAGAGGATCAAAAGCAACTGCAAAGCGATTTAGACAAAATTTCTACTTGGTGCGAAAATTGGCAATTGACACTAAATAAAGAAAAGTGTGAAGTAATACACATGACCACTAAAAGAAATCCGCTGAACTTCAATTACGCGATAAATCAGTCAAACCTTAAGGTCGTAAATTCTACCAAATACCTAGGAGTTACAATTACGAACAACTTTGACTGGAGAGAAAACATAGAAAATATTGTGGGGAAGGCGATCCAAAGGTTACGTTTCATTGGCAGAACGCTTAGACGATGCACTAGCTCCACCAAAGAGACTGCCTACATCACACTTGTGCGTCCTCTCTTGGAGTACTGTTGCCCCTTATGGGACCCTCACCAGGTGGGACTGACGGAAGATATTGAGAAGGTTCAGAGAAGGGCAGCTCGTTTTGTTTTATCACGTTACGGGGGGGAAAGCGTCACGGAAATGTTGCACGAATTTGGGTGGAAATCATTAAAAGAAAGACGTTATTCATTGCGGCGTGATCTGTTTGCGAAATTTCAATCACCGACTTTTAGTTCTGAATGTGAAAATATTTTGCTAGCACCGACCTACTTAGGGAGACATGACCATCCCAATAAAATAAGAGAAATCAGATCGAAAACGGAACGATTTAGGTGTTCTTTCTTCCCGCGCGCTATTAGAGAATGGAACGGTAGAGAAAAGTTATGAAGATGGTTAATGAACCCTCTGCCAGGCACTTAAATGTGATTTGCAGAGTATCGATGTAGATGTAGATGTAGATGTAGAGATCCTGCATATATAGAGGGCGCCACCACACGTGATGCCAACAGTAGAACTAACTCTGGCTGGCGTCATAATTCTCGATCGAAGGTCATCGATTGTCACATCTTTGGTACAAAGTAGACCGCCATATCTTGTCTAACTTCAAGCCTTCTTCCTTCCTGTTAAAATTATTGTGGTGTTTAAAAATCTCTATAGCCTCTCTATTCATACGTGTATAATAATGCGATGTCTTAGCTAGCACGCTTGTCTCACTAAATTTTATTTTGTGGTCAGCATTTTCAAAAATTCCTGGATTTGCAGCAGCAACAGAAGAAGAAGTACAAAGCGCCATAAGACAAACGCATCTCGCAAGGCCACATAAAAGGCGAGTTGCTGGCGGCTGTGGTAAACTAGATCGATTCAAAATGGAGAGAGACAGCACAAGTGGCAGTGAAAGTGCAGCAGAGTAACGTATGCACAGAGAAACATAAAACACGTGAATAAAGTTAATTTTACTCAGAAAAAAAGGCCATAGCACAAAGAACGTTCCATGATCGAGTTCAGTAAAACCACAGAAAAACGTAAATCGTAAAATATATTGTTCCAGTTGACCAGTGAGCATGATTCAAAATAATTAGAGACGTGCCTGATCGGAGACTAATTATTGCAGTTGCAAAAGACGGCTAATGGCCCTATAGAAGCTGTTTTATATATTTTCACTTTTAGTAAAATATAAAAATATATTTTGATTTTAAACTTCCGTTTAGAACAACTCTGTAGAAAACGTACGTAGTTGAACTCGACACTGTTGCAGCAGTAGCCAATCCAACGCCCGACCGTAGCGCCTGCCTCTGAGTGCTTACATAATCTGTGTTTGTGTACGCGTCACTAAACCAGTTTCTTCGGCTCTTAAATATGTCTTCAGATTTAAATTATTTTTGAGAAAAGTCCTCTGTTTACAATTTTTGGGGAACTACTCACCCAAACAAACTGTGAGCCCCCGGTTATAAATAAAATAAATAAGTAATAAAAGGAAAGAAATAAAATCATATTGTGCTCTGGCAAACTCATACTCTTTTAAGTGAAGTAAAATCGCTCTCGTTCCTTCATTCCATTTAAAAAACTAGACTTGTCTCAGTATGTCGGTTTCTACAACACTTTAAAACTTTTAGTATCAGAATGTTAGCAGCCAAATTCCGAGAACCTCATACAGCTGTCTTGACTAGGCGTTGCCTTTATATACCCAGTTAACTTATATGGTAATAAACCAGCCGTTCGAGGTATCGTCGAAACAACGTGTACACTGAGATACAATGAGGCGAGAGAAATATTGAAAAAATGAACAAATGTATTAGAAACTGTCGTGTGACCCAACCATACATCGATCATATAACGTCCAAATTCGCAAATAAAGTGTAACAAAGTAGAACTGAGAAATAGAATGGAGAACACAACTGAAATGTCCATAAGACTTTACTGTTAATCCCTCATTTGAATAAGATAGTGATCGCGCCAGTGTTTGAGCTACTGGTGCTAAGAAATCCTCCGTATCATTTTGTGAAAAGCTTCACGACGAAAGGCTTTCGCATAGAAGCGTTTTTAACGTATTATAACAAATCACTCAGAAAACTGGAAGAAATTGAGGAAACCTTAGCTGAAGATTTTTAAAATTCCACTGTTATTAACTGACGTAATAGAAGTGAGTCAGTCCAAGTTTTATTTTAGATATTGGACCTCAAGTACTGAGCATTAATTAGGAGTACCGCCTGATAGTTACATAACGACAATATCAGTTTCACTTATAACAATTTTATCGTGGATACTTTGTTTAAATAAAGTAATTATATTAGAAGATGTCCAACGTCTAGCGTGTACTTAAGATCATAAGGCAATTTACCACTTCCGACGGAAGAAATATTTGGTTATGAAGAAAACGGGGATCAGGCGTCCGAAAGAGAGCAGAGCCCCATTTACGTAGTTCCACGGTTCTCCATTTTAATAACGACGGAAAAGTTATCTCAATAAAAATTTTGTTGATTACTGCCTCAATTTTCTAAATTACAAATCGAGAAAATACTCGCCTCTTATACATTGTTTTTGAACATTTCCTAAACGTTGACGACGATGTATTCACTCTAAAAACCTTCTGTTTTGTGTCTGCTAAAATATGTCTATACCGCAGATAAACAGCAGTGAATTCATTGAAGAATTAATGGAATTGAACGTTTCCCTGTTTCATGATAGTGGCAGTTCTTGCCTAGCGCTGGCTATTTGTAATATCGTTTTTGATAAATTCTAGTTTGAACTCGATTGCAAACTCCCGACCTGCAGCACTAGTTCTTGTTCGAGCGCCTTCAACTCTAAACTTAATTCTGAGACCTTTCCAGCTCCCCGCTGGCGGCTACTATCGCAGTCTCCTAGTTTCCTAACAAACTTCCCCAGGAGTTGCTTTACATCTCGTCAAATTTGCTCCATTAACGTTACTTGATCCTCGGCACTAGGTCAGTACATCTGAGGCCCCAAAGGGATGATCGTGCCTAGTGCTTCTACAAATAAGTTTGATCATTGCTATGAAATGGTTATTATAAGCAATGGCGCTGATAGTAAATCAAAGTTCTTTTACATCTGACATTATTTCTCTACTTGGTATGTTTACCATTACTTGTTGTTAAGGTATTCAGTGCGAATTCAGATTTTTTAGGGCTATCGTTGCGAGTAAGTCAGATTAATTCAACATGTCTTGCACTAGTACATCCATTTGAATCAGCATATTGTGTTCTCCCAGCAGTATTGGCCATCAGTTTTTCTGCTGTGGAGTTGTCAGAATGAGACATGTCGATTCTGTAATTGAAGTAGATCCAACTCATCACAACCGGTTGCCAATACTGTGGTTGTAGAGATTTGAGGATGGCCATTTAAATGGCCGAAACCGATTACTGTAAAACAACATTGCGATCTAGACAGAATTTAATGCAAATTCAGTCATTCAGATCGCTTAAACTCCATAGTGTTTTCAAAAATAACAAAAATATTTGCGTGAATGTTTGCATGATAGTATGATGTGTTACTTCCCACGATTTTTATTCAAAAGCACGAACCCTTATCAAACAGCAATGTACAAAGTGTATTTTAAATCCTTTCCTTTTACACTTCAGGAGACATTTCGTAATATAAGTGAAATTTTTGATAAAATGTTATATGAAATCTTCGTACAAGGAAAATATTGATAATTATTTGGCAAGGAAACAGTGATTGTAAGACAGAAACATCTGTGACAAAAAATTGAAAGTATTTTTTGATTTTATTTGACTGGATGTCGAGAAAGCTCTCACTGTGTAGCCTTGTCAGTCGATTGACGTAAGTGTAACTTCTCTGTGCTGTTTTGTAATAAGTTTGGTTTATTTAATGAATTTAATTTTAAATCTCACTAGCGTTTACATTACAGACAATGGGCATTCCTTTTCAGCCAAGGGTGAATTTTATCAATGTGTAACGATTTTCAGCTGCACCCTTTCTCACAGTTAGTCTCAGCGCTGCTAATTTTGAAGAGCACAGTGACCATATTAATGTCATTTACCTTTCATGAAATTTGCCGCAGTCTATCGGTCCTGAGTTCTGCAACCGATTTCTTAATTCAAAATCTCAATTGCATGAGCTGGCCGGAATTCTCAACAGGATCAATTTACGCCTGTAAGCTCATGCAACATAGCACTAAAGCCAGACAGAAAATTTCATTTTTGATTGCGGTGCAGTAAGTTATATTGCATAAAACTTTAATTTCAGTTCAAAATCCTGTCAGAAACACTTTGGCAAAGCATTTTAAAGTATTTAAATATTTTTTCCGGATGCACCACATGAAATTGGATTATTGCTCGTTTAGCGACATACATTCATTTTGCGAGTAATATTACAAGTGACATCCTTCTTGTTACTCGGAAGAGCTGCGAGTATATGTAAGAGTGAGAAAATCATTTGTAACACTATTTGGATAGAAAGTGTAATCATACAGTAATCAAAGTGATTTGAACATTATTTGTTTGGTATATTCCCTATTGATTTACACTGCCAGATAACAAAATTAGTACAATTGGATAGATTTTGATCCGATGAATCATAGTAGATTGGTTCGCCGTCGACGGAAAGCAGAGGCCGTAGCGAAATGGCTGACTCGGAGCCCTCTGTGTGTACTTTTGAAATGAGAATGTCCTGCGCCATAACGCTCATTGGTTATCAAAGTCTCTACATCTACATGAATACTCTGCAAATCATAGTGGAGTATAAATAACACTTGATAAAAACCTCTTGTACGAACAATATTTAAAACTTTACCAGCCGTTGAGGCATTGTCAGCAAACATCAAAGGCGGACAGTTCAGGACAGTCCAACAAGATGCGGACCACTGTCCGTAGCAAACTGCAGCAGCACTGAGGGTCATCATGGCGAAAAAGGTGTGGGCAATGCGTAGCCGACAAAGGGCGACAGATTCCCTGCGATAGGCTCGCAAAGAACACCTCCATACATCCGTATCGTCCATGACGACCCGCTCTTTGTCAAAATGAAGTATTTCCATTCAAAATTCCAAATCCCTGACACTTTTTCCCATAATACCAATCTAACATGAGCTACTGGGATGGTAATATCCAGAATCGGTTTACTAGTAGCCTGCTTCGCCCGCCTATCGACCAGTTCATTCCCTGGTATTGCATCTCCTGGTATCCAGACGAACGTAACCGAAAGTCTAGAGCGATGAAGGTCTAAAGGTCCAAAGCTTGGCGAGCATAACACTTGTCAATGGCTTGTAAGCCAGTCAGGGAGTCACTAAGGATAAGGAAGGATCCACCAGACCAGGAGTGGATATGCAACCAGCTCTGCAGAGGAAACTGTGCAGCCAACTGGTAAGAAGCGTACTTTGATATGGTCTCCGTGAGCGAATGCGAAACAGACATAACCATTAACCTTCGAGCCGTCAAGATAAACTATTTCTGAACCTTGGAAAGCGTCGGGAATGGGAAGAAACTGACGGTCGATAGCCTCAACGTGAATCGAATTTTTTTGGCTTTTGTGACTAGTCTAAACCAAATTGTTGTGTACGCGAGTGAGCCACGAATAACGGTTATAGACGGCAAGATTCGAGATCGGAATGAAACGAACGAACACGAACAGCCAGCTGTTGGCAACGCCGGATGTGATATGGAGGGAATCCATTCTCCACAAGTAAGCCATTCAGGGGACTTGTCTGGAAAGCCCCTAATGCTAGTCGGCGCCACCATGTTTTGTTGAGTTTCGGATCCGCAAGGTGCCGCAGAACCTTATACAATGCTCCCCTGGTCTAGACGGTATTGTATTAGATCTTTACACATCCACAGAAGCGTGGAGTGGTCTGCAGCCTAGTTTGTGATACTCAGGCAATGAAGAGCATTTAGGAGCTGCGAGCACTTTTTCTTAAACTGCCGAATGTGGAGGAGCCAAGTCAGCGATTGAACATGGCTGAAATATGCCGGGAGTCCGTCGACAGGCGTTCTAACATCACATTATTGATGTGATCTGGCGCAGGGGCCATGTCGGGACTAAGTATAAGGCCACTAAGGAATTCCCACTCAGGGTGCGAAAGCATGGCGAGTAATTCACAGAAGCAGAACTTTGAGCGTAGTGCCCATCAAGGTGTTTACAATTACATCTGGATCTATATAAACATATCCACTCTTAGTACTTTAGTATCCATAGAGACGTTTGATTACCAACCACACCTGTGGATGGAAAGTACATGTTCCCATATTACACACGTACCTTTTCCAGCGGATCTATTTACAACTTCCGAATAAGAGACGGGCTCGGTCATGGAGCCGCGTAAAAACAAAGAGGTTCTCAAAATACGGATTCCGCCTATGACGCTGGAGTGCCCACCTGCAGTGACTAATTCCCTCAGCGATCTCTGGTGACCACCAGGGCACTGTCCTCCGCTAGAGGGATACCGAAGAGCTAGTTATTGCACATTCGGCCGCAGAAATAATGTCTGCGGTAAGACTTTCGGCAACCAGATATATGTCAGCATAAGTTGGAGGACCAACCGTTGCAGTAGAAGTAAAGATTTAGTAAGGGCCCATCTGGACAAACATCCAGAGGACTGACCCTTATAGACTGACTGCCCAGGTTCAAGCCACCAGCATGTTACATAACCAGTGCCGCTTGCCTGCATGACACAAACCTGAACATTAGTATACCTTGTGGCAGGTATAATTTTCCGTATAAGGCAATTTAATGATTATGGTATTACTGTCACCCTTCATATATACTTTAAATAAAATATAGAATATGACAATAACAAATGGATTGTGATATATACTATTCATTTATGAAGTACTGAACACAGCAGGCCCACTATCAACTCTCGTAAGATGTTTGTTAATATAATCTTGAATTCTTAGGTATACTCCAACATTTTTTGTAATATAACATGATGTCTGTAAAATGGTTCTAATACCTTTGATATATAAATATGCTTACTACTTTCCATATATATGTATGGTATGCCTTATGTATTATAATTTTATTTGTTATACTGTATAAGGTAGATAAGGAGGACTATGATGTCTGTACTTGACCCGAGATTCTAATAGACCACGCCTCCCTTCTTCTTATACACGCGAAGTAGAGAACACAAAATATTACACTTTGTGGAATACTACACCTTATATAGAATCCATCTACGACAATGACCTTAGGTCTTGTTGCCATTGTCTGCCACACAAAGAGTAGAATGTGGATAGCACATTCTATGCAATTGCTTGATTTTGACATGGAAACTATTTTCCAAGGTATATTAACTTATATATAATCTGGTTTTATTCACGCTTAAAAAAATTATAATATAACAATTTTAAATTTCCTTCTAGTGCAACTGACATGGCACTTACTTCTATATTTGATACTTGACAAAGCACCCCATACTCTGTGGTGCATAGGATTGTACTTTATACAAATTATTTATGTATGAGATGCAATATACAAAAAATGGTATTTTATGCAATCATGTTATTTGTGTGTATACGATATGTTATATATATTCCGCCTAATAGTCAATATTGTGCTTCACTTCAGTCAGTACTGAACTTCATATAACGTTGCCCTTGCTTCATATGATGCCATAATTGTTAAAGTAGATTCAGCGATTATATTTTTTGACAAGGATTTGATGGTACCGAATGTTTGAATTTGAAATAACTTAGTTAAAGTACAGCACAAATGAACATTAAAGCAAATAAACTGCGGGTTGCATATTAAAGTTTGGCACCATACAAGCAACAGCATGTTATAAAACTTACGGGAAGCATCTAGCTGTATGCTGCGGTTCGTATCGTGGAAGCTGTAAATGATAACTTTTATTTATTTAATATGTGAACATTGGAGATACTTTCCGTATGAGATCAATGTTCAGACTGTTCACTTCGCTTTTCATTCTTGTGTGACCGTGGGTGGAACATGAAGTTACTGGTAATGATAGTATAATAAAATAAAAAAAAAAAGCGGTCGGACTTCCTGAAATTACAGAATAAATAATTACAGGTTCTAAAATCAAGCAAAGTATTGTATAAGGATAATTGATTGATTAAAATTTTGCAGACAATGCGAAGCGATTGTAATGGCGTCTTAGAATTAAACTATTACGGAGGCGAAGGAGCCGAAAACCTTAAGAAATTAAATGTTTGGCTTGGAGGAGTTTGATTTAAATGAAAACCAAGGTGAGGGAATGCTTTTAAATGTAAATGATATATTTTCAGCAACAGCTTACATTATTCTTACTTACATGAGTGAATACAGGTATGAAAGACGTCTACACCAATTGAATACGCACAAGAGAGTGAATCAAAACGACTATCACGGTTCCGTCTTCTCGCTTGTTCGGAAGTAAAAAAATGACGAACGAAATTAAATTAGTTGCATTGCGAGTCAGAGGGAACCGGAGGCGATAAGCATCGCTGATCATAGATAAACAAAAAAATAAAAAATTTAGTGTATCGTTTCACTTGCCCCCTCTGGCTTTGTGTGGGACAAATGCAACCTACTCAAAGACATACTAGTTTGGTTATTATTTAAAAAAAATTGTTTTGACAATATTTACATCAGTTTGTTATTTACATTTGTTTGTTTAAGTTTCATGTATACAATTCAAATAAGTTATTTCCTTTATAAGCATATTAATGAAACAAGGAATCGTAGTGACGTGACGGTGAGGAAGCCGAGGGCGGTGAGGACAGGTGAGACAGGTAGCGATGACGTCAGACGGTGGCGCGGCGGCGGCGACAACGGGTGGCTGGATGGTGTGTGACGTCAGCGGGTGGGGAGAAGCGTGACATCACGGACAGCGGCGTTCGAGCAGGGCCCCCCTGCTATCATTCTGACATGAACTCATACCGTTACATTATTTGACATTTAAAAAATCATCTATCTATTATGTACATTTGTTTACATACATATGTTCATTTATTCATCCACGTGAAGTAGTTACTTTAAAGATTGACAAGTTAAAAAGTGAACAAAATATTTTTATCATAATGATAATTTCTTAAGTGCCATAGCACAGTCTTTGAGTTTCAGGATGTTTGTAAAGTGCAGTAGCACAGTATTTATATTTTTAACATGTTTAATTTGAGGGTAGTACAGTCTGTTGATTACATCTATATATATATATATATTTGTGTGTGTGTGCGTGTGTGTGTGGCTGCATGTGCAGACAGTTCAAACAATACTATTACTTGTTCGTCTTATTTTTATTTATTTATTTATTATTTTTTTTAATAATTTTTACTTCTTAGGTTCATAAGTTGGCAACGCACAGCGTCGCAGTAGCGGTTGGGCGGTAGTCGGTCACGCGCTCTGTCGGTGTCAGTCCGTATTCAAACCTTACTACTCTGCGGTTGCTCTCCGCTTTCCGACTTCCGTTAATCGTAAATTGTGATTTCTTGCCGTTTTCCCGTTTGTGCACTAAAACTGGATTATAGTTCTCCGCAAGATCCACCGCAGCTCGGTAAGTACACTTTGAGTCTTTAGTGGCAGCACAGCGTTTGGTTTAACGTCCGTGCAGTTTATTACAGCGTTGTGAGGGTGTGCACTGTAGTACTGTGACTATTACGTATTACGTTTAAGATCACTTTATATAGTCTGTTCACCAAGACAGTTTATCTGTCCATGAGGTTTCGTTTGCGCGGCACAAAATATTCTTTCAATGCAATCATGTGCAGTTGTCCATAACACATTGTCTATGTACCACATTGTCTTTGGGAAAACGAGCGCCACTGGAGTAGTGTCCCGTTCGTGGTTTGGATTAAACGTTTATCGTACCACACGACACTTTTGTTTTGTCGTTCACTAAATAATTGTCACTTGCTACCTTTAGTTCGTCGCATTACATTGTTCGACTTATTAGCCAACTTGTAGTTATATAAGTGGAAGGAAAACACAGTGGATACTGAAAGTCGCTGATTGGCGTCCATTCACATCCGTTCACTGTTCTTCGCGTTCGTTCGTACGTGCGTTGCACTGCTCTAATAGCCTTTTCAGTTCCACACACGCAATCGTACACACGTTCACTATGTTCATAAATGTAGATAATCTGTTACAAAACAAGTCTATAAATAAAGCATGTTTAAGTCTGATGTTGATACTAACTTTGAAAGTTTTCGTGACACATTAATCACGTATTTTTGTCTTTACAGGCAAGATAATTGCAATCTCTTTCTTTAGAACATTATACATATACATATGTATACATCCGTTATTTACAAAGTTACACAAATTTATTTCGGACTGTGTTCATGTCAGCTTAGAGGGGAATGTTAGCAAAAGAGACTGGCTGTTTTCAGCACCTCCGTATGATCTACATTACCAAATTTGGTAACATTTCGTCTCATGACATTTGTGTACATATTTTATTGCTCTTAATGTCATCAGTTTTCGTCAGATTCCCATTCGTGATTTCTTACTTAAATAAATGAGTGTCCAGTTGTATGTTATTTTGTACATAAAAGAAATTAACCATTAAATATTAAAAAAAAACGTAAGCCAATGACATTTATAATAAACATAAACAATTACTATGAAACTTTGACACAGGTAAATTCAGACAAAGAGTAGTACTTGGTGCAGGAGGGCTTGCACTAAAGCATGCGGAAAGATAAAGATTAAGATTTAAAAAGAGGGGTTTATGACATAAGACAGAGGGAGAAAAGCATCGCTAAAATAAGCATACGCATTGTAAATCCAGCATTATACTTCATAACTACATCAAATACTACTGTCACAACCATAAATTACAGTAAACGTACAATACAAGTATCAAGTTTAAATAAAAGCATCGCGTTCTCTCGCTCCTCCCTCGCGGAACCTCTCTGCATCCCATACGTTTTGTTGTTACTGTCTGACTAGTGTGAAACTGCTGAATACAATATGTTAGGGAGAATATCCTGTGTCAACCTTACGAATGTTCATGTCGTTGTCTAACCCATGTTTGTCAGTATGTGTGTGTTTTGGTGTATACACCGTCTCAAAATAGTCATAGGTCTATCTCAAGTCTCTCCGAAGTAGCTTATAGTTCTGACGATCTCTCTGCGATGACGGCGGCACCAAAGTTTTCGTAGACGATGGCAACCAGCTGAAAGAGAAAACTTAATCTGTTCTTACACTTTTGATATGCTTATATATGTGTTATCGTTTAATAGATAAGAAATGGCACAGTTTTACATATTTACCTGCATAAAAAAATTGAAAATTGTTTTACATAAACAAAAATTGGACCATTTACCAAGGATTAAAATTCTTCTTACAGTATAATAAACAAGACCAGATACTACTAGGTGTAGCGTGTGTGTAAACATAAACAAGTAACCACCTGATTCTAATTACATCTCCCAATCCTAGGTGTTCATGCGCTTTCGTGGTTTTCAAAGTCACGTATTGCTGTTGTACGTCACCCTTACATGTTATTTTTATAAAATCTAGTTGATGAACAGATAAATTCATAATGATTCCTGTCATGTGTAACAAAGGTTTCCGCAGAATGTGTGTGTGTTATGCTTATGTCAGAATATTTGTTGCTTGACCTACAATGACATTCTTACAATCGGGTCCCAATCTAAACTCATACTTTTGTTGGTAGTTGGGAGCTCCAACGTTAGGCGGGTAATGGAGCCCCTTAGGAAAATGGCTACTAGGGAGGGGAAGAATTCCAATGTGCACTCCGTGTGCATACCGGGGGGAGTCATTCCGGATGTGGAACGGCTCCTTCCGGATGCCATGAAGAGCACAGGGTGCAGCCAACTGCAGGTGGTGGCTCATGTTGGGACCAATGATGTGTGTCGCTTTGGATCGGAAGAGATCCTCTCTGGTTTTGAGCGGCTATCAGAAGTGGTTAAGACTGCCAGTCTTCCTTGCAAGATGAAAGCGGAGCTCACCATCTGCAGCATTGTCGACAGGACTGACTGCGGACCTTTGGTTCAGAGCCGAGTGGAGGGTCTGAATCAGAGGCTCAGGCGGTTCTGCGACCATGTCGGCTGCAGATTCCTCGACTTGCGCCAAAGGGTGGTGGGTTTTCTGGTTCCGCTAAATAGGTCAGGAGTCCACTACACTCAGGAAGCGGCTACACGGGTAGCGGGGGCTGTGTGGCGTGGACTGGGCGGTTTTTTAGGTTAGATGGCCTCGGGAATACACAAAATGGGTTTCAGTCTCAAAGGGGGCAGGTCAGACACGGGAAGAAAGTAGACATAAAAACCATTGGTGTAACAGTAAATTGTCGTAGCTGTGTTGGGAAAATTCCAGAGCTCCAAGCGCTGATAGAAAGTAGTGAGGCACAAATCGTTATAGGTTCTGAAAGCTGGCTGACACCTGAGATAAATTCGGCCGAAATTTTTTCAAAAAGCCAAATAGTCTTCAGAAATGATAGAATAAATAAAATAGGGGGTGGCGTGTTTATTGCTGTTACAAACGGTTTATTCTGCAACGAAATTGAGGCAGATACTTCCTGTGAATTGATCTGGGTAGAGGTTATACCTGACCACCGAAATAAATTAATAATTGGATCTTTTTATCGGCCCCCTGACTCAGACGATGCGGTTGCCGAAATGTTCAAAGAAAGCTTGAATCACATTTCAAACAGGTATCCGAAGCATACTGTTATAATTGGTGGCGACTTTAATTAACCCTCGATATGTTGGCATAGTTACGTATTCAAAACTGGCGGCAAATATAAAACATCGTCCGAACTAGTTCTGAATGCTTTTTCTGAAAACTACTTCGAACAGTTAGTTCATAGTAAGTGGTTGCGGAAATACCCTTGATCTCCTAGCAACAAATAATCCTGAGCTAGAAAAGAGCATCAAAACAGATACAGGATTAGCGAACATCGAGTTGTAGTAGCGAGACTGAATGTCGAAATGCCCAAATGCACCAAAAATAAACGAAAAATATATCTATTCAATAAAGCAGATAAAAATTCGCTTCACGCTTTCATGAGTGATAGTCTCCACTCTTTCAAAACTAAAAATGCGAGTGTAGATCAGTTGACTTTCAAAGACATAATATCAGTAGTAATCGAGAGATTTATACCAAATAAATTAATAAAAGAGGGGGGCTGACCCCCGTGGTACACAAAACAGGTCAGATCACTGTTGCAGAAACAAAGAAAAACGCATGCAAAATTTAAAAAGACACAGAATCCGCAAGACTGGCAATCTTTTACTGAAACTCGCAACCTAGCGCGGACTTTAATGCGAGAAGACTACAGTAGTTACCACAACGAAATCCTGTCTCGTAATCTTGCAGAAAATCCAAAGAAATTCTGGTCATATGTGAATTACACTAGCGGCAAAACACAAACAATACCTTCACTACGCGATAGCATTGGTAATACTACCGATGACACTACTGCTAAAGCAGAATTACTAAACACAGCTTTCCGAAATTCTTTCACGAAAGAAGACGAAGTGAAAACTCCAATATTCAGTCCAAGAACAGCTGACAGCATGCGAAACTTAGAAGTAGATGTTCCTGGAGTAGTAAAACAACTTAAGTCACTAAACTAAAATAAACCCTCCGGGCCAGATTTTATACCAACTAGATTCCTCGCAGAGTATGCTGATGCAATAGCTCCGTACTTAGCTATAATTTACAACCGATCACTCAGCGAAAGATCCGTACCCAAAAACTGGAAAGTTGCCCAAGTTACTCCAATATTCAAGAAAGGCTATAGGAGTGATACCCAAAATTACAGGACTATCTCATTGACGTCGATTTGCAGTAGGATTTTGAAACATATACGTTGTTCAAACATTATGAACTACCTCGAAAAGCACGACCTATTAACCAGTAATCAACACGGATTCAGAAAATATCACTCTTGCGAAACACTGCTTGCCCTTTATTGACATGAAGTATTAAGTGCCATCGACAAGGTATCTCAAATCGATTCAATATTTTTGGATTTCAGGAAGGCTTTTGACACTGTACCCCACAAGCGGCTTCTTATGAAATTGCGTGCTTATGGAATATCTCCCCAATTGTGCGATTGGATTCACGATTTCTTATCAGAAAGAACACAGTTCGTTGTAATTGACGGTAAGTCATCGAGTAAAACAGAAGTGATATCTGGCGTTCCACAGGGAAGCGTTATAGGTCCCCTGTTCTTCCTCGTGTTTATAAACGATTTATGAGATAATCTGAATAGCTCCCTTAGACTGTTCGCGGATGATGCTGTCGTTTATCGGTTAGTGAAGTCAACAGAGGATCAAAAGCAACTGCAAAGCGATTTAGACAAAATTTCTACTTGGTGCAAAAATTGGCAATTGACACTAAATAAAGAAAAGTGTGAAGTAATACACATGACCACTAAAAGAAATCCGCTGAACTTCAATTACGCGATAAATCAGTCAAACCTTAAGGTCGTAAATTCTACCAAATACCTAGGAGTTACAATTACGAACAACTTTGACTGGAGAGAAAACATAGAAAATATTGTGGGGAAGGCGATCCAAAGGTTACGTTTCATTGGCAGAACGCTTAGACGATGCACTAGCTCCAACAAAGAGACTGCCTACATCACACTTGTGCGTCCTCTCTTGGAGTACTGTTGCCCCTTATGGGACCCTCACCAGGTTGGACTGACGGAAGATATTGAGAAGGTTCAGAGAAGGGCAGCTCGTTTTGTTTTATCACGTTACGGGGGGGAAAGCGTCACGGAAATGTTGCACGAATTTGGGTGGAAATCATTAAAAGAAAGACGTTATTCATTGCGGCGTGATCTGTTTGCGAAGTTTCAATCACCGACTTTTAGTTCTAAATGTGAAAATATTTTGCTAGCACCGACCTACTTAGGGAGACATGACCATCCCAATAAAATAAGGGAATTCAGATCGAAAACGGAACGATTTAGGTGTTCTTTCTTCCCGCGCGCTATTAGAGAATGGAACGGTAGAGAAAAGTTATGAAGATGGTTAATGAACCCTCTGCCAGGCACTTTAATGTGATTTGCAGGGTATCTATGTAGATGTAGATGTAGAAGTAAAAAACCAAACTGGTCATGTAATTAAAAGAAGAAAGCGATCATGGCTGAAAACCTCTTATTAAACAATTCTAGATCGGCCCAGTAATGTGTTCCTTATATTTTTTTATTTTATTCTTTGGCGTGGGGTCAGCATTTCTGTAGGTTAGGCCTTCTGCAGCCCTACTGAAACAACCAACTTTGTTTTACATGAGATCTTACAATTTTTTGCGATGGAATTAACCAGTTGTGAGACTTCATTCTTTTGTTTAGTTTTTGTTTCTGATGAGATATACTTTAGATACATTTTATAATCACTTCTGTACTTTCCAATAAACTTGACACTTTCAGTATCTTAGCCTTTTACTTTATATCTTTAACAATGAAGTGGGCTTATGCTGTTGCTGCATTAAAACAGCCCCGTATGGTTTGTGTAATTCCTTTAGCGACTTAACTTACTCGGCGTGGAAGAAAAATTATTTAATCCTTTGAGCGAATGTGTACGTGACAACAATACGAAATTATTTTATTACCAAACCTTTGAAAGCGAATTTCACAGGCCCATGATTATATGATCTGGTGACCTACCACTTCTCATCCATGTAGGACGGTTTATTTTCTATGTGCGTGAAGATGTCGTAAATTAACATTTTACGTAAAAATGTCTGTTTCAACAAACTAATCTCAAAAAGGGATAAAATGTATTGGTGCTTTCAGAAGTATATTTATCGTTGCTTATTAGCTTCACTTCTTCAAGTACGGATCATGTCAGTTTGTGTCTTTGAATAATTCACTAAACTTACTAAACTTACTGACGTTTACTCACGTTCAATACCCTCGCTGCGTTTAATATATAATTTGCCGATTTTATTGGAAAGCCGTCTGTCACAATTGCGTGCACGTCTGTAAAAGGTTTTACCACACTCCTTTAGTTAAATGTTTGAAATCCTCGGCTATCGGCAGATGTTGGACGAGTCTGCTATAGTTACCACAAATGAACATTACATCTGTACACAAGCATCTTTAAGAAAATTTAATCCCTACTATTACAAAGTATATACAAAATATAAAACATTGGATATGGAAATGTGTTGCGTCCCGTCCAATAATTGTCTGCGTATAGAGGATGAAACAAAACTTGAGTTTCCTACTTTGTAGATCTTATTTTTGTTTCACAAATGAGACTGTTTGACGTAGAGCACTAGTTTATGGTGCAAGAGATACATGTGATTACAGCTGTTCACTAAAAGTTAATATGGTAGGCAAGAGAGGATATAATCTCCTTATAGGTTTGAAGAGGAAACTAACTGTTGGACGCCGGCTGATGCCTCGTTTAGATTATTTCTTGATTTGTGAAGTTGGAAGCGGTCGTGCAAATTCTTCACAGAATGCATTTACTCCTGTGGCTCATGTTTCGAAGTTCTGGTCGATTATGGTGTCGTCTTCATTTGCATGCACTGAATTTACGTTCCTCAAGTTGCTGGATTCGGAGAAGGGATAAGAAAAAGTGTTTTTTTTTTTTTTTTTTTTTTTTTTTTTATTTGTGGTGGTGTGGGGTGGGGGGGGGGGGCTGGGTTGTCAACATTTCTCCAGTCCCTCCGTTTACATTAGCTGCCAAAACGAGATATCGCAAGCATTTTCCAATTCCGTTTCTTGTTGATCATGTAAACGCTCCAGTGGATTCTGAAAATCCGCTTTTATAAAACGGCTTTCTCCACAACTAATTTTCGTGCTTATGTTAACGGATCGGTTTTTGAAACGTGCTTGGCTAGTCAGGTGGTATATTTTAGTAAAGAATGTTTTGCTTAATATGGACAGAGTGAGATTTTTTTCTGCACTGAAAGAGAATTGTAAACATTCCACTTCAGATGGGTCTGTTTAAATGAAAAGAAATACAATTGTGGTGACTTAATAATGAAACACTATTTTTCAGACGCCATATTTAAGTAGGCTCTCAAATCCACTTCAGGCCTTAATACTGAAACATGTCAGCGTAAAAGAGCTGGAAATTCAGTTTTCGTCGTCCAGAAGATAGGTTCCATGTAAAGGTGGTAAGGTCTGTATGTTTGAGTGGCTGCTTGGTTTGACGGATCCACTTGTTGACTAGTTGGCAAGTTTAGGACTCTGATGTCTAGAGCATAGGCTCTGGACAGCTGTCCCCGTATTAACTGCAAGTTGGGATGGCCGAAGTACACCACTCACCGCCGTGAATCTATCCTCGGCTGTTGTCGGCGCAGTGACCTCCATCTTCCATCTCCCCACGGCCCGCCCTCGACGCAGACGGCCGCCCTTCGCGCCCCGCGGCGTCGCCAGCTCAGCTACCGCGCTGCCGGCTGTTCGGCCCTCATGCTGTTTGTCGCCGCCGGTCCCTGTGTCCGTCCCTGGCTCACGTCCTCTGTGTGCAAACTGCAAAGAACGCAAATAAACCGAATACAGCCAATCTAATATATTTAAAATTAATCTTTGTTGTTTGTCTTTTTCTTCGTATTTTATACACAGCCATACCGTACATCGGATTGCGAGAAAACTTTGTCAACTCAATGCTTGTACTCGCGCGAAGGTTATAGCCGTACAAAAATTAAATTCGTATGGTGCATGGCAGAGGGTTCTTTATAATACACTACTGACCATTAAAATTGCTACACCAAGAAGAAATGCGAATGATAAACTGGCATTCATTGGAGAAATATATTATACTAGAACTGACATGTGATTACATTTCCACACAATTTGGATGCATACATCCTGAGATATCAGTACTAAGAACAACCACCTCTTGCCGTAATACGCCTGGGCATTGAGTCAAACAGTGCTTGGATGCCCATGCAGCTTCAACACGATACCACAGTTAAGATTACCTGACATGGATCTTTTTGGAGGCGATCTGATCGTTTTAAAGTTTGAAAAATGAAAAGCCACGGTCGCACATTAATAATTTATTAAATGACGACCGGGTTCAATGTACTTTCTCACCATCATCTGGTCACATAGATGTTATATAAGCTGCTCATCTTGTTAAAAAAATGGGTATAAAATAAGAAGTGCAACATTGGACTTAGTCACTATATAAAAAATTACACAAGTTAAAAACATGACAGCTTACAAAATACTTAGAGTATTTTGTAAGCTTTCATACTTTTAACTTTTGAATTATTTTGTAGTGAATAAGTGCAATGTAAGTGCGTATTACGGCACTTGTTACTTTATATACATTTTTTTAACGAGATGACCACCTTATGACACATATCTGACGAGATGATGGTGACACAGTGAACCGAAACCGGTCGTCATTTAATAAATTATTAATGTGCTATCTTGGCTTTTCATTTTGAAAACTATGATACCACAGTTCATGAAGCGTATTTTGACGAGCCAGTTGCTCAACCACCATTGACCAGACCTTTTCAATTGGTGAGAGATCTGAAGAATGTGATGGCCAGGACAGCAGTCGAACATTTTTCGTATCCAGAAAGGCCCGTACAGGACCTCCAACACGCTGTTCGTGCATTATCCTGCTGAAATCTAGGGTTCTGCAGAGATCGAATAAAGGGTAGAGCCACGGGTCGTAAACAGCTGACGATTGGCAATATGCTTTATTGAAGTATATTACCGCTTTGAACACTACTCAGTAAAAGTTTGATATAATTTGCTTTAATACTCAATGTATATGTACCACTAAATCACACATTCGGGATTACGTGCTTCGTCTTCGCAATTGTCATCGCTAGCTTCACAGTTGCTCAAAAATGTTCAAATGTTTGTAAATCTATCGGACCAAATTGAGTGGTCATCAGTCTGTAGCTTACAAACAGCTTAAATTAATGTAAACTAACCTAACGACAACACACACACACCTATGCCCCAGGGAGGACTCGAACCTCCGCAGCGAGCCGCCTTAGACCGCTCGGCTAATCCGACGTGGCTACAATTGCTACTGGTTTGTGAAGATATTCATTATATTTTGCTGCTAGTATACTTTACATATGACCATAATTTCTTAGGATTTTCTATCAAATTACGTGACTTGGTTTCGTTGTTATATGCCTCTCGCGTTGAAGTTCTTGCTAAATTTCGAGTTTGCATAAAAGTTTGCCATGGTTGGAGATTGTCTGTTTAAATTTGGCATGCTTTTATCTTTGCATTTGAAAGTGTGATCTGAGCTGTTTGGTGTACCACCGCGGGTAAGCCGCCTCTTTTGTAAATTTGTTTTGTGTAAATGTCTCAATAGTTGTCGAAATCATTTCTTTGAAAATAAGCCACATATGAGCAACACTCACATTGTTAAATTCGAAAGACGAAAATCTTAAAGGAATTTTTAACTGCTTTTTTAAAATAAACTTGAAAATTGGTTTTTAAGTAGTGTACACTTCTATTTTTGATTTTTTTTCGGAAGTATTTTTGTAATAAAATAAAAGGTTTCAGCTGAAACCTCTTATTTTATAGCAATATTGTGGTGGGCTGGCCCAATATCCATTAAGGAATCAAATTACAATATGCTTTTTATTCACTTCTCCTTGAAATAAGATGAGGCTTGCCTTTAAAATCTTTGTGAAGCCTGGTCATGGGATGCAAATGAAATCACTCAAATACGGTGAGTAAGCACATTTCTATCGCTGAAACAGTGACAAAGACAATTTTCATTCGGAAGTTTCATTCGACGGAAAAAAACTGACTAAAAAAAAAAAAAACCAATCAACTGACTTTCGGTTGTCAAACGACAAAATGATGTCTTCTACGTGATCCACCATGTCTGTGGCAGTTGCTGGGATAGGTACCGGTAGTAACGAGACGTCTGCGGCTATCCACTTGGAAATTCTTTAGGACTCTTCCCGCGTCACCCATCAGCATTGTGTCCAGGTCATGACATGGTCGTTACACACTGTTCGCAGACAAGATAGCCAATACGACAATCTATAGAATGCTTGGGATGCTGGACTAATGGTACCCCTAAGGAGCCATATGGAATTTCTTATTCCATACCTGTAAAAAATATCGTCTAGTCAGTGAAACAGCAACCTTTAAATAATTTTCTGTACACCCTTGTGACGGTTCCTTCGAATAAGCATCCCAAGTGCAGCGCGTCAGTATTTTTCACTGGCCTTTCAGTGGCCAGCGTTGAGCGCGTATGTATTTATTCCAATGGCGTGTCAATCAAGTTTCTTCTTTCGTCCTTTGCCTTCTGCCCCACACTCTGATCACTTCAGCAGTGTATCTAGTGAATTTTGTCCTTTATTTTCGTTTTGACACAGCTCAGTTCTAATCAAATCTCCTGACAAGTGAGGCGTAAAGTAATATAATTTTCAAAGATCGGGACAGGGTGAGAGCGCGGTCTAGCTCCTGCATGGTAAAGGTGACATTATAACTTTCACGATTAGAAGAGTGGAAAGAAGGCGGTCGTGCCTCCTCTGCCTGTTTGCGAGGGAAGAAGGCAGGGTGGTAATGGGAAGAGCTCGAAACCAACGCAAAGGAGCGGCTAAAAGCGTTGGAAACATGAGCGGTGTCCACAAGGACTGCTTTCTCGACGGTCAGGCTAGAAATCGGGGAGTGGACCTTGATGCCAGATAAACAAGATAGGCCACCCCAGACTGCCGAGGAGGGAGTAAAACGTTTAAAAGAACTGGCAAAAGCAGACCAGCAAGCTTTTTGCTGTCTTTTATAACACGACGACATTGCGCTCTCAATCGTTGATAATTTATACAATTCTCCAACGTCGGATGGCGGTGTAAGGTGCGTAAAGCACGTCGCCGGGCTCTAAGAGCGTCGTGGCAGGCCACAGTCCACCAAGGGACCGGGACGCGACGTGGAGAAGAGGATGTACGAGGTATGGAATGTTCGGTAGCGGTGAGAATAACCTCTGTGAGGTATTCGACCTGACTGTCACAGTAGGAAAAATTTTGATCGTGAAAAACATCCATGGAAAAATAAATCCCGCAGTCGGGTTTAGAGATGTTCCAACTTGTGGGACGAGGAGATCGGGAATGATGCAGGAAGTGGATGACACAAGGGAAATGATCACTCGAGTACGTGTCAGAAAGTGCATACCACTCAAACCGACGTGCAAGCTGACGACTGCATACTGCGAGGTTTAAGTGGGAGTAAGTATGTGTTGTGTTGGAAATGAAGGTCGGTGTACCAGTGTTGAGGCAGACAAGATTAAGATGGCTGAAGAGGTCTGCTAGAAGTGAGCCTCTGGGGCAAGGTGCTGGAGAACCCCATAGGGGGTGGTGGGCATTGAAGTCGCCTAGCAACACGATAGGCGAAGGGAGCTGGTCAACGAGGAGCAGCACGTCTGCCCTAGTAAGGGCAGACGACGATGGCGAATAATTACAGAGGGAAAAGGAAAAGCTGGAGAGTGATGCGGACAGCAACTGCCTGTAGATGAGTTTTCAATAAAATGGGATTGTAATAGACGTCGTTCCGAATGAGCATCAGAACCCCTCCATGGGCTGGAGTACCTTCCACAGGGGGCAGGTCGAAACGGACAGAGGTGCAGTGGGGGAAGTCTGCATGAGCACATGTACGTAATTTAGTTTCTTGGAGACAGAGTAGAAGCGGGCAGTGCAATAGGAGGAGCAGTTTTAATTCCTCCTGATTGGAACGAATGCCGCGAATATTCCATTGAAGGAGCGCCATGATAGAAAATGAGAGAAGAGAAGACGGAACAAGCAAGCGGGTCACCTCGACGGCCGCTGAGGACCGGACTTCGAGGGAGCACTGCTATTGCTGTATAGAGGCAGTGAATCGTGTTCCATGGGTTCGACTGACGTGCCTGCCACCTTGACGAGTTGATCGGTAGGGGCAGCATCCTCCGCCGGTATAATGCCGGTTGCCAGGCTAACAGTAGTGCGTCCCGGCGAGACAGAAGATGACCGGGACCAAACATCCGTCGCCGAGGGGGGATTCGAACTCCCGATCGTAGCGGCCGTGGAGACTGACTGGTGCGCCGCAGACCGCCCGGCCTCTGTGGCCGCCTTTGTCAAATCAGAGTGCCAGTTTAATTATAAGCAGGCATGAAAAAATAGAAGAAAATGCTTGCTGCAAAACGTGAAGTTTTACGGAAAAAGCTGAACTACTTCTGTTGAAAAAAGATCCATGTATAACCATCTTGTAATGGTGCAGCTCTTCTTTCTTCCGTGCTTGCTACGATAGCTTTGTGAAGAAATCCACTGCTTTGACATTTTCTGTTGCTTTTGCGCTTTTATAATTGCATTCACAGTATTTGCTTCTTGCTTGTGGCGTGTGATTACGTTCCTTTATGTTTCCTTCTGTTGATGTACTTTTATGTTGCACTAAAAGTAAGAAACATCATGAAACATAATCACACGCTACAACTTAGAAGCACCAACACCGCAGCTCGATAATGAAAAGCTGTGAGAGCTTGTCAAGCAACATGGTAATCGTCTGAATGGCATTAGAAAATAAAAGGCAAAACCCGTAGAAGATGGGAGAATAAGTGCCGAAATATGTTTGTGTAATAAAATAAAACAAGGTGTCTTGCATAAGATGGATTTCTTTTCAAAGATCCATATAATTTTCATTCTAAATAAGAAGTAATTGTAACTTTTTTCTAATCCGTTTCTAAATCCCCATACCAGAAGTTCCCAGCTAGGAATGGCAATTGTACTTGATTTTGTATGTAGGCTTTATCGGTACTAAGTACAGCTAAAAATACACATAGAAAATGTAAAAACTTAGCTCAAGGTAACAGCCACAGTTGCTATGGCGTTTTTTACTTTATTTTTTAATTTGTTTTCCTCCTGCATCAAATATTTTGAGCCATTAATAACATATTACTCACATTTGAAATTTATCACTTAGCACATCGGGACATGGCTTGGGGAGAAAAAAAAAAAGCCTCATAGCAACTGCTGCTGTTACGTTAGGGTGACTTTTTTTTACTTACTTGACTTCTGCGTTTATTGCAGCCCCGTTTATTTCTAAATCATTGTTAAATTCTGAACATATCGAAGAACAAACAGCTGCTCTACAAGGAAATACGTGAGCCGCATCCTGCACGTGCAGTCGCTAGCAGCAGCAGCGGCAGTGGAGTCGCCTGGCAGTCTGCCAGCGGCCGCGGCCAATAATTCATGGTGTAGACGCAGCGGCCAGCGGCAGGCAGCAGCCAGCAGGGAGCAGGGAGCAGGCGGGCAGGGCCGCTAATTGAAAAGCGTCGCCACAAAACCTGCCGGCTGCCGCTTTCACATCGTAATGAATGGAAGGTGCAGTACTGAGTGTGTGATTTCTACACGGTTAATTTATTTAGTCAACCGGTTTTTGGCTTACCATTTTAGACGTCGTCGACAAAAAATGTATGATAACTGTAAACATTATCGGAAGAAATTTTACTAACATAAACTGAAACAGAAACTCGCAGCAAACAACGCTTTTGGAGCGCAACTGCAATTCACTTATCGAGCCAAATATGAAGCACGTCCACTGAATGTTTGGTTATGTTCCATTTTGTGTCATTCATTACTCTTAAGTGTTTCTCCACCGTGTATGTCAAATATTTTATTTATTTATTAATTATCAAAGCCCCATGTTTATGTATGTTTCCACCCATGCGACTAAACTTCTGTGTTCTTACGAATGTGGAAGGTAGCTTTTGATATTGACTGCCTGCCGCCCTATGCTTTACAGTCGCCGCTTCACGCTTTAGGCCTCGTTTACTTTAGTTAGGAACGCAAGGCTTCGTATGTCGTCTGCACTGCCGTCTGCTGGGTGGCCACAGACAAGCTTACTTGGCAGACGGCGAGGTGGCCTGTTCTTAGTGCAGTACCAACATTATCATGAGCGAAAGAGGTGACAAAAGAGACCTCATTGCAGCTCTAGTAAAGGGTATTATCTTCTCCAGGTAGCAACGGTTGATAGACAGCAGGCTCTGAACGCACACTGAATCGCTTTTAGCGCGCCCTACATGCGGGGCCTGGAGGGGAAGGCTTTTCCTGTGGCCTGACGTTTCACTCTTGTCTCGGCCGCTGAAGTGAGTATGTCGTCGAATCATGCTGAGGGAATGGCATGCTGTTAGAACTTTGCTTTCTTTCTGATTAGGCGGCCTTGGTTTATCAGTGACAATTTTTCTTGAGTAATTCTTTCTCTGCGTGAGGCAAAGTGTTTCTTAATTTACAAAACTCGAGTAATTCAGTTTAAATTTACTATTTTGATTTTGATTCTCGTGATGATTTTGTGTCCTGTTTTCTCAAGTTAGAATTCACGTGTGTGGCCTTCAGCCTTTGTGCAAACGTAGTATTTTTTAATTTCCTTGTTGTTTTCAACTAACGTTTTCGCATCTTGTCTGGATCCGCGTGTATGATAGATATTTCTCCGAGTTTCTGGATTGATTCCGTCTTTCCTGCCTTGGTATGACCGATTACACAACATACTTTCTTAACGGTCATTACTTCGGACCTCAGCCTTGCTTTTACTGATACTAGTTTTCTTCTATATGAATTTTCGCGTGTACTTTACTCGATTATTCCAAAATTATTTCTTTTTGTAAATTCTATGTAATTCACTGTGGTCACACACCACGTCGTACTTAAGGACAGAATTCCGCTGCCTCCCTGCACATGAGTTCTTTTGTTGCATAGTGTGATTTAACTGTGCTTGAAAACCCGCCAACTCATCCAAATGCTGCTGACGCTTCGTTTCGCCAGTGCTATTAAGTGTTGCACCATGAGTAATGTGTTGCAAACATAATGCATGTGTCTGTGAGTGAATGTATGTGCTGTCGTTTATCCACTGTGTATTTGCAGATTTCCTCCCACGTTCACCTCCATATTCATAAAGAACAGAATCAATTTCATTACAGACAGTAACTTTACGATTTAATTCACTTTTGTACTTGGTGTGTGCTTTATTGGTCTCTCCCATTTATTTGCTTGCATATTTTATTGAATAGATAATGATTTAAAGTATCAAACCTCTGTCTTATAATTTCATGCTCCCCATCCCATGTTTAATTAGCTATTCCTTTTTATATATTATTTGTGTTTGTTAAAACATTGGGTGCTCTCTTAAGGAGTGGGAAGTTAGATAAATTTCCTTTGCGCAAGTACTGTGGCCACTCGCAAAGTAATTTAGAGCAGCCGTGAGCGTTTTAACTTACAGTTACAGATCGCTACTGCCAGAGATCTTACATAGAAAATTTAACAAGCTACTTTCAAAAGTAGGACACCAGTGCCGGTTTTTGAAAAACTGCAGTTACCGTCCCGTTAGCTACCGTCGTGTCATAATTTAACATGTCGGATAACTTCCTTAGGTATCCCGTGGCTGATTTCAACGATTGTTAGTTAACTATGAGGTAACTACTTCTGTCGATGGTAATATTACGTCTCAACGGATCACAGATACCACTACTAACGAAACTCACAATTCATCTACTTTTACTTTTCATCTATTATTAAGGGATAATCTAAGACGCGTCATAGTTTGTATAGCCGAAACGAATTTTTTGTTTCTGTTTTGAAACGAAATGAGCGACAAGAGAAGAAAAATTTTCACTCTATTTGAGAAAAACCTTTTGAACTATCTAGTTTTAGAAAGGACAGCATTTAAAGAATACAAGAAGACATTTTGTTCCACTGTTTTGGAAAAGCAACATCCCATTGTTCTTGAACCTGAGATTAAGTTTTACAATGCCAACTGATCAGTTTACGTCCACCCATCCACCTACCCAAGCCCCATGTTTTAATAAAAACACTAATTACTCGAAACATTGATAGATCGTAACGGCAACTGAATGACAGAACAGTACTGTAAAGGGAAGTATCTCCATGCTTAATTGAAAGTTTTATTTTTGGAGCATGGTTTTGTGATTCGCAGTGTGGTAAAATTTTACATCCACATCGGCGATCACGAGGCAAAGTTGGCAACTGTTGCTCAGTGTCGAGACGTTACTTGACCAATTGCGAGGAAGATGCAGCTAATGCAAACGTCACCCATTGCGAACACTATCTCTCGCAATCGTCGACCGCGATCTAAAATTTTACCAGGAATGTTGTTTTTCGCTTTTTCCCCGTTTAGATTGAGCTCGGCAATGATGTCAATTGTCTATATGCCTTTTTTTTTGCCTGAAACACATATGAAGTTCGCTCTTATTGTATAGATCAAATGGTTGTGTTCCAACACGAAAAACACATCGTGGTCTTTCAGCAGCGGCGCATACGGCTAAGTTTTTCTCTACTAAAGGTCAGTAGATCAGAAGAAGAAGAAGAAGAAGAAGACGATGACGATGACAACGAGAGAATTTCCATTCTTCAGCTTCAAAACTTCTAAAATTGTGCGAAAATTCCAACGCAACCAGTCATAAAAACAAAAGCAAGTAACAAGCGTTAAATAACTTCTGGACTTGAGTCTGAATGCCCACTAGCGCTACGTATCGGATCTACTTAAAAGTAAAGTTAACGTGTAGGTAACCCCGGGGCAATGCGCATTTATCTTTAACGGACAAGGAACCTTGACTGTGACGGTAACTGTTGTCTCGGAAACCCATTTTGTACTTAACCTTCAGGTAACCCACAGGTAGCTAAAGTGTCAGGTAACTTCTGTTTCGGAAACCGGCCATAGACGGGCTAAATTTTACAAACCGTTTCGCAGTGTAGTGTAGAGTACAGGCGTTGGCTACGGCCACTGCATTTGACCAGATAGTACCCGGCAGACAATAAAATACGCTTTTTTCCTTATTCGTGCAATATTCGAAAGTATCCATTACGCGTTGAGTTTTCTTCTCTCTTCCTACAAATTAACGCTAATGTTATGTTATCAACTGTTCCGGTGACGATAACAGTCTATTTACTGAGCAGACAAGAGGACATCGAGAACCTGTCAACAGTAGAGCAGGAACAGCATTTATCATTTACGTCATCGTCAGCGCATAAAAGTAATCATTTATTACGAATAAATAATGTCAATTGACGGGTCAATTAAAGTCGGCTTTGACCAATGACCTCTTATCTGAGTTTAAGACAATAGCAACCAGACTATAGATTACGATTTTGTGTTTAAAAATTGATCTGTAGCTCCACTCTGATGGTAAGGTATTGAATAAACGAGATTTTTATTTATTTATTTCCATAAGTGAACTTAAAAGGCGCGAATTTTTGGGCTGAGACGTATGACCGATGGTGTTCTTGTAATCTGTAAATTACAAGGATAACTACAGATTATTTATTAGTATCTACAATACATGCGTATTAAAATATTATCCACTATACGAGGTTTCCGACATGGTGACGTCATGGTTCAAAGACAACGCCTTGTATCCCGTCTTTATTTATGCTCAATTTACGCAAATATTTGGGGATTCCTTCTCAATGTTATTCTGCTTATGCGAAAATTATTATTTCACTATCGTGACATAATTAAATAACACCGACAATACTACGTTTTTCGGTCACAGGATACGCGATCACAATATAAACACCATCTTCCGTTTACAGTCAGTATTACCTACTGGGAAGGGAGAGCAGCTGCTAACGTCGTATCTGACAGGCTGTTACCGCCTGTGCCACAGCTGCGCGGGAGTAGCCGAGCGGTCTGGAGCGTCACGTTGCGGACCGGACGGCCTCCCGCGTCGGGGGTTTGAATTATCCCTCGGGCATGGATGTTTGTGTCGTCTTTAGTATAATTTAGTTCATAAGTTAGTTGTAAGTTTCGGGACCGATGACCCCGTAGTTAAGTCCCACGAGCCTTACATACATTTGAGCATTTGTGTGTGCTACTATTGGCCCGCTACTGTTCGCGCTGCCAACATCTCAACAGTAATTTTTCTTCTTGTTCCATATCTATTAAAAGTTCATGTAAATCGGTAAAATTAACAGATTTTTTGGCGCGAGTCGGTGGTGCAAACGTTTTAGTTAGGAACGGTTAGGCAGTTGCCGGCAGCATGAGTCGTATGGCTGCCACGGCCAAGGCGCATCATGCGGCGTCGGCAGAGGAGGTGGGGCAGCGGAAGCTCCAGACGCCGCCTCCGCGGGATCGTACGTGACGGCCGATGCGCTTATACGCCGGGGAAGTACGGAGAATTAGGCGCGAACCTAACGTCTTTAATTTATTTACACTTTGTATTTAACAATGTTTTGGTGGCATACAGACATTAGTAGCAGACTACGGGTCTGCAGATGTAGGTGCTGATAATTTAATATTCTTTAATAATGTTTAAATAAATAAATGAATTACACCGGCTTTAACGAAAATTGCCGAACACTTCCGAAGATTAAACATCGTGGCAGAATAAAATTGTGTGCCGGAACCGGGGCTCGAATCTGCGACCTTTGCCTTTCGCGGGCAAGCGCTCTGCCGACTGTGCTATCCCGACACGACTCACGATGCCGCCTCACAACTTTACTTCCGCCAGTACCTCGCCTCCTACTTTCCAAACATCACTTCCGAAGATGTACGAATTTTGTACTTTCGGCGGTCGTGTTGCCAGATCCTCCGACAAATCAGAAGCTCTTCCGATTTTTAAAATTATTCCAGAAAATACGAAATTTCAAGTTACTCTTCCGAAATTTTTCGAATCTACCTGAAATTTCAAGTGAATCTTCCGAAATTTTCCAGGCTTCCTTCTTGAAGATGCCATGCTAAACTCGAGGTTTGTCTACAATGACTGTTTGGTGAAGTCCAGAGTAAGTTCAGCAGCACCGATGACTCATTTCAATAAGGCAAGAAAGAGTGAAATGAAAATTAAATCGAAAATGACATGTTAGAAGCATCTGGGTGAAAAGACATATGAGTAAAGAAAGTGTTAGTAGCAGCCACTAATATATATTGACTTGTGCAAAAATATTGCCGTCACCTTTGTATAAAGCTGTATTTGCTTTTACTTACTTTTCGAAGAAGAAAATATTTACAATCAATTATAAGTTACGTTTATACATATTTTCACCTAAAAATGTCATTCAGAATAAACATTAAATTGATTATCTGAGAATGTCTTAATTTCACTACCTTAGTTCTGAAATAAGTGCGTTCTCCATCTTTTTTTAGTTTGTACACCTTCCCATTTTCTACTTTATCTTCCTAAAAAAAAGAAAAAAAACGGATCTGTCAACACTGGTCGGCAGTCAGCGTTAGCACCTAATCCGAACCGGTCTCGTAGGAACCGTGCTCTGAATTTCAGCCGTTCGGTCACTCGTCCCCTCTCATTCTTCTTCTTCGCTTGAGAGACGAGTCATTAAAAATAGATTTTCCGAATACACGAAACTTATGAATAGTTGCAGAGATATAAACAGTGACAAAAGTAGTCATAAAATTACTGATCCCGAGGTAAAGTTCTCCTTCTCCTATAAAAGCTAATAAATCACGACACAGGAGGCAGGGCAGACATAAAATGTCGAATGGCACAGAGGAAGAGGGAATGCACGGGCAAGCCGCTGGGCGCCGTCTAGGCCACGGTCAGTAGTCTCCAGGCTGCACTGAGGCGATCCCTGCCTCCCTCTGCTACGCAGTTCAACGTCTCTGGTCCCCGATGCCACCGTGGCTGCACTTTCCGACTCCTGCCTGCTGGCGGTGACTAGCGGACAGTGCGAGAATCACGCCTGAGCAGAAGACGGAGCCGGCAGCCAGTCGGAATGCCGTTCCCTTAGGCGGCAGCAACAGCTCGAGCTGCGGTCGCTGCTGATAACACGGCTGACCGGCATGGCCGCCCCGCCTGTCTCGGGGGTGGCGAATCCTTCTGAGAGGTCGCCACAGGCCAGAGGGTGCGGTTGTTGGTCATTTGGAGCTCCAGGGTCAGGCCTTGCGCCGGGTTTCAAAGACTGTCCTCGAATCCTTTAGGCGGCTGGCAGAGTTCGTTAAGACACACAGCGTCGCTCAAGTTGTAGAAGCGGAGCTATAGATTTGTAGCATAGTTACCAGAACCGATCGCGGTCCTCCGGAGCCGAGTGGAAGCCTTCGAGCACGGTCTCAGACGATTCTGTGGTGAGCCGGCGTGTAAAGTTATTGATCTCTCCCGATGCGCGAAGCCGTTCCCCGTCGAGGGTTCGAATCCTTATTCGGGCATGGATGTGTGTACTGTCTTTACAGTAAGGCAGTTTATAAGTAGTTTGTAAGTTTAGCGACTGATGGCCCTGCAGTTAAGTCCCAAAAGCTTAACAAACATTTCAACATTTTTTTATTGATCTCCACTATCGGTTGAAGAAATGTAGAATCCCGCTAAATATGACAGGCGAGCACCATATATAGCAAGCGGCTGCTAGGGTAGTGGAGTATGTGTAGAGTGCAAATTTGTGCTGTTTTTTTTTTTTTTTTTTTTTTTTTTTTTTTTTTTTTTTTTTTTTTTTTTTTTGTAGGGTACAGAAATCCTCTCTACTGGCCCGTTAAGACGCTTGCTAATTCCGATGAACGGAACTCGACACAGAACATTGAAATAACAAAGTAATATCGTAATAGTTTATTGTAGATACATTAATGTTCAAATGTTTGTAGAACTTATGGGACTTAACTACGGGGTCATCAGTCCCTAATACATTAATGGATAGCTCCTAAGACTGCTCTGAGTTTTATTCACAATGCTCACATAGAACTAGAGACGAAAAGCTGGCCGAAATCAGATGTGAGGTTAACACAGATCGGGGAAGCGTATTTGTATCAATAAAGTATAGGATTGACGATGAGTTCGTGTGGCACTTTGCGCCGTTAGACGCTGGCTGGTAACGTTTCCGGCCTGCCCGGTGAAAGTCCTTGGGTGACGCCACTTGGGCGACTTGCGCGTCGATGTAGAAGATGAAGATGACTCAACAACACGAAGTCTCCGAGTGGAGAAAATCTTCGACCCGACTGCGAATCGAACCGGGCTCCCCGCGTGCAGTCATCCAAGCTGTCCACTGGACTACAGATGCAGACAGAATACATTATCGAGATGGAATTAGTACAAACTCATAATTTGAAATAATCTTGACCAATCCAGAGTAAAAAAAAGTTCAATTATGGGTACTGGAATATATGTTGACCACCTGGCTCATCAGCAGTAGTGGCGGAACGTCTGAGGAAAACGTTAGAAAATAATTACTGTAGGTTTCCTAGTCATATAGTTTTAGGTGGGAGACAAACAGGAATCGAGCAATGTGGTATCCAAACAGTTAGAGAGCTGAGTCATGGAGATAAAGTGTTAGAGAAGCTGAGGACAAATATACCCAAACTACACTTACAAGAACATATAATGTTTTGAAAATTTGGTGGCCTGGCAATATAACGAGGTTCTCTGTAGGTCCTTCGAAGAAAGATACGTTAGGGAAAGTAGGGGATGACCTAAATGACAGTAGAGACAGTGGAGGTAGGCGTATGAACGGCAGGGGAAGACAGAAAGTGGAATGTGCCCAGAAAAAAAAAGACAGAAAGTAGAGGGAACAAAAAGTCTTGTGGTTAACTATTATATAATCAACTACAGATCACTAGTCCCTTTCTTAGAGACTTGATCGTCAATGTGTTCAGCATGACTGCACTCTGTTCCTGCTATTGTTCCATATTTTTGACGTATTTATTTCATTCCGACTGTTTAGCGGATATTTATAGATATTAAAATTGTGAGATCCTTCTTCCTTTAGGATGACGAAGGCTATCAATTTTCATAACCGATAGGTCTTGTAGCCGTGTGTCAGAACTCTTCTGAAAAGCCGACGTTATTTCGTCTACCATTTGTTCCGCAGCTTGTCCATCTCCCGTCCGCTCCTCTCTCCCCATCTGCCGACATGTTCGCTTAACCCTCTCTCTCTGTTCATTTGTTCCACTCTTACCACCATCCGCATTTCCTTTTTCAGTTCAGCTCCATCTACTCATTTCATCTTCTACCTCTATCTATGAAAATTTACATTCACCTGTCAATGTCCGTAGCGGTCAGTGCCGAAATTTATTTTCAGTGTACTGCTGGGCATGCGTCATACTGCTGCTTGCGAAAAAGAAAAAAACCTTCTCCAAGATATCATACATACATACTTGAGCCAACAGTGGTTGTGAGAGTAAAATTGCGCCAGATTGTGTTGTGAGGTCCCTTCGCCCTCTGCCAACAATGTAGGCCATGATGGTCGCCTTGGTTTGTTGGTCAAGTGGGCACAATTTCTTCAAGATCGCAATGAAACTTAACTGGTGTCGAAGTCTGAAAGCAAAGTTACCTGCGCCAATCACCATACGTAACTTTATGTACCAATTGATCTCCCTCTTACCTTGATGTTCATCTGTGCAAAATTTGAACAAGATGGGAATAAAAATATAGATTTGTATCAAATACAAAAACACGTACGACGTATCTGAAAACACGGCGTCGCCCGGACATACATTTATTTCCGTCATAAGTTATTCCACCTCATCAGACGAAATTTTATGTCGAGGGTGGCGTTCCCTCTGGTTTCAAGGTGAAGTAGGCAAAATTTCGTGGACATTGGAAAAAAGTGTAAATCTGAATGCAGTGCAAACACACGTACGAACATACCACATCATAATGTGTGAGCAATATTGGAAAAACTACAAATCGGTAAAAAAAAAAAAAAAAAAGATGTAATGAAAGTGGTTTATCTCCGAGAGCGACATCCATGGGCGGGAGATGGTGGCTTTAAAATATTAAGTAGGAATCCCGACGTTTGTATTGCACATTATCTTCGTTTCATGATAGATAGATCTTTAATCGGGAAAAATTAACATGAGTTTAATTTTGTTGAAAAACAGTAATATTTCAAACAAATTCACATCAGCGTAGGAAAATCAAAGTACAGATTTTTGACAATTTTAATGCTATTACGTGACATCTCCCACGGTCGAATGAAACTGAGACTGCCATTCTTTCAGTCTATGATCAGACTGTTCATTATAGTTCAATGATTCGGACTGCACAATGGTAACGTCTGCAGAGTGAGCGTACATATCGTTTCCTCGTACATTGAGGCAACCAGAAATGTCTCAAAGGCTCTCTTCGTCCCGGTGGTCCACAAATGTAGACCTACTTTTTTTTCCCTCGCAAATACGTGTCTTTTTTCTCCTTCAGACCGTTGGTCCACCTTTTATTTCTCAGTTTCAACACCACAGGACAGCATCTCGTAAGGAACGAATGGTGCATTTGTTTGCAGCTGGTCGTGCACTCAAAATGGATGTTGCTAGATATCGGGAAGGTATGTATATAATTATTACGTTCAAATATTACACTAAAATGCTGTGATTTTTTTCTGTGGTATGTTAACTCTTCTAGCTGTTGATAGTTAATTCCGATTTTAATATATTTTGTTTATTACTACGAAATAACTCATTTTCTTCACCCGGCCGCGGTGGCCGAGGGTACTGAGGCGCTCTAGTCACGGTCTGCACGGTCCCTATGGTCGGAGGTTCGAATCCCCCCTCGAATATTTGTGCCGTCCTTAGTATAAGGTAGTTGCTTAGTAGTCTGTGAGTTTAGGGACTGATGACCCCGTAGTTAAGTCCCATAAGCTTAATAAACATTTGAACAATTTCTTAAGGTCGTCATATATGAATCTCAGGTAATAATATGAATATGATGACTACAGCTTCGTCTTCGCAGGTACAATACTGAAATAACTATATTCTCTATACTTTAGAGATATGAATGAAATATTAACTGATGAACAGTTGAAAGGCCTTGTTAATGACAGTAATGCGGAATTATTTTATGGGAAGATGACGAATTTCCATTTTTGACTGGAGATTTTTGTGTTGGATTACATAGATTACAAAATGCATGTTGTCAAAGCTGTGATTAATTATAAATATGTTGATCCTATAGCTAGAAGAAGAGGGCGCCCTTGTGTGAATTCATCTTATAGTGAAGATGCAGATGAGGTACAAATTATGGATAAAAATCCAAGCAGAGGTCTGTCATAACCTACTGCAGAAGTTAAGTTTGACGATGTGGGCAATAAATGCCTCGAAATAAAGGAAATCTATCTGCAATTTTAAAACAAGTGTCATCAGCATCAAATGTGAAATGTATTTGTGTCATGAAAAATAATTGTTTTCAAGCGTATCACAACAAGTAATGATTCATTTACTGGCAACATCAAGCTATTATTTGAAAGAAATTATTGCTTTTTTTTTCTTTCATTTGTGGGACTGTCAATCAGTATTGACAGAAACCTGTACTGGATACAACGTTTCCACAAATATTAAAATTAAAAATACTTATTTTTTGCCTAGATTACCATCTGTAGTTGAGTTAACAAGCAAATAATTAATTTAAAAAATGTTTTTAGTTAGCAAAGGAGAGAAAAATGCATTTAAGAACTTATGGGACTTAACTTCGGGGTCATCAGTCCCTAAGCTTACAAACTACTTATGACTAGCTAAGACTAAGGACGGCACAAATATCCATGCCCGAGGGGGGATTCGAATCCCCGACCGTAGTGGCAGTGCAGACCGTGACTGGAGCGCCTCAGTCCCCTCGGCCACGGCGGCCGGCTGGGTGCTAGTATGTTGGAAAATATGAAAAAATTTTCCTGTGAAGTTTTTTCATCTCAGAGGTCAAAAGGTTAATCTGTCCGCTGATAAAAACGTTCCTTCTGCAACGACGTTTTACAGCGTTGTCCAACTGTTTGCCGAAGCTGGAAGTGTTAAACCTAGAGAAAGAGTCCGATGTGTTGCAGATATTAGGTTTAATTAACAATTTTCAACTACATTTTATTTTTGCCGATCACAGTACCATTCATGCCGATACGAAAAATATGTTTCATACAAAAGACTTGTATTTATAGGAGTATTCAAAAATGTTCAAATGTTTGTATAGTCTATGGGACTTAACTACAGGGTCATCAGTCCCTAAACTTACAATCTACTTATGAACTACTTACGAACTAGGACAGCACAAATATCCATGCCCGAGGGGGGATTCGAACCCCCGACCGTAGTGGCCGTGCAGACCGTGACTGAAGCGCCTAAGTCCCCGCGGCCACCGCGGATGGCTATTTGAGAAAATCAATGGCTACTTGACGTAGTAACAATAACGGTTGCAAGACTTTAACACACAACAAGTTCAAATATTTAAACCTTAAGCTCAAATATTTAAACCTTAAGCTCAAAGGCGATCCCCATGAACCACAGACATTGCCGAGATGGGGTGACTTGTGTGCCTCAACGATACGGATAGCCGTACCGTAGGTGCAACCACAGCGGAGGAGTATCTGTGAAGAGGCAAGACAAACTTGTGGTTCCAGAAGGGGGCCAGCAGCCTTTTACAGGGCAACAGTCTAAATGATTTACTGAGCACATCTACCGTATGAAAATATGATAATGCCATCCTCTCTGGTAAAATATTCCGGAGGTAAAATAGTCGCCCATTAGAATCTCCTGGCGGGGACTACTCAGGAGGATGTTGTCATCAGGAAAGACAATACTGGCTTTCTACGGATCGAAGAGCGGAATGTTAGATCCCTTAATCGGGTAGGAAAATCAGAAAATTTAAAAAGGCAAATCGTAGGTTGAAGTTAGATAGTGGGGATTAGTGAAGTTCGGTGGCAGGAAGAACAGGATTTCTGGTCTGGTGAGTACAGGATTATAAATACAAAATCCGGTGGGGTATCACAGGAGTAGGACTGATAATGAATAAGAAAATAGAAATGCGGGTAAACTACTATGAGCAGCACAGTGATCGCATTACCATTGTCAAGATAGATATGAAGCCAACACCGACAACTGTAATAAAGGTTTATATGCCAACTAGCTCTGCCGATGATGAGGAGATTGATGTATGAGTTAAAGGTAATTATTTAGACAATTTAGGAAGAGGAAAACTTAATTGTGCTGGGAGACTGGAATTCGGTAGTGAGGAAAAGGAATAGAAGGAAAAGTAGTAGGTGAATATGGACTGGGGAGAAGGAATGAAACAGGAAGTCGTCTGGTAGAATTTTGCACGTAACATGATTTAATCGTAACAAACACCTTGTTTAAGAATCACAAAAGAAGGTTGTATATGTGGAACAGACTAGGAGACACCGGGAGGCATCAGATAGATTTTATAATAATAAAACATAGATAGATTCCGGAACCAGGTTCTAAAATGTAAGATATACCCAGGGGCAGATATAGACACTCACCGTAAGTTACTTGTCATGAACGGGGACTTGGGTAAATTAAGGGAACCTGAAATTCTTTAGAATTTCAGATAATGATTTAGTTAACAATTGACACAACCGGGGGGAAATAAAACAGTATAAGCGAAACGTGCAGCATTAACAGATGAAATAGTGAAGACACAGAGGACAAAACAGTTAGAAAGGCAATACCTATAAAATCCTTGGATATCACAGGAAATACTTAATTTAATTGATGAAAGGAGAAAATATAAAAATGCAGTAAATGAAACAGGCAAAACGTAGTACACATAACTAAGAAATGAGTGGATAGAAGCCAAATGCAAATCTGTAGATCTTCCTTCACCGCCTGCTCGATGTACAAATTGAATAACATCAGAGAAAGGCTACAACCCTGTCTTACTCCCTTCCCAACTTATGCTTCCCTTTCATGCCCTTCGAGTCTAATAACTGCGGTCTGTCTTTTGTACAAGTTATAAATAACTCTCCTTTCACTATATTTTACCCCTGCTGACTTCAGAATTTGAATGAGTGTATTCCAGTCAACATTGTCAAATGCTTTCTCCAAATCTACAAAAGCTAAAAATGTAGGTTTGCCTTTCCTTAATCTATCTTCTAAGATAAGACGTAAAGTGAGTATTGCCTCCCGGGTTCCTCCTGAATCCAAACTTATCTTCCGCGATGTCAGCTTCTACCAGCTTTTCCTTCCTCCTGTAGATAATTCGTGTTAAAATTTTGCAACCATGACTCATCAAACTGATGGTTCTGTAATTTTCACTCCTGTCTGCACCTGATTTCTTTGGAATGGGGATTATTACATTTTTCATAAAGTCTGAGGGTATTTCGCCTGTCTCATACATCCTACACACCAGTTCAAATAGTCTTGTCGTAGCTGGTTCTCCCAGAGACTTTAGTAGCTCTGAGGGTATGTCATCTACACCTGGGGCCTTGTTCCGACCTAGGTCTTTCAAGGCTCTGTCAAATTCATCTCTCAGTATAGCATCTCCTATTTCATCTTGATCTACTTCCTCTTCCCTTCCCACCTCATGTCTGTAAGTTCATTTCCTTTGTAGAGCTGCTCTATGTATTCTTTCCACCTTTCAGCTTTCCCTTCTTTGCTGAGAACAGGCTTCCCATCTGAGTTCTTGATATTCGTAGAGTTGCTTTTCTTGTCCCCAAATGCCTCTTTTATTTTCCTGTAGGCGGTATCTACTTTTCCACTTCTTATACATTCTTCTACAGATTTGCATTTGGCTTCTAGCCACTCCTGCTTAGCCATTTTTCATTTCCTGTCAATCTCATTTTTTAATCGTCTGTACTCCATTTTGCCTGTTTCATTTACTGCATTTTTATATTTTCTCCTTTCATCAATTAAATCTAATATTTCCTGTGATATCCAAGGATTTTTTTTAGTTCTTGCCTTCCTACCTATTTTGTCCTCAGCTGCTTTCACTATTTCATCTCTCAATGCTACCCATTCCTCTTCTACTGTTTTATTTCCCCATGTTTCTGTCAATTGTTGCTTAAATCTCCCTCTGAAATTCTCCACAACTTCACTTTCCTTCAATTTATCTAAGTTCCATCTCCTTATTTTCCTACCTTTCTGCAATTTTTTCAGTTTCAGCCTACAGTTCATGACTAACAAGTTATGGTCAGAGTCTATATCTGCCCCTGCGTACGTCTTGCAGTTTATAACCTGGTTCCGGAATCTATGTTTTACCATTATAAAATCTATCTGATACCTTCCGGTGTCTCCTGGTCTCTTCCATGTATACAACCTTCTTTTGTGATTCTTAAACCAGGTGTTTGTTACGATTAAATCATGTTCCGTGCAAAATTCTACCAGGCGACTTCCTCTTTCATTACTCCTGCCCCTGCCTACTATTTTTCCTTCTCTTCCTTTTCCTATTACCGAATTCCAGTCTCCCATCACAATTAAGTTTTCCTCTCCCTTAACTGTCTGAATAATTTCCTTTAGCTCCTCATATATTTCTTCGATCTCCTCATCATCGGCAGATCTAGTTGGCATATAAACCTGTACTATTGTTGTCGGTGTTGGCTTCGTATCTATCTTTATAATGATAATGCGATCACTGTGCTGCTCATATTAGTTTACCCGCATTCCTATTTTCTTATTCGTTATCAGTCCTACTCCTGTGATACCCCCAACTGATTTTGTATTTATAAACCTGTACTCACCTGACCAGAAATCCTGTTCATCCTGCCACCTAACTTCACTAATTCACACTCTATCTAACTTCAACCTATCCATTTCCCTTTTTAAATATTCTAATTTTCCTACCCGATTAAGGGATCTAACATTCCACGCTCCGATCCGTAGAATGCCTGTATTGTCTTTCCTGATGACAACATCCTCCTGAGTAGTCCCCGCCCGGAGATCCGAATGGGGGACAATTTTACCTCCGGAATATTTTACCCGAGAGGATACCATCATCATATGTTCATACAGTAGAGCTGCATGTCCTCGGGTAAAGTAACGGCTGTAGTTTCCTCTTGATTTCAGCCGTTCGCAGTAGCTGTGTGGCAAAGCCACATTAGCTGATGTTACAAGGCCAGCCAGACTGTTGCCCCTGTAACTACTGAAAAGGCTACTGCCCCTCTTCAGGAACCACACGTTTGCCTGGCCTCTCCACAGATACCCCTCCGCTGTGGTTGCATCTACGGTACGGCTATCTGCATCGTTGAGGCACGCAAGCCACCCCACCTCGGCAATGTCTGTGGTTCACTATTTAGTTACAATTCCATAATGGAATTGGAAAAAAGTATCAACATATAATACAATCCTACGAGACAACATTGTCTCATTATACCAAAGGTATTAAATATAATGAGAGGCTTTGAATTAAAATTTATGCTGTGGCCGGGATTCGAACCCGGGTCCTCCTACTTACTAGGTAGTTGCTTTAGACCACTATTTTTTTTTTTTTTTTTTTTTTTTTTTTTTTTTTTTTTTTTTTTTTTTTTTTCCTAACAGGGTCCAATCTGGCTTCTTGGTGCAAGATTCGCGTATATTGAAATATATTCATAGTTTGTCGGTACGCAAACGTCAATAACTAATAGGGGGAGAAACAAAAATTGGAGAAGCTGGGATATGAACCCAGGACTTTCTGCATGCGAAGCAGGCACTCTACCTTTTTTTCTGGGCAGGCTTCTTCCGCCATGTAAATGAATCCGTTTCTTACCCTTTGCTTGGGTATCTGTTGGCATTGTCCTTGTTACAATATATATATTTAAACCCGCGGCTCCGCTTTCGTGTTGGTAGATGAAATCACATGTAAAAATGCACTCGTTTCGAAGCAGCCAATCACGAAATTCAAGAATAATGATTGTAATAATATCACAGAGCGATCACTTGATGTAATGCGCGAAACGTCAAAGCGATTGTTTAAAGAGATGTATTGAAAGAAATTTCTTTTTTACTGCTTTATTTACTTATTCTTATATTTCCTTATTCGTATGCTTATCCTTACAGAGCAAGAGCTGAAGACATTGTAGCACGTATAGACCAAAGATATGGTCTGTGGCATCACGTTTCGCTGTATGTAACCTCCTTTCTATAGAGTCGCAAACGTCATCGCTGGCCTTCATGCCGAATTTTTTTAATAATTTGACGACATTCAACCACCCAGATCTACCACCACTCAATTCTCTAGAGTCGCAAACGTCATCGCTGGCCTTCAGCCCGAATTTTTTTTATAATTTGACGACATTCAACCACGCATATCTACCACCCCCTTATAGCTATCGGCACCACCATACCCTCCTCCACCTTATTAGCTATCGGCATGGAACTGCTGTGGTGTACAACGGGAGACTTCGGACAACAATTACACACAGACCATTCGTTTGCGTTCTGTAGTTTTCGCTGCAGAGCGAAATATTAACACACACACACGTAGAATTTTATATACACCGATAACGTTCCACCCCAATATACTCCACCCTTTTATCATTATCAACCCCCAAGCAACAATGCAACCAATAAAACCATTTTGAAAGAGTAAATATAATTTTCAAAGAGTAACCATTGTTCCGCATTTCGCGTAATATTCTTCAAATTACTAAATATCTATCAAATCGCTATACAACCGTGCCTAAAACCTTCCTCAGGTATAAATAATTAGTAACTGTACAAATATTTAAGTCTCTGCGACTTGTCGTTTGGATGTGATAAGCATACACCGAATAGACATTTACATTATATATATATATATATAGAGAGAGAGAGAGAGAGAGAGAGAGAGAGAGAGAGAGAGAGAGAGAGAGAGAGAGAGAGAGAGAGAGAGAGAGAGATAAATAACTATCAGATCGCCATAAAACCGTGCCTAAAGCCTTCCCCGGGTAGACATTAGTAATTGTACAAATTTTTAGCTCTTTATGTCTTGTGGTTCAGACGTGATAAACGTACATAGTACACACATTCACACACACACACACACACACACACACACACACACACACACATATATATATATATATATATATATATATATATATATATATATATGTTCCATTTAAAAAATTATATCGTTGTGCTGTAACTCTTTGGAAAATAATGAAATAACAGGTTTTCGCTTGGTAGGCCTACCAAGCGAAAACCTGTTATTTCATTTTAATTCTGTGGTGGGCTGGCACACAAAATGGAATCTTTGGAAAATGATACAATAAACTATGTTCATAACCCCGCAGAAAGTGTAACATTTCTTGTGTTGACCTGCCGCATTAAAATTTCCCGTCACCTATTATTTTATAAGTTACAGAGGCAAACACACTTAGTGAAACACCCTGAATATATAAACTCAATTTTTTTTCCTTTCAGTCTCTCACTATATTCTCTTCATTTGTTGTCGGCAATATGCAAGTAAAACTACAACTTTGTGCCTCTTAGTGGCAGGAAGTGCTGAACCCGTTGTTCCATCACCGCACTCGCTGACTCCTTCCATGTGGAATACTCCTTACTGTCTTCCTCTTTCTTGGATTTTTCTGAGCCGTTCCCTTAAAGAAGGGGCCAAGTTTTATGCCGCTTCGTGTGCAATTCACCTTTTTTTGTACTTTTTACGCGAGGATTTCGCCGATCTATTTGGAGAAGACCCTGGTGAGATGTCAGGGGATCTCTGACAAGGGGTCTGTTCCTTCTTGTTCGAGGGAGCGTTCTGAATGCCTCCGGTTTGGTCATCGATATTAAGTACCACCACCTCTTGAAGCTGCGGTGTTGTCTGACTTTCGTAAACTTCTTGTCGTTCATAATTTTTTTCTTTGCTGCAGTATCTGTCTTGTCTCTTTGTTGTTCTGGCGACGTTTCGTTTGTCAAGTGATTTTTCCCTTGACTAAGTTTTCCTCGCATTTGAGACACTGACGCCATTTGGTCTTCGGCATGTGCAACCTGTGAACAGTGCTCCGGGCGTTCAGCCTGGAGTAACGTGCCTGGTAGTGTGAAGTGCTCGCAGCCCCCTCAGGTAGGTGCGCTCTGTCCTCAGGTGAGTGTCGATGTCCACAGACGGGACTCCTCGCCCCCTCCCGCTGCCCCCGCTGCTCAGTGGGGCGGGCCGCGGCGGCCGGCCTACGTCAGCCTCGCTCTCACTGCCGGCCCGGGACAGCCGCCTCGTTGGCCGGGATCTGCGGGACACGATATCCAGCTATGTTTATAAAAAATGGCATGTCCCTCCCAAGTTCAGTCTTAATTTGTCTCACTCCATTCAACACGGGAAATATCTAATTGCTCAGACCATTTCTCGGCAACATTTGAAATAACCCTACCTTGCGGTTGGAAGACGATACTAATTTTTTCAGCTGGCATTTCGAACGGCAACTCAAATATTCTTACTGTTCTAAGCCCAGCAAGAGACACAAGCACGTCACTAACTCGTCCGTCTGCATGATTAAACTTCATTTTACCGCCACTTCTTTCGATAATTCGACAACATGAGTCAGCAGATCGTAATTCGACATAAACAAAGCTCGTAACAAACGACGGATGTACTCCAATAACATCTACGTCCGTGATTCCGACTGTTTCTACAAACCACCTCTTTACTAACTCGAAAGCCTTCGCTCTAATTAAGTTCCAATCTAAAGTAAACTTATTTGTACCTTTACTCTGACAACTGATCAAGTTCATTTCGTCTGCTGGTGAAACATTTCAAGTTACGAGGTCGCAACTAGCCGACTAGCTGACCTGCCGTACTGCCGAGCGGACATCGTTTACGCCGGGCCGCCGCACTCCTCCAGACGTCCGTCCCGCCCTGCGGCATCGACTCGAATGACAATTTGAAGGCTGCTGGATTCGATCTCGCGACTGTTTACATATACACTTGTGAACGCGACTTTTACCACGAGACCACGTGCTTATGCATAGCTAACACTGCGTTGTAGCCAAAGCAACTACACGTACTGTCTTAACACACATCTCCCTCCACACCATATACTTTGATTCTGCCTCATGTTCCCTGTGAAATGCGTATCAAATTGCCAGGGCTCTCCTACATTGGAATAGCACCCCAGCAAAGAACGCGAATAGCAACTATCCCGCCTTGTGTGGAGGGAGACGTGCTTGCTTCGGCTACAACGCGGTGTTCGTTGAGTGGTGCCGGGCGCCGTGGCTCAGCGCGCCCGGTGAGGGGACTGAACGCCCTCTGCAATAAAAAAGCTGAGCCAACCATACCACGAACAAACTGAACGATCGACCGCGAACCATAGATCTACAAGATGAAAAAAAAAAAAAAAAAAAAAAAAAGTGCTTTAAGGTGCTTTAAGGCACCTACCTAGTAAGTAGGAGATCCTGGGTTAGAATCCCGGCCATCGCATAAATTTTAATTCAATGCCTCTCCTTATGTTTATGAATTGGAAAAAGTTAAAGTTCTTAAACTGGTATTCATTAGCTTTTTTCAAAGTAGAAATGGTTGCAAAGCAGTTGTTGGCCACACACATTCTGACAGTGTCAAACGGTTCACTTCAACTAAGTTAAACTAATCTAAGGACAACACACATACACACACCAGTGCCTGAGAGAGGACTCGAACCTCCACCGCAGCATGGCGCCCCAGTGCGCACGGCTAATCCGGCGCGGCTGTTTGTGTGTGAGAGAGAATGAGATAGAGAGAGGAAGAGAGGAGGAGGAGATAATGGAGAGTGAGAGAGAGAGAGAGAGATAGGAGGAGAAGAGGGGATGGAAAGCGCGGGGAGGAATTTAGCAGAGGTGAGCGGCCAAACGGGCAGAGGAAGAGCGGGAGAAGGTGGTAGATTAATGGAAATTTGAAGCAAATACCCAGTGAAAAGTATTTTACGGTTAATTACAAGCACCGTTGTGTAACAGAAGCAGGAAGCAGGAAATGGATCGATGGACAGTTAAGCAGTAGATGGAGACTGAGTGGAGAGAGAGGAGGCACTGGATAGAATATATATGGAAGACAAGAGAGAGACCAACAGAAAAATGAAACAAATAAGCAATGCTGGAGTCTCAGCTAGTTGTGGATATATTACACGGCATAGCAATGATAATATTTAAATAAATAACACATTTGTTGTCGTTCCACGAACGCAAATCAGAATTTCGAACATCGTGCCACGTTTGGCGGTTTTGGGTCAATATCGTAATGATTGATACTATGCCTGTTAACTGAAGCCAAATTAATAAGAAGCGTTCATGAAGAGATTTATCCGTGGCCACGACCTGTGGCTGCAGCTCGTTTTGCTTAGCATTCATAACTGGCGTGTAGCCTGGCACTCGCTGCCGCCCCGCCGCGCCGTTGTGTTTCAGACGCAGCTGCCGCCGCCGGAGCACGGCCTGTACCTGTTACAGACAGACCGCGCCTGCCTTTGAACGCCTTTCTGACCACGCGTGTGCTGCTTCTCAAAAGCACTCCTGTTTGCATCGGAAACTTTATATCTCTTCTCTGAATTTAATAATATTTGCCGTTACAGGATGAAAGCGTTTAAAAAATCGTGCGAGATATGCAGAGCCACACATTTGTCCCTTTATACCTCAAAGAAAAGAAATCACTTCCTCTTTATTTATTTCCGACGGTCTAGAATATACTGGCTTGTATATGTGTTCAAAACAGAAAAAATGTACTTGTTCAGATACTATGAATAGTTTGTACCTGGGTTTCTCAACACATTTTGTCATTATACGGAGACTAACGTTTAATGTTATTGTAACTGTAACGTTGAAAAGTAACGCCTCCTATTATTTTACTCTTCTAAAAATCTGTTGAGGTACACGCCCATGCCTATTACTTCATCGCCTTTCCCATATCGCTGACATAAGTTGTAAAATGTCGTCGGTGCGTAACGCAGTTCAACCGGTGTGCGAGAAATCTTCAGAAAACTGAAAGCCCTGAATCCAAAGAGAACAGCAACATGTGGAGCGTCCTCTTCTTCAGAACGATAAGGGCACACCACATGCGAAGGCTGAGATACCTCAGAAAACCCGTCACCATTAGTCCACCGTCAGCGATCCCCTGTATCACATATTGTATGTACACCTATCTAAATTATGTCCCATCACACTTTCTACCGTTTTCCTAATAACTCCCAGTCAGTTGACATTTTCTTAATTCTGAGAATGAGTTCTAGGTGTCAGGAACAGCCAGTGACAAGTGCTTCTTGAGTGGGTAAAGATGTCTTCAAGAAAGAGACATTAGAAATGTTAATACTTTAAGTTATGTTTTTCAAAGAATATATATCGTAGGTAAGCCTACGTCGTAAAGGCTGCAATGAAAGAAAGAATTCTGGCTTCCCTTCGATCAAACAGATTGCGAATTCTGTCTTGGATTATCCAAGGTGTATCAAAAAGTATGACACGAACTTACACGGTTGAGAATACACGATAATAGAAGCAAAATATTCCCAGTAATCATGGGTTCGCAAAAGAATTTATGGTTGCAAGCCCTCACTGATGGAATTCTTTGTAACAGACGTACCATAGGTTTCTGTAGAGTCGTCTTCCAGCATTGCTTGACGATGGTCCGCTTGAGCGATGTCAGAGTGTATGGACATGCAACAGAGAACATCCGCTGTGGGCGGCACTTAACGCACAGACCCGGCACTACGGCAGCATACTGCAATTTACTGGATCCAAAGACGTCATTACATAGACGTAGAACAAATAACGTGCAGCGATTGCCAAAGCATTAGAGATATAAAAGTGTTACAACAAATAATTGCAAGATCAGGGTGATCATTCGCCTCGGCGAACCTGTGCCTTTACCTCAAAATTACCTTGTAACGTTATAGCAAACTTCTTTCCCTCATAATCCATTCTTTATTATTGTTTTATGCAATTGTTACTAAATTATTTATTTTAATAATTAGATATATATCAAATTTATTGTAATCACTGATTTACCATTTATAATCCTTGACCTAGTAGAAGTAAGTGTTCTGAAACTGTAAAACTGTTCTGAAACTGTAAAACTTAATTATTTTTCTGTGACAGTGTTTATTTTCTGTATGAAGATACTGCAGTTGTTACTATATAAATTGTTCTGTGTAAAATATGAAATAATGTGTGCTGGTTCATGTTAGGGCAAATTTAGTAATTGTAGTTAGAAGAAGGAGTGAAGTACCGAGGAACGGAAAGATAGCCAGTGCAAGGTAAAAGGTGCTTGGTTGGCGGGAGACGGTTCTGGAAAGGTTGTAACAGGCAATTTTGGCAGAGTTGTAGTTCAGTGGTAGCCGTGAGAAGTCGAGTACGAAGTACGGAAGTAGCCAACGACGAAATTAAGCGCAAAGACTGGCTTTTGTGGCAAACGTGTCGGAGACTAAGAAGAATCTGTGGAATTGGAGGCTAAACTAATTTGCTGTAGTTTCCAATAGCCTCAGATGCAAGTACATATTCTCCGAAGTATTATCATTTGTCAAGTTGGAAAGTTAACTTCGCCATGAAGAGGGAATGAGCTCACAGCCACACCAACTACTGATATGTTTCTGGAAGCATATTGTGGTTACTCAATCACCTAATCAGCCACCTACGGTAGTGCAAGTAATGTATCTTTAGTTTTGTATTGATGCATGAACCAGCAGTTTGTTGAAGAATGCACAATAGATTGATCCATCAAAAAACACTGTACCAAACCGTGATTTTCCCAAGTCATACTACCAAGTAGGTTCCTTTCCTGGTGATGCAAATTCCGAGACTCCTAAGAATAAATATTATTATATGTAAGAACTTTAAATGCAGAATGAGTGTGTGTTAAGCAGAACAGTACTCGTATTATCAGTACAGTAACCAAGTACCAATTATTTGAATAGTGTTCAGAGAGACAAAAATAACTGAAAGTTAAATATTAAATATTTTGTTGAAAGTTACATTTTCTAAAGTTTTACTCAGTAAACAAATCTATTTGCATTATCAAAAGTGTAGCTAGCATCAGGTCTTTCATGAGATTTCAAGGATCAATAGTTTGATTTATTGTCTATACAATCCAGAATCAAATTAGTTGTCAAATATCTTTTAGAAATACTAAACCATTGAAAAGTAGTATTCTTTGTTTGGTAAAGAAATTGCGAGGTAAGGTAAAGTAATGAAAGTGCAGTTATTATCAATATTATTCTTCTACCCATCGCTTAAAACAATCATAAGGTTACTAAATATTCAAAGCATCAGTGTTTCTATTGGTGCTAATTGGTCAGTTTTTTTTCTAAAAGATTTGAACATACTGTAGTCAGAAGTGTTGAACAGTGCAGCACATTAGCTTGTTTGTTTTATTAACCAGTAACATTCATATAGCCCTATCTTCGTAATGAATCGCTATTTAAACAGATTACTGACTGCACCACAGTGTTGTATACATTAGTAATTGTTCAAGTTTTACTGCCACAAATGTTTCCTTCCTTTTTGCCTTGTCGTTTTTGGAAGCAATCATAACTAATGTAGGCCTAAATTCACTTCATCTCAAATTCCATTTTTGGTACAATTTATTTATTTCCCAAAACCAGGATGGCGACAGTTTTTGTTAAACATTACAGTTCACTTAATTTACAATTTATACTGATACTAACAGTGTTGTTTGAAGGACATTAACTCTCGAAACGAAACACGGTTAAAACTTAAATCCTCTCACAGGTGTATTAACATAGCAGTGGTGTTTCACAGTGCATAAAGCGCGCATACCTTGGTGTTGTGTAAAGGTGAGGGTACTGCAGGAAAGTCACAGGCGTGGTACGCAGTGGCGACGTGCGAACTGACCAAATTTTTATTTGAAAGGCATTACCTCCCGAAATGAAAAATCCTTAGAGACGAAGTTGAAAAAACATAACTTGTCCATTAGACAGAAAACACGGTTAAAACTGAAACCCTGGCACAGTTGTATTAACATAACACAACATGAATTTATGCATGTGTTATGCACTGCAAAACACCACTGTTATGTTAACACACCTATGCCAGGATTTTAGTTTTAACTGTGTTGTGTGTCTAATGAACAAGGAATAGGTTTTCAACTGAGGCGCTCCAGTCACGGTCTGCACGGCCACTACGGTCGGGGGTTCGAATCCCCCCTCTGGCATGGATATTTGTGCCGTCCTTAGTATTAGTTACTTCATAAGTAGTTTGTAAGTTTAGGGACTGATGACCCCGTAGTTAAGTCCCATAAGCTTTACAAACATTTGAACATTTTAAATGTTGATAGGTTATTGTGCACACATAATTCTCTGAAAAGTGTTTATCACTGTGTCGGTAGTTAGGAGTAATATTTTTCAATCCATAAGTATTTCAAACATAACAGTACATTCTAGGAGGCCGTATGGTACACATTAAATCATAGAATCAGCTTACTAACAATTTATGTATTATATTTCATAAGGTCCTTTTGTGGATAGATTTCTCTAGGTCTTGTCGTGTGTATAGGTGACAATAAATAACTTCCTTCGTGAGAAATCTGTAATATTCTGTAGGGTTTGGTTTACTGTAAGTATGACTTACATTGCTGGAATTCAATCTTGGCTTCTAGAGATCGTAAATATTCAAGACCAGTAATGCAGTCCTCAATACTGATTCAACAACTAAAAATGTGCAAGTGTCTATTTCATTGCCACATCCTAACTGTACTTGTGTCTGGATTTTGATAAATTTTGATTTGTATCCCACTGCTCCAACAAATCTACAATTTTTTACTGGAAATGTAGGTAATTTCTGAATTTATTTGATTCTTCGGAATAAACTATTTGATAAAACGTTCACTGCTGCACCTGTGTCTATAAGAACAGCCTTAAGTATTTCTCCTACGTTTATAAATATGTTGTTGTTGTTATGGTCTTCAGTCCGGAGACTGGTTTGATGCAGCTCTCCACCCTACTCTATCCTGAGCAAGCCTTTCATCTCCTCATAAGAACGGCAACCCACATCCACTTGAATCTGCTTACTATACGCGTCTCTTCGTCTCCCTCTGTGATTTTTACCCCACACACTTCCCTCCAATGCTAAATTTACGATTCCTCGATGTCTAAGAATATATTGGCCTGGAAAGTGTCAACAAGTCGGCTATTATGAACTTGTGTGTCAGCTAGTAGCTCTTACATTATATGAACACCACCGTTGTGGCGCAATAAATTTGTGCCCTCACTAGTGTCATCGCTCAACGTCGGAGGGCATAAGTTGAACGCAATCAACTTGCTTCAGTAATTTCGTTCTGTTTGTCGGTTGAGTAGTACTGTCTGTCACGTCCGTAATTGTCACAGTTGATCCGTTTTGAGGGTACTTTGTGTGTTGTGTCGATCAGTTAATCGTCATAGTAGCCACAGGGACGTTGTGAATGGCCGGCCGCGGTGGCCGAGGGGACTGCGGCGCGTCAGTCACGGTCTGCACGGCCACTACGGTCGGGGGTTCGAATCCCCCCCCCCCCCGGGCATGGATATTTGTGCCGTCCTTAGTATTAGGTAGTTGATAAGTAGTTTGTAAGTTTAGGGACTGATGACCCCGTAGATAAGTCCCATATAAGCTATACAAACATTTGAACATTTTGAAACGTTGTGAATGCCGTTGTTATTGTTTGGAGTGGGCTGCGGATAAAAGTGTTGAGCGGGATGGCCGTTCCAGTTGCCGTAAAAATTAGGGTTGCCAGCATTCAAAAATGTTCAAATGTTTGTAAATCTATCAGACCAAACTGCGTGGTCATCAGTCAGTAGCTTACAAACTACTTAATCCTAGGTAAACTAACCTAAGGACAACACACACACCCATGCCCCAGAGAGGACTCGAACTTCCACGGCGAGCAACCGCGCGCTCGGCTACTCCACCGATTGCCATCATTACGGGGTTGTCCTTTGAAATTACCATTGCGCCACTGATTATTTTTATTATTAGTGAATTGATTGCTGTTGCTGTAGTTCGCTGGTTGGTAGGGGACACTGTTATTATTTCCGAAATAGCCGGGTTTGAACCTATTGTCTGCGGCGATAATAATTTCCGCCATTAGGCGCATTGCGTGGCACATTTCTACTGCGGGCATCGTTCGTCAGCTGTTGCGGCTGTTGTTGACCAGAGGCTTTAATAAATGCTGGCTGCTGAGGTGGGTGTGGCATGTTTCGTAAACATTGGGCTGGTGAATAATACGGCACAAGCTGGCTACTGCCATTATTGTGGTTGTTACGGCAGTTTCCGCGCTTACTATTATTGTTATTGAAGTTTTTAAAGTCATATTGGTTTGCATGCCCGTTACCAAAATGTGCACGCCGATCTTCAAAAATTAAATCCAGCTTGTCAACGTAATTTAAAAAGCTTTCTAAATTGTGCTCGGGAGCGTTCCAGTCGCAGGTGTATCGTCAGTTTGGCCATTATCACCCGAAGCACTTCTCTGTAGCCAAGATGTTCTTCGAAAAATTTGACTGATTTATATATTTTTCAAAATATTGAGACTACCATTGCGTTCGTTAAATGGTTGCGGATTGTAAACTTCATTCCGCAGGCGCTCTTGTGTAGCGGGGGACCAAAATTTTTCAAGGAATTCCTGTTCAAACTCCGCCACGGCTTCACAAGTTTTGGAAGCCTGATTTGCCCACACCTTGCTCTCACCTTGTATATATCCAGTGATAAAACGTATCTTTCGCTTTTTGGACCAAGATTCTGGCAAAATATCTTGGAACTATTGAATAAAAACGACAGGGTGTTCACTCTTACTGTCACCTGCAAAACTTTTAACCTGATGATATTTGATCATGTTCTCGTCCATCATAACGTTACTAATATTGATACCGTTAATAGGCAAGAAGGGTGAGTGCTGTGGTGTCATCAGGTTCTTATTACCAGACTGGTAAAATCGGGGGAATGATCACGTGCGTTTTGCACGTCACGTGAGCGCTGCCTGACTCGCACTTGCCCGCCCACTATTCATATATGTTTGTTGGTCTTTAAGGTCACAGGTCGGTCCGGTTTCATGTCTTACGTTGATGTGTGTTACTGGTTTTTGTGCTTTAACGAAGGATTTAAGCTCGGTCAAGTCATCCCGCATTGCTTTCACGGTAGTACCGTGCTTCTTATGTGTCACTCTTACAATCCTGTACTCTTGTAAATAGCATAAAAGATTGGATCAGCAGTGGCTCGTACAATATTGCAGTTGGAGTACATGAAATGAATTAAGACAAGATTAGGCACATAGAATAGTGGTATGAAACGTTTGTGATACTGTCACGTAAATCTTAATCACCAATACAATTAGTATTAAACGTTACGACTTTGTTAGCTTCAGTTATTTCACCGCAGATGCGGTCATAGGTCCGACCTCGCACGGGAATCCGTAATGGCGAGTGTAAGACGATAGGGGCGCTACAAACATAGCGTGCTACTTGTGGGAATTTGAGACGGACGGGAGGCGAGCACGGGTCGACAGTCGACACCTCGGTGCGGTGCGGTGCGGCGCGCGGCTTGTTTACGTCCTGGTGTTTGCTGGCGGTCGCTGCGGGCATCGCGGCGGCGGCGGCTCTTCTGCTCTTCGCGGCTTCAACTAATTGTAAAACCACCCGCCTTTGAAATCCATAGATGGCTCGAAGAAGATTTATTGCTTAACCACCCGGACATAATTTTTATTCAGTATGACACGTTCGTTAACGCCCTGTTTCTGAAACTAACTAGTGCTGAACTGTGTGAGAGGCTTGTCTCCGTTGATAACGGACAACGTAAATTCCGTCACTTAAACGGGAAGATAAGCACGGTTAAAATTACGCATGCTGGCTTTGGTATTCGTCACATCCGTGTTTTTAATCTTCCATTTGAGATCCGCGATGAGACGATCCAAGGATACTTGCAACCGTACGGTGATGTCTCCCAAGTGGTCAAAGAGAAATGGTCGAGTGATTACCGGTTTCAAGTTTATAACGGTGTGCGTAGCGTTACGATGGTAATAAAGCAGCACATCCCTTCCTTTTTTATGGTTAATGGGCACCGTGCTTTTTTAACTTATAACGGACAACCTACAAACGTGTAGTTTTTGTCATGCTGTCGGCCATTACAGGCTCCAGTGTCCCAAACGTAAGCGGCCGGTCCAACTACCGCGAGGTAACGTAGACCTGGGGCACAGCTACGCTGCCGTAGCTGCCGGACATGCCGTCCCCACCGTTCCCCTGGACTGCGAGATGGAACCCGCTACGGCGGAAATTAAAAATAAATAAATAAATAAATAAATAAATAAAATAAAAAATTTCAAATATTGGTATAGTCTATGGGACTTAACTACGGGGTCATTAGTCCCTAAACTTACAAACTACTTATGAACTACTTACGAACTAGGACGGCACAAATATCCATGCCCGAGGGGGGATTCGAACCCCCGACCGTTGTGGCCGTGCAGACCGTTACTGAAGCGCACGGCGGAAATCCCCCGCGGCTATGGACACAACCCCTGTGGCAAATAATAATGAGATTGCAATCCCCGAAAGTGACGCAAATTCACCGGATGTGACTGCAAACAATACACATGACAACCGCGTTGTTATGGAAGTTGTATTTCCTACAGTGTTTCAATGTCCTAACCCAGCCAGTAGTGTATCTGCTTCCGAAACTGTGTCCAAACCTGTAGTGGGGTCAGAACACGTGGACTCCACCTCCGCGGCTCCCGTAGCCACGGTGGCGGCCACCGACAGTGATACAGGGCCTGAGGCCTGCGGTGCGGTCGACCAGCCGGTCCCCAGGCCTCACAGGGAGTCCTCCCGCCCCCGCGGCTCCAGTTCCTCCCGCAGGTCCGAATCCCGGGACATTTCCCGCCGAGACCGCAGCTTGTCGCCGGCGTCGCGTTCCTCTACCCCCAGCCAGCACACGTCTCGCAAAGAGACGGCGAGGCGCACCGTAGGCCTCGAGCCCCGTACCGTCTCGCCTCGCAGCGCGGGGCTGCCCGCCAGAGGTCGCGTGTCGCCCCCCGCGACCCCGGGCGCCCACTCGCTGCCTCGGCTGGCCCCAGCCACCGACGGCAGCAGCAAACGGACTCCTCCACACCTGATCCCGACCACCGAACCGGCACGGTGCAGTGGTTACAGTCGGTTTTGTCACAAAATCCGACCACCACCGACGCCGAAATGGCAATGGAAGCAGAGACTCTTCCAGTTTCCACCCCCGCGGCCGTCAAACGGAAAGCGGAAGCCGACGACGCGCGTAACCGACGAGCTCGTCAGTCGGTGGAGGCTCTGCTGCCCGATGTGGACACGACTGCGCCAGGCGCAGGCGCTTGACAGACGCGGGAGACCTGATACCACCCCCGACGCCACTCCCTCCCCCCCCCCCCCCGGCGAGCGCGTCGATTGGACGGAGACTACGGCGGATGAAGACGGGAAGTGAAAATTTCCGTATTGTGTTGTGTGACCGCTCTGTTTTGTTTTGCAGCTCGATTTTCACCGATTTTACTGTTTTTAATGTCTGTAGTTCATTTTAGTCTGTGTTGTTTTATTACAATGACTCTTAATCCGGGACTCCGGAGTATTTTAACGGTTAACGTCAATAAACTGAGAAGCGCCCACAAGGCGTTCGCATTAAAGATCTTTTTATGTTACGACGTGCCGCGTTTCTACAAGAGGTTACGCGCGATGCGCTTTTATATTTACATACTTTTACTGATTTCATTGTGGTGGACAATGTTTTACCCTCTGACACTACGGGAAATGCTCTCTTAGTGCAATCCGACTTGCCTATTGCAAATATTGAACTGATACCTAACGGTCGCGTGATTGCGATTACTGTTTTTGGAATTATGTTTATGAACGTTTATGGACCGCCCGGCAATAACAAGGCGGCGAAGGCACAGTTTTATAGCAATGATGTTTCTTATCTTTTATCTCGCAGTGTTCATACTTTAGTACTTGGCGGTGATTTCAATGCTGTTTTAGAGGATCGTGATCAATAACCACGACCTATTAAATGACAGGAACTGCAGTTTTAATTGACACCTTTAAACTTGTTGACGTGTGGTGGGTATTATATCCCGATACAACTAATTTTACGCACTTTAATCCACCGGGTCGTAGTCGACTTGATAGAATATATGTGTCGGCCCATCTCAGGGACAATGTCCGTTTAGTGGAAGTACGATCACAGTAGTTTTTATTGCCAGTTACTTTCAGCGCAACCGAGTGTTCCTCGCCACAAATTCAATTGCAGGCTTTTAGAAGATGAACATTTTATTGATAATTTTAAGGATAAGGTCGGTTTTACCCACCGTCCTTTCGCAACATCAAACCTGCGCTGTCAGAGACAGGAACATTTCTGATGCCATTCTAGCATACCGTGACTGTATCGGTTATGTCAAGAGTGCACGGGTGCGAACAGCTGCGGTACTTTTAATAGATTTTAGTAATGTGTTCGACCATGTTAGTCATATATACCTAAGAAAAGTAATGGTTAGCATGGGATTTGGGATACAATTCACGTCCATGGTTCAGAATCTTTTGGGGAGCGCCACTTCCAGAGTACGGGTTAACGATCAATTCACTGAGCCCTTTCCACGGTGTCGCTCAGTGTGTCAGGGGTGCCCCATGTCAATGGCGCTGTTTGCCATTGCTTTGGATCCCCTCCTCCGCACCATTGCCAAGGAAACTCGGTTGGTGAATGTCGCCTCACATGCAAAGCACACGCCGACGACCTCGGTGTTTTCGTCGACGGTCCTGAGGATGTGGACACCCTGTACGGTGTGCTACAGCGGTACGAGCGCGCAACTGGGGCCGTGGTAAGCCGTCGCAAGACCGTTCTACTCCCGCTGACACCTCAAGCGCACTCCCTAACCGGAAACCGGTTCTGCGTTCAGGAGCAGCAGAAGGTCCTCGGTATCTTGCTGACGCCGAATCCACAGCGGATGGAGTCTCTCAACTGGCGCCCCACCCTCTGCAAGATCCGCGCCGTCGCCAGGATCTACGCGGCTCGCCGCCTCGCCCTGCGTGACAAGGTCTCCCTACTCAGTAGCCACGTCCTGGCCCGTGCTCGGTTCCTGGCCCAGGTGCTGCCCGTGCCCAAACAGCTGGCACGCGCCGTACAGCAGGCGGTGTACTGGTTTCTGTGGCGGGGCTCCATCTTTAAAGGGGCGCACGACATCTGCACCCTCGCACCGGAGGACGGGGTTTTGGGCCCGGTTGACTTCCGGACGAAGTGCGGTGGAAGAGGACGTCTGCCGCGATGACGAAGGAGCCTCTCAGCCCCACGGCCGCCCTCTTCCGCTCCCCGACGGCGCCGGTCGACGTCTGCCACGTGCCGTTCCAGCTCAACTACGTCCGGCGATACTTCATCGACGACAGCTACCTGCTGCTCCCCGACACCCCCAGCTCTCGGGTCTCCGACATCACTGCCGCCCTCCGGGGAACTCCGGCGCGCTGTAAGTGGAGTATCGGCTACCTTGGGTCCACTGGCCAGCCGTGTGGAAGAACTTGGCTTCACACGTCATCCCACCAGCGGTCCACAGTGTCTGGTACTCCGTTGTCCACCGCACCTTTTCGACTAACGATAAGCCGTTTGCAATGAAACTCTTCCCTACTGACGCCTGTGAAGCATGCGGTGTTCCACTCGAGCACCGCTTCGTGTGCCGAAATCACAGTGGTGTGTGGGAGGTTGTGCGCGACATGCTGCGGCTTATAAACCGGGAGGACACGCGGTCGATCAACATTGACGATGCTCTAGTGCCGCAATGTAACGTTTTTCCAACCAGTAAGCGAAATGCTACAATATGGATACTCGGACACACAATTAACGGCATTTTTCACATGAAATTGACCACCGTACTCGACTACTTGACACATATTTCGACTGAACATGACGGGATTAAAACCCATTCACTTTTGCCAAATTATTGCATGTCTCCCTGTTACATGCATTCACAAAACTTATGGTTGACGAATAGCTATGTTATTGGATTCGATTGGTCCGTTTTTGGATTGTAATGACATGTTGTATTGACCGTTCCCTTTTTGGATATTAATCTTAATTATGACTTTTTCCCTAGCAGAAGCTTTTCTTTCCTTACGTTTGAAATGCATAACATTGTCTATGATGCCAAGAGGATTGACAATGTACTTAGTTTAAAATGCAGACAGATAATTTTTAATAGTGTTTGCTGCTTCTTCCTAATTTCACTTGTGTAGAATTGATTTCATTTTGTGAAAAAAAAAATTATTTTTGCCGTGAAGCTGCGTTGGTGGCGGCCACGATCCGTGACGTCGCCCATAGTGTTTCATTTTGGTCGTTTTCCACGGTTTATTCTGCTTTTCTTTTGGTACATTAAAAATTTAAAAAAATAATAAAAAAAAGGTGGCGAAGTGGTTAAGGCGACCGCTGGCCCAAATCGGGAGACCCGGCTTCGATTCCCGGTCCAGCTCACATTTTCACTTGTCGCTATTGGTTAATATCAATGCCCAAATGCGGCCCCTGTCAATTCTTTCTTTCCTATCTTTCTTCCTTCCCTTCCTTTAACAATTTTAAAATCTTAATTATTGTCAGTCACTAAATATCTCACAAATTTCTCGGGGTGGATATTACTGGGAAGAAGACGATCAGTGGGGTAATAGTGATACAGATATTATTATTTTACTAACATCCAATCCTGTGACAAAGGGACCGAATTATAACGTTACCGTTTGCTTTCGTATGATGCCACAAGTTGCTAAATTGATAGCGCGATTGTAATTTGGACAAAAGATTGGTTGTATCGAAGTTTTGAATTAGGAATAATTTAATTAAAATATAGCGCAATTTAACATTTATAAACATTAAGACAAACACACCTCGGGTTGAATGTTTAAGTCGGGCACCACACAAAGCAACGCTACGCTATAAGACTTACGGAAAGCATCTAGCTGGATCCTATGCTTCGTACTGCAGAAGCTGAAAATGTGAATCTTTTCTTATTTAATATGAGAATGTTCGAGATTCTTTCAGTACTAGACTAATGCTCAGACAGTTCACTTTGTTTTTCATTGTTGTATGACCGTGGATGAAACATGAAGTTAATGATAATGATAGAAAGATTAAAAAATATTATAGGGCTTCGTAAAATTACAAAAGAAATGATTGCAGGTTCTGAAATCAAGCAAGGTATTATATAAGAATAACTAATAGCGAGTGAAATATTAAAGACAAAGATAATAATGGCGTCTGAAAATTAAACTATACGGACGTCAAGGAGTTGAAAACGTTAGAAAATAAATATTTACTTGGATGGAGTCATTTAAATAAAAGCCAAAAAGAGGGGATTAATTTAATTTTAAGTAATATATTTTAACAACAACTTGCATCAAAATTACTTACATTGAATGGATATATGAATGGAAGACGTCTGTTGACGTCGAAAATAGACAAGACAGTGTAACAAAACTACGATCGCGGTTCCGTCTTCTCGCTTGTCCGGAAGTAAGAAATGACGAACGAAATTATGTTATTAGTTATGTTGAGAGCGACAGGGAACCGGAGGCGATAAACATCGCTGAACAAAAAAAGAGAAACAAACGAAATAAAAATTCTAGTGTATCGTTGCAAACAGATTTCAGTAAGGGTACTACGGGTAAACTTACAGTTGTGCTTAATCTTCCCTTCAACTGTGTGAACCAGTTCGTCAATAACCACAGGCGGGTTCCACTTCGTTCTTCATCGTGCAGTTGATCACGTACTTCATTGAACAGTCCGACACATCTTCTAACCATTGAATCATTCCTTGCATTTTGTCCGTAAACCTCGCTGATTTGCCAATCAATTTCCTTTGGTTTATCTTCCTTATCATTTACAAAACGAATCACAGATCTGAAGCGGCATTTTTAATTTCGGCTGACATTATAAAGACACACTAAAAAGCAAATGTCAGCAGCAGCTATCTGAAAATGGCGTACATGTCCTCTCCTTGAGTCAGAGTAGCTGCCTTGCGTGCTCGGAACTGCGATCGTAGCGCTGCCGCGGGTAGAAATAGAAACTGATCTTAAGTTGTATACGACCCTCGTATTACATTCTCCTAAAAATCTTGAGTGAATTTAGGGTGACGCATACATGTCTAACATCAGGTAGAATACAAGTTTCGCCATGAATGGTTCTCCCAACGATATCCGCAACACTGTGGGAATATAACTAGCTCCAGGGGACTTGTTTCGACTTATTTTTTTGACTTTTCTGTCAAAATCTTCTCTCCGTTCTATATCTTATCCTCATCTCCTTCTATTTCTATAACATTAGCGTCACGTTTATTACACTTCTATTTTCCTTCTGTATATTCTTTCCATCTTCGAGTTCTACCTTCATTGTTTAGTACTTATTTTGCATCTTAGCTACTAATATTAATACGTCTCCAAACGTATCTTCCGTTTTCCTGTAGGTGCAATTAAGAAAAATTGAATTGAGAATGGTATTCCTGCTGATATCTTTGGGTCAAATCCACATTCAAATGGTGATCTTTATTTTTGGTAATTAACTGATTTTTTAAATGAAGTTGTGGGGATTATTATAATACTTATTGGTACTAAGAATCTGATGGAAATTCTTGTTATATATATATATATATATATATATATATATATATATATATATATATATATATACTATTTTACGGAATGGCATTTGTCGTCTAGCCACTCCTGCTAAGCCGATTTGCCCTGACTGTTAACCTCGTTTTTATAACCGCCCGTAGTCTCCTTCATCTGACTGATTTGCTACGTGTTTACATTTTCTCTTTTCATCAGTTAAATTAAGTTTGTAACTCCTGTCTTATGAATTAACCGTAACTACTCAGCGCTGTGAGTAAGGATTCATTTATTCAGAACTTCCATGGCGGTGTTGTCACATTGTACGACATAACTGAATGACTTCATGCCATGTGTTACGAGATGACGTTATGTATCGTGTTACGTTATACGTATATGCGTCATGATTTCAAGCTTTTTGTAATGAAATATTTTTGAAGCGGTCAGATTAGTCTAGGAACTAGTTCTCCTTATTTACGTAACTGATTGTGGCAACACATATTCGTCTTTTCCTGTGCTATGCTAGGAGCTTATTCAATTCCGGTTTGAGCATGTGCATGTTCATATAATTGTTATAACATTTTACCATTTGCGTGATACTTACCTCCAGTACAGACAGAGACAGAACGTAGATATTAAGGTAACTCAAAGATGGTGGTTTGGGAATTTACATTCGTTAACTGAAAATACGGATTCATCACACCTAAAAGCTATTTATGATGCCATCGTACACCCCGCAATAAAATCACTCTACATCTGCAGAACTGGAGTTTTCTTGTAGTAACTTGCTGCACAGCGCGTTCTTGTGCGGTTATCAATCGATGTGTCGAAGTTTTCGATTTTTCAGGTAGCGAAGAGCGACAAAACCTGCATTTTTCCAATAAGCAAGCGCCAGCAGAAAATCATTTTCCGCCGCGCCCTCGAGTGAGCCACGTGGAAACGTCAATAACGCAATTTCGCACCACTCAGGGACTGCAATAGCGGGAAAGCAGAGCCGTGAAAGGGAGGGGGGGGGGGGCTGGAGGGGGCTTAAACGGCAGGCAGTCGCATGCACACGGGACCAGGGGCTTCCTGTGTGCTGTGTGCTATGCTGCTAGGGAGGCTCTGCGCTCGGCCAGAAACAATTTGTAGTCTCTTTTTCCATTTTATTTACCTCTTTCACTCGAAGAAGGTTGTACGTTTCACTTGAAACAAGTACGATTATTCGCAAATAATTTTCATCTGATGCATTATTCTACACCTACTCCTATACCACTAAATTGGTACGAATGATTACTAATCTTACAGCACAATTCTTAAAATTTCAAGTAGTGCTGTATTCAACTCATTAAGAGGCAGAATTTTATTTAAATTTTAATACTATGAGACAGGTATTGCGATAGAATCTATGAATTTGTCCTGAAACTGCCAGCCACGCTTGTCCATCGACTATTCGAAAATGATAACTGTTTGTTCAACCAATTAATTGGAAAGCGGTGGCAGTAGCTTATGTCAAGGAATGTGCCTAACGTAATTTCCTATCTGAATATTATGCATACGAACAAGGACGGGGAACTAATATAAAGAAAGCAGTTTCCCTTTTAACAAATTTACATTTATTTACAGGTATTGTCGTTACTCAATTAAGCAAGAAATATTATGGGAAATTTCAGTTAAAACTTTTAGAATACAATTAATATTTCGGGGAGGGATTAAGAAAGGGACCAAAAGCTTTCACACTCTTTGTCTACTGGCTGGAGTCCACAATCGTAGTGCCACGATGTGCTACCCACGTGGCGACACACACGTATATTCAAAGTTCCACAAAGAAAATCCCAAAAATAATTGATCCCACAGAATCTAGCGTCACGCATACCTACTAATCATCAGCTAACTGTTGCAGATACTTTAAATCCGATTAACAGAGTTTTACGTCCACTTCTTTTTGTGTATCTTGGCCCAGATGATAAGCAGCACGTGAATCTAAGTGGACGACAAAACGATAAACGAAGCCACACGAGATTTAATTAATACATTTCTTCCGTGCACAAAGTAGAATCTCAAATCGACAAAGCAAACATCGTTCCACTTCCCACCCTAACTATTTAAAGACGACCGTCTGTTGTCTTCCATATATTTTTTTATAAAATTGTAATTTATTTCATGTCGGTAGATTAGCATCAGGAATAGCATTTTTATTTCTTGTTTTAAACTATTAGTTTCTGAAATGTTAGTTAATATTGCTACGATATTGTTATTTTAATAATTTAATATTGTGGTTAAGAATTTGGCAATAAGTACGGCTTCTTCGCTACGCCACTGTACCTGTGAGAATGTGTACTTGATTTACATTTAAGTGGATGTGCGAGGATCTAATGGCTGTCTGAATGTGATTGGTAATAGATCGCTTCGTATGGTTCTCTCTGGCTCAGAGTCGATAGTTAATCGTTACCAACCCCTGCTGCTGATGCGGCCAAAGAGGTTGCTACACCCTTTGGTTACAAGCCACTCGACGAGCCCTCCCCTGGTGCGTGTCTCACGTCCCCACCACCGCAATGTCTTGGGTTTCCAAGTTTCCGGTAGCTTTTTCGCGCCTCCTGGCCGCTAGGTCACTTCGTGCTGGGATCGTGGTGAGGTAAGGTTGTGTCTGCGGTGATAGTAGCGATTCGTTTTCTAGCATGTTTAATTTAAACTCTTGAACTTATAAGGGAAGTACTCGGGCTCGAACAAACAGAAATATACCAAAATCGTGTGAAAGATAATGTAGAGGTCCCTTACTGCACTCGCATCTTCAAAACTTAGCAGCCGCCCATTACAGGCCTCTGCGTGTGCCCCGCTGTATTGCACTTTGACCTGCCAGAACGCCAGTAGTGACGGTACAGTGTGGCTCTGAAGTTGCGTTTTGTGACGTTATTTGTGTGGTGAAGCGTCAAGGGCTCTGCGATTGGTAATCAATCCTGCTAATGTATTGCGATTGGTTGGGATGGATTTCCGAAGAGCCGTTCTTGATGTAGAAGATGAATCATTTACATGTTTTTTGGTATATATTATAGTGCAGAAATATGAGCATAGATTAGAAACAATGTAATAGATACCAGGTAACATGCGAATGATTCATTTTCTACACCAGTACCATCTTCTCGAAGAAGGTTTCTTCGTAACTTCGTCTCAACCAGTCACACTATATTAGCAGGATTGATTACCAATCTCCTACCCATCCGACGCTTCACTACAAGAATAAAGTCACAAAACGCGACTTCAGCGCCACACTGCACCGTCACTACTGGCGTACCGGCAGGTCAAAGTGCAATGCGGCGTGGCACACGCAAAGGCCTCTAATGGGCGATTGCAAAGTTTCGCAGATGCGGGAGTATCACTAGTGGAATAAGAGACTTCAGATTATCTATCATACGATTTTGGTGTATTTCTGTTTGTTCGAGCCTAAGTACTTTCCTTGTTAGATTAATTTTCTGGGATATTCCTTCCGATCGTGCGCGGAAATGTGTTGTGGTTTTTCAATAGATAAACGCGGTGTATGTGTTACTAGTTGCAGTTTGATAACGGCCTGGTGTATTCAAACCTTTTGTGATTATGTGTTGGATTACGAACTTTGTGTAAATTCTTTCTAGCTTTGTGGGGCACGATTTCTAACAGACAATATTTTCATTTTAGTACAGTGCATGTAAAAATCTTTATCTTTTCATTCCGTGAGTGATGTGTTCCACGTGGTTGGTTCTTAGAACAAAGCCTTCAGCTTCCACTATTATTTGTTCCATTCTCATCAGGCAAGCAACTATGCGAGTATCCTTCTGATTTCCACCAACATTTCATTAGCTTCTCTCACCGCCTATTTTAATTTTGCTGTTTCTTCTCCGAACTTGTAGTATGCACTTAGTCTTTGTCAGTAATTCTCTCGGAGCTTTGTAAAACCTCCTTCAGTGGTTTGCTTATGAAATTCTATGTATTTCTAAGGGTGTCATGCTATAGATTTATTTTTATTTTTCCGACTTTGTAATTATTTCACTACTCCGGGTTTTGCGACTGGACTTCTTCCATCTCTGTGAACGCTCCCAATCGCATATTGCAGCATTTCACTAGCTTCCTTATGAAATTCTACGCAGTTCTAGGGGTTACATGCCGTAGTTAATTTTCTTTATTTTTCAGAAATTGAATTTATACATTTATATCGGTTTTCGGAGACACATGGGTCCGAACTCCGTTTCAGGGGTTTGCAGTTAGTCACCCGAATTAACGCCACTTCTCATATCCAGTGCCTGGATAGTTTACTCTCAGATAGCAACTTAAGAGTCCGCCGTGATTTTGCGTAATGAATCCGATTTTAACCACCTCACCTTCAGTGGAGTGCGATCATGTAACGTAGCCGTGTGTCGCCGTTAGCGTGTTTGCTCGCGGTCTAATCTAAATGAAACTTTGCTATACTCACGCACAATCTCAAATCAGGCACGACAGATCCATCTTCGCTGTTTTATTGTGTATTCTGTTGTGTAGTACCTCTGGGTTTGCTGAATTTCGCCTAAGACATCGGCGCCTGCTTCTTCCTCGTTTCAGCAAGCTGATGGTGAGTTTCGCTGTTGCATTGCGTGTGTGTGAGCGAGTGAGTGTTGTTTGTAAATTCTCCCCCCTCCCATTAGCGTTAAGTTCTATGTAATTATGTTAAATTCAATGCTGGGCATCGTCAGTATTAGATAATGTAAATGAGATGCATTTTAATTGTATGAACAAAATTGGTTCCCCTTTGCTTGCATTCGACCTGAATATACAAGTTAAGTTGAGTATAATTGTGACTTGCCTTTATTGTAGTTTTCGAGCACTTTCCCTCTTTTTTATTTGATATTGTTTTTCACCAGTGCTGAGGACAAGCTCAGATGCAATTTTTTATGTTTAAGTTCCGTTGCACCATAAAGGTTTTTCTTTAGCCACCTTTATAACTTGCGTGTGAATGTTTTAGTTCCTGTTTCGTTACACGGTTTTGTTAGGCTAAACTTGTGTTTGTTACTTTTGTTCTAAACTATTTGTAATGATGGAGAATAGTTCTGCCTTGTCCGTCTCCACTCGATCTACGCTATTATACCAAAGTGACGACCGTGAAAAGTCGTGTAAGTCAGATCATTCGACAGAAAGGGAAAAAGTAGCGAATACAGATGGCCGCGTTCCCGTTGAAAACGCGACTAGTGTTAAACATGGACGCCACCGGAAGTGAGGACAGAGGCCAACAAAGCGAACTGCAAACCAATTTGCCGGTTTCTGCTACTTTCCAAACTAGTTCAACCAGTGCTACTAGGCCAGTGTGCGTTTCTGATACGACTCTAAGTGACATCATGGCTTTCATGAGAGAATTAAGAGCAGGGATGGAAGCGCAACTTATCAAGTTTTCTGCACAGTGCAGGGAGGCGCAAAGTAACACAATAATCTGGATGGGTTGTGCACCGATATAGTGCGGCTAGTTCAGGAACAACATGGTATGACAGAAAAAAAAAAAAAAAAAAAAAAAAAAAAAAAAAAAAAAAAGCCTAAAACTTCAGGAAATGCAGACGCTACATCTGCCCTCTCCAACTATGTAGATACCAATAGCCACTCTCTTGAGGATAGAGTCGAATTAGTGAAGACTGATGTCTACTTTCTTAGCGAGAGAGTCGATTTGGTAGACGGTCGGGCGAAAACGCTCACCCATGAACTACGCGCATGCGTTGAAGAGCTGGCCACCTCGGTGGCGCAGCTTCTACTGACCGGGGAGACGGCGACAGAGAGGGCATGTCGCGCTGTTGTAAATGAATCGGAGGAATTTCGCAACTTTCCCCGGTTGAAGGAACAACAGTGGGAAATTAACTGCTAGAAGAACATGTCGCGCGTCTGGGGCAAGTGTCCAGTGCACTCCCGCAAGTAGAAAACAGCTCCCGCAGCTTGTGTGGAGGTCTGCCCGGTCGCTACGAGCGCGGAGATGTTTCGGCTTTCGAGGAGGTGGAAGTCGAACCTTTGCATGCCAGGCCTCCCATAAGAGAAAGACCGAGTCGAGTGCTTGTGCAAGAGCCAGTGCATGAATTTTATTATAACCACTTTCTGATAGTAAAAACGTACCAGGTCTTTCAAAACTCTGCACCGGGATACACCCCCACACGTGGCTAGAGAAATGCGATTACTCTCTGCCTATGAAGTTGCCAGAAGGGCAGAAAATGGAGTATGTGTGCGGATATCTCGAGGAAGAGCTTGCCACGTGGATGCCACCTCTCTTGAAACGATTTCAGGGAGCATTTCCTGTCTGCTTACTAGTCGGAGAGGCAGCAGGAATGAGTAAAATATGGCATTTTAGTGATGCCCCACTTTGCAAACAGTAGTTGCAGGAGTCTGGGCTAATTCTTTCAAGGAATGATGCTGAAAAATCAGTTCCACGACTACCCATACCCTCCGCATGAATTAATTAGAATTTGCACGCCGAAGCACCCATGAAATTTGCGCAATGACGTCCTTGCGGGAAGCTGCAAGGAGGACATTGAGTCCTTCTAGGCTTACCTGGAGCACTTGGAGTTTGACAATAATTACAGACCTAGAAGGGACGGCTATGGCTCTTCTAGGAGAAGTAACCGGAGTGACAATAGCGCTAGGAACAACCGCCATGCGGAAAGAACTACCAGCTGGAAGTCCGGTCCTTCCAATGCTGAGAATCAGCCGCAGCGTAGGAACGAGCAAGGTTACTGGCGTGATAAGTGAGCAGACAAACGGCAAACGGTCGTGAACGGTAATAAGGGCTAGTGACCCGATAAAAGCCAGAAAAAGCCGCCTGACCCGCCAACAGAAGACGTGGAAATTAGGTCTGCTTATCCGCACCATAACCAACTGAAAGACCCTGGCCCTAGCACAAGCCAGTAACATACATCCTAAGTTTTCATGTTTTCTAGGGTAGATTTAGTGTTATCCTTACCAACTATGTGATTTGTGCTTGTAAATTTCTGCTGTATATTGTATGCCTTTTGCAGTGTTCCTTTAAGTGGTTCGTTTTAATAGTATATATATTATTATATGTGTCCTTTGTGTGTGTATGTGTTTGTTGTATGATTTCATTTTGCCATAACGCATCTCAATGTTGTATGCATGTTTTGTGTACTATAAGGTGCATGGCGCTATTGGCATGGTTAACAGCAATTTACCAATTCCACCTGGTCACCTGTTTGACGTACGTTACCTTGACGCTCTGTTTTGTACTTAATTTTGCAGAATTATTGTGATAAGATTAGGTACATTGTAACTCACTAATACCTTAGATCTCACTTTATTAACTTACGATTGTTAAACAGTGTGGATTTGTAGTGTTTATTTTATGTGTTCGTAAAATGTTCAAATGTCTGTAAACCTATCGGACCAAACTGCGTGGTCATCAGTCCGTAGCTTACAAACTACTTAAGCCTAGGTAAACTAACCTACGGACAAACTCACACACCCATGCCCCAGGGAGGACTCGAACCTCCACGGCGAGCAACCGCGCGCTCCGCAGCGAGGTGCTTTAGACCGCTGGGCTACTCCACCGCGGCTATGTGTTCGTACATTTGATCATGTGTTTTCTTTTTATTCTACTTCCAAGATGTATTACCTCGTTTTTTTCGTAAATATGAATAACTGTGTTTTCTCGCCTCTGCGTGAGCGATTGGTGTAAATCGGTTTACAGGCATTAACCTTTAATTTGGATCTTGTGGAACCAAATTGGCGAGCTCAAGAAACTTCACTCCACCCCTCGCGCGGTAGTTAGAATAACTTGCGCCCGGGGTGTAGGTAGTTAGGATTGCGTAGCGCTGCATAGTGGCTTGGTAGTTAGTTTTGCATAGCGCTGCATGCTGCATGGATGAAGGTAGCTTTACCCCCCTAAAACTAACACAGACTATGACCTGACGTGAAGATTTGCCCTGTGGGCTGAATAATACTAACAAAGGTACAGTTGCTTATACTGGAACATGTTTAATTTATTAAAAATAAGATTCTCAATATGATATTAAGTTATAGGATAACCTATTTTATTATTGATATATAACTCTGTGTGATTTCAATCTAATATGTCAATTTTTGTGTTTTGCGCTTCAATTTGATTTCAAACAGAAATCTTATATCTGTGAATATAGTATCTTTAAAGTTAAAATGTTTTATGAAGGACTAAAAACCTAGGAGTTCTATTTTTGCATATCTCAATAAGTGTCTTAATTTTAAAATATTATGGGTAAACGTATGTTGATGTCAATTGTACTTTTGTTAAATATTTATTTGAAAAAGAATTCGAGTGCTCTCCACGATTGTGACATGATGGAGTTGCTTGTAAGTTTAGGGTGTCTTGTGGTTACAATGAGCACCAAAGTGTTGGCAGATTTGTGAAGGTGTCTGTGGCCAAGACAGAGGCATGTATCAGTTGCAACTCACGCCAGGCTCGCGCGCGGGAGCGGCCGCACCGACATCGGAGTTTCCAGGGGTTTGGCGGGAAGCCGGAAGGCGAGCGGCTGACCTGCCACACCCCCATAACAGGCACCCGGCCAGTTTGGATGATTAGCAACAACACAAAAACTGCGTGGCTGGCGGGCTACACAGTGCCGAGTACCAAGCTGCCGGCTGTCGGCGCTCACAACAGACGCGGCCGCGCTGGGCCGAGTCTCGCCGCTAAGCTCTTCCGGTGGCCAGCCTTGGTAGGCTGATCACTCGACGGGCCACCAGCCACAGGAAGGAGGGCCGCCGGGCCTGCAGACAGGTGCACTAACCACAGCATCCCACTCACGTCGAATGCAGTTGAATAGCCGAGGAAGAGACACAAAATGTTTAAAGAATCTTCCTATTTAAAATACAATTTCCCTTCCAAAATATTATACATTTCAATATCACAGAATTAAATGCTTTGACCACCTCCCTACAATTGTTGTTGACATTTAACAAATAAATACTTATTTAACAATACTATAATCAGTTGAGACTGAAGCTCTTAGCTCAGGTAGCTGTTATATGTGGTGTCTCACTGCTCGAATATACTGTCGTCAGAATATAGTTACACGATTAATATTTAATTTATCATGACTTTTTATGGCATTACATTCAGTTCTTGTCCACAAGTATATAGATTTTTTATGTATGAATTATCTGTTGTAGATTTACTATTATTAATCGGCCGTAAGTGTACAACATAAAACGAACATTACTAAGAATAATATTAAATATAGATATATAAATGCAATATCCTTTGCCCGGTTTATGTTTTGTATTTCTGTGGTGGAATCTATGTTCTGACAGAAGAATATTATTACATAAACGAAAATCAGAATAACAGAGTAAAACAAAGTTTATTGAAAGAATGCAGAAAAAACGTGGTGCGTCTTATGACATAGGTAGCGTGGTGCAATGATGCTCATTTGTATCTTAAACTGTTACTCATTAAGACTACATATCAATAATTGTAGATATAAGTCTTACATTATTATTATTATTATTATTATTATTATTATTATTATTATTATTATTATTATTATTGCCGCCAGACGCCACGTATCTGCCGGAGTGGGGCAGGGGATAGCGTCACGGACTACTGTGCTGAAGGTCGCCAATTCAAGCCCGCCCACCGGCAAAAAGTTTATTTCTTTGTAATTAACAATTCCAGATTTTTGTACATTTTTCTTATGTTCAATTGTGAATTCTACTTGTTTCTTATGTTAATTGTTCTTCTAAAGTTCAAATGTTCAAATGTTTGTTAAGCTTATGGGACTTAATGTTCTTCTAATTTCTGGTACATTCTGTCTGTGTATAAATAGCCCGAGAGGCAGTTACTGCTGCGTGTATGTTGAGTTCGTAATAAACGTGCTTTCAGAAATGTTCAAATGTTTGTAGAGTCTATGGGACTTAACTACGGGGTCATCAGTCCCTAAACCTACAAACTACTTATGAACTACTTACAACTAAGGACGGCACAAATATCCATGCCCGAGGGGGGATTCGAACCCCCGACCGCAGTGGCCGTGCAGACCGTGACTGGAGCGCCTCAGGCCCCTCGGCCACCGCGGCCGGCCGTGCTTTCAGTATAAGTGCTGCGTTCAGTTGCATTTGAGGTCAAGCCTGCTTCCATTTCAACGCGACATTGTTTGGTGGAGGCGCCGGGTAACCTGCGCAACAGCTGCATCACCGTGGCTCCGATTAGGCAACGTAAAAGGCGTCGCTTAGACGGACCAGAACCGGAATACAAGGGATATACCGAGTACATCCTTCCGAAAGTCCGTATCATCAGAAGAACCATGGACACGAAACCAGCGGTAAGCCAGCTGCACATCAGACATCCGTCGGTGTTCTCTGGAGACGCTAGACAGGACCCCAACAAATGGCTAAAAGAGTTCGACCGAGTCGACAACAGGTGGGATCATACGATGTGCTTGGCCAACGTTTATTTCTACCTAGACGAAACAGACCAGCAACGGTTTGAAAACAACGAAGACAAGTTGAATACCTGGGAGACCTTCCAGGAGGAACTTAAGAAGACGTTTGGAGCCCGCCAGCGACAAATCGGCTCGGCGGAAGAACAACTGAAGAACCGGCCCAACGACATGGTGAGCTGACACAGTCGTACATACAGAATGTTTTGGCCCTGTGTAACATAGTCAATCCGAAGATGACTGAGGCCGACAAAACCACGCACTTGATGAAGGGTATTGCAGAAGACATGTACCAAGCTCTTCTAATAAAAGACGCCGCTGCGACAGAAGAGTTCATCAAGTGGCGCCAGCGTATTGAAGAGATACAACAAAGGAGGGTTGGAAGCAAGAAGTATGACAGACTCCCCAATGTTGTCCCTATGGCCATTGTGGAAGTCCAGCATGACTTCGCTTCTCTAATACGAAAAATGGTGAGAGAAGAATTAGAATAGTGCATGGCAGCCGGGACTATTAGACCCAGCGAGCATCAGATTATGGCCATTGATGTGTACCCTGGTAGTCACGAGGGAGCCGACGCCGCTATGGAAGAGGTATTTCAGACATTAGCTCCTGTCTACCCCGCCAATCGCACTCAACGTGAGGAATGGCGTCGCCCTGCTATGATTTACGCTGCAACCGCCAAACGGCACCATACGAACCGGCCGACTCGACCACAACCAACTCCCCCGGCAACAATAAAGCCTCGCGGAAGAACAGACGTCTGGAGGACAGAAGACAACACACCACTGTGCTTCTACTGAGGGCGCCCTAGACATGTCGTACGTTACATCAGAGAGAGAAGACGAATATACGACGATTATTTTGCCGCAAGACGTCAGCCATCAGAGCAGGTCTATTCCAGGCAGTCACCTGCTGATGAGTTCAGTCGACCTATTGGAAGAAGCCCATCGCCGTACCCAAGACGAGGTCGCTCCCCGACGCGCCGCAGCCGTTCACCGTCGCCGTACAGAGGTACCAGCCACTCCCCTAGCCACCGCGCCGAGGAAAACTAAGCGACGCGACTATCTGCGGAGGTGAGGCCACCGCAGATGAAAATCCTCCATGAACGACAGTCGCTTAGTTGTCGGGAAATCTCATCGACGTCATAATCGACGGCCAACCTGTCCGGGCATTTGTTGATTCAGGAGCGTCTTTCTCTGTATTGTCGGATAGTTACCGTCTTACAATAAAGAAGACAATGTTCTGTGATACGGGGGCAACTGTGCTGAAGGCCGCGAATGGAATGTACAAACAGCCAGCAGGAACTTTTGTTGCAAGAATAACCATCAACAACAGCACCTAGCCGTTTGAATTTGTCGTGTTAACAGAATGTAGTCACAATGTAATCCTCGGATGGGACTCCCTTCAGGCATCCCAAGCTATCATTGACTGTGGAAGATCTAAGCTGCAAATTGAAGAAGTTACGACGGGTACACGTAATACAGAATTTTCTGGGAAGTTATTTGTCGTGGAAAATGTGACGATCACGCCGTTGACGATGAGAAGAGTTGCAGTTACAAACATAGATGAACGATTAAACTGTAAAGTACTTGTTGATAGTAAAATGATTACCAGGCTCACCAAAGAAATTTACATACCAGCGCCTATCATAAACATTATCGGGGGTCGAGGAGAGATTTGGATCACTAATTGTACTAGTAATCGCAACTTATTCCCAAAGGAATGTGTATCGGGACAGCTGAACCTATCCAGGACGATGAGCTCAACGTCATCAACGAAGACCTATGCTCTGCTGTTAGTACAGACAACACGCTGGAGGAAACAAAGGTGGAACTGCCAATACAGCCCGAATTGACCAAGGAACAGCACCAGCGGGTGTTAGCTATACTACGCAATTTTTCGGGTGTATTCACACTTCAGCAGGTGAAAAGCCAGACGAAACGGCCCATGATAAGGCACCGTATCAATACTGGGGATCATCCACCAATTACCCAGCGTTGGTATAGAGTGTACTCAGCTGAAAGACGGATAATTCGAAAGGAGGTGGAGAAGATGCGCAATGACATTATTCAACCTTCGGACAGTCCTTGGTCGCGTTCGGTAGTCCTTGTTAAGAAGAAGGATGGCACGTGGCGGTTCTGTGTCGACTATCGGCGGCTGAACAGAATCACAAAGAAAGATGTCTACCTACTGCCGTGCATTGACGACACCTTAGACTGCTTGAAAGGAGCTACATACTTCTCAACTATGGACATGCTGACAGGTTACTGGCAAATCGAGGTTGACGAAGCTGACAGGGAGAAGTCGGATTGTATTACATCTGACGGCCTCTATCAATTAAAGTAATGCCATTTGGATTATATAATGCTCTAGCCACACTGGAACGCATGATGGACAACTTGCTTCGACACCTTGAGTGGACGACGTGCCTTGCTATTTAGATGTTGTTGTCGTTTTCTCTAAAACATTTGAAGAACATCTGTGTCGCCTGTCAACTGTGTTGAAGTGTGTTCAGGCTGCCGGACTTCGCCTCAATCCAAAGAAGTGCCTCTTCGTCGCCAAAGAGATAAGAATCGTGGGGCACCTAGTCAACGGAGATGGTGCCCGTCCTGATCCAGATAAAGTAAGGGCAGGCACAGAATTTCGACTCCTCAGCACATTCGTGATGTGAGAAGTTTTCTCGGACTGTGCTGATACTACCGACGTGTCATAAAAGGATTTTGTAACAAGGCACGTCTAATACAAGAACTTCCGCAGGGAGACGCCAAGTTTTACTGGGATGAGACAAACGAAAGAGCTTTCCATGCACTTAAGGACGCTCTAACTTCCGCACCAGTGCTAGCCTTGTACGACGAGAATGCGGAAACGGAACTCCACACAGACGGCAGTGGTTATGGGATTGGTGCAGTACTTGTACAAGTTCAGGAAGGTGCTGAAAAAGTGATTGCCTATGTATCAAGAGTACTCTCAAAGTACGAGATAAACTACTTACAACTGAGAAAGAATGTCTCGCAGTTATCTGGGCTATCAACAAGTTCCGGACGTATTTATTCGGCAAACTGTTCACCGTCATGACAGACCACAATTATTTGTGTTGGCTGACTAGCTTGAAGGATCCATCAGGCCGACTAGCAAGATGGGCACTAAGACTCCATGAGTAAGACATCACAGTGGTATTCAAGATGGGGCGGAAACACAAGGATTCCGATTGTCTTTCGAGGAATCCAGTAGTGGAACACAACAGCATGAATGAAATTTCAGCCCACACTGAATTAGATGACGTTACAGCTGAACAGAGGGAAGATCCAGCACTATTAAAAACGATTGGGGCCTTGGAGATAGGAGAATCGACCAATGCAACTTATAAACGGAACATAGAGCATAAGAGCAACAACGTTCCACTGGGCCCCAAATGGCTACTGGTTTTCCAGCCCACCTCCAGCCAGCTGTTCTCAAATATTTCCACTATGCTCCAATATCCGGTCATCTGGGATTCGTGAAGACCCTAGACAGAATCAGACGCACCTATTACTGGAAAGATCTCTACCGATCTGTCAAGCACTATGTGAGTCACTGTAAAGAGTGCCAGCGACGGAAGTATGTGCCGCAGTTACCTCCAGGGCATCTCGTACCGATTCCGCCGGCAGCAGTGGAAAAGTGTTCCAGTGAAAACTAGTGAGGTAATGTCATTGTGCGACATTTTTCACAGAATGACATCTGCGTACCATCCTCAGACAAATGGTCTTACGGAACATTTTTACAATATGTTAGCCGATGTGCTGTCGATGTATGTGGATGTTGAGGAAAAGGATTGTGATGCAATTCTGCCAGTCGTGACATTTACTTACAATACCGTAAGACAAGACACCATAGGCTTCACGCCGTTTTTCCTGTTCCATGACCGTGAAGTTGAGACGACAATGGATACGCTTTTCCCGTTCCAACCGGACGACACTCAGGATGAATATGTTAAACAGCTCATTACTAGGGTCGAAGAAGCAAGGCAGCTAGCTTTCATACGGACATTGGACGCCCAGGAGAAGGACCGTCAGCGGTATAACGACAAGCACCGACCTGTTGTGTATAGCCCAGAAGATCTGGTATGGATATTTATCCCTGTACGGAAGGCTGGACTGTCAGAAAAGTTATTGAAGCGATACTTTGGACCGTATCTTGTCATTCGCCGCCTGTCAGACGTCACATACGAAGTTGAGGATTATGAGCCGTCGTCAAAATGACGGAAACGAAGAGGCGTAGTTCACGTCCTGCGCATGAAGCCTTACTACGATCCTGAAGAGCAGGTAGACGAAAGTGTCGTCTTGGTCAAGGACTCTAAAGGAAGGTAATATTATTGATGAAGCCACGACAAGATCGTCTGACGTCGATAATCGTGGATAAGGGAAGGATTCTCTTTAACTGCCATACAGAGATCCCATGACAAAGTCAAGATCCAAGACATTACAACTGGCTCCACAGAGAACATAACAGTCGGTCATTGTTTCTCCTAAGTAATAGAACCCAGTACGTTGTTCTCGACGGCGAGTGTTCATCAGAGACGAGTGTATCGTCAGGCGTGCCCCAGGGGAGTGTGATAGGACCGCTATTATTTTCTATCTATATAAATGATCTGATGGACAGAGTAAGTTGTAATTTGCGGCTGTTTGCTGATGATGCTGTGGTGTATGGGAGGGTGTCGTCTGTAACTGACTGTAATAGCATACAGGTTGACTTAGACAAAATCTCTAGTTGGTGCGAAGAATGGCAGCTAGCTCTCAATGTAGAAAAATGTAAGGTGATGCGCATGAGTAGAAAAAACAATCCTATAATTTTCGAATACAGCATCAGTAGTGAGCTTCTTGATGCGGTCGCGTCGTTCAAATATCTAGGCGTAACATTGCAGAGCGATATGAAATGGAACGAGCATGTAAGGACAGTTGTGAGTAAGGCAGACAGCCGACTTCGGTTTATTGGGAGAATTTTGGGAAGATGTACTTCACCTGTAAAAGAGACCGCGTATAAAACGCTTGTACGACCACGTCTTGAGTATTGCTCAAGTATTTGGGACCCGCAGCAGATCGGTTTGAAAGAAGACATAGAGGCGGTTCAGAGGCGAGCAGCTAGATTTGTTACCGGTAGGTTCGACCAATGCGCGAGTGTCACGGAAATGCTCCGGCAACTCAATTGGGGATCGCTGGAAGAAAGACGACGCTCTTTTCGTGAATTTCTGTTAAGTAAATTTAGAGGGCCGGAATTTGAAGCTGAGTGTAGTACGATCTTGCTGCCGCCTACTTACATTTCGCGTAAAGATCACAAAGACAAGATAAGAGAAATTAGGGCTCGTACGGAGGCATATAGGCATTCTTTTTTTCCTCGTTCAATTTGGGAGTGGAATAGGAAAGGAAATGCCTAGTAGTGGTACAGTGTACCCTCCGCCACGCACCTTACGGTGAATTGCGGAGTATGTATGTAGATGTAGATGTAGAGGGAGCAATGCCGCGAGACACCACGTAAACCAACTGTCGGCGTGGCGCAGGGGATAGCGTCACCGATAGCGGTGCAGAAGGTCGCTGGCTCAAGCTCTGCCCACCAGCAAAAAATTTATTTCCTTGTAGTTAACAATTCCAGAATGTTCCACATGTTTCTTATGTTCACTTGTAAATTCTACTTGTTTCTTATGTTAACTGTTCTTCTAATTTCTGGTACATTCTGCCTGTGTATAAATAGCAGAGCACTCTGCCCGAGCGGCAGTTAGTGCAGCGTGTATGCTAAGTTCGCAATAAACGTGTTTTCAGTATAAGTGCTTTGTTCAGTTGCCTTCGAAGTCAAGCCTGCACCCGCTTCAACGCGACATTATTATAGTACAGAAATTTAACGGATTTTTATCTTTAAGGGATATTGAAATTGTAATTATGGCGTTCGATTGTTCCAAGTCTCCGGAATCCATTCGTATAATACCCTGATTATATAAGGAATAGAATAATGCGTGTGGCTATATTGTATTTCAGTTGCAATGTGGGATAGCCAGCCTCGTCATCCAAGATCGCTGCTTCCTGTTTCCGAGCAGATTAGGATTTCCCTAACGATCTTTATTCCACTGACTAGGTCCAAACAGTTAGCAGGCCGGCGGGGAACCTAACAGCTTGCTAAAACTTGCTTTTCGCACGGAACAATCAGCTTGCCCCTTTACCTGTAATGTCACTGAGCCGTGTCGACTCGTCTTATTCGCCTGCTCTCTGTTGTTCCTCTGCTTCTCCGAGCGGCGCGCTGGAGCTCTCTGGCCACGTGCTCCGCGACTCTTCCGGCCGGACGACGCGTGTGGCGGTCTCTGGGCCACCGTCGGGTGCGGGCCTTTCTGCTGTGGCGCCGACGTGTCCCACACACATCATGAGGACGGATTCCTAGCCCAAATATTGCGCACTATTCATGGGACGTCTGCCAAGTTAAGTGTCTCCACGGAAGTCTTTTGTGTGGAAAGTTTTGTGCTTCTTGTTTGTGAAAGAGCGTTAGATTGGATGACACTTCATTATTTACCGGTGCAATCATGCATTACCTTCAATAGTTTCAAAATGTTTCAAATGTTTGTATTGCTTATGGGACTTAACTACGCCTACGGTCAGGGGTTCGAATCCCCACTCGGGCATGGATAGTTGTGCCGTCCTTAGTCTTAGCTAGTTCATTAGTAGTTTGTAAGCTTAGGGACAGATTACCCCGTAGTTAAATCCCATAAGTTCTACAAACATTTGAACTAAGTGGTCATCAGTCACTAAACTTACAAACTACGTTTGAACTAGCTAACACTAAGGACGGCACAAATATCCATACCCGAGGGGGTTTCGAAACCCCGACCGTAGTGGCCGTGCAGTCAGTGACTGGCGCACCTCAGTCCCCTCGGCCACCGCGGCCGGCTTCAATGGTTTCAGACGATGGTTATGGTAAGGACTGTATTTATGTTGTCAAACTTAAACACGAGCATTTTGATTGTTTGTCGTCTGTCATGAAGGATCTAGCTACCATCCGCCTCCTTAATTACTTACATCTAGTATGTATAGCAGTCTGTCTCACTTGTGTCATTCGCTCTTAAGTACAAAAGGTCCCCTTACAGATTATCCGTTCTAGGGCTATCCTCGAGAAGCAATGTAACTCTGCCATTTATTATTCAGTTTTATAAGCACCGTTAGTGAAGAACGACCATTTTATTGTTGCCTGGTCCTGCGGCTTGAAATTAATTGTAATTTCTTTTGAAGACTTATTGTTCAGTGTAGTTTGCCCTCAGTCATTTTGGTCCCCACACGACCGTTGTTCGACAGTGGATATATTAAAAGGGAAGAAACATTACTTACTGTGATCTTATCAAGCCCCATTTTAAGTCTTTTAAAGTTTTCTTGAATGTGGCTTATCTCCCCTGATGCTTCTGCAGAAACTTTTATTAAATATATGTTATGGTAACCTTGTAAAAAGGAAATCAATATTTTGCCAATCCGGCCCTAGGGGCACTCTAGACGTAGTTATTTGGTAAAGAGATTTTTAAGCAATGTGTAGGTGTTAAATCCCCTTTTATTAAGTGTATTTTATATGTATTCCATTGTGGCAAAGTTAATTCAAACGTGTGTTGGGGTAACTAATTATTAGTAAGCTTACGACCACATTGATTATTTCTTTTGATGTTCAAATCTGTAAGGGATTAATCTCTGTTTCCCAAAGTTATATCAAGTGTGGTTTAAGTATTTAATAAATATCCTGGAAGCAGTAATTGGCTTATGCGAACTTCTTTTCTTCCTGTTATCCCGTCCTGGTATCAACTGAGATCGTTTTGTGGTCTCAACTGATATACCAGAGTGTTCGTTGTGTTAATTGCTGCTTCGAATTCTGATTTACGATTAGTTTTAGTGCGTTGCAGTTACTCATTTGGTTTGTTTGTTTTAATTCCAGATTATCCTGTTGATATGACAGCCCGAGCATGTCCTGGACTGGAGGGAGCATTTGATTTACGAGTTGGCTATAAGGCGGCAGAATGTGGAAGGGAGTGTGCCCGATTTGATGGCACGGTTGCGTGGTGCCGTCGACCTACCGGTTTATCTGTCGCCGGATGTCATAGGTGAGGCAGCTCCAGCCATTAATTATTTAGCGAAGTCCCTTGATAGTGTGGAGGACAACATCACCCTGATGGATGTTAGCCATCCTTGCAGTGAACAGTTGGCTAAGTCCGCGCTCAATTAGTACATCTTTATAATCGCCTGTCTGATTTTGATGTTATGCAGCAGGAAGACAAAGAGACGGTGGCCAGCATACGTAGTAGATCACGAGAGTTACACACAATCATTCATTTAAAAGTCACCGCGAACTAAACAATTTCATGAAGGTGGCTGAGAACATTTATGGCTCAACGGAATTAAAATATGATAATTTGCACCTGAATTTGTTCTCAGCACTGGTGAAAAACAACATTAAATAAAAAGGGAAGGTATTCGTTAACTAATATTCATAAGTAGGATAAAGTTTCACTAATAATAAATTATTTATTCACTTCAAACATGAGCAAATAAGGACACCGATTTTGTTAATCAATAAAAAGGCATCCCACATTGAAAATTATGCTAAAGTAACATGAACTGAACATCGTCGGGGGAGAGATTTACAATCAACAAGCATTCAGCCACTCACGCGCGCGAAGCAAATCGGAACTCGCCCAACTCAGCGCGCTGATACGAAGCAGAAGCAGGCGCTGCTATCGCAGGCGAAATTCAGCGGACCAGGATGTACCACACAACACAAGAAAAAATGAACTTCGTATGTCGCTGTGGTATGTTTTTATTTACTTGGGATGGTACGCAATAATAACGACATTAATTTCCATTCAAATCAAACCGTGAGCATGCAGAATTATTGAGACACAAGACACGTGTCTGCTACATTACATATTTACACCCCACTGAATGCGAAGTGCTTAAAGATCGCATTCATTTCAACAAAAACCAGCAGAATCACAGATTACGAAGCAAGAATACACAATAGTAAGGCACTGGTGTGTGAGCAGTGGCGAGAACTCAAGTGACTAGCTATGAACCCTTGAAGTCGGAATTCGGAGCCACACGGTTCCGAAAACCAGAAAAAAAAAATACAAAAACTCCGTTTCCGAAGAACAGAGAAAAATAGCTACGGCGTGCAACCCTTACAGATACGTAGAACATCATAAGGAAGCTAAAGAAATACAGTTAGATGCGATTGAAACGTTTTACATAGATGGACGGAAGTCCAGTCTTCAAAAATCAGAAAAGTGGAATAAATTCAAAGTCGGGTAAATCAACTAAGAAATACGGTATGTAGCCCCTAGAAGTACGTAGTATTTCATAACCAAACCAATAAAGGGGGTTGTACAAGGCTAGTAGGGAATTTACTGGGGGATTCTGAATGGAAAGTACAAATTTGGAAATGTAAAAACAATTTAAAGTGGACGGAGAGGAGATCGCGAGGTACTAATGGAAATCAGAAAGATACAAGCATAATTTCTTGCCTGAAGGGCATAGAAACAGACACAGGGGGAGCTGAAGGCTTTGATCTAAGAATGCACCACATATTTCACATGCATTACACAGAATAAAAATATTCCCGCACATAAGTTGCATCCCACGAAGCTAGAAAGAAATTAAACCGAGTTTGTACACCGCCATCTAGTCTCACAAAGGTTAACGATTCTCAGCCATTATTAAACCGAATTAGTTCCTTTTTCACCGCACTTACCTACGCAAAATCACCGAAATGAAATTGAATACACTTCCGTACATTATCGAAGAAACTTATTCCTAAAAATGAACCAAAGATCTGAAATCTAATTTGAACATCGGACAAAGGATTGCTACCACCTCAAGGGAGCAAAGAAAATCAGAACGGCCTACCAGCTCGAAGCGCAGCCCCCAAATGTCCAAGTCGGCCACCCAGTCCCCGCCACCACCGGAAATCCACTGGAAATCAGTAAAAACCAAGAAAACCGTGGTCGTGGAGAGAGCTTAAGCCCGCGCGTCCTACCAAGGCTCACTAGTGGGCGTTGCCAACCCAACTTGTAACCAAAGGGTGGACGAACTGCTTTGGTAGCATCAAAAGCAGAGTTTGGTAACGCCTACCTATCGATACAAAGCCAGAGAGGCACTAATATCGAGTAGCCAGCAGCAGACGACGAAAATTCTCATACATACACTCAGACCGCCATACTAGAAGATTCTCATACATGCACATACAGAATAAAGCAAGTACACATTCTCATGATTTTGGTACATTGGGAATAAGCCACCTGGTTAATTGTTTTTAGGCACTTGTCGCCATCAGCGAAAAACGTGGGAGAGAATGCTGCCCTTGTTTCGTGGCCAGCGGTGTATAAAGATACGGGACAGGATGTCGCCCCAGCTGTGGGGGTTGGTGAGAGAAAGGCGCCCCGGACTCACTCGGTCGCTCCGGGGAGTCGAAGGGAAAGCGGGGCCAGCAGCATTGTGTACGCTGCCTGGACCCTCGCGGTTGGCTGGCGCAAAACTTTATGACTTTTGCCGGCGCCAAGTTGGCGAGGCGTAGGTTGCTGAGGGCTCTCATGGTGAGAGAGGGCGCCCATGCGATAATAAAATAATTTAGCCGTCTGGAGATGCCTATCGTGAAACACAGAATTTCACACTGATTCTGGGAACTGTGGCATACGTAAGTCTCAGACCTGGGAAAGTTTTCGAGGGGGAGGATCTTAGTAGCGCTAACAATAGCAAATTGATTTGATTGGGAGACAATTAGGTCATCCCTCTTACTGGCTTCACGTCACATGTGGGTGGAGTCTGGCAGCCAAAGAAAGTTTTTCTTGAGGAGAGCATGGGGAGAGTGAGAGAAAAGAGGATAAGTGTGGAGGACACCAGACGGTTCGGACCTCTTGGTAGCAGTGAGGGATGGCAGCAAGGACTCCGAAGTTTTCGGACCTTGTGCGTCGGTGGACTTGGAATTTTTGTGCCCATTGCACAGTGTTAGATGGCATCTGTGTGATTGCTGTTCACATTCACAGATATACTGAGAAACTTGTAAATATTCTGAAGTGGGTGTTGTTTTAGAACAAGCTCACACGTAATCAGGAATAACAGCATACACCACTGGGTTGGAAAATTGCTGTATTTTTTCATAGCTCAAATACTTTAGTAATTGCCACGCCAATCGGGTAGACAATTTCCCATTCGCAATCACATCCATCAGCCTGCTCTTCCATCAGCGGCCCATCAACATTGGTGACGCTGTTCAACTGTATATGGTAAAGTAGCGCCAACGCATAAATAGTGAAAAGGATTATTGAATGGTGGTTGATAGGTGGGATGAAGGTGTGAGTTTGCCAGGTCGTCATAGTCGATTTTTAATGTAGCATGTTGTTTCAGAACTTAACCTTCTACTGACTTTTTAAATACATTTTTGATATGTTAACACACCAGATTAATGACTATAGCCAGTCTAACTTGTACCTTTTCTTTTGGTGTTAAGATTTTGTCCTTTATTTTGTAAAAAGTATTCCGATCATTAGATACTTTTGTATTGTGTTTGTGCTATTTCAAGTCATTATTATTGTATGATTTATTTAAAAAGGAATTGACACTTTTTTCACGCATGTCATGTTTTTGATAAATTGGCACATAAATTTTTTCTTAAATACAGTAACTATTTATGAACATAGTGTACCTGATTTCAACTATGTTTCATATATTTTTGAGGGGTTATCTCTTGTCTATGTGAGGTATGTCAGGTGATCTGTGTGCTTCCAACAACAGTGTATAGAAACAGGCCTTTCACAAAGTAAATAAATAAGTGAGATTAGACTACTGGTCGCCACTACTTTCAGTTAGGCACAGTAAATTCTCAGTTTCATATTTTTAATAATTTTTTTCTATTTCTTTTAATAATAAATGAAAAGAATGTAGTGGCGACCCTTGGATAGCTTGATTATTTTGTGATGATCGTCAATTGAAATACAATTTATTCATTTGCATATTAATGAGCTATCTGCAAAGTTGGCAGAAAAGATAATAGAACTCAAATGACGGACAACATTCAGTTGACATTCAAAATAATAAATTTTCAAAAGAGCAACAACATTTCAAGTTAGATATATAGATAGATAGATAGATATAAATTAACGTCTACTGAACTTAGATGAACTAAAAAGTTAAAAACCTAGGGAAGACGTCAGACAGCCGTCTTTCAAGGTGTTTCGTAGGTTAGAGGCAGCCGGCTTCACTGTTAAACCAGCTAATGTTGCCCTGGCTCCGCAGCAGGTTTCCTTCTTGGGGCGCCTGGTATCGGGCCAGAGCATATGTATCAACCGAGAGCGCACCAAGCCCTTGCGCGCCCTTCCTCCACCCACAGACAAGAAAGCGATCGCCAAATTTATTGGAATGGCGAACTATTTTAGATGCTTCGTCCCCAATTTTGCCTGAATAGCAGCTTCCCTAAACGAATTACGACGTAAGGGAGCGTGTTTTAGCTGGGGTCGTTTTGTGGTCCCAGTCACAACATACATATGGTAAGGCATTTTACTCAGATATTGGTTACACTTGTATTTTTGTGTGATACAGTACCATATCTTGCTGTCTCAACTCTTTACTTGAGGTTTACGCGGCGTTCTCTAAGAGCGAGGCACCATGATATAACCATAATAGTGACAAAGTGATTATAGTTGCCCTGTAATACAGTGTGTGATCACCTCGGACGACCAGTCCAGTTGCATCTGTGTGGCATGGACAGTATGAGATTATAGATCAGCTCTTGAGGGATATTTGGCCATTTTTCCATGAGTGCAATATCTACATCTCCAACCGTTGTGTGGAGGATTGGTCTGGTTCCAATGCATATGCCAGTGCATCACTTGTTCAGTAGACCTTAAGGCTGCCTTCAAACTGCCGGGCGGGCCGAGCCGGCTCACTCCTAGTCGGCCGAAATAAGGTGAAAATTCGCTTTTTCGATTTTCACGTTGTAAAAAATATTCGACGGTATATAAAACCACCCCATATCGTTCTACAGTTTTTTCCTTACACGCTTTGGTTTGCCTGTCAAGAGATAAAATGTAAACTTTTTCATTTCGTGTCAGTTTTTACTTTCGTGACGCATCTGACACAATTTTGATGAAAGTATACGGTTAAAAAATCTGAATTCTGGTCACATGGTAGTAAAACGTCTTAGACTTCTAACAAATCATTGACCTTTTCATATTTCATAACAGTCATTTTCAAATGATGCTGTCTAGACCTTTAGCTTGATTTACAAGTAGAGTATTGAATAAGTTGGATACGGAGCAACTTACGGTTCTATACTTTTTATACCATACATTCCAGCGAGTGTAATGGAAAATGAAAGTATGGATAATTTTTGGAAATGTTGGTCGCACTGGTATCTTCGTCCTTTGAGAAGTAATTGCGAGTAACCTGAGCGGCGCCCTGCCGCGTTCGCAAGCCTGCCATCTCGTCGGGTGCTGGGCGGGGCGTGAAGCACTGCGGCGCCGCAGGCAGGAGCTGCTGGCCCCTCATGTGTTAATGACCCAGACCACAAAACAAGTACAAACAAGTTCTTTACGGTGACGACCGATTATTATTGACATTGATCTACTATGGTTTAAGTTGAGGCCTTATTTTTAAGAGGCATACACATTATACACTCAATGGAATATGTATTTAGTGTTTGGCACTAGAAGAATAAAGTAATGCTAACTACGAATTTAGTGTTGATGGACTAAAATAAAATGTCCTGACATTATACTTATTGGCTTTCTAGTTGGAAATGATGAAAGGAAGAAGCCCTAAATTTTGCTGGAATTTACAGGTACATATGTAGTCATTATTTCACTTTCGTTTTTGTAGCTGTGGGAAAATAACAAGATAAAAAATTGCATACAGCTTGTCCCACATAAAAGCAACATCACTTATGCAGGAGATTAAAGTAAGAATGATCTAAGAAAAAAAAAGAAAACATAAAAGTAACATTAAAGACAAGTCGTTACCTTCTTATAAGGGATGTTGCAAGTGGTAACATACGTGAGGTTTGCCGGTTTTTTGTGGGACATGCTGTACTGTATTTGAACCCATCTCCACTCTACGCAGATCTCAGAATTTTATTACCTATTTATTTGTGAAGAAGCTGTCTGAAGGGAACTGCGTTTCTACGAACATTTTGCTGAATCATCCGTTGACAATTTTCTATGTGTCAATGGAACTTTGATTTTTTTTTAACTGAAAGAAAGATGCGCTAATTTAGTTTAGCCTCAGACATTACAAGTCACGTCTGTATCAGATGACCGGCGTGTGCCATTTTGTTTCTTGATGTGTTTTGTTTCCTGCTTCTTGGTGGGCTGGTCACAAGCAAGAAGATATCCCCACACACTGTCATCTGAAGATCGAAGGAAACATTGTGTGCCGGCCGCGGTGGCCGAGGAGACTGAGGCGCTCCAGTCACGGTCTCCACAGGCACTACGGTCGGGGGTTCGAATCCCCCCCTCGGGCATGGATATTTGTGCCGTCCTAGTTCGTAAGTACTAACACAAATAACAATACACACACACACACACACACACACACACACACACACACACACACACACACACACACACACACACACAGTCTACACAGACACCAACACAAACAAAAAACAGCTGATACACTCAGAGATACAAGGAACACAAACAAGAGACAGACGAAAAGCGACAGTTGGCAACACTAAACATTGTAAACAAACGTCAAATACGAATACACAGTGAAGTGGTGACGAAAGGGTTTTCATCAAGACCGAAAATACCACATCCAACTGAAGACCTCACAAACATCTCCATGAAGACACACATGGAATAAAACAGAAAACCGTAAGTAGGGCCAAATACTAACAATTAAATTAACTTTCCAAAAGCTAGTGCTACAGAAGTTGTTTCTAACCTAGTAGATCCGAACTTTAGTAATTGTAACAAACTGTTAACTGTCATATTGTGTAAAATACCATAATATTATGACTGTACTACAATATTATACAAAAATAACATGTATTACAGGCCACTGATGATGCTTCATAAATAAAGAAGCGAAACGCGTACGGCACACACAAAACGCCTTTCATTTAGTTGCTAAAGACGATAATACACGTCCATCAAGTTCATAAGTAGTTTGTAAGCTTAGGTACTGATGGCCCCGTAGTTAAGTCCCATAAAAAAATTAAAAAAAAAAATTAAAAAAAACATTGTATTGACAAAAGCTTGTTCACTGCACTCTACTTAGAGCCAGCTGTTTATTGATTTTGTTACTTTATGTCTATTGTTTTCACATTTTACTGACTCGCCGTATTTTAAGGACAAAAGAAACAGGTGGGTATGGACTCGTTCCATGAATTTCGACTGACATTTAGGAGAGGTTTCCTTATGAGAATCGCTACAAAACGTTTCTGAATTTTGTATCCAGTTTACAGAATTGATAGTAATACAAGAAAAATAAACAGAAAATATTTTCGCAAGTAGTATTTTGAAAGAAAGCTGTCATCCAGAGACACTTGTATTGAAAATAGGCAGGAGACATGAGATACTTCTGCTGCAGAAGCAATACCATAGCCCAATCACCTCGCGCCTGCTGAAGCAAGGCGTCGCGGCCCGGCCGGCAGAGTGAACAGGCAACTGAAGACAGTGGGTTTAATGTCTCGGCTCGGCTCGGCCTGGTTGGCAGTGTGGACATGGCCTAACTCTGGTGAGCAAGCAGGCCACTCCATTCCTCCAATTCTCTCATCTCCCAACCTCCAGTGAAATTTGCACCAGCCTAAGGGACAACAAAATTTCGAATGATCTCATCTCTATACCTCCGAGCAGTCGAAGCACCATTCTGAACGACGTAGAGGTCCATCCGATGGAGAATACTGACTCCTGGTGATGTTTCCTGCACATAATCAAGATTTTTTCAAGTTTCCTTTTGATGAGGGAACGACGATTATCATGCTAAACAAAATATCTTGACTCATCTGTGATCAGAACGTTGCACCATTCGTTACGACTCCAATCCTGATGTTACTCCGACCAGATTCTCTGAACTAAACGGTGTCACGGTTTTTATGGTACACATACACCATAGACCTCCAGTCGTAGATGCCACATTCCCGAAGTCGATTTCAGACGGTTTCTGTTGTTCTCTATGTGTTGCATTGCAGCTGCGTTGCATTCAGCCTCCTGTTTGACGGGCTGTTAAACGGAGGTAACGATCATCTCTTACTGAAGTTACACTTCATTTCTTAACGATTCCTGTTGTCTGAAATCACGTCCGGGGCCTGAAAATTACACTTTGAGACACTCCAACAGCTGCAGTCACTCCCCTCTGTGTCTGTCCTGGTTCCAACCTTCCTATGGATCTCCATGCCATCGCTTCGGTTTGGTAAAGTAAACACATCACCAACTCCCTCTGCAGCAAAATTCTGTTATTACCATTTCCTCGGTTGTCGTAATGTGTTTTCTCCACTACATAGAACCGACAGAAAGAGTAGAACAATTTTAGTTCGTTCCGCTGATGATAATTCTTCAGAACGCAGATATCACAAGTAATTCCATAATAACTCTTTTGACCAATGTAGTTAAAACTGGCTACGTGTCACGTGGTTCAGTTTTATATACAATAAATCGGATAGATTTAGCGGCAGCAGATTATCCGTGCGGCTATTCGTTTCGAACCTCTCATCGGAGGTTTTAGTCCTCCCTCGTGCATCGGCGTTTTTGTCGTCCTTACCATAAGTTGTGTGTAATTGTAGGGACTAATAACTTAAGTCGTTGAGTCCCATAGGATTAGAAATATTTGGATTTGCATAGAGTTAGACATACCTTGCAAAGATAGCCACACCGATAAAATTCACCAGTCGAATAAACGCCCTGATTTGCGTTGATGTGGCTATATAAGAAGAAAGAAAATCATTTATTTAATAGGGATTACAAATGTATTCCAAGCCACAGTTGCTTGTTAATTTTTTTTATACTTCATGTGTAATGCAAAACCAGTTTTGATCCACTGTGGCATCATTTTGAAGTGCTCCACAATGTTACACGTTCTCTGCAGACGAGGAAACGACGACTATCAGTCCGAACTCAATATCTTGACACATCTATGAACGGAAACCAGCGCCGTTCGTGTGATTACAGTCCTGACGTTCTTTCTGCGGGCTATACGGCGTCGTCGTTTTAATGGGTCACATCTGACACGCACCGTAGTCCTCCGCGAGTAGAGGCCACGGAATGTCGGCGATTTCCCACTGTTTGTGTTGATATTGCGCATCCTGTTGCTGCCTGTAGGATGCGCTGCGGCTGTCAAGCATTCAGCCTTCTGTCTCAACATGCTGTTAACCGGAGGTAACGGTCACCTGTTGCTGACGCTATCCGTTGACGACCATGGCTTCGATTTATTCTAATGGTTCCCGTTCCCTGAAATTGCGGCGATATACTGGAAATTACGCTAAGGGATACCCCAAATAGCCAAGTGTCTATGTGTCTTTCCCGTTTCCAGGCTTCCTATGACTCTGTCATTCAATAGCTTGCACTTCCTGCTCACTACACTATGTGAACCCAGAGTAAACACAAGTCAGCATCAATCGCTTCTGCAGCAACTTTCTGATATTACCACTGTCTCGGTTGCCGTAATATTGTTGTCTGGAATCCATAGAGCCAACAGAAAGACGTCGAACAATTTTAGTTCATTCTGCCGATGAAAATATTTTAGGACGTAGAGATCTCAAGTGATCTCCTAATTGTTTTGACGGGTGTATTTCGAATGCTAAATTCATATCTTAGCAAATAAATATATTAGGCATACAAACTACTTTAATTTATGCTATGCACAACAAATAGACCTAAGCCCGAAGCAGGACTCCAGTCTCCGCAGCTAGAGGCCTTAGAACGCTCGGCCACTCCACACTCTTGATTAACAGCTTTTTTCCTTACGAAAAAAAGGCAAGGTTTTCCCAATACATGGCATCAGAGCCACCGAAATATCGCTTGAAGGTTTGGCGTTGGTGATTCTTGACTTTGTTATCCAGTTACTGGCCAAATGTATACAGGTAAATGTAATTCCGGATGAGAAACTAATCTAGAGGACCGGGTAGTAAAAGATTTATGTTACCATATCAAAGGAAGTGGCAGAAATATGTTACTGAAAATTTTTTCACAACTCTACCAGTAGAAAGGCTGTTGATGATGTGGGATATGTCCACAGTTGGTATTGTCAAATGAAAGAAGCCGCACATACTACCAAAAGTGCAAAAGTTCTCTTTATGCCGAGAAATGTTGTCTATACTTTTTAACACTGATGTTTCTGCTTGCTTAGCGGAATACATTATTTACTAGGAAAATAATCATCAAGCAAACGTTGGGACTCATACACGAACTCTGTTCCGACTGCATGTGGAGAGACATTTGGTAATGCCTTTAAATATCTCTAGAACATCAAATAGCAATTGCTTGAGAAAGGCTTCCATGAAAACATATACTGAGTGCATGATAGGATGGCTTATAATTCCGGTTCTTCAACAAGTGGAAGCTCAGAAAAAATGTGATACTTCAGTACGTCTTAAAATCATTGATGACGGTTTTATACGAAAATTTCAACGAAAAACAAAATAATAAACAGGAAACTAATATTTTGACTTTTTCATAGATCATAGATTGCCCAGTATCAATACAGTGCTCTGCCACCACCGATTTATTAGGTTTTAAGAGACATCTTTGATGTTCCGTGCATCTTTCCTGGATTTTACGCGTCGACTGGCCTAGGTACCAAAGGCCACATTCAGAGGGGTTTGAAAACCCCAACTTTCCGAAGCACCAATCATCTTTCACAGTACCAATATGTGCTGTTGTGTTGTTGGGGGGTGAAATATGACCTTAACTCTTTGTTCAGGATCCGTCCGATGTACGAGAATGTCAAAATTTTAGTCTTCACGTCATTCTTTTTGGACTCAGTTGTGAATGAAATAATTGAAATTCGCTTGGGGACTTTATCAATCAACAGAGACAGCTTGGATAAATCTTGGAATTCGGCAATTTGTTTGATAAATGTTCAAAGACGCAGCCACAGCTCATGTCATAAAACAGCTATACCCCCGCGATAATTGATCGTGCAGTCACAGACGTAATTTATACACATGTGTACTTCCTTGCCGCCGAGTAACGTGTTTGGCGCCTTGTGTATCTGAGACCGCATTCGCAGCAGTGCCGTCCGGGCGTTTATAAGCACGAAGCACGTGCTGGAGCGTCAGTCTGCGACTGTTTCTGAAGATGGCTGGACGGTACTCAGCCGAAATTTTGGAAGTCAGCTTTATGTTGCTGCACGGCCGAAATTTATTTGAACACTCATTGCGCCGCGAAAACATTGCTACAATGTCATAATTTCTGCAATATGACAATACAATGCATACTTACGACGAAATATAACGTCTACAGATCCAATACACAGGGTGAATTACCTAAAACTTGCACCGAAAATATTGAGGAAACACAAAGTGCGATTGATGTGACTGGTAGTCAAGAATCCGTATTGTTACCCAATAAACAGTTGTAAAAATACCTACAATGTATATTTTTATGCAAACATACAATCTTTCAAATAGAACAATGATTGTTTCTATCAGGCACTGGATTTTTGACACCAACTGTGTACAAAGAATTTTGAATGACCTTTTTATCACGTTTACTTTAGCAGCTACAACCATTCAAAATTTTGGCGGCGGAGGCTACGACAGCGTAGCTGACTGGCTGATGGTCATGAGACAGTGCGCCGTGTCCCGGGGCCTAGCGACTCGGCCAGTCAGCTACGCTATCGCAGCCTCGCTATCGAAACTTTTAACGGTTATAACTGCCAAACTAAAGGTGATAAAAATCATTCAAAAATCTTTGTACACAGCTGGTGTCAAAAATTCCTCTATATGATGGAAACAACCTTGTTCCATTTTAAAAAACTGCATGTTAGCATAAAAATACACTTTCTAAGTAATATTACAATCAGTATACCCTGCTGTAGGCTACTGTAATGTTGGCCGAAACGTCTGTTATCAAAGTAATAACCTTCTTACATCATGACGCGGTATAACAACGAGAAAAAATTTGTCACTATTACAACCTGTTGGCTAAAAATACGAACCCCTGACTACCAATCCATTCGGTGAAAATTGCACATCAATTGCAGTTTCCGTTTCCGCAATATTTGCGGTGCACGTGTTAGGTGATTCACCCTGTATACAGCTGTTAATATATTTGATGAGGTACAGCCATAGAGACTAATCTTTAATCTATTTTCATTACCAGATGCTGCAATACGCTGACAGCAATTACGTACACAATTCTGTTTGCAGAGAGATGGAATGAAGACTAATACCAATCTGTAAAGGAGAATAAATTAACATTTCCGTAAACTTAATTTTCTGGTCCTAAACACAACACACATAGAAAATAAGAAACAAAGAACACATGAACTTTTGCAAACGTCTGTTAACATAACGCATATAATACTAATGAGAAGTGTTACGTTAACAACTGAACTAGTACTTAGAGAAAGAAACGCGTCTTTACATCAGTCTCCAATTCTTTTCAAATATTGTATTAGTGTCTCTATGTTTGGAGCGAGATTACTGAAAATTAACCACATAGCTTCATTCATTTGAACGTGAGTGAGATTACTTCTGACTGTAAATTTTCTTAATTTCATTAAAAAAAGAAAAATTTATGTACAGATACTTAGTTTCGAACATACCATATAGTCGAGCAGAAACTGTAAACAGCTACTTGAATTTTTATCCAGTTGAGTTCTTGTAAAATATTCAGTAATTATTTCCCTGTCATTAATTTTGTCCTACAACGAACGCTAAGCAGTTTTCGACCCCGATAACACTATCCAAATGATGCGAAGTGAAGATGTTGGTATGAGGCGTTTACGTCGGCAATGTTAGCAGGCAGGTTCAGGCAGAGCTCAGTGTCGGCAGCGCCCGTGGGCATGTAGGGTGATCGCTCACTGGCACACGCGCTCGCATTTTGTGCATTTGCCACCTCTGGTTCACAATTTGTAGATTTGTACATCTGTCTGTCTCAACTGATGGGTTACTATTCCCTAGCTTGCAAACTACTTAAACTAAGTTAAACTAACCTAAGGAGAACACAAACACCCATGCCCGACGGGAACTCGAACCCACGATGGCGAACGGCCGCGGGCAACGCAGCAGAGCGTCCCACTGCGCACGGATAATCCGCCGCGGAATTTAATTTCCATCGATACTTTTAATTCTATAACTTTTCTACCGCTTTCCATAAATAATGAATGGTACGTCGTTTATATTTCATTGGTGCACGAATATGCAGCCTTGTGTTATCCAAAGGTTCTGGTAGAGCTGCTCTCGTTTAGAGAACATCTATCGGAGAAGGGAAGAGAGAGAAATTTCATTTTATTCGGTCGAGACCAGTCGGCGAGGACGGCAGTGTGGGGGCGGTGCCGTCAGCCTGCCGAGAAGGGTGGCAGGAGCAGGGGCGGCGCGGCGAGGCGCACGGAGTCTATTGGCAGAAGCGTGCAGCCTCGCACTGAAGGATTGTCTCGCCTAGTCAGGGACGGCTGTAGGGATTTCGTCGGCCTATTTCGAAAATGTCAAGAGACCACGCTGTCAACTCCTGCAAACTGGAGCCCATATAGAGGCAAAAAGTGGACAGTGCACCTTCTACGACAGACCATATGCATTGACAGACGCCATTTTTACGCCAAACGTCACGCGAGAAATGAAGTCATTTGTGATAACATGATGTACAAATGGAGACAATTAGATTACCCTGCCCGAATAATTTAAAGTCCAATAATAATAATAATAATAATGATAATAATAACCCTCCTTTGGAACCAGCTCTGCGACCTCGAGCTCCAGGTTGATTACTTTTTCAAGAAAATGTTCATATCATGCTGAATTGTACTGCATTCGTTCCAAGGTTCTTGGACCCAAAATTGCACATTTATGCGCCCGCTTCTAGTGCATGTAGCGACGAAGCGTGAGTCACATGGTTGTCTATCTGTGAACAAGAACAGTACCTATGCTTGTGAGAAAGACTTACCTCCAATGGACATTTTCCCAGGAACTCACAATTGCCAGTCTGTCCGCGGCTTTATCGTCAGATGATGGTTCCTAGATGGGAGCACGACGGTCCCATCGGTTTAATCGTTGAGAGCAGTTTGCGACGAGCCCTGGAATTGTGAAGCTCTTGCCGGATGTTTAAGAAAGGAGCAGTCTGGGCCGCTCTGGCCAGTAGCTGACCTTCTCTTCCAGTAGACTCGCGGTCTTCCAGCTAGTGAACGTCTGCTTTAAACAGCTGAATCGCCTGGTCCACCTCCTTGCTGTGGAAGCCGCGGCACCATAACGACGTCCTGCCTCAGATGCACTAACCCCATTTTCAAAGAGAGCAGTTATGCGCTCGCGAACGTTCATATCAGCCATTTTGTAGTATGCCTATAACGTATGCTTATTAGCTGATACGTTTCTCTTAGGTGAAAACTACAGAGACATCGTGGCGGTCGAATTAATTTCAAACAAAATACATCCAATTTGAATATTATCACTATGAACACGTGTCTGTCTTATTAAAGAATATTTTTTTATGAAATAGAATCTTCTAAAAAGCTATAAAAGCGTACAACTGCACAATTTTTAGCGAATTACTATTTCAAATATTATTTGAAAGAGGCCTAAAACATTTAAAAAGAAATTGATGCAATGAAACCCGGACGTGCTCCTTTTGCGTTCTTAAACCGTCAGCCCAACTACTCACACATGAAACATCTGTGAGAAGCGGTTAGTTGTAATAAAGGTACCCACGTGGACATCGTATACCTCAACCGTCTATACTTGTTGAGATAATGTAAAAATAAATTTTTTGTGAGTTTAAGTGAAATGAATCCCGACATATACTTTGTATTTTGTATTGCTTTTATTTGACAATGCAAACAGCAAGCTGAAGCGTACCCTTTTATTTTAAAGCCTCTATAGGTACTGGAAAACCTGAACATTGCAGTAATGTATGGGTGAGGTGCAGTTGGCACTCTGACGTAATTAGCCAGCACACTTGGACGCTTGCGGTAAAACTAATCACTACGGCGCAGGTTCACAGATTGGTGACTGGCTGCAAGACTTTCTAAGTAATAGAAGGCAGTGCGTTGTTCTCGACGGTGAGTGTTCATCAGAGTCGAGTATGTCGTCATGCGTGCCCCAGGCGAATGTGATAGGACCGTTACTATTTTCTATCTATATAAATGACCTGACAGCGGCTGGTTGCAGATCATGCAGTCGTGTAAGGGACGGTGTCGCCTTTAATGGACTGTAATAGGGTACAGGAAGATTTAGACAAAATTTCTAGTTGCTGCGAAGAATGGCAGCTAGCTCGCAATGTAGAGAAATGTAAGGTGATGCGCATGAGTAGGAAAAACAATTCAATAATGTTCGAATACAGCATTAGTAGTGAGCTTCTTGATGCAGTCGCGTCGTTCATATACAGGGTGTTTCACTAAGCGTGTTTGCCTCTGTAACTTAAAAAAATAATAGGCGACAGGAAATTTTAATGCGGTAAGTCAACACAAGAAATGTTACACTTTCTGCGCAGGTATGAACATTGTTTATTGTACCGTTTTCCAAAGAGTTACAGCACAAAGATATATTTTTTTTAAATGGATCAATAGTTTTTTCTATCGTGCATTGGAATCGTTCAAAACCAGCTGCGTCCGAATCAATTTAAACTACATTCCTATCACTGTTAGTTTGGAAGCTACAACCCTTCAAAGTTTCAGGAGCAGATACCATACGCTGTACATAATACATGGCTGTGTGGTGGGTGATGGATATTATAGCGGTGGGAAGTTGATTTACATGAGATGTTCAAATGTGTCCATGTTCCACAATGCATAATTCAATGCACCGTCGAAAGGATCTGCGAACGAGATGTAACATCGCCGGTGTGACGGAGCGACATGCGTCCTCGATGCGCCGTTTTAGATCATCTGGGGATATGGGCTCAGTGACATAAACACGATCCTTTAGACATCCCCACAAAAAGAAATCTACTGGTGTTAAATCGGGCGACCTTGCGGGCCATGAATGAGGATCATGGCGCCCCAACCATACTTCTTCAAACCCGTTGTTTAGTTCTTCCACAACAGCATGCGCAGAATAGGCTGGTTGACCATCGTGCTGCATCCACATATAGACTCTCGTGTGTAGACACACATGTTCAAGGAGACAACCCAAACTGTCGGCTATAAAGGCGCGATATAACTCACCTGTCAGTGTATCTGAGAATTAGTGCGGACCGATGATTTCATCCCCAAGGATTCCAAACCACACGTTAATAGACCACCTACGTTGACGTTCGACAGGTCGTACCCACCGAGGATTGTCTGCGGCCCAGTAGTGCATGTTATGGCGATTCACTGCACCATAATTTGTGAACGTTTACTCGTCAGAGAACATAACACTTTGTAAAGACTCCAGCGTGAAATTACGCATGGCCCACTCACAGAATGTCACCCTTGCACGGAAATCGTTCCAAAAAAATGTTCAAATGTTTGTTAACCTTATGGGACTTAACTACGAGGTTATCAGTCCCTAAACTTACAAACTACTTACGAACTAGGACGGCACAAATATCCATGCCCGAGGGGGGATTCGAACCCCCGACCGCAGTGGCCGTGCTGACCGTGACTGGAGCGCCCCAGTCACCTCGGCCACCGCGGCCGGCAAATCGTTCCCATGCAGCTCCTGAGTCAGTGACAGGCGGTTCGCGTAAAACCTGTGGCCGTGTACTATACGCCACACAGATGTGAGACTGACACCAGCGACTGCAGCGACTGCGGCTCGTAAGCCGACATGAGGATCGTGGTGTAGTGCAGCTAAAACAAACAGCTCTGTCTCCTCACTTCTTGCAGGTCTTCGTCTGTCACTGCGGTGCATTACCGAGCTGCCTGTTTCCCGAAGTCGGGGCTCTTCGCCTAGGACATCTCACGGCATACGCCGTGGCTGCTTCAGTGGCATCGTGTTGGCACTCGCCGAGCATCAGCAACATGTCAGCGTACTCGTTTTTTGTGTATGCCATCGTCATCCGATGTCAGTAACTGTGGTATATTGAGCCCCGGTTGTTTGTGTGGCTCCAACTGTCGGGTATACTGTCGTGTGTGGCGACAGTCAGCAGTCTAACAGCACATCGAGGAAGCTTCTCGCTCCGTGACAAATTTTCAAATGTTTGTATAGTATATGGGACTTAACTACGGGGTCATCAGTCCCTAAACTTACAAACGACTTATGAACTACTTACGAACTAGGACGGCACAAATATCCATGCCCGAGGGGGGATTCGAACCTCCGACCGCGCTCCGTGACACCGGCGACGATACAACTCGGCCGCACCACATTTAGAAGGCGCATTGCATTATGCGCAGCATTTGTGGTAACTGCCCCTGAAACGTTGAAGGGTTGTAGCTCCCAAACTAACAGTGATAGAAATGTAGTTTAAATTGATTTGGACGCAGCTGGTTTCAACGAATCAAATGCACGATAGAAAAAGCTATTGTTCAATTTAAAAAATATATCTTTGTGCTGTAACTCATTGGAAAATGATACAATAAACTATGTTCATAGCTCCGCAGAAAGTGTAACATTTTTTGTGTTGACCTACCGCATTAAAATTTCCCGTAACCTATTATTTTATAAGTTACAGAGGCAAACACACTTAGCGAAACACCCTGTATGTAGGCGTAACGTTGCAGAGCGATATGAAATGGAACGAACATGTTATGAGTAAGGCGGACAGCCTACTTCGGTTTATTGGGAGAATTTTGGGAAGATCTAATTCATCTGTAAAGGAGACCGCGTATTAAACGCTAGTACGTCAATGTCTTGAGTATTGGTCAAGTGTTTTGGACCTGCAGGAGATCAGTTTAAAGGAAGACATAGAAGCACTTCAGTGGTTAGCAACTATATTAGTTACTGGTAGGTTCGACCAATGCACGTGTATCACGGATATGCTCAGGGATTTAAATTGAGGATCGCTGGAGGAAAGAGGACGCTCTTTTCGTGAATTTCTTTTGAGGAAATTTAAAGGGCCGGAATTTGAACCTGAGGGTAGTACGATTCTCCTACCGCCTACTTACATTTCGCGTAGTGATAACAAAGACAAGATAAGAGAAATTACGGATCTTATGGAGAAATATAGGCATTCTTTATTTCCTCATACTATTTGGGAGTGAAATAGGAAAGGAAATGCCTAGTAGTGGTACAGTGTACCACCCCGTCAAGCACCTTACGGTGGATTGCGGAGTATGTATGTAGATGTAGATGTAGAGATCAGATTCCCAAATAAGATGTGAAGTAATAAACGAAAAATAATTCGTAGATGCAGACAAAATACTTTAGCCATGTTATGGAGCGACTTCGGCAGAATGTCACTGACTAGATTAACTCCGTACATCGAAGCCAACCTTCCAACATACCAGGCCGGTTTTCGAGCAGGCAGAAAGTGTTGCGATCAGATGCTGTCCCTCACAACCTACAGTGAGAAAGGCCTCCAAAACAAGATGAAATCTGGACTGGTACTCATAGAACAGTGTGGATCGAGGGGCTACTGCTCAAGATAACTAGAATCATGAAATGCAAACAGACCTACACGTTACTCAAGAAACGATTAGATTAGATTACATTAATACTTGTTCAATATGTCATATATACGACATTTCGTAATGATGTGGAACGTGACAGTTAACAGGCAGAAAAATCACGGTCTCTGTTCAGGGCACGGACATCAGGCGTGTGGCTCTGAACAACTGTCTGACACAGGGCTCGGCACTAGCACCTGATCTGTTCAATCTGTATACAGGTGACCTAGTAGAAACGAAATCACGTAAATTCGTGTACGCTGACGACCTTGCATCGCGTGTCGAATTAAAAATTTCAACCATCTCAATGAAACAATGAATGCAGGTCCTGAACACATATTACTCTAAGTGGCACCTAAACCCTAACCCCATCAAAAAACCAGCACTATAATGCACCTTAACAACAGAGAACATAAAAAATTACAGCTCTCTATGAATGGTCAGCAGCTTAGACACGAGAATAAGCCTAAATACTAGGGTGTGCAATTAGATCGCACTCACATCTAGAGGACACAAAACAGAAGCTAAAATCCCGCAGTGATATCCTTGCGTGAAAGACATGGGGATGTGGAGTGAGCACTTTGAGTACAGCAGAACTAGCCCTTGTCTACAGCGTAGCTGAATATTGCTCTTCAGTCTGGATGAGAAGCGCACAGTAGCTAAGGTGGACGTCCAGCCGAGGGAAACGATGCGAATAATCTCCTTTCCAACATAGAGCCCCCTGAAATCAGGCGATTACTTTTCGGGAAAACCGGCGAAGAGCTTCAAGACTTCAACTCAAAAAGTCTGGAAAGAGCTATGGGCTACAAATGCAATTTGATGGACGACCCCGACATCAAGATCGAAGGAGTCAATCTTCCAAGGAAACGGTGGACAACTTTACACCACGTGAGATCAGGAGTCGGCAGATGTAAGCAGCTAATGAAGAAATGGGGCCCGTCAGACAGCTCTGAATGTGAGTGTGGTGAAACCCAAACAATGGACCCTTTTCTCGAGTGTGAAGTATGCGGCTTTGTTGGTGATCTGAAAGATATACACAGACTCAGTGACTCGGCCATAAAGTGGCTTGAGATTATTTGTAATCTAGTGTAGTATTATAAGAGCACTTGTATTGTTAAAACAATTGTATCAGGAATTTTAATTAATGAAAGAATGATTGAATTAGTATATGCCGAACGAGTAAATAAATAAATGACTCGAGTTCGCACGTCGGTAGAACGAGGTGTATCTCGCTCTCTGCTCAGTCCTGTTTCCGCAGTCATCCCCGACGGATCCCCTGTCTGATGCAGTCGGTCGCAGAATAGCAGTTGATTATACAACTTTTTAACCATGTAAAGGCAACATAAATTCTGAAAATTGGGTAGAGTTAAAAAGAATAGACACTTCGTAAACTGTACAGTTATTTTATTTCCGCTTGAATTGTGAAAGGTTACATCCTTTACATAATTTGTTTCACCAGACTAGTTCCTCACAAATTAACGTAACAGCCTCAAGAATAAGGACAAAAGACCTGTTTGCCGTCTTCTGCTCAGGTGGCACATCTTATGAAGACTACAGGTTGTTGAACATTTCATTTCGATACTGTGAATTTCACTCAGAGCCGTGAAAGCAACTAGCCACCTAGAGAGTACTGCTCTTTCATTACAATCGAATTGACTTATTCGACATCCATGGCAACGTGGAGGAAGTCACGGGAAAAGGAAAAATGTGGGGGAGACAATGAAACACTCTCCCTCCAGGCGCGTGGTGCGTCTTTCACACCTCAGGAGCATGTGGTGGCGCGCGGCTACGTTCATGTGTCGAGGTGCGTAGCAGATTCGTGTTCCTATTGCTTGTTCGTTTCCGGCCGAACTTTTCCGTTAAATTGCCAGCCTGTTTTACACAGAAAGACAAAAGGACCGGATTTAAACTATCATTCGTTCCCGAAATTCAGCTTCAGAAAGTGTGGATTAGGAAGTGTCACAGGAAAGATCGCTTCTCTTTTGCCTCGTCAACGCTACATTTCTCACCCGATGATTACCCCATGACCTACGAGCAGAACATCTCAGTTTTCACCGAGGAAAGTGCTTAAACCAAACGGAGTGCAGAACGTAAGCATTTCAGGAAGTGTTCCCACTGTAAGTGATAATATCAGTGCAGAAGATACAGTTTCCACGAATAGGGCAGACAGGTTGCAAGCAAGGAAGGCAATGAAGAGTGAACTTGAACCATCTAGGTGATGTGTCTCCAAAACATTGACAGTCAACAGATCGGAGAACTTACCAAATTTGTGAAAGAATTAGAATATAGGAACCATAGGCTGACTGCTCTGTGTTCAAATGTTTGTAAAGCTTTTGGACTAAACTACTATGGTGAGTAGTACTTACACTTACTGTTGTAACAGTATAATTTATTGAACACTATTGAACGCTACACATATATACCAATCTACACGGCACGGTGGTGGCAAGTTACGGACACAGTTAATGTTGACCTGAGACCGGCGAGAGCTACACATGAACTGAGGCACGCCTCGCACACCGCGTGCTCGCCCGGTCGCGGCGGCGCTGCAGGCCCTCAGAGGCGGCGCCATCGTGCGGCGGACTCGGCCGTGGCGCGTCTTTCAGATGCCGCGGACGGACGGGGCGCGGCTTGCAGTGGCGCGCTCCAACATCCCTCCCCTCTTCCGGGAAGCCGACATCGCAGGTGGAGGCGGAAGATGGCCGGCGACGCCGGATCGTAGCGACCACAGGAGTCGCCCGCGTACCCTGCGGCGGGGGCGACCGCGGCGGGGCGGGAGCCGGCCGGAGACGGCGAGCGCCTCCATCGCCTCCTCTGCGTCCGAGGGGATGTCGTCAGCGCGTCGCTGCGCGGCCATCCAGTCCGGGGGCACGCAGAGGCGGAAGTTCCCACGCCGGCGGGGACCAGGTCGTGGCAGGGTCCCCGCTAGCACAGGTGACAGTGGCGGAGAGGCCGGTCGCATCTCGACGTCGCCACTGAAGGAAGAGCCTCCCCTGCCGGCGCTCCCCCCACCGCCGGTGCGGGAAACGACACGGCCGCGTCCATAGCAGGACCCGAGCAGGCAGGAGGCGGGGGCGACGGAGGAGCACCGGCCGGAGCGGCGACCCGCGGGGAGAGAGGCCGCATCTCGACGTCGTCATCAGCGGCCGACTGTCGGCGTTGTGGACGCCCATCCGTAGCGCTACTTCCCCGAGCCTCGTCGAGCGTCGTCTCCGACGGGTAAGGCGTCGTCGTGGCGGTGGGAAGGGGGCGAGAACGCAGCAGAGGCTGCCGTGCGACAGCCGTCGGCGGGAGGAGGCCGGTGCCACCGTGATGTCGGATGGAGTCCTCTCTCGACCTCCGAATCTACGGAGGGGTATCCGAGAGATCGTGAGATCTGAAGGTGGTGGGGTGGGGCCCCACTGTGGACGTGGTTGGTTGAGATGGCGGGAGATCGTCACCCCGGCTGCATCTACCACGCAAATCTGTCGACCACGCGAACGCCGTACTACCCCTGGCGTCCACCCTGGGCGGCGGCCAAAGGTGCGTGCCCAGACAGGGGTGCCTGGTGCGTAACGCCGAGAGTGTGTGGGCACCTCAGGTCGTGGCTCCGGGCACAGCAGTGCAACAGCGTCCGGGGCTGGCGGCCGTGGAGGACCTCCGCCGGGCTCCGACCATTTATCGGTGTTGTCCGATAAGTACTAGGAAATAAGGGGAGCGCCGCCTCGGCGGATGACTTTTCCAGGCACTTACTAAGTTGTGATTTAAAAGTTCGCACCATATGCTCTGCCTCCCCGTTGGATTGGGGGTGGAAAGGAGCCGAGGTGAGGTGGGAAATACCATTATTAGTGCAGAATTGTTGAAAATAAGACGACGTGAATTGTGGGCCATTATCAAAGAAGGGATAGATTGGTAGGACACATTCTTAGACATCAAGGAATTGTGAATTTAGCGTTGGAGGGAATTGTATGGGGAAAAATCGCAGGGGAAGACCAAGAGATGGATACAGTAAGCATATTCAGACAGATGTAGGTTGTCGTTCGTATGTAGAGATGAAGAGGCTTGCTCAGGATAGGGTATTGTGGAGAGCTGCATCAAACCAGTCTCCGGACTGAAGACCACAACAACAACATCAGAGACGAGCGTCCGAGGAAGGCCTTCGATCGCAAAGATCTGTACCAGGGCTCTGACTACATCTTCTGCCCTAGTGCAGCGCATACGCACGACGTACGGATAATTAAACAGTGCATCTACCACCACGAACCGCATTGACTGACAGAAAGGGCCGGCCAAGTCCACACGAATGCGGTCCCAGGGCTGCTCCGGAGTAGACCACGGGAAAAAGTGCGCCGGCGGGCAGCTTGCTGGGTAGCACACTGAGTGCACGTACGAACCAACTGCTCGATGGCGGCATCGATTCCTGTCCAATAGACAAAACGGCGGGCAAGTACCTTCACGTGTGTGATACCCCAGTGACCCCGATGTAACAGAGTTAACAAACGAGCCCGTAAGTCATACGGAATGACGACACGAGGCTCGTCGGATTCGGTACTGAGGAGGAGGACACCGTCGACAACTGACAGCCGGTGTCGAAGCTGGAAATAGGTGCGCAGAGGGCCAGCCTCTTTGGCGGACAATCGCTCAAGCCACTCGGCGGTGACATGCTTAAGCACCTCCCGGAGCACAGGGTCCCAACGGGTGGCTTGCGCGACTCTATTGGCCGTAATCGGAAGTCGCTCAACTGCGTTGTGCAAACGTTCGTCAATTTGAAAAATCGCCACCTCGTCTGTGTCGAACGAAGCGTCGGGGCCCATGGGTAGACGGGACAAGGCGTCGGCATTGGCATGGTGCGCCGAGGGCCGATAATGAATTTCGTAGTGATAGGCACTCAAAAACAGAGCCCAACGTTGGGGACGTAGCGAAGTCCGGTCTGGAAGATGAGAACGCGGGCCAAACAGTGCCACCAGGGGTTTGTGATCCGTGATAAGGTGGAATTTAATGCCATAGAGGAACACATGAAACTTCCGAACAGCATAAACAATCGCCAAAGCCTCTTTCACAATCTGAGAATAATTACGTTGGGCATCTGACAACGTCTTAGACGCGTAGGCAATGGGCTGCTCGGAACCATCATCCAGACTGTGGGCCAACACCGCTCCAATCCCGTACAGAGAAGCATACGTAGCTAGAACTAGCTGTCGGCCTGGTCTTAATGTGACGAGACAAGGTGAAGACTTTTACATTGATTTGATGCGTGCGAATGACGCCTCACAAGCAGCAGACCACACAAACGGAACACCTGTCTTTCGAAGTGCGTTCAAAGGATGTAACCTCCGCCACATTAGGAAGAAATTTCGAGTAGTAGCTGAGCTTGCCCAAAAAGGACTGGAGTTCCTGTAAATTCGTAGGAGGAGGAAGATGTTCAATCGCCGTAACTAATTCTGACCTAGGGCGGACGCCATCTCGTGATACTAGGTGTCCCAAATACTCAATTTCAGGTTGAAAGAACTGTGATTTTTGAAGATTGCATTTGAGGCCTGTTGCGTGCAATTTCGTGAACAAGAGCCGCAGGTTGTCTAAGTGATCTGTGCGGGAGGAACCGGTGACGATGATATCGTCCAGATAGTTCGTACAGCACGGAATGTCGGCCAATAACTGTTGCAAGAACCGTTGAAATATCGCGGGCGCACTCGCGACCCCAAACGGCAGACGTTTGTAGCGGTACAGCCCGAATGGAGTATTGAGAACCATGAATTGTTGAGAATCAGAGTCTAAGGGAAGCTGGAGATACGCTTCCGCCAAATCAATTTTTGAAAAACACTCTCCGCCCGCCAATTTCGCATAAATGTCGTCCGGGCGGGGAATGGGAAAACAATCTATCACTGACTGCGAGTTAACCGTAGACTTGAAATCACCGCACAACCGAAGGGCTCCCGTGGGTTTCTTTATTATCACCAGAGGTGTCGCCCACAGGCTAGAAGAAACTTGTTCGAGGATACCCAAGCCGTGCAACCGATTCAACTCGTCCTTAACCGCTGGGCGCAAAGCAAAAGGAATAGGCCGGGCGCGACAAAATTTCGGAACCGCTGTAGGTTTGAGAGTGATGTGCGCCTCGTAACCAATGGCCATTCCCAAACCCGGCGAGAAAAGTGCTCGAAACTCGCGGCAAAGGGAATCCAATTCAGTAAACGGTATGGAGTCAGACACCAGATAAACCGCGTCGTGAACGCTGAAACCAAACGCCGTGAACGCATCCAGGCCAAAAACGTTTTCTGAAGCCGCGCTTGTGACGGCCAAAAACGTGACGGCGCGCACTACGTGCTGGTACTCCACCTCAATCGTAAACTGACCGAGCACGGGAATCGGCTGTTTACCACAGCCGACCAAACGACGAGAAGTCGGTACAAGAGGCGGCTTCCCACACCGCGTGCTCGCCCGGTCGTGGCGGCGCTGCAGGCCCTCAGAGGCGGCGCCATCGCGCGGCGGACTCGGCCGTGGCGCGTCGTTTAGATGCCGCGGACGGACGGGACGCGGCTTGCAGTGGCGCGCTCCAACACTTACAAAATACTTAAACTAATATAAGGACAACACACACACACACACACACACACACACACACACACACACATACACACACACACACACACACTCCTGCCCAAGTGAGGACTCGACCTTTTGGCGCCCTCCGCAGCGAGGCGCCTTAAAGCGCTCTTTCACTGCACCGCGGCTGCGTACTGTGAAAATCATCGGATTATAGAAAAGTCTTTGAAAGAAGAATTGAAAGCTCTTGTGGACCAAATAAAACGTCAGGAAAAGTGTCATAAGGAACCTGTGCAGCCGAAAGAACAGAAACATTAGGCAAACTGTTTTCTAGAACTCAAATAATCTGCTTTTTGAATGGAAACAAATAACCAAAGTGGCAAAGAGAGGACGTAGACAAAGTAGTTCGTGCTGTGTTTTAGGAAGTGTTATTTGTTCTTGAGAAACCACCTTTGTTACTCACTTACAAGATTGTCAGCATCGAAAATGCGGATGTTACGGCTTGCTTACGGTTATTTAATAGTTAATGAAAGCCCAGTAATCTGTATTGTCGAGATCTTGTCGAGTATGTATGCTCTTATGCGATGAAATGAACACTGACAGCAGTGCTACGTATGATTCTGTCGAAGTTCGTGTTGTTCGTTGTGGTTCGCGGTTTGTTTCCTGGGTAGAAGCTACCAATTCACTATGATTTTTACATACAAGCAACTGCTGATCTGTTGAACAGTATTATCTGATCCATTCAAGATGTTGGCTGCAGTGTTGCTGCGGTTGTGTGTGATCTTGGCACAACAAATTTAGCGATGTGTAAAGCTCTTAATGTCACAGAGACAAATTCATGCTTTTCAAACCCACAATAAGTAAATAACAGAATTTGGGTGTTTTCAGATGTTCCATTTTGCTTCCAAGTTCAAAAATTGTTGATGAATCCATACCTGCTCGCATTTTATAGCAGTGCAGTCACAAATTCACCTCAGTTTCAAGGGGAGAGAACTCAAAGGGTTTATTTACCTAAGCAACTTTTTTCAAATACAGCAGATAAAACCCATTAGCTACTTTATTCCAGAGAAAGCGAAAGAAGCAAATTTTTTTCAACTGATAAATGACGCATTTGGAATCCGGAACGCCAGAAGATTGAAGAAGGGCGCTCTATCGTGTGGTTATGAGAGTCATAAGGACGTACAGGAAAGAATTTTAATGAATCTGTACACGTGTGCGGAAGAAATGCGTGTTGGCAGTAAGAATAGTTTGCATCCGTTTCGGAAAGACATCACTTATGCGGATATTTTACAGAACTTCATCCCATGCAGATTAACTATATTTTAATAGTACGACTGAAACCCGATGTACTAGAGAATGTTTTCTCACGGAGAAGAGGCATCGGTCATTTTATTTTGAATCCCTCTCCAACGGAGGTAAAACATTGATTGCACTCTTGGGGCACAATGCAAACGACATTCCTCTGTCAAATGAAACTTCGGTGGAGGCCGATGGCAGTGACGAAATATGACATCATGTCTGTTCCAAAGAATTATGCCTGACATGAAATGATCGATGTTGGAAGAGAGCTGCAAAGTATTAACTTTCCTCTACAAATAGTACCACAAGAATCTGCTGTCAAAGAGGGACCTAACTGCTGTGCAAAAGGATTTCGGTATCTGGCTATCTGCATTGCATATCATGTACACAATATGGACAACACGCTGGCAGTATTTTAGGTTCTCCCACAGGTCCTCTATATCTTAGTTCGATTGAATTTTTGTCTCGCGGTGGGCTTACAGTACCGACACTGACTGGTTTCAGTAAGTGTCTCAGTTTGAACTGATTTTCGATTAATTTAAATGTTTGGACATAATTCGCAAGGAACAAAATATTGTGTAAACAATCTGTGCCTCTGTGAAAATTTAATATCCAGACATTTTCCCCGGACATTATAAAGCTTTATGTCAAAACTAGATTGGGCTTCTCAATACGAAAGTGAAAATGCAGAAATCAGCAGCAGCACAAAAGCGGAAACCACTACAATGGTTCCCTTCCTCCGCTACAAACTTGTAAATAGGTAAATCAACTATTTAAAATCATTTTATGATAATTTGTGGCAGTCACAGGCAGTTACGGTATTTTTGTTTGCCCCCTCTGGTACGTCACAGCGTCAGCCAATTGCAGCCGTCCTTGCTTCGGGTCCAATCTTCCTCTTAATAACCTTTTTATGTACCCAACTTGGGCGCCAGCTTGAAATAGGATATATGCACTATAAGTCATTTTTAATAGAAGTGAGTCAGAGTTGTATATCAGCATCTGTATAATCTGACAATATTGCCGCATGACCCCAAGCTTTCTGACTGCCGACCAGGAGTAATGGATAGCATCACCGTTTGCGATGCTGAAGGTCGCCGGTTTAATCCCGTCCATGGCCAAAAATTTATTTCTTTGTAATTATCATTTCTAGAATGTTCTACAAGTTTATTATGTTCATTTGTTTGAAGAACATCTGAGTCGCCTGTCAAATGTGTTGAAGTGGTTCAGACTGCTGGACTCCGTCTCAATCGAAAAAAGTGCCTCTTCGTCGCCAAACAGATAAGAATCCTTGTACACCGAGTCAACGGGGTTGGTGTCCGTCCTGATCCACATAAAGAAATGGCAGTCACAGAATTTCAACTCCTCAGCACATTCCTGATGTGAGAAATTTTCTTGGGCTGTGCTCATACTACCAACGTTTCATAAAAGTATTCTGTAACAAGGCACGTCCATTGCAAGAACTTCTGCAGAGAGACGCTATGGTTTACTGGAATGAGACAAAAGAAAGAGCTTTCCAGCCACTTAAGGAGGCTCTAACTTCCGCACCAGTTGTAACCGTATATGACGAAAATGCGGAAACCTTACTGACACTGACGCTACCGGCTATGGGATTGGCGCAGTGCTTGTGCAAATTAATTAAGGTGCTGAAAAGGTGATAGTCTGTGCATCAAGAGTACTCTCAAAGTCCTAGATAAACTACTCTACAACTGAGAAAGAATGTCTCGCAGTTATCTGGGCTATCAACAAGTTCCGGCCGTATTTATTCGGCAAGTCATTCACCGTCGTGACAGACCACCATTCTTTGTGTTGGCTGACTAGCATGAAGGATCCATCAGGTTGACTAGCAAGATGGGCACTAAGACTCCAAGAGTACGATGTCACAGTGGTATTCAAGAACGGGCGCAAACACAAGGATGCCGACTGCCTTTCGCTAATCCATAGTGGAACACAACAGCATGAATGAAATTTCAGCCCACACTGTATTAGAGGGAACATCCAACACTATTAATAACCATAGAGGCCTTGGAGAAAGGAGAACCGACCAATTGAGAGTTCCAACATATAAACGGGACATTGTATAAGAGCAATACTATCCACTGGGCCCCAAATGGCTACGGTCGTTCCAGCTCATCTCCAGCCAGCTATTCTCAAGTACTTCCATGATGCTCCAATATCCGGTCATCTGGGATTCGTGAAGACCCTAGGCAGAATCAGACGCATGTATTACTGGAAAGGTCTCTACCGATCTGTCAAGCACTATATGAGTCACTGTAAAAAGTGCTAGTGATGGAAGGATGTGCCGCAATTACCTCCAGGGCATCTCGTACCAATTCTACCTGCAGCAGCTCCATTCCACCAAGCTGGAATCGACTTTATACGGAAGTTCCCGAAGTCGAAAACCGGTAACCGAGGATAATACTCTGCAGTGATTACCTCACACGCTACGCAGTCACCACACCTGTGACAACTGCATAAGCTCCACAGATCGCACAATACCTTGTAGAAGACATTATTTTGAAGCATGTAGAATCACGTGTGATGATATCTGATCGTGGAAAAGTATTCCACTCAAAACTAGTATCAGAGGTAATGTCATATTGCGACATTGTCCACAGAATGGGAACTTCATATCATCCTCAGACAAATGGTCTTACAGAATGTTTTAACAAGATGTTAGCAGATATGCTGTCGTTTTACGTCGATGTTGAGTAGAAGAATTGGGATAAATACTACAAGTCGTGACATTTGCTTATAATACCGCAAGACAAGACACGACAGGCTTCACGCAGTTTTTCCTGCTCTATGGCCGTCAAGGCGAGACGACAATGGATACGCTGTTTCCATTCCAGCCGGACGACACTCAGGATGTGTATGTCAAACAGCCATGGCCCCCAAAAAGGTGGGGCTGGGCGAACCCATGGGTCCAGGGCCCGGCGCCAAAGCGGGCACGATCTCTGCCCTAAATGATTCAACTTTTTGGTTACTGAAGATAAAAACTAACTAAAAAAAAATGGTGAATATTTTTCATCCAACGAAATGTTAGAAGATTCTACAGGCAATTGTAGTAGATATTTATGATAAACCGCTTATCTCAAACGATTACTTCGGCTAATGCTCTTGCCACTGATTGGTACTGTATGTCTGTATTAACTAAGGTGACGAACTGTACCGATTTTTTGGGACAGTCACGATTTTTGTGTGTCTGTCCCGAATTTTTTCAAGGGTAATTAGGTACACCTATTTCTCCCGGATTTAACAAATTTGTTCCGATATAGAAATTTATCTCATCTGAATTGGTCTATTTTATTATTAGTTTTAATTAAGATGGGAAATTGTTTGACAAAAGGTTCGTTAGTCTTAAGGTACTCATCACAAACTGTCGAACCTGTTTCAAACTGTTTCCACTGAGCATACACGCACAAACTATACCAGTGAGAGACTCAGTGAATTGACTGCTAACACCACTTTTCCAGGTCAAAGAAGGATTGATAGTATTTTTAATTTCAGACAGAATCAAGTGCCATTCTCAAATGTGCTTAAGCTAGAGTAGTTTCTCTTCTGCCTTTAAGGAAATAATGCTGTCATTGAAAGGGTATTTTCACCACACGAATATATATATGGACAAGAGACAAAACACAGCTTGCCGTAGAAACTGTGAAATCAATGTTAGTAACTAGAGTAAATTATTATGAAACTTGTGTACAATTTTTTCACATTTTGTTGGAAATACAGACACGCTTTAGAAAATTCACTACACTGTTAAATACAGTTGTTCTGATCACATTACGTCATCACATAAAGTACTAATGAAGTGTAAATTAATGTATTTTTTGTAACAACTTAAACCGATGTTTTTTAATTATTACTTTCACTAATATCTACTTCTCATATAATGAAAATTTATGTACAAGTTGAAACGACCCGTTCATTTCGTTTCATTGCTCTGATGTCTTATTATGTCAACTTAACGAATGAAATTTAAATTGATTCACTTGGGAATGGCTCGCAACACTTTGTGTTCAAATGTTCAAATGTTTGTATAGCTTACGGGACTTAACTCTGGGGTCATCAGTCCTTAAACTTACAAACTACTTATGAAATAACTAAAACTAAGGAAGGCACAAATATCCATGCCCGAGGGGGGATTCGAACCCCCGACCGTAGCGGCCGTGCAGACCCTGACTGGAGCGCCTCAGTCCCCTCGGCCACCGCGGCCGGCGCAACACTTTGTGGAAGGTGTTGCAGACTGTAAAAGCAATTGTGGAAACAGACCTGGCAAAGGTGTACACTTTGTTTTATATCTCTCCTGTTATAAGTCACTCTCCTGTTTCCCCATCCTTGTGTGATAAGGAGTGTGAGTGGAATGAAATAATATTTCTTTGGGTGTTGGTAACATGGGCAATATTGTAATCTTTGGTTGTGGCTATGTAGTTAGTAGCGGCAAGGACTGCCTAGCAGCAAAGGTTTTGTTAGAGGTTTGCAAAGGCGGTGGAGTAACGGACACTCGGTGTCCAGCCAATCAGAGCGCTCCGCCCCGCGAATTTGAAGAGGGGACGGTTGGCCCGGGTGGCGCCTACGGAGAGAAAGAGACCGGTTCCTGGCATGGTGGAGAGTGGACGTGAGGAGAGCTGCTCGCTGATGTCGCGGAGGATTTGGTAACGATTTGGTGAGAATATTCAGCAATGTTGCTCAGGGTACGCTTTCACCACCGGTTGTTAGAGGATGTAATCAATAGGTATCAATTTTAACATTTTTTTTTTTTAATTTTTATTTTTTTTATTTTTGGATTTCACGTGATAGAACCAGATCGGCATGGTGTGTGCTTTGTCTTGGGTTAAAGGTGCTGCTAAATCGGTTATTTGTTGCATTATCATGGGGAGTATTAGTTCGTTGAACGGGTTTTCGTTATTATTTCGGTACATATTCATTTTAAGGGCCAATATTGAAATTTACAGCGATTTTCTTTGAAACTAGCACTTTGCGCGCGAAATGGGTAACTAGTAGTTTGTGAGTCCAGTTGGTGCAATGGTAGTCTTTTATTTTTTTTCGATTTGTTTAATGCATAAATGAGGAGGATTAATCTCGGAATTATGACGGTTTTCTTTGTTCAATGTGATCAGGGTGTACGATGTCCCACGTAGTGGCCAGTACATAGTAAGTCAGGAAACAGAGGGTCTGTTGCAATTACTTGCCCTGCTCATGCAATAGTATTATAGTGATTATGTACAAGTTAGTGTTAACTGACAGATTTTCGTAAATTTTGTTAGGTTTGCTTTGTAATGACTGTGTGCTATGATGAAAGGTGCACAAGTTAGTAATAATATTGCCAGACGTGATGTATTCACGTAATCATACCCAAATTCCGTAGAAGTAAGAATAGATTCAGCGTGGTGTAATTATTTTAAATTAAATTTCAGTAACTTGGTTTTTGTGTGGAGCCCACACTTATCGCGTACGTTCACCACTTAGATGGGCAATGTAATATTTTGTGATCCCCTGTCATGTTCTAGTAGTAATCAGAAGATCAGTAATGCAAATCCCATTTTTGAATAATATTTGTGTGTCCGTTCACACCAATTTGATGGCTCGCGTAGTAACTCTTCATTTGCATGCTTTGTGTGAATGTGTTAAATCTTAGCGGGGAATCTGAGGAAACTCCTTACTTGCATATCCTTTTTTTTCTTTTTTTTTTTTTTTTTTTTTTTTTTGAACTTGCTAGGGGGCCCATTCAGATGATAGCAACAAAAGGTTGCATTTAAATTCTCTTTAATACTAAAAAATTGCATTTAAATTAACATGATATAGTAATTATCATAAAGAATTTGTGAATAAATAATAAAGCAATTTCTAAATGTTCATATGACCCTATTCAGCACTAGTAATCCCCTTCTTAAAGTCTTTGCTGTGGCCTGCAATGGTGCACTGGAGCATAAATATCAGAGTAACGTATCTGTTCCATTTAAGGACGTATATTGGATCCGATTAACTAGTTCAGATGCGTTTGTAATGTTATCCTTGGCACGGGTCAATCTTGTGACTTTTAAATTTCATGAACGTAGTCGGGCGTATTTATTTCGCGTGGCGGGCTTCCCATATGTGTACTCAAATTAAATGTTCAAATGTTTGTAGAACTTATGGGACTTAACAACAGGGTCATCAGTCCCTAAGCTTACAAACTACTTATGAACTAGCTAAGACTCAGGACGGCCCAAATATCCATGCCTGAGGGGGTATTCGAACCCCCGATCGTAATGGCCGTGCAGACCGTGACTGGAGCGCCTCAGTCCCCTCGGCCACCGCGGCCGGCAATGGATCCAATGAAGGTTCTCAGCACGTTTATGGGAAAAGCTTCAAGCAATGTTTTTGGTACTAGGTAGAGCAATTAGACATTTTTGTACTATTCAGGGCCTGATTAAGGCAATCGCAAGTACCATGGCCGACGGGGTTCCCGAACTAGAGGGGCCCCCTCCGATCGCCTTCGAAATTTGTCTCTATTTAACGAAGAGTATTGTATCCTAATAAAAGGAAAACAAATCGAATTTAAAATAGTAACATGATGCATTCACACTAATCCCGCTTTGTTGTCTCTACTTTCCCTTTAACGTGACAGTAGTGTTGAATACTATGGTGGATAGTGTAAGCAGAGGCTGCCCTCAGCCGGTGCAACATCTGCAGTAATCTGCAGTTCCCTGCGTTTTTACGAATAATTTGTAAGTGAACTTTTGTCATTAGATGAAAAGGTCTGCATATTCATATTTGACGTCAAATTATTATCAACTTATAGAAACAGTACGTCAGACATTACTATACCGGATACGGCAAAAATGAATTTATATTTCGCCAGCCAGAGGGACCCCAGAAATATGCGAAAATTTATACCAGATGTTAGGAAGGCCTTTCTTAAAAAATTGGGAAAATACTTACCAGTTTACTATAGAACCATAAATAAGATAAATATAGAATAGTTTTAGTGTAACTGTAATATTAAAAACATCTAATACATTGTTGCATTTCTATTTCTCCAGTTTTATGTCGTATTAGTTTTAAGTACATGTTCGTTGTTTTAAGCTCATATTGGCATATTTTGTTGAACATTTTCCTTGTTTTAGCTTAAATTTTCCGCATTTTATGCATATTTAAACACATACATTTCACTTGGCAAAGGCAATTAGTGAACTGTACGGATGGTAGTACTGTCATAATTCAATGTAGAAGAAAGATAAACGGAGGTGATACGAAATTAATCTACCAGGTATTCTGAAAACTACAACTTAACACGTTATATGCCATTTAAAAATCATTTTTCACGGGAAGGATCGAGAGGCCGAATTGGCTCTTTACCAATTTTTCACATGTGTCCTGATCAAACCGTAAAATGAAATGAGTTGACTACTGTGATTATTTCATCTTTTTAAAAAAGTGTTGTGCACCCTCTTTTATAATGTTCTACTTCAAATAGATTCTTAAATATTAAGATTACTATTTAGAAGGACCGCAGGGCCAATTTGTCCCATCTTAGTATTTCCTTGTATTTTCAGTATGTTTCCTTGTAATAGTTGTCTCCTTGTTGTTTCAATATGCGACAACAATGACATACATTCCAGCAATGCTTGCGGTATGGCAGCTGGCGATGGGAAAACGGGGGAAGGGGGGTCAGGAGGGGGGGTCATGTTGGGATGAGTTGTACCTCAGTGATTGATTGTGTGAGTGAGCGTGATCTTTTGTGGCGAAGGTCATGGCCGAAAATTAACAAGTTGTATGAATGTGAATAAGAGTTTGTTGGTAGCTCAGCGAGCATCTTTATTGTGATTTGCTAGCTATCCTCTTATTAACCTTCCATTGTTAAAAATCAATAAAAGTACATATGATGGTTACACTGAATTATCCTTCACAACTTGGCAGTTAAGCAATAAAACGGCATGAGGCCAATTTGGCCCCACAGGTTCTTATACATAGTAGCTTCAATGCGATCATTCTAGTATTAAATGCCAAGTAGACTAGATAGCAGCTGTAAAACGTGATATAATTAGTGCCTTAGCCCGTTTTACTCCGGTTGTCATACCGCTTAGGGATTCGTTCTCAAGTCATCCCGCTGGCGCCTCTCCGGGGGACACCACCTTGATGAAGCACTGTCCGTGTGGGTGGAGAGGCTTGCGTATCCGCGTGAGGCTGAGGGCTATACGCAAGGTTGAGAACCTACTGCCGGAAAGGCCTCAGCTGTTGGATCAGACCAAGCGTGTCCCACAACGTCCCGTCTTCCTTATCCTCTCCCAGTCCATTCCCAATTCCTTTCCCAAACCAAAGTGTGATGCGATCCGTGCCGAGGGGTGCGTGGCACATGGGTGGATGTGTCTCGAACGGATCCTAAGGGATACCGGGCGACATCCCTGAGTAAGTAGCCTTGCACCGCGCGGGGTTATCGTGGTGTGGACCATATAAATCCCCAAATCTCGTGGGACAAAGATGAACACAGAGAAAGAAAGTATTTTAAAAGAATCTGAGGGGCAATCTGAGACCTCAGTAACCCCGACATCGGGACCAGGACTGATGGAGTGCACTCCTACTTCTGAATCAGGGTCTAGACCTGAGCAAGATGTGGGAACTGTAACAGAGAAGTTGGAACAGATTAGGATTAAGGCCTTGTCTGGGACTCAGAGGAGGAAACTTCTCAAGGAACAGAAGCAAAAGGAAGGAAAATAATGGCTTCCTAAGCATAAGTGGAGAGAATCAAAAGGACTTGAGTCCAAGACCTTCAAAAAGAAACTTCCTCTACAAAGACGCTTTCGACGTCAAAGACAGGAGGCAAGGAGGTTAGGGATGAATCTAAGACTCCCTCATCTCTGGACAGGCGTGATCCTAAAAGGCTGAGACAGGAAATAGGGAGCAGACCTATAGTACTGCAGTCTCGGTCTTAAGAATGGCGGTTGTCCAAGAAGGATACCCACTGGTGAGCATGACCCCGCAGCAGGAGGAGCTCATGCAGATGGCCCTCTATGAAGAGATTGGGGGGGACGCTGGTCCAGGACCCAAAGTCAGGAGGGTCTATCTAGATTGCGGTGCCCTCATTTTTGTCTGTGAGGGGGAGCACTCAGCAGAATGGCTTAAGGACACGGTACCGATGACATCCCCGTGGGAGGATGCGAAGCTGCTGGTCAAGACGGCAACCGAACTCCTGAAGACCGCAAAGGTATCAATATGGGTACCAAAGATCCTTAAGGATGTCCCTCCAAAGACTCTGTTCGAGAAAATAAAGGTCCAGAACCCAAAAGTCTCAACAGGTTAATTAACCAAAAGGTCGTTCCAAAAGGATGTACCCTGGTGGTGAAGGTCGGAGAGAAGTCCCTGATGGCAATGCAATAGCAAGTCCTGAAACTGTTTTTAGGATTCTCGCAGGTCGCCGTCAGGGTAATCAAAGACGTTAAAGGCAATAATGGCAGCAAGATGGGACTGGAAGTGCTGCAGATAAACCTGCAGCACAGTAATGGGGCAACTGCTGCGCTGAGCCGTCGCCTGGGAGACAGGAGATGGACGTGGACCTGATACAAGAACCCTATTTATACAAAGGGGGTGTATCGGGCCTTGGTGGTACTGGAGGTAAGCTGATTTATGCTAGAACTCTAAAAAACTCCAGAACATGCATTTATATTATAAATGCAATACCTTTTATACCAATAATGGATTTTTGTTCCAGGGACCATCAGGAGACAGCAACGTGAGGAAGGTATCACGAGGGTAATTGTTTTGGCCTCAGCCTACCTTCCTTACGAAGACAGCTCTCCTCCTCCTTTGGAAGTGAGGAGACTGACGGAAGCCTGCCATCGGCAAGGTGACGAACTGTTGGTGGGATGTGATGCCAATGCCCACAATCTATCATGGGAAAGCAAGGACACCAACAGTAGAGGTGAGAACCTTCTTGAATTTCTCCTATCTAACAACTTGGAGATTCTGAATAGGAGATCAGGAATAGTAGAAGGGAACAAGTAATTGACATAACTTTTGGTTCCGTGATGATGGGAAGTTACGTCAAACAGTGGCATGTAGTCTTGGAGCCATCCTCAACAAATCACATGTTTATTAAGTTCAAGGTTGAAATAGGAACCAGACAGACCATGGCCTATAGGAATCCCAGGAAAATGGACTGAGAGACATATAGGAGAGTCCTTGACTTCAGCCTATCGTAAATTAAAACTTCGATAAGGAATCCAGCAGAGTTTGAGGCAGTATCAGAGGCCGTAACCTCTGCTATAGTGACCTCATACCATGCTCAATCACCAAGAAGTGCACAAATAGGAGTATGCCTTGGTGGAATAATAACCTGGAACTGCAAAGGAAACAGGTGTGAAGATTGTTTAACCTTGCGAGGCGCAAAGGACAATGGGCAAAGTATTGTGAGGCCCTTGTCAATTACAACCTTGCCATCAGACGGGCAAAGGAGGCATCCTGGAAGGTATTCTGTGAGGAAGTGGATGGCACGGCTGCTCAAGTGAGACTTCATAAAATCCTCACTAGGGTACCAAATAATCCAGGAGGAACATTGAGGAAAGACAGCACATGAAACGCTGGAACTGCTCCTCAAGACTCACTTTCCTCAATATACTCTGGGTGATAACTCAGACCAGAATGCGATTCCTGAGAGACAACGGTTCTCAGGTATTCGCAAAGAGAACTGGGATTTGGCCAAGGAGTGTGTCTATTTCAGTAAGGTCCGATGGGCAGTGGGAACATTTCAACTGTTCAAGTCACCTGGCCCCAATGGAATCTTTCCAGCTATCCTGCAACAAGTTTGAGAAAATCTTATTAGATTCCTATGCAGGATATTCAGGGTTAGCCTAGCATCAGGAAACATTCCCAGTTCCTGGAGGGCAGTGAAGGTTGTCTTCATTCCAAAACCAGGGAGAATTGATCATACCAAAGCCAAGGATATGAGACCAATCAGTTTGTCCTCCTTCATACTTAAGACATTGGAAAAGCTGGTTAATGTGCATGTTGGAGAAAGGAGCTTAAGTACGGCTCCTCTACATTCAAACCAACATGCATATCAACCAGGTAAATCATGTGAGACAGCTCTCCACCAACTCGTTGGTGGAGAAAGCACTACACTTTCAGGAAATAGCCCTCTGTATCTTCCTGGACATCGAGGGGGCTTTTAGCAACACGACCTTCGATTCCAGTGGTAGGGACCACTATATATAGGTGGACTAGGGCCATGCTCAGTGGAAGAAAGGCAGATGAATGAAAGATGGTAATCAACACCACTAGGGGTTGCCCACAAGGAGGAGTTCTTTCCCCTTTATTGTGGAATCTAGTGGTGAATGATCTCATTGGAGAAATAAACTCTAGGCAGTACTTTTGCCGAGGATAGGCAGATGATCTTGTCATAGTAATACTTGGCTAATTTACTGACACAGTGAAGAATATGGCACAAGGTGCATTGGACATTGTGCAAGACTGGTGCAGAAAACAGGATCTGGGGGTTAGTCCTAAGAAGAATGTAGTATCATTCACAAGGAAACGTATCCAACACTCAAATTGGAATCTAAAGCTTTTTAATGAAGCGCTACCTGTGAAGGGGACAGTGTAATATCTAGGGTTTACCCTAGATGAGAAACTGACATGGACCCCTCACATTAGGAATATTTGCTCAAAGGCAAAAGGTAGTTTGGTAAGTACCAGGAGAGCTTGTGGCAAAAATTGGGGCATGAGCCCCAAGGGTATGCACTGGATATACACCACGGTGATTAGACCCAGGATCACCTATGGGGTGGTCGTGTGATCGAAGAAGGTAGAACAGCAGGTTGCTGCTAAGGAGCTTAGTAAGGTGCAGAGACTAGCCTGCTTAGTCATAACAGGCGGAATTAGCAGCACACCAAATGATGGGCTGGAAACCATGCTGGATATGCCCCCATTACACCTTTGGGTCATGATGGAGGCAGCAGCTGGTGCATACAGACTCAAAACTGGCAACAACTGGCACTCTTTGGGATATCCACTATTTTATAATGAGTGCAGCAAAAATATAGGAAAGGTTGGGGAAATACCAGCCGACTATATTATAACCCCATGCTGCTTCAACAAGCCTTTCAGAATAAAAATTGGAAGTAGGGAGCAGTGAGATACAATAGTTCGACACCGTCTGGTTCACTGACGGGTCAAAATCCGACCAAGGTGTTGGGGCCGGGGTATATGGGGTGCAGCCAAGACTGGAGGGCGTCATCTCTCTAGGAAAACTGGCCTCAGTATTCCAGGCCGAAATCACTGCCATCAGTGCGTGTGTGGAGGAGAATTTGCGTAGGTGCTACAAAGATCGTAGCATCTATATTTATTCAGACAGCCAGGTAGCCCTGAGATCACTGGCAGCTCCTGCAACAAGGTCTAAAATTGTTGCAGATTGTCACACGGTTCTGTTGGAGCCAGGGGAAAGCAATAGAGTAAACCTATTGTGGGTCCCTGGCTACTCGGGAATCAGTGGCAACGAACATGCCGACAGATTAGCCACGATGGGGGCAGAGACTCCATTTATTGGACCGGAACCTGTCCGGACAATCACCAAGGCAATGATCAAATTGGAGCTAAGTAACTGGCTCAGAAGACAGCATGTATAATATTGGACCAAACTCTACCAACAAAAACATGGCAAGGTAATGATGCTAAAGCCATGTTTTAAAAGAAGCTCTGCAATCCTGGGCCTGAACAGGAGAGAGATTAGACTCATGGTTGGATTCCTTCCAGGCCATGGGAATTTCAAACAACACCTACATACGTGATTACGTAGAGTTTCCCGGCGTATAAATTGTTGATATTCATGTCGGGTTTCAATCTTTGTGTCATCTGATATGCTTGTCTGCTTCGACGTAGTATCTCTGTTTACACGGGTCCCTCTTGAAGAGTCTTTAGAATTAATTGGTGACAAACTGGACGCAGAAATGACTAAGCTTTGTCGTCATGAGCAGAATGACGGAGTGGCTATGGGAAGTCCTTTATCCCCAATAGTCGCCAATTTATTTATGGAGGACTTTGAAGACAGGGCACTGAGGACAGCCCGTCTGAAACCTACCTGTTTCTGGAGATACGTGGATGACACGTTCATGGTGTGGCCTCATGGACCGGATGCTCTTAATCGGTTTCTGGATCATTTTAATTGCCTCCACCCCAACATTAAATTTACGATGGTAGTGGAGAGAGATGGGAAGCTTCCATTTTTGGATGTTTTAGTGTACAGGAAGAACGATGGAACCCTAGGACATAGTGTGTACAGAAAACCTTCGCACACAGACCGATATCTACATGCAATGAGTTGCCACCCACCGAACCAACGCACAGGCGTCCTGAAAACTTTAGTTCGAAGAGCTTATGCCATATCGGATGCAGATACCTTAACACAGGAACTAGAACATCTGAAGTTGGTGTTTAAAGAGAACAGGTACACAGAGAGACAGATCCGTCATGCCATGCAGATTGGGCCGTCGCCAGAACCAGAAGAGGACCAATGCACATCAGTTGCCTTCCTTCCGTACGCTGGAAATGTGTCATCAAAAATTGGAAGGATTTGAAAACAGTTTAATATAAAAAGTGTGTTTCGACCACCTACCAAGACTAGGGCTCTTCTTGGCACAGTTAAAGACGATTTGGGGCTGAGAAAACCTGGTGATTATAAGATTCCTTGCCACTGTGGGAAGGCATATATAGGACAAACGATTCGCACCGTCAATGATCGATGCACCGAGCACCACAGACATACACGTTTGTTACAACCTGACAGGTCTGCAGTAGCGGAGCATTGTTTAACCGAAGGACACAGAATGAAGTATGACGAAACACGTGTACTTGCTTCTGAGTCTCGCTACTGGGAATGCGTTTTAAAAGAATCTATTGAGATTAGGTTGGCGGACAATTTAATAAATAGAGACAAGGGGTTCCCTCTTAGCAACGTGTGGAATCCAGTTTTGTCTAATTTTAAAAAACAGCGTGCTCTTTTCTCCAACTGTGACAACTAGCGCATGTAAGCGATACATCGTTCCTGCCAGTTTTCTCCCTGAGGCGCTGCACCGGCTGCTTGCGGCAGAGGACGCAGCCACGGCTCTCTGGCGCACGTGCCGTTGGTACTTCGCGGCGTATATAAGGCCGCCGGGCACGGCAAGACTTCAGTTTCCTACGAGACTCAGCACCTGAAGATGGCGGCCAGGTGGTCCGTTAAATATTGTGTCAAGATGACTCGATGATCCGGCTGAAAACCCGACATGAATATCAACAACACCTTCATACAATGGGAATAACAGAAGAGGACCCTAAATGTAGGATCTGTGATGACGGTGATGAAACTGCATCACATCTAATCTTCGAATGCATTGCATTGGAGAGTAAAAGGCACAGAACATTTGGGACAACTAGACCCGAAGAAATTGTGTCTAATGAAGAACTGGTAAAGGGACTCCTTGCACTGTTCAAGGGCATTGGTTGGCTTTACTAGATATACAGGGAGTGATACCACACAATAAACATAGTTTCGGTGCTGGCAGTGGCATGTTGGACGAAGACTGTTTTTGCTTTCCTGGAAAAATCAAATCAAATCAAATCAATCATGCCATTGGTGCAGCAGTTTGAAGTTACTTCTGGCGTGACTTGAAAAAGAATTGATGGATCAGTTTTCGGTATAATGTAGTGATAGATTTTCTTTCTATTCGCCAACTTCCTGCGAAGATGACATTTTCATGGATGTACAGCATTTCCGCCTTACCTGGTACAGCGTCTGCTAGAAGTCCGAACAAGTGTTGTGTCAAGCTAAACAGGGATTACTGTTTTTTATTCATATTTTCTAATTTCCTTTAGTCTGTCGATTTAATTGGATGTTGGGTTCTTTATATTCTAATTTCTCCAAATTCTTAATGCCAGATGATAGAAATGATCATTCCAAGATTTTGGTACATTGGCAATAAGCCACCTGGGTAATTGTTTTTGGCCCTTGCCGACACCAGCGAAAAATGTGGGAGAGAATGCTGCCCTTGTTTCGCTGTCACCGCTATGTAAAGATGTGTGACAGGACGTTGCCCAGCCCCAGGGGGTTGGGAAGAGAGAGCCAGCCCCGGGCTTCGGGGAGTCGAAGGGAAAGCAGGGCCAGCAGCTTTGTGTATGCTGCCTGGACCCTCGCAGTTGGCTGGCGCCAAACTTTGCGACTTTTGCCGGCGCCACGTTGGCGAGACGTAGGTTGCTGAGAGCTCTCACGATGGGAGAGGCCGCCCATGTGATAATAAAATAATTTAGCCGTCTGGAGATGCCTATCGTGAAACACAAAATTTCAAGCTCTTTCTGGGAACTGTGGCATACGTGAGTCTCAGGCCTGGGAAAGTTTTCGAGTAGGAGGATCTTAGTAGCGCTAACAATAGCAAATTGATTTCATTGGCGAGACCATTAGGTCCTCTCTCTTACTGGCTTCACGTCACATGTAGGTGGAGTCTGGTATAACATTGCCCTTGCTTCGTATGATGCCATAATTGTTAAAGTAGATTCCGCGATTATATTTTTTGGACAAGGAATTGATGGTACCGAATTTTTTTATTTTTTTTAAATTTTGAAATAAATTAGTTAAAGTACAGCACAAAATGAACATCAAAGCAAATAAACCGCGGGTTGCATATTAAAGTCGGGCACCATACAAGCAACAGCACGTTATAAGACTTACGGAAAGCATCTAGCTGGATCCTGCACTTCGTATTGTAGAAGCTGGAAATATTTTTTTTTTTTTTTTTTTTAATTTAATATATTAACGTTGAAGATACTTTCCATAGTAGATCAATGTTCAGACTGTTCACTTCGCTTTTCACTGTTGTGTGACCGTGGGTGGAACATGAAGTTACTGGTAATGATAAAAAAACTTTAAAAAATGATCGGACTTCGTGAAATTACAAAAGAAATAACTGCAGGTTCTAAATTCAAGCAAAGTATAGTATAAGGATGATTGATTGATTGAAATTTTGCAGACAATGCGAAGCGATTGTAATGGCGTCTGAACATTAAACCATTACGGAGGCGAAGGAGCTGAAAACAATAGAAAATAAGTATTTGACGTGGAGGGATTCATTTAAATAAAAGCCAAAGAGATGGGATGATATTAAATTTAAGTAATTTATTTTTATAATAACTTGCATCACTTACATTAAATGGATACATGAATGGAAGACATCCGTACAGAACGAACATAGACAAGAGACTGAGTAAAACTACTATCTCCGTTCCGTCTTCTCGCTTGTTTGGGAGTAAAAAATGACGAACGAAATTAAATTAGTTGCATTGCGAGTCAGAGGGAACCGGAGGCGATAAGTATCGCTGATCAAAGGTAAACGAAAAATAAATTTAAAAAATTCAGTGTATCGTTACACTCCCCCCTCTGGTTTTGTGTGGGGCAAATGCAACATACACAAAGACGTACTAGTTGGGTATTGTTATTTTTGTTCTGATGTTGTTTCTTTTTTTAATATTAATATCAGTTTGTTATTTTCATTTGTTTATTTAAGTTTCATGTATACAATTCAAATAAATTATTTTATTTACAAGTATATTAATGAAATAAAGAATTGTAGCGACGTGACGGTGAGGAAGCCAAGGACGGTGAGGACAGGTGCGAAAGGCGCGACACGTAGCGATGACGTCAGACGGTAGCGCGGTGGCGACGACAACGGGTGGCTGGATGGTGTGTGACGTCAGCGTGACGTCACGGCCAGCGGCGTTCGAGCAGGGAACCTGTTGATTACATCTCATATATATATATATATATATATATATATATATATATATATATATATATGTGTGTGTGTGTGGGTCCTGCGTGTGCAGACAGTTCAAACAATACTATTACTTGTTCGTCTCATTTTTGTTATAAATAATTTTGTGTTCACTGAATTTCACTTGTTAGGTGCATAAGTTGGCAACGCGCAAGCGTCGCAGTAGCGGTTAGCTTCAACAATCACGGCCGCGCGGTAGTCGGTCACGCGTTCTGTCGGTGACAGTCCATATTCAAACATTACTACTTGTGCGGTTGATCTCCGCTTTTTGACTTTCGTGAATCGTAAGTTGTGATTTCTTGCCGTTTTTCCGTTTGTGACCTAAACACTGGATTACAGTTCTCTGCAAGATCCACCGCAGCTCGGTAAGTACACTTTGAGTCTTTTGCGGCAGCACAGCGTTTGGTTTAACGTCCGTGCAGTTTATTACACCGTCGTGAGGGTGTGCACTTCAGCACTGTGACTATTACGTATTACGTTTAAGATAACTTCATATAGTCTGTTCACAGGACAATTTATCGGTTCATGTGGTTTTATTCGCGCGGCACAAAATAGTCTTTCAATGCAATCGTGTGCAGTTCTCCATAATACATTGTCTACGTACCACATTATCTTTGGGGAAAACGAGCGGCACTGGAGTAGTGTCCCGTTCGTCGTTGGAATTAAAAGGTTTATCGTATCACACGACACTTTTGTTTTATCGTTCACTAAATAATTGTCGCTTGCTACCTTTAGTTCGTCATAGTACATTGTTCGACTTAAGAGCCATTACTGGCAGCACAATAGTTTCTTTCACTTGCAACAAGTAGTTCTGTGGTGTCGCACAAGTACAAAGTGCGGGCCACTTACTTTCGCCGCGCGCCGCCATGCACGCACGGCGCGGCGTTCTCACGACGACAGCCACGAGCGCCCTCTGCTGCAACCCCGCTCGTGGCCACCACGGAAAGACACCGGTCACTTCGGACTGAGATAGCAACGAGTTAGGACCTTCGTAATCAGATAGGCACCAGTGAAGACTTTGCTATCGTACAGGCACTAGGCAGGCCTCTAACAACTATGTATCAACATTCTGCAGTACTATGTAAAAGTTAAGTATTGTTACATTCTGTGCAATATATATCTTTCTAATTTACTCGAGTGTTTGTAGTTTCTGGCTGCTCCCCTCCGTACCTGCGCCAGCGGGCTATCCTTGTTCCTGTGTCGGTCTTATTCCACTCGGCCACCGACACCTACGACGAGGCTGGGACACAAAAGCGGCGACGAAGTTGGGACACAAAACGTTCGTTCATAACATGTTCTGTTTGTCACTTGTAGTTATATATATATAAGTGGAAGGAAAACACAGTGGATACTGAAAGTCGCTGATTGGCGTCCATTCACATCCGTTCACTGCTTTTCGCGTTCGTTCGTACGTGCGTTTCAGTTCGACACACGCAATCGTACACATATTCACTATGATCATAAATGTAGATAATCTTTTACAAAACAAGTCTATAAATAAAGCATGTTTAAGTCTGATGTTAGTACTAACTTAGAAAGTTTCCGTGACATATTGATCACGTATTTTTGTCTTTACAGGCAAGATAATTGCAATATCTTTCTTTAGAACATTATATATATATATATATATATATATATATATATATATATATATATATATATATATATACATCCGTTGTTTACAAAGTTACACAAATTTATTTCGGGATGTGCTCATGTCAGAGGAGAATGTTGGCAAAAGGGACTGTTTTCAACACCTCCGTATGATCTACATTACCAAATTTGGTAACATTTCGTCTCATGACATTTGTTTACATATTGTATTGGTCTTAATGTCATCAGTTTTCGTCATATTTCCTCTCGTGATTTCTTACTTAAATTCATGAGTGTCAAGTTGTATGTCATTTTGTAAATAAGAGAAATTAAGCATTAAGTATTTAAAAAATGATAGCAATTACTGTAAGTCTATGACATTTATAATAAACATAAGCAATTACTGTGAAACTTTGACACAGGTAAAGTCAGAGCGGCAGGTATACTTGGTGCCGGAGGGCTTGCACTAAAGCATGCGGAAAGATAAAGATTGAGATTTAAAAAGATGGGTTTTTTACATAATACAGAGAAAAGCATCTCTAAAATAAGCATACGCATTGCAAATCCAGCATTATACTTCATACCTACATCATATACTACTGTCACAATCATAAATTACAGTAAACTTACATTACAAGTATCAAGTTTAAATAAAAGCATGGCGTTCTCTCGCTCCTCCCTCGCAGTACCTCTCTGCATCCCATACGGTTTGTTGCTATTGTCTGACTAGTGTGAAACTGTTGAGTACAGTGTGTTAGGGAGAATATCCTGTGTCAACCTTACGAATGTTCATGTCGTTGTCTAACCCATGTTTGTCAGTGTGTGTGTGTTTTGGTGTATACACCGTGTCAAAATAGTTATAGCTCTATCTCATGTCTCTCCGAAGTAGCTTATAGTTCTGACGACCTCGCTGCGATGACGGCGGCACCAAAGTTCTCGTAGACGATGGCAACCAGCTGAAAGAGAAAACTTAATCTATTCTTACGCTATTGATATGCTGTATGTGTTATCGTGTAATAGATAAGAAATGGCACAGTTTTACATACATACCCGCATTAAAAAATTGAAAATTATTTTACTTAAACAAAAATTGGACTGTTTGTCAAGGATTAAAATTCTTCTTACAGTACAGTAAGCAAGACCAGATACTACTAGTGTAGCGTGTATGTAAACATAAACAAGTAACCACCTGATTCTATTTACATCTCCCATTCCTAGGTGTTCGTGCACTTTCGTGGTTTCCAAAGTCACGTATTGCTGTTGTACGTCACTCTTACATGTTATTTTTATAAAACCTAGTTGATAAACAGATAAATTCATAATGATTGCTGTCATGTGTAACAAAGGTTTCTACAGACTATATCTGTGTTATGCTTACGTCAAAATATTTGTTGCTTGACCTACAATGTCATTCTTGCAAACGGGTCCTAATCTAAACTCTTCCATTCACTCTCTCACACTTACAAACCAAACATAGAAAATATAAATTCATTACGCAGTAGTGGGTTCCCTAACAAAAGTAATCAGAGTGTGCTTGTGCGCTCCACCCGCATAATAATAATAATAATAATAATAATAATAATAATAATAATAATGTTTCCATCACTAGCCATAACAAATTGTTCATTATATTAATCTTCACATAAATAATAAATGATGCCATTCATTCAGTTGCAAAGGTACACCACCCATTTCAAAAAACATTACTTAGTATATTTGTCACACAGCATATATGTTGCTCACAAGCTTCTCTGAAAAGTGTTTATTATTGTGTCGGTAGTTAAAAGTGGTATCTGTCAATCACTGAGTATTTCAAACATAACAATACATTCTAGGAAGGCTTATGATACACATTAAATCATAGAATCAGCTTAATAACAATTTATGCATGATATTTCTTAAGATCTTCGTGTGGATAGATTCCTCTAGGTCGTGTCGTGTGTACATGTGACAATAAATAACTTCCTTCGTGAGGGATCTGTAGTATTCTGTACGGTCCGGAATAAAGGAATTGCCATTTTTTGTTTCTCTTTTGGACAGCTGAAGACTTTGGATGTACCCTTAGCATTACCAAATCATTAAGTTTGAATGACTGTGTGCGTTTTTAATGTTTGTCGAAATAGTTTTTACGTCTGTAAGCTGCGTTAGTTAGTGCTGTTAAAACTAACCTTAACCTCTCTTCCAGCGGTGGCTGCTCTCGTGGGATTTTTGGTATTGGGTTTACCCACTCATTGTTTTCTTTAGTTTGCAGAACTAAATCAGTTGGTGTGTATGGTGTGGAAAATAGGGGTAAATTGTTGACTACTTGTTCGAACAGTCCTAGGTATTCTAGCCAAGTTGTTTGTTTTGTGGCCGCGTACGTGCGGATAAATCTATTCAATTCACGGAACATTCGTTCCATGGGGTTTGCAGCAGGGTTAAGTCTTGAGATTAAAATATGCTTGACGTCATGACGACGTATGAAACTGTCACGGTCGCCAATTACAACGTTGCTCTTGCTTCGTATGATGCAATAATTGTTAAAGTAGATTCCGCGATTGTATTTTTTGGACAAAGAATTGATGGTACCGAATTTTTTAAATTTTGAAATAAATTAGTTAAAGTACAGCCCAAAATGAACATCAAAGCAAATAAACCGCGGGTTGCATATTAAAGTCGGGCACCATACAAGCAACAGCACGTTATAAGACTTACGGAAAGCATCTAGCTGGATCCTGCGCTTCGTATTGTAGAAGCTGGAAATAATAACTTTTTTTAAAATTTAATATATGAATGTTGAAGATCAATGTTCAGACTGTTCACTTCGCTTTTCACTGTTGTGTGATCGTGGGTGGAACATGAAGTTACTGGTAATGATAAAAAAATTTAAAAAGTGATCGGACTTCGTGAAATTACATAAGAAATGACTGCAGGTTCGAAATTCAAGCAAAGTATAGTATAAGGATGATTGATTGATTGCAATTTTGCAGACAATGCGAAGCGATTGTAATGGCGTATGAACATTAAACCATTACGGAGGCGAAGGAGCTGAAAACAATAGAAAATAAGTATTTGACGTGGAGGGATTCATTTAAATAAAAGCCAAGGAGATGGGATGATATTAAATTTAAGTAATATATTTTTATAATAACCTGCATCGCTTACATTAAATGGATACATGAATGGAAGACGTCCGTACAGAACGAAAATAGACAAGAGAGTGAGTAAAACTACTATCTCCGTTCCGTCTTCTCGCTTGTTTGGGAGTAAAAAATTACGAACGACATTAAATTAGTTGCATTGCGAGTCAGAGGGAACCGGAGGCGATAAGTATCGCTGATCAAAGATAAACAAAAAATAAATAAAAAATTTCAGTGTATCGTTACACTGGCGGCCAAAGGAAGTTTTTCCTTGGGGAGAACGGTGTGGTAGAGAGAAGAAGAGAAGTGTGGAGGCCACCAGACGGTTTGAACCTCTTGGTAGCAGCGAGGAGTTGCAGCAAGGACTCTGAAGTTTGCCGGTTGAGGTGGCCGAGGGGACTGAGGCGCTCCAGTCACGGTCTGGACGGCTACTACGGTCGGGGTTTCGAATCCCCCCTCGGGCATGGATATTTGTGACGTCCTTAGTATTAGCTAGTTCGTAAGTAGTTTGTAAGTTTAGGGACTGATGACCCCGTAGTTAAGTCCCATAAGCTATACAAACATACAAACATTTTGACTCCAAAGTTTTCGGACCTTGCGAGTCGGTGGACTTGAAATTTTTGTGCCCGTTGCACAGTGTTAGATGGCGTCTGTGCGATTGCTGTTTGCATTCATATTTATACTGAGAAACTTGTAAATATTCTGAAGTGGGTGTTGTTTTAGAAGAAGCTCACTCGTAATCACGATAATTTACTGTTATTGAACATCAGCATACACCACTGGGTTGGAAAATTGCTTTATTTTTTCGTAGCTCAAATACTTTAGTAATTGCTGCGCCGATCAGGTAGATAATTTCCCATACGCGACCGCATTCATCAGCCTGCTCTTCCTCCAGCGTGTCTGTTTCAGTACTTAACCCTCAACTGACTTTTAAATACATTTTTTGATAGTGTAACACACGTAATTTATGACTATAGCCCGTCTAAATTGTACTTTTTCTTTAGGTGTTAAGATTTTTGTCCTTTATTCTGTAAAAAGTATTACGATCCTTAGATTATTTGTTTGTGCTATTTCAAGTCATTATTTCTGTATGACTTTTTAAAAAAAGGAATTGACACTTTTTCACACATGTCGTATTTTTGAAAAATTGGCACATAATTATTGTTAAATACAGAAACTATTTATGAATATCGTGTACCTGATTTCAACCACCTTTCACATATTTTGGAGGAGTTATCTCTTGTCTATGTTATGTAGGTCAGGTGATTTATATACTTTCAACAACACTGTTTGGAAACACGCACTTCCACAAAATAAATAAATAAGTGATATTAGACTACAGGTCGCCACTACTTTCAGATAAGCACAGTAAATTCTCAGTTTCATATTTATAATTATTTTTTCTATTTTTTAAAAATAGTAATAAAAATAGTGGCGGTCCTTGAATAACTTGATTGTCTTGTGATGATGGTTAACTTAAATATAATTTATTTATTTGCATATTATTGAGCTATCTGCAAAGTTGGCAGAAAAGGTGATAGAACTTAAATGACGGACAACATTCAGTTGACATAATAAATAATAAATGATGACAAAAGAGCAACAACATTTCATTTGGCGACCCTGCCATAGGATCTTTCGGACAGTGGATGCTTCTGGGAAGTAGGCATATTAATTTATGTTGCAATCAGGTCCATTAGTGATACGATTTGTAGTTAGTTTATGTGCACGACGATTAATAACCATTGCCTTTCAGCATTCGTAGTGTCTGTGGTTTCTGCACCACTCTGCATTGTTTACTGCGTTGTTTAACGGCGTTGACTATTTGTGAATATTTTGGAGGGGTATTTAAAAATATTTGGTAAAACAATAATTGTTCACATCATAGGGATATTGTGTCAGTATATTTTTGCAAATTTTGTATGTATTTTGTTATTTGTAAATCGGGATATCATTGTATCGCGAGGGAAAGTGATTTTATATGTAGTTGTTCAGAGTAAAATTTATGTTAACAAGGAGCAGGGCGCGGTTACTTAATAACAAGAGTAATTTAGTACAATATTTCAATATGAGTGACAAGGGGCAGGATTTGGTAGAGACGCAAACGTCAAAACGTCGTTCAGCTCTACACAGTCGCGATGTTTCGAGGGAATCGTTTAAGAAGAAGAGGGATATTTCATCTCACAGGGGTTCACATACAGAATCAAGCGAGAGTGATGGTGAGAAAGAGATATTGCGAAACTCAACCAGTAATCCTCATAAAATTGACGCACACTGTGACGATGGAGCGTCATACTCCGTGCCCAAGGTTCACAATTCCGGACCTTCTAGAGCGTCAACACCAGGAGGCAGATATGACAATATTCAAAATGCCGATTTAATGAGATTCTTGCATGAATTAGAAAAAAATAGGGAGCTGATAGTCAGCAACGGACTGAATTACTGCCAGGGCGTCTTTAAAAAGTTAGTGAAGATATAGGACTGGTGAAAGAAGAAGTAGTTAAAGTGCACAAAACTGCAACGGAAGCGAAACAGACTTCTTTAGAAGCAAAAAGGGATGCTAGACTGGCTTGTTATGAGGCGAGTAGGGCAAAGAAAATTGCGGAATCACCAGAAAGTGTAGCCGCAAAGTCACGTATCAAGGTAGCTGAAGTTAAGAAAGTAGTACATACGTTGAGAGAACAAGGAAAGAATATTGTCCGCTATACACTAAAAAAAATTGCAAATACCGCGAAAGAGATAGAAGAAATTAAGAGTAATCAATCTGTTATCCCAACTATTAAAGAGGAGCAGATTAAGATCACAAAGAAACAGAACGAGTTAGAGCAGCATATTAAAAGCACTCGGGAAGAAATACAACTTCTCTCGTCAAATTCTCTGAAACTGCCACAGCAATAAATGACGAACGTGTCTTGCAAAATGTGCAACAGAGATCCGAACTGTTACACGAGTCACAAAGAGTAGGAATTAATCAGTCTCCAACACAGAGGGCACTTGTGAGGGAGGAAAGTACTCCACACAGTGAACCAGTGTCACACCCGTGCCCAGAATTTCAGCAGGAAGACAATTGTTGTCGACTCCGACGCTCTGATACACGCATCCAGGAAACAGCTGATTCCGGGAGGTGTCAGTCCGTGCCACACACAAGTTCGTGACAGAGAAATGTTCCAAAGGGAAGAGCGAACTTTTGACTAAACGCACTTTCTTTCTGTACAAAACTTTCAAGTTTATAAAGAAAGCAACAATTCTCTGCACCCGAAATCTTTTATGTTTCCATTCGAGAAAGTGATGCCCACATCAAGGCCATCACATTATAGAATTGAAATCATTTGTGGGCACATGCAAGGTAGCGTAGCCGAACATATGCGTTCGGTGGCAAATAGTTGCCAATCGTATGAAGAATTCAGAAACATATTTCTTGCAGCGTACTGGTCTTCTCGTACGCAAGAAACGATTAAGGAAGAGATAATATTCGGGAAAGATATGGAGAGCGCGGGGTATAAAGACCCAGAGACGTTTCTTGAATCACTTGTAAAAAAGAAGAACAGATGCCTTGACAACCCGTTTGCGCAACAGGAATTAATGAAACATTGTTTCGCGAGGCTGCCGATTGTTTACCAGCGCAGTATGATTGGCAAATGTGTGGGCACACTTGTCCAATTTATCAGCGCAGTACGACAAGCCGTATATGTCGAAAATAGACAGGGTTGGCACAGTAGAGAAACCCGGGAGCGGGATAAGTCTGCCCAATATTGGGTGAGGAATAACAATTATAATTGTGATAGGGAACGTGGTGGGAACAAGTCCCACAAACAGAACCATAGTAGTCAACCAGGTAACAACAATCAAGGTCAGGGAAACTGGCATGATTACGGCAATCAGAGCAGGTCTAATAATGCAAATCAGGGGAATCAATATGGGCATTCTCAACAGAACCCGAGATGGCGTCAAAATAATTCGAACGGGTCCCAATATGAAAACAATGGTAATCCTCAATGGAGAAACAATAATTATCATAATAATAACGGTAGATCCTCGGGTAGTCAAAGGCCGCCGAGTCCATTCATGCAAAGAGGTGTAGAAATTGTTGAAATAAGATCCCCGAATCCTGCGCCCGCAAACAATGGCAACAGCACAAATGACAGTATTTGACGCTATGTGCGTGCGGTAAGTGCGCCTCCTGTCTGTGCAGAAACACTCGGATTCAGCACTCTGTATGTTCTACAATATGAAGATATACGAGAGATATTAAAGGACAAAAAACAGACAATTTCCCGAGAAGAAATTCACCTGATAGTTACCGTGGCCGAGTTTGAAACTTAAGAAAGCGAAAGATAAAGGGGCAATAATTGGGAAACAAGCAGATATTCAGAGACTGAGTCGGATGACAATACTTTGTCAAGGACAGGAATGGGACATTAACCTCACAATAGTGCCTATGTTACCGATAGATTTAATTATTGGGATGGATTATCTGTCGGACCAGAAAGCCACGCTCGATGTCGGATGGGGTGTTCTGGTATTGAATAGAGAGGGAAGTTTCACCATCCGGTTTTCCGACCAGCATCTTAGATCAGAAATACCAGCTGATTCCCTACGTCTGAGTTCGTCAGACTATTAGGGGCAAAGCAACGTGATGTCCCATAATTCAGGCAGCGGACGATATGAACAATATGACATATTACTCGAGGTGGTAACGGCAATAATAAATGAAGTGCTTGCCAAACAGACAAACATTTCACCGAATGACAGGCAGGAACTCGGTGGTGCATTAAACGGAAACGCCGAAGTATTCTTTCCAAAGACAGGTGCTATTAAAGACTTTGTCTATTCCTTTAAAGTTAAACCCCATCAAAAGTTTGCTGTTGCTCCATACTCAATTCCTGCCGCTCATAGAGAGACGGTCAGGAAGGAGTTAAAAAGAATGGAAGATGAAGGGGTAATAGAGAGGACGACCTCGACCTATAATTCCCAACTTCTGATAGAAAAGCAAGATAAGTCAGTACGCCTTGTCTTAGATTCCAGACAAATAAACACAATTATAGAACCTTGAGATGGACAGACGAATTATTACAAAATTTCCATGGAGCGCAAGTTTTTACGACTCTTGACCTTAGGTCAAGTTTCTGGCAGATCGCGTTGGATCCAGAATGCAGACAGTACACCACATTTGTAGCATTTGAACTTGCTACAGATTTTAACGATTACCATTTGGACTAAATGTGAGTGGTTCCGCATTTATTAGGGGATATGACACCGTACTATCTAGCTGGATTAAAGAGAGAATTACAACGTATGTTGACGACCTCCTTATTGACGACCCCAATTGGGAACAGCATAACATCGTGCTCCGAGAGGTACCTAGAGCCTTTCGGCAGTTTGGATTAACAGTCAATATAAAAAAGTCATGCATACGGACCCTTAAAGTGAAATACTTGGGATACATTATTTCTGCGGATGAAATTGCACAACACCCAGATAAGATGGAAAACATAGCTAAATTTCCAACCCCGGCAAATAAGAGAAAATTAAGAGTTTTTTTAGGTATTATAAATTATTATAAACGTTATATCTTGATAAAAAAAAAACTGGCTACGCCATGCCTCTGTTCTCTCACCAGAAAGAACACTATCTGGAATTGGGACGATGAGGCAGAAGCGGATTTCCAGAATTTGAAGCAAGCATTGCAGAAGGCTCCGATTTTGTCTCATCCAAACTTTTCAGAAGAATTATGTATAGCAACAGACAGCTCATACTTCGGTTTGGGCGTCATGATATTTCAGAAATATGGAGATGGTGGGAATCCTGTTTTCAAAACGATTGCATTTTGGAGCAGGATTCTTAACAAAGCAGAGCGTAACTCAAAATGTTCAAATGTTTGTTAAGCTTATGGGACTTAACTACGGGGTCATCAGTCCCTAAACTTACAAACTACTTATGAACTACTTACGAACTAGGACGGCACAAATATCCATGCCCGAGGGGGGATTCGAACCCCCGACCGTAGTGGCCGTGCTGACCGTGACTGGAGCGCCTCAGTCACCTCGGCCACCGCGGCCGGCAGAGCGTAACTATTCTGTGACCGAGTATGGGGTTTTGAAAAGTTTCGATACTTTCTGTACGGCCGAAAAATCCGGGTGTATACGGACCACAAAGCATTACAATTTATCATGATTGCGAAATTAAAAATTAAAAGAATTGCTCTATGGGTGCTGACACTGCAGGAATATGATCGCCGACGCACATCCGAGATCACCTGTTGGTTTAGAAGAATTGGGGAATCAGCCACTAGAACTGGAGCACTACAGTTTGTACGACATTAAGAAGGTGGATTTCAAAAACTTTATCTCTACGAATTTACGCAGTATTGGCAAGGAACAAGACATGGACCCGGTCCTATTGAAAATTAGAAACGAATTAAAGACAAAAGCGAGTCGGCGATTCGCAAATATTACATGCTTTGCAAAGGGGTTTTGTTTTACTCCTCCGGTGGTGAGGCAGATCCATGGCGTGTGCGCGTGCCTGACGAATTGGTAAATAAATTAATTTGGCACACTCATCTGTCGTACGGACATTTTGGTCCCAGGAAAGTGTACTTCAAGTTAAGATCTCTGTGTCATTTTATCAAAATAAAAAGGAGAATCAGGAAGTGCTTGCAGCATGCAAACCTTGCCAGAAGGCAACACATTGCACTGTGAATACGCAAGCGTCTCTCCACCCAATTATCCCTTCACGCCTTCAAGAGGTAGCCTGTGCAGATTTAATGGGTCCTCTGCCAAGGACGAGCAGAGGATACCGCTACGTCCTAGTTGTGATGGAGCTGGTGTCGAAATTCGTGACTCTAACTCCCCTTAGGAGAGCAACGACACGTACGGTTAGCTGGGGTTTTTGCAAAGATTTTGTGAAACAGGTTGGCAGGGTCCAACGAGTGATATCCGATAACGGACCACAGTTCTGGGCGAAAACTTGGAAAGAAACGTTACGTCGGCTACGGATTCAGCCAACTTTTGCGTCAGCATATCACCCCCAGAGCAACCCTGCCGAAACGGTAATGCGTATGATTGGGAATCTGTGCAGGATATACTGTAATAAGAATCACGCCGCTTGCGACGTATTCGTTAGTGACATCCGAGAACAACAACATTCCGCACAATACGACCTGTCTAGCTCCCATAACGGTACTCAAAAATATTGAGCCTAAGGATTTAATTAGAGAAATCGTGGATTTCCCGCCGTCGCTCCGCTCCCATCACAATAAGGTGATCGACTTGGACGTTCAACGTATCAAGGATACTGCGAATAAAAACAAATTGATTGCGAACAGGCATGCCAGTTCATGGAGTTTTGTGGCTGGGGAGAAAGTATTGGTAAAAAGTTATCGTCTTTCTAACCAAGAAAAGAAACTATGTCATAAGTTCTTCTCCGTTTACAACGGGCCACCGAGAATAAGAAAAATGGTTCATCCCTGTGCTAGAAACCATTAAGACTGGAAAAGCTGTAGGAGTACACCATGTATGTCATCTGAAGCCGTTTTTGGAATAGAGGGAAATTTGTTAAAATAGATATTATCATAATTTATTTTTGTTTGTTATCTTGTGTCGTAGAATAAGAATAGTGCACGTAAGTATCATTTTTAATGTTTATATATATATATATATATATATATATATATATATATATATATATATATATATATAATTTGTTGCATAATAGAGATTTTCATGTTATTATGTAGTTATTGTTACTCTTAAGTCATAGGGGTCAAGATGTTTCGTCTATGTTTGGTCATTAAGGAGAGTATTGAAAAAGGTTCCTGTGGTTAGACAAGAATTGTTTTACATAGTCTTGTCCAGTTTGCTTTATGGTCCTCAGTTTGTGGTTAAATAGTAAGGGTTTCTCGGTGTCGTTGCAATCTTCTCTTGTTTATAATGACTATGGCATACTGACCATTAAAATTGTGGTCTGATTGGTGATTTTGAATTTGCTTGTCGCTGTCGTCTACGCCATTGTGCATAGTATGATGACTTATTGAATTCCATCATGTAGGGAGTGAATCCTCGTTATTTAGTATTGGTTATTGTGGAGGCATTCTTTCCGTTTGTAGTCGCTCTATGGGATTGTTGCGTTATTAGGAAGTGCTAATTTTGTTGAGGTGTCGGTATTTGCCACTTAGTGTTTTGTATTATTCCTGCGTTGTTGGACGGCTCCCACTGTGTTGCTTTAGACGTAGAAGATTGTGAGTTTGTTCTGGGCATTGCATTGGACCTACGATATTAGGCTGTCTGCTGTCGCGTGTCAGTCCCAAGTGAGCGATAGAGAGGAAATTATGGAACCACACTTATTGAAACTGGTAATCTTACCACAGAGACCCTGCATGTTCAAATAATAATAGAGGAAGATGTGATCTGTAGTGGTAATAACGATTCATATAAGTTATAGATTCGAGACCTGGGCAGAGGCGATGGAGAGAAGAAATGACTTATCCTGTGTATTTCAGATATAATTGCAAGGGATGCAGACAAGGAATAGGAGGCCAGGATATTGAAGAATAGTATGCAATTATCTCTTTTATTTGAAAATCCTTTACCCTTCTTATCTCCTCCTGTAGTAGTAGTCTGGATCTTTCCTATGTAGCAGTAGAAGACCTGACTGTCATCCCTTGACTCACTGACGTGACATAAACTAACATGCCATATTACGTTAAGCAAACTGTAGAATTTAGTCACATACAAGCTATAGTATTTGTCAAAGAAACGAATAATAATAATAATAATAGTATATGATAAGATAGATTGAAAGTGGCCATAAATGTAATGATAAAAAAAAAAAACATTGGATATGTATTAGTTATTTGTGATCTGAGTCTAATTCCAAAACAAAATTTAGAGCTGTGCAGATGTTGCGGAGGTAACAGTGACTGGGTGGCGTGCAATATCGTAAGCATACGGGACATGGAGATGCGCAGCTCATCGCCACTGGCCGTGGGCAGCAGTGCAGGAAGACGCGCCGATCGCACGCCGTGGAGACCCGCATTCTGGAGTTGCTGTGCGAGGGCGAGAGCGTCAAGGCGGCCGAGAATGAGAGGGAAGTTCCCTCAGGGGACCGTCTGCTTTCTGGTTACAGGTCTGCCGCAGGGGCGACACAGTCGCGCCACTCGCCGGCGGAGCCCATTGAGGGAAGCTACCTGCTGCGGGCCGCACCGATGCTGTCCGGACACTTGCCACGCCGGACACTTGCCACGCCGGACATTTGCCACACTTTTACCTGCTTCGAAGGGTCGGGTGCCCCTGTCTCCTCCTCCTCCTCCCCCCCCCCCCGCCACCACTGCCACCCGGCCCGAGAACTCCGTGGACGGTGTCCCGACATTCGCACACTGGTCGCTTCCGAATTCCGTAGTACGACCATCAGTATGGAAGTTATTACAACGGAAAGGGCAGGCCTTTTTCCCACTAGAGTGGTTACGCGATAATAAGATTTAGATGTGCTTACTCCGAAAACAGGATCATTGCAAAGGAAAGCTGCTTTCGAAGAACGGAGACGAATTGAACGTAGAAACGCCTGTGAGGATCACCTAACGATGCGACCTTTATTAATTGTAAAAAATAAAAAGAGCTTATCAGACCTCAGTATCCTTAAATAACTTAATGATGAATCTAGCTGGTCACAGTTCGGTTCACTAGCGTTTAAAGAATATGCAAATACATTAAACATCACTCAAATGATCCTCCTACAACCAGAATGTATGGTTACATCTACCGCTTTTCAATTCGCAATTTCCTATTTAGGTAAAAGATCCTACAGTTGACACGTTAAGAGAACTTTTTTCTAACTTCTAATATTATGGCCATACCGTTAAAGATTGTGAGTTCTAAAATTATTCCTATAACTTCAGAGCCGCAATTACCTCCTAGAAATATCATTTTTGTTAAACTGATAAGGTGCACTTTAGGTTTTAAAAAGAATCTGAACTTTAGAATTGCACCTAAAATACACACCCTAAAACAGATCTGCTCTTAAGATTGACAAGTTCGGCAGCTATAGAATTGAAATAATTCCCATATCTCCAAAATTAGACAAGGATAGAAATAACTTTACAGTAGACGTAGATCTCATGAGGTACATTTAGCTGTACTCCTTAAAAATTAAAGTTTCTCACCATGTTGTTGATTACCTTTAATCAGGCCAGTAAAAACTATGGAAACAAGGCAAGGAGCAATTACAAAAGAATATCATAAACAAATGTATTAGACGTATTTTTCTTATGCATTAGAAACTTTTGAAAACATAGTTTATCATTTCGTCTGCAACATCACTTATTTGATAGGGTGATTTGCTTTTCATCACCAAGGGTATTTACTTTTATGTTATATTTGCAGCAGTTCGCATTTCGAATTGTGGAATATTTACTTCGTCTTACATGATGAAAGAATTTCAGAGAACTGCCTTAAATAACTCCGCTTTAGTGGCACTGTTTTCAGTAACATTACCGTCGCTATCGCGCAATAGAAGCATTCACTTAGTCTTTCCGCTGCTGTAGATAACATAGGACCAGAATCTCTTTGGATTTTCCGCCACATTTCTACAAAGAGTTTCGTTGTGAAAAATACTAAACGAATGTCGCATTGAAGGCAGCAGTAAATTTCGAGCTTCAGTAAAACATCGGCAATCTAGGGGATTATGAATTCGTCTAAATTTTCTGCAAAAGCTTTCCGTTCTGTTTTATGTACCATGGGGGCCCGTTCAGACTCTTATTAATTTATTTCGCAGGAATCTCTACAATGCTGTTGATACTATTTATTTGAATGTAAGCCACACATGATCTTCACTTACATAGTTAATTTAGAAAAAAATGGAGACTGTCTCCTAGGAAGATGTCAACCAATTTTTTATCTTTTTTTTCCTTTTTTAATAGACGTATTTAGCGTTTAGTTTTGGTGAATATCTTTGTTACAGTTTTGAGCTCGCTACAACTTTGTGTTCACTTATCCCTGTATCCGTCGTGATGCTCAGAAGTATTTGTGACGAAGAGCTCAAGTGTGTTTCCCAAACAATTTACAATTTTAATCGGCTCGTGAAGTAATTGTTCAAAATGATTTTAAATAGAGCATTTAGAACAATATCGGAAGATGTATCTGCCACCCTGTCAGAAGGTGTATTTTTTTCAACACACGGATGACAGATTTAAGTCACCGCTAATTATAATTGTATGAGTAGTGTACCTATTTGTGTTGAGACTCAAGTTTTCTATGAACTGTTCAGCAGCTGCATCATGAGAGTGCCGGGGTCGCCAAATTAAAATGTTCAAATGTTTGTTAAGCTTAAGGAACTTAACTGCGGGGTCATCAGTCCAACTTACAAACTACTTGTGAGATACCTTATACTAAAGAGGACACAAACATCCATGCCCGTGGGGGATTCGAACTCCTGACGGAGAACGGCCTCGCGCATCGCAGCATTCGTATTGACTGTATCGAGTAAGATCGGAGACGGAGGTTTCGAAGCAAAGAGCAGGAGTACGGGGAAGGGCGTCCCTTGTTTGAGGGTCCGCTAATCCGACTACCTGGCGAAGGGTCAGGCGTGGCAAACGTCCGGCGTGGTAAGTGTCCGGCATCCGCACCGATGACCCACCGAGATAAGGGGGGCGGCTTACAGGTGGGCGCACAAAAGAAGCCGTCACTCAGAGGCAGCGGCACGGGCCAAACCACCGCGCAAACCCGCTCACCGCCGCCGGACACGAGCGCTAGACTGCTTGTCGCCAGCCGGCCTCTTCCTTTCAAGTACGGCTGACCCCAGCCGATGAGCAACGCGCCTCCCCTGGGGAGACCTTCCCTCGGCACTAAACAACCGCGGGGGCCACCACCACAGACAGCTTGGCGCCTCTCCACTGGGCCACGAGTTTGCGACCGGCAGGGCCGCTCCAGCCGACTGTCAGACTGTCAGCAGACGGCCACGCAGACAGCACGGCGCCTCCTCCTGGCCACGGGTCTATGACAGTGGACGAGTTGGACGGTCACTTCTAGAGACACCAATGCCGTGGTGTGCGCAGTGGAGCAACCGTAGTTTCTAGAGACATCAACGCTGTGGTGTGCACAGCCATGTGCACAATGGACCTCCGACACAGACCCTAACACATTTCACACCCCACCACTCAATGAATATTTGCACTTGACACTAAATAAACTATTGAATAATTTAACAAGGACTCAGAATAATTCTTGTGTGTCAAATTTTATGGTTAGGAATTTGTGTATGTTGTTTAGGTTCATCAGTAGAGTTATGTTTTAATTAGATTTATTCTTGCACTAGTCCAGTGTACAAGCAATACAGTTTTTTTTAGAAAAATAAGAAATTCAAATTCTCAATCATATTCAGTTTACTGAAACATTTGTGCCTTGCTTTTAATTGTGATGTTTAGCAATAGAGTTATGATTCTATTAGATTTATTCTTTCAGTTGTCCATTTTATACCATAGTATAGTCTTAGCAATATAATAACTTCATTTTTCATATTAAATTTTAGTTTCTTGCAACATTTTGAACATGGTTTTTGATTAGTAGTGTGATTTTTAAATTGTTTTCAAAGAAACCATACTCATTTATAGAGCATTCTTACGAAATTATTTATTTATTAAAGTGGGATATAATATATGTCTATACTGTCATCTTATCCTTCATAAGTAGTATGCTTAACTTCTCTAATTTTTTTCCACTTTCCTGTCTTTGGGTATGATGTGTTTAATATCTAGGGCCCAGAAGACCTACGAAAAAGACTGAGTGATTGAGTTCGAGCGAATAGGTTTGTAATATTTTGTGGTAATTTGGGTCCTGAGTGATCTGAGGCAATATAACCAAATATAAATCCACCCCTTTGTAACTCACCACAAAAAAACAGAAAGATAGGTTGAATGAATGGGGCCCTTGAGTATGAGTATGTATGTAGATTTTTACCATATAATAATGGAAAGTCCAGGTTGGAATAAATAATATAGTGAGGACAGTTTACAACTCACCGCAAAGATGTGGCGACGAGCTGCGACAGGCACATACAAAAGACACATACATACAACACATTCAGCTATCGGCCATGGCCTTCTTCAGAAAATAGAGCACTCACGCAATCACACAGGCACACAACACAGTCATACAACCATCACCTCCGACTGCCACACTTCGAAGTGATTTTTACCATATTATTCCATATTTAGGATCTGCTAGTATAAAGGTGTTTAATTCATATTGACTGACTATAGTATACTTCTGTATTGTGAATAGGAAAAAGTCTCATGTTCGATAGGCTCAGAAATCCTTGTATGAGACTATCCACATCCCAAATTTTAATTGGTGGCGGGGGAGGGGGCAATGAGAGGTAGTAATACTATTTATATTCATATTTTCCAATTTCATTTAGTCTGTCGATTTAATTGCATTTGGGTACTTTGTATTCTAATTTCTCCAAATTCTTAATGCCAGATGATAGAAATGATCATTGCATGATTTTGGTACATTGGGAATAAGCCACCTGGGTAATTGTTTATAGGCACTTACCACCAACAGAGAGAAAGCTGCCCTTGTTTCACGGTCACCGGTGTATAAAGATACGGGGCAGGATGTCGCCCAGCCCGGAGAGTTGGGGATAGAGAGAGACGCCACGGGCTCGCACAGTCGCTCCGGGGAGTCGAAGGAAAAGCGGGGCCGGCAGCATTGTGTACGCTGCCTGGACCCTCGCGATCGGCTGGCGCCAAACCTTATGAATTTTTGCCGGTGCCACGTTGGCAAGGCGTAGGTTGCTGAGGGTTCCCAAAGCGGGAGAGGGCGCCCATGCAATAATAATATAATTTAGCCATCTGGAGATGCCTATCATGAAACACCAAATTTCACGCTGTTTCTGGGAACTGTGGCATACGTGAGTCTCAGACCTGGGAAAGTTTTCGAGGGGGAGGATCTTAGTAGCGCTAACAATAGCAAATTGATTTGATTGGCGAGACCATTAGGTCCTCTCTCTTACTGGCTTGACGTGACATGTGGGTGGAGTCTGGCAGCCAAAGAAAGTTTTTTCCTGGGGAGAGCGTTGTGATAAAGAGAAGAAGAGGAGAAGTGTGGAGCCCACCGAATGTTTCGGACCTCTTGGTAGCACCAAGGGGTTGCGGCAAGGACTCAGAAGTTTTCGGACCTTACGAGTCAGTGGACTTGGAATTTTTGTGCCCGTTGCACAGTGTTAGATGGCGTCTGGGTGATTGCTGTTTGCATTCTCAGTTATACTGAGAAACTTGTAAATATTCAGAAATGGGTGTTGTTTTAGAACAACCTCTCATAATCAGGATAATTTACTGTTCTTGAATATCAGCATACACCACTGGGTTGGAAAATTGCTGTATTTTTTCGTAGCTCGAACACTTTAGTAATTGCCACGCCGATTTGTAGATAATTTCCCATTCACGGGAACAGAATGACCGTTATCTGCGGCTGGTTCATTTAGTGCAAAACTCCGTTCTCGTTTAAATGATACAACATTGGATAGTCTCTCTTTACTGAGAGAATTTTATAAAAATGCAGGTGTTCGAGAAAAAGTGTCTAGATATGATGTTTGAGCAATATTTCGTAATAACTGCTAATTTATTGATTTTTTAAAAACTTATTTTATTTATTTATTATTTTACGTTAAAATTGGAAACTTGGTCACACTTGGCCTAATAAGAGTTATTTTGAAATTCCTTATGAAGCTTCATTTTTATCATGCAACACTGTGTTAGCTGAGATGTCTAAAGGCCCTACCTAGTTAGTAGGAGGTCCCGTGTTCGAATCCCGGCGACAACACAAATTTTAATTCAATCCTCTCCTTATGTTTAATACAACTATTTTCATTGATTACATATGTCTGTTAATGTAATCGAAAATGTTAGCTATATGCGCGTGGAGTATGTTCTTTCGGACATATACGACCTAGCGTCCGACAGGACCTAGTGTAACCAAGATAGGACTACCGATGTTAATCTCCATTCAAATTTGCCTGTGAATGGGGGCAGTGAAGTTATGATTTGCCCTCGTAGCCTTACTATGTTGATATAGAGACTGATGTCACATTGAAGAGACGAAACCGCTTGCCCTGTGAGAAATCACGGAAAGAAAGTTCATCCACTGCTTTATTTTCTGTCGATCATACCCTAATGAGAATAGAAACATGCCCCTGGGACGAACATTACAGACGATAGGCGCACGGCACGGATGATTGATTTCATCGGCAGCGGCCACTGACGGAGAATCTGATAGCCATCAGCGTGGCCTGCTTGCCGCTGCCACCGGCGGTTAGTAATGCGGGGACATCGAGAGTGGCACTCCAGGCCGACAGCCGCTGGGGCTCAGTCGGCCAGGAGCACTGACTGCCTGTCGCCGAGGTCTATGCTCTGGCGTGGCATGGCATGAATAGAATGGCATGTGGGTTTATAATAGACTTTCCGGCCACATTTGTTTGCCCTTGAGGATCTACCTAGTTGTAATTCCTTAACAGCTTTCCCATGGTTCAATCTCCAACCACCATTACGCTATCAAAGTCAGTTAATTCCCGTCGTGTAGTACAACCACCTAGGAAAAGTTTTCACATAAATCACGGTAGTACAAACGCCACCTCTGAGAAGACAACCTCATTTTACACATTGTCTGCTGTATACGACGATTATTTTCATCTGTGTATCTTGCTACCCCAAAATTTCTTCGCATGTTTTACGAATGGTGCCTAACATTCACAGTATTTCGTGAAGGAATGGCATCCTTTAGTATATAACGATGAATGTTTGTTTGTTCGTACTTTATAGGCCTCCATTCCGTTCAAGCGATTGCAATGAAACTTCGTCGACATATTGTTGTTGTGGCCTTCAGTCCGGAGACTGGTTTCATGCAGCTCTCCACCCTAATCTACCCTGAGCAAGCCTCTTCATATCCGCAGAAGAAAGGCAATTTACATCCATTTGAATCTGCTTAGTGTATTCACTTTTCCTTCACACACTTCCATTCCTGACGTCTAACAATGTGGCCCACCAATCGATCCTTTCTTTTGCTCTAGGTATGCCACAAATTCCTTTCCTCCGCAATTCTGTTCAGTACTGCCTCATTATAATTGGAATATTTCTTCACTTATTGGCTTAAGAATCCACCATTGACCAGACGTTTTCAGTTGGTGAGAGATCTGGAGAATGTGCTGCCTAGGAAAGCAGTCGAACATTGTCCGTATCCAGAAAGGCCCGTACAGGACCTGCAACAAGCGGTCGTGCATTATCCTGCTGAAATGTAGGGTTTCGCAGGGATCGAATGAAGGGTAGAGCCACGGGTCGTTACTCATCTGAAATGTAAAGGCTACAGTTCAAAGCGCCGTCGATGCGAACAAGAGGTGACCGAGTCGTATAACCAATGGTACCCCATACCATGACGAATACAAACTTCCAATATCCGTTCACTGCGATGTCGCCAAACACAGATGCGACCATCATGATACTGTCAACATAACTTGGATTCATCCGAAAAAATGACCTTTTGCCATTCGTGCACCCAGATTTGCCGTTGGGTACACCATCGCAGGCGCTCCTGACTGTGATGCAGCGTCAAGGGTAACCGCAGCCATTATCTCCGAGCTGATAGTCCATGTTGCTGTAAACGTCGTCGAACTGTTCGTGCAGATGGTTATTACCTTAGAAACGCCGCTGTTGACTCAGGGATCGAGACATGGCTGCATGATACGTTACAGTCATGCGGATAAGATGCCTGTCATCTCGACTGCTAGTGATACGAGGCCGTTGGGATCCAGCGTTCCGTATTGCCCCTCAGAAACCACCGATTCCGTATTCTGCTAACAGTCATTGGATCGCGACCAACGTGAACAGCAATGTCGCGATCCGATGAACCACAATCGCGATAGGCTACAATCAGACCTTTATCGAAGTAGGAAACATGATGGCAACGCCGGTCAACTGCTGCTTGTGTATGAGAAATCGGTTGGAAACATTCCTCATGTCAGCACTTTGTAGGTTTCTCCACCGGAGCCAACTTTGTATGAATGCTCTAAAATGCTAAACATTTGCATATCACAGCATCTTCTTCCTGTCGGTTAAATTTCACGTCTGTAGCACATCATCTTCGTGCTGTAGCAATTTTAATGGCTAGGAGTGTAGATAGATAGATAGTGTGTGTGTGTGTGTGAGTGTGTGAGTGAGAGAGAGAGACAGAGATGCAATGTGGACAGGGAGGGAAACTGGGAGGAGAAATGGGGGAACTTGAAAAATGGAATAAATGAGTGTCAGTGCGACATCGGTTTTTCAGCTAGTACGATAGAAATGATATTAAAAATTAACCAAAAGACTGCAATTTAATATTTATTTGAACACGACGGTTCCGTTTCAGCTTTCATTGCCAATTGCAAGTGCCAGGACGTATAAATTGGGTGGTATTTGGCTTGAAGAAATTATTACATTGTAGTGTAGTATTACAATATACAGCTTTACATTCACTTACAGTTTTATACATTCACTTACGGTTATATAGTGTATAATCTTTGGAAGTGTTTTGTATGTTAAGAAATTATAGGTGTTACGAACATGGAAGCGTTTTTGTTTATATAAAAATAAAAATAAAAAATATAAATCGGATGACTTACCAAAAGGACCGGCTCGTCGATAGGCACAAATAATCACACACAAACACACATACAAGCTTTCGCCACCACTGGCAGCTTCTTCAGGAAAAAGAGGAAAAAAGGGGAGGAGAAAGGGAAGGATATGGGTTTTAAGGAAGTGGAAAAGGAGTCATTCCAATCCCAGGAGTGGAAGTTCTTACCTTAGGGGACGAAAAGGAAGGTAAACAAATACACACACACTCACACATATCCAAACGCAAACACACCTAGACAGACATTTGTGGTATTTCTGTGGTATCTCTGTCCAACTTCTTTGCTTTTTACAAATGTCTGTCTAGGTGTGTTTGCGTTTGGATATGTGTGAGTGTGTGTGTATTTGTTTACCTTCCTTTTTGTCCCCTAAGGTAAGTCCTTCCACTCCTGGGATTGGAATGACTCCTTTTCCACTTCCTTAAAAACCATATTCTTCCCTTTCTCCTCCCCTTTTTTCCTCTTTTTCCTGAAGAAGCTGCCAGTGGTGGCGAAAGCTTGTATGTGTGTTTGTGTGTGATCATTTGTGCCAATCGATGAGCCGTTCCTTTTGGTAAGTCATCCGATTTCTATTTCTTTATTTTTGTTTATCCCGCCAGGAAAGTTTCCTAAGTTGCGTTTACATTTCCAGACAATGCATATGCACAGATGTTCAACTAACTGTTATCTATGGATTATTATGCTATTGAGCATTCTTCACCGTCGACAAATTCGATGAAAATTTTTGAAATAATTTTCATGTTAGAGGTCCGTTTGTTCATTCAGTACGTTTTGTGCATGGTTTCGTATAGGTATATCGATTTCAATTTCTTTAAGAATGCTCATGATAGTGTCTTTCGGAATATCTGAAGTGCGTGTGGTATTAACTGTGTGCCGACGATCTTTTAGGTGAAGAAAACCTTTTGGCTGATTGTTTTTAGTAATCGTAATTTGTCCTTTAAATCTTGTGTGAAAACTTCGCCCAGTCTGGCTAATGTAAAAATTGTCGCTATCGGCACATGTTATTTTATACGTTGTTGTTGTTGTTGTGGTCTTCAGTCCGGAGACTGGTTTGATGCAGCTGTCACAGTACCCTATCCTGAGCAAGCCTCTTCAACTTTACATAAGAACGGCAACCTACATCTGTCTGTATCTGCTTACTGTATCCATTTATTGGTCTGCCTCTGCGGTTTTTACCCCACACACACCCATCCAACGCTAAATTCACAGTTCCTTGATGTCTAAGAATGTGTCCTACCAATCGATCCCTTCTTTTAGTCAAGGTATGCCAGAAATTACTTTTCTCCCCAAGTCGGTTCAGTACCTACTCATTAGTTACGCGATCCACCCACCTAATCTTCAGCATTCTTCTGTAGCACCACATTTGAAACCAGTTACTCCCTTCCCAACCACTGCATCATTTTCAAGCCCTTCAACTGTGACAACCGCAGTCTGTTTTTTGTACAAGTTGTAAATATCCTTACGCTCCATATATTTTACTCCTGCTTGCTTTGGAACTTGAAAGAGTGCATTCCAATCAACATTGTGAAAAGCCTTCTCCAAATCTACAAAATCTAGATATGTAGGTTTGACTTTTCCTAATCTATCTTCTAGGATAAACTGATCTTTCCCGAGGTCGGATTCTACGAGATTTTCCATCCTACTGTAAATAATTCGTGTTAATATTTTACAACCATGACTTATTAAACTGATGTTTCTGTAGTTTTCATACCTGTCTGCATCTGCTTTCTTTGTAATAGGGATTATAACATTTTTCTTATAGTATGAGGGTACTTCGCCTGTCTCGTACATCTTACACACCAGGTGAAACAGTTTTGTCATGGCTGGTTCTGCCAGACACTTCAGTAGCTCTGAAGTAATGTCATATACTCCAGGGGCCTTGTTTCGACTTAGGTCTTTCAGTGCTCTGTCAAATTCATCTCTCAGTATAGTATCTCCTATTTCATCTACATCTACTTCTTCTCCCCTTCCTACAAAACTGTCTCTAAGTTCATTTCCTTCGTAGAGACTCTCTACATACTCTTTCCACCTTTCAGCTTTCCCTTCTCTGATGAGAACTGGTTTTCCATCTGTGTTCATGATATACATAGAGCTATTTTTCTTATCTCCAAATACCATTTTTATTTTCCTGTAATCTGTATCTAATTTTCCCCTATATATACATTCTTCTACATCCTTTCATTTGCCTTCTAGCCACTCCTGCTTATACATTTTGCACTTCCTGTCAATCTCATTTCTTAGTCGTCTGTATTCCATTTTGCCTGTTTCATTTACTGCATTTTTATATTTTCTCCTTTTATAGGTTAAATTTAGTATGTCCTGTGATAACCAAGGATTCTTTGTAGGTCTTGCCTTCCTAAACATTTTGTCCCCTTCTGCCTTCACTATTTCATCTCTCAATGCTACCCATTCCTCTTCTATTGTTTTACTGTCTTCCTTTTCTGTCAATTGTTGCCTAAAGCTCCCTTTGAAATTCTCAAGAACTTCACTTTCCTTCAGTTTATCCAGGGCCCGTCTCCTTATTTTCCTATATTTCTGCAGGTTTTTTTTTTTTTTTTTTTTTTTTTTTTTTTTTTTTTTCCAGCCTACAATTCATGAACAATAAGTTAAGGTCAGAGTTTATATCTGCCCCTGGGTATGTTTTACAGTTTAAAACCTGGTTCCGTAAACTATGTCTTACCATTATGAAATCTATCTGTTATCTCCCGGTGTCTCCTGGTCTCTTCCACGTATACAACCATCTTTCGTGATTCTTAAATCAGGTGTTTGTTATAACTAAATTATGTTCCGTGCAAAATTCTACAAGGTGCCTTCATCTCTCATTCCTTTTGCCCAGACCATATTCACCTACTATCTTTCATTCCTTTTCCTACTACCAAATGCCAGTCCTTCATATCAATTTAGTTTTCCTCTCCCTTAATTGTCTGAATAATTTCCTTTAGCTCTTCAAATATTTCTTCGATCTCATCATCGGCAGAGCTAGGTGGCATATAAACCTGTGCTACTGCGATCGGTGTTGGCTTCGTATCTATCTTGACTACGACAGTACGATCACTGTGTTGCTCATAGTAGTTTATCTGCATTCCTGTTTTCTTATTCATTATCAGACCTACTCCTGTAATACCCCCAACTGATTTTGTATTAATAATCCAGTAATCACCTGACCAGAAATCCTGTTCCTCTTTTCACTGAACTTATCTAACTTCAACCTATCTATCTCTCTTTTTAAATTTTCTAGCTTCCCTACCCGATTAAGGGATCTGACATTCCATGCTCCGATCCGTAGAATATTATATAAACCTGGGTTATCATAGATGGGATTACTTGCGTTGCGTGATCGTAATTTCAGTTTAAGATTGTTCGTGGTCTGGAAAGCAAAACGTGTATTTGTGGTTCTGAATAAAGCGTTTATTTTGCCGTATATTGGACCTATATAAGTAGCTGGTATGTATTTTTTCTCCTTTCTACTTCCTGTTTCTTTGCTTAGTCCTATTTCATTGTGTACAACGTTAGTTTAAGGCGCCGTGTGTTTGTTGTATGATTTAGTGACAATGTCCGGGTCAAAATTATTTTATGTGAATGCAGTGGAGTGTATTTATTCCTTTCTGGATCATGTGCGCTTATTATGGTAGACTTGTTAATCTGTTGATCGTCTAGCGAAAATAAGTAAGTTTCTATGAAAGAGGGTGACATGAGTATGCATTTATAATATTGATTGTCGAGGTGTGTTTTATATAAATGTCAAATATGTGATGTCCATGGTTTTTACTAATAGTAAGGTCTAAATAATTTATAGCATTATCTGCTTCCATCGTGAATTTAATTTCTGGGTGGAGGTTGTTTAAGGCCTGGTGGATTTCAAGTACATCTGTGTCTCTTCCTGAAATCGGCATAATTGTGTCGTCCACATTACAAGAATAATAATATATATACGTTTTTTTTTCTTCTTTTTTTTGGGGGGGGGAGGGGGGGTTACTGCGGAAAATAATAGCGATCGTTCAAGCTATGCTATGACCCAGTGCTAGTATATCCGAATGGGTATAGATTTTAATATTAAATTGAAACTAATTTAGGGCAATGATATATATATATATATATATATATATATATATATTCTTTATTTTGTACATATATATTAATTTTGTATTTTTTGCGATATATATATGAGAATTTGTATAGCCTTTGGAAGCATTTTGTGAGCAAAATTTATAGGTGCTAAGAACATGGACGCGTATTTTTTGCTTTATTTTGTACATATATATTAATTTTGTATTTTATGCGATATATATATATATATATATATATATATATATATATATATATATATAACGCATAAAATACAAAATTAATATATATGTACAAAATAAAGCAAAAAATACGCGTCCATGTTCTTAGCACCAATAAATTTTGCTCACAAAATGCTTCCAAAGGCTATACAAATTCTCATACCGTAAATATGACGTTTATATGCTTTGTAAACATACGACATCGTGGCTGTAACTGTCAAAATACAATATCAGAATTCAAAGAATTCAAAGTACCAATCCATGTTGATAGTCTGTATACCGACGCCTAGATGTGTTATGTATGTCAGACCGTCTCGACACAACCGTAAGTGAATGTAAAGATCTATTTTGTAGTAATTTACTATACGTAATAATTTATTTAAGCTAAATACCACAAATTTATACAGCAGATCATTTGAAAATGGTAATGTAAGCCGAAACGGTACCGTCGGTTTCAAATAAATATTATTAAACATCAGCGTAGAAAATATATAAAAATAATATATAAAAAATAATTGACACTGATGGCAAGCGAAATTTATACAACTACTTCATTTTGTAGACAACACGTTCTACCAAGATATCATGACTGAATTACAGCCCAATGCGAGTGATGGAGATGATGAAATCAGAAATGAGTGTCGCCGCAGTTTCTGGCTATAATGTCTGCTATACGATTCTGGTTGTGTTGTTAGGGTATAGGAATCCATGCCTACTTCATCAAATTTCCGAAGTTGATTCGGTGTAGCGGCGGCTGTGTATCCAGAGCCAGGCGTTCCTCGATCATCGACCAGGCGTTTTCGATAGCGTTACTGGATTTGTAAGGAAAGACGTTCCATTCTGTTTTCCATGTCCATCGTTTATGTCACCATTACCGGCGCAAACGCCTGTGGTGTTGACTCAGTCAGAGATAAACGCAGCACTGAACGTCATTTCGGATAGCATACGGAGAATGGGAAGTTATTTACAACTTACATAAAACAGGTAGCAATTAAATGAGTGTGCTTGAAAGGGAAACCATTGGTTGGAAAGGGAGTAAGAGATGGTTGTATTCAATCTGTACTCTGAACAAGCTATGGTGCAAAGCAAGAATAAAATTGGAGGAGTAATTCAGGGTGAAGAAATATAAACATTGCGGTTGCTCATGTAGTTGAAATTCTTTCAGAAAGAACAAAGCACATGTAAGAGCAATTGAACGTATTGGACAGTGTCTTGAAAGAAGCATATAAGATAAACATTATCAAGGAAAAAACAATAGTAATGGAATGCCGTCAAAGTAAATCAGTCCATGCTGAAGGAATTGGACTAGGTAACGAAACAATAGAAGTGGTATATGAGTTCTGTTACTTGTAATGTTTGTTAAGCTTAAGGGACTTAACTACGAGGTCATCAGTCCCTAAACTTACAAATTACTTATTAACTACCTACAACTATGGACGGCATAAATATCCATGCCCGAGGGGGGATTCTAGCCGTAGTGGCCGTGCAGACAGTGACTGAAGCGCCTCAGTCCCCTCGGCCACCGCGGCCGGCTTCTGTTACTTGTTCAGTAAAATAACATACGATAGTCACAGTACAGATGATATAAAATGCAGAATGGCAATGGGAAGAAAAGCGTTACTGAAAAGAATTTGTCAACATCCAATATTAATTTAAGTATAAGGAAGTATTTTCTGAAGGTATTTGTGTCGAGTGTTGCCTTATACGGTAGTGAAAATGGACAATAAAAAGTTCAGGCAGGTGGAGGTGCTACAGACGAATGAAGAAAATTAGGTGGGTATATCGCATAACTAATGAGCAGAAACGGGAAGAAACGAAATTTCTGCCATACCTTGACTAAAATAAGGTTAGATTCGCTGTACCTATTCTTAGACATCAAGGAATTATCAATTTAGACTTGGTGCTAAGTGTGCGGGATAAACGTCACAGAGGCAGACCCATACACGAATATAGAAAGCAGCATAAAACAGATGTGCCGGCCGCCGTGGCCGAGCGGATTGCGGCTCGCCAGTCACGGTCTGCACGGCCACTACGGTCTGGGGTTCCAATCCCCACTCGGGCATGGATATGCTGTGCCGTCCTTAGTATTAGCTAGTTCATATGTAGTTTGTAAGTTTAGGGACGGACGACCCCGCAGTTAAGTCCCATAAGCTCTACAAACATTTGAACATTTGAACCTAAAACAGATGTGAGTTGCCGTATTTATGGAAATAGCCTTACTCAGGACAGAGTAGGGTAGAGACCTGCATCAAATATATCTCCAGACTCCATACTGATATTTATTCAGATCGTTCTGCAGTTGGTTTTGATCTTCAGGTGATTTTACTAGACAGTAAATGACGGCTTCATCTGCAAACAACCTAAGAGAGCTACTTAGATTTTTCCCTAAATCGTTTATGTAAAAAAGGAACAGCAGAGGATGAATAACACTACAATGTGGATCGCCCGATATCACCTCTGTTTTAGTCGATGCCTTACCATCGATTACTACGAACTGTGTCCTCTCTGACAGGAAATCCCCTATCCAATCGCAAATTTGGGGCGATATACCACAACTACGCAATTTGATTAAAAGCCGTTTGTGAGGTACGGTGTTCAAAGTCTTCTGGAAATCAAGAAATACGGAATCGATTTGAGAAACCCTTGTCGATAGCACCCATCACTTCGTGTGAATAAAGAGGTAGTTGTGTTTCTCATGAACGATATTTTCCGTCAATGAAGTAGGCCTGTAGTTTAGTGGGTTACTCCTACTGCCTCTCTTGAATATAGGCGTGACCTGTGTAACTTTCAAATATTTTGGTACAGATGCTTCTATGAGAGAGCGCTTGTATATGGATGTTAAGTAAGGAGCTATCGCTTGAGCATAATCAGATAGAAATCTAATGGGTATAGAAGCCGGCCAGAAAACTCGTTCTTGTTAATTGATTTTAGTTGGTGCACTACTCCGATGATGTCTAATTCTGCGTTACTCATTACGGCCTCTGTTCGTAATTCTAAATCAGGAATATTGGTTTCGTCTTCTTTGGTAAATGACTTTCTAAAAGCTATGTTCAGTAACTCTGCTTTAGTAGCGCTGTCATCGGCAGGATCGCCATTACTATCACGTAGTGAGGGTATTGTTTGTGTTTTGCTCCTAGTATATCTATGACCAAAATCTATTTGGGTTTTCAGTCAAATTTCGAGAAAGAGTTTCGATGTGATAAGGATTGTAGGTATGTGGCATTGAAATCCTCGCTAAATTTCGAGCTTCTGTGTAGGATCGCCAATCGTAGGGATTTAGTGTTCGTTTAAATTTAGTATGCCTTTTCCTTTGCTTTTGCATCAGTGTCCTGACCTGTTTTGTGTACCAAGGGGATCGCAACTTTCTTTTATTAATTTATTTGGTATAAAACTGTCAATTGCTGTCGATACCACTTCTTTGAATTTGAGCCACATCTGATCTACACCTACTTTTAGTGTTAGAAACGAATGGAAGCTGTTTTTCAAGAAGCAATGTATTTTATTTCTATCTGCTTTCCTGAACAAATATACTTTTCGTTTACTTTTGGTAACTTTGAGACTTTCGATATTCAATCTCGCTACGACAGCCCTTTGTTCACTAATACCTGTATCCGTCTTGATGCTCGCTATGAGCTCAGGATTATTTGTTGCTAAGTGATCAAGTGTGTTTTCATATCCATTTACAATTCTAGTTGGCTGATGAACTAATTTTTCGAAATAATTCTCAGAGAATGCGTTGAGTACAATTTCGCACGATTTTTTATGCGTACCTCCTGATTTGAAAATATAATTTTACAAACAGGTTGAGTGTGTAAGTTGTTCATGGTGTGGGTTCCTGTAGTCATGTCCTACTTGATGAACCACGGGCAACGTATGAATGGCCAAGTAAGTGGTCTTGACAGTTGGGATACCAGTTACTTTGGAATAAGTTTGGGCATCTCGGACATATTCTGACTCGTGGCCACCTTTGTGCTCAGACGGCAAAGACTACCAAATCCACTGGTTAGTCCCTCAACCGTAAGGGAAAAAAAACCAGCGGGGCCCTGGGCAAGTAAAGCTAGCAACCAGCTTCCCAGGTTCTTCAATATCATGCTGGCAACAATCAGAGCAAAATGCCTCGGACCTTTGGAGGTGATGGAGTCCCACCTCTAAATGTTTTAGTGACGTTAGTGACGTTAGAGTAAGGGGGAGAAAGAGGACGAAGTCAGAGAATACAAGGTCTACCTGTCAGAAGTCAAAGTAGGAAGATCACAGTGGGGTGTAGGATTTTACATCAGGAAAGCAATCGAACCCAGCATAATTGAAATAAGGTACGTAAATGAACGACTGATGTGGATAGATTTGACCATCACCAGCAAGAAAATTATGATTGTGGCAGTGTATTGGACCTATGAAGGGACAGATCAAGATGAGATGGACAGATTTTACAACGCACTTAGTGATGTAGTTTTTAGAGTGAAGGATAGGGATAGTGTTTTACTCATGGATGATTTCAACGCCAGGATAGGAAATCGAACAGAAGGTTATGAAAAGGTTATGGGTGGGTTTGGAGAGGATATGGGAGCCAACAGGAACGGAAAACAGCTCTTGGATTTCTGTTCCAGTATGGGCTTAGTTATCACAAACTCCTTTTTAAGCATAAGGACATTGGGAAGGAAGGGGAACCAGATTTATCATTGACTATATAATAACAGATCAGGAATTCAGGAAAACAGTCAAGGACACACGTGTTTTCAGGGGGTTCTTTGATGATACTGATCATTATTTAATCTGCAGTGAAATTGGTTTTGTGAGGCCAAAAGAACAGAAAGTCAGGTCCATGTGTAGAAGGATAAGAGTGGATAAGCTTCAAGACAAGGAAATTAGGCACAAATACATAACAATGATCTCGGAAAGGTACCAGTTAGTTGAATGTAATGATTTACAGTCACTGGAAGAGGAATGGTCAAGGTACAGGGACACACTACTGGAAGCAGCTAGAGAATGTCTTGGAACAGTAGTGTGTAAAGGCAGGAAGAAGCAGACAACTTGATGGAATGACACAGTCAAGGCAGACTGTAAAAAGAAAAAGAGGGCATTTCAAAAATGGCTCCATACTAGAAATCAGGCAGACAGAGAAAGTTGAAGAAAGAAACAAAGTTACACGGATAATTGCAGACTCCAAGCAGAAATCATGGGAAGACTTTGGAAACAAGCTAGAAACTCTGGGTCAAGCCGCGGGTAAACCATTTTGGAGCGTAATTAGCAATCTTCGAAATGGAGGGAAGAAGGAGTTAACAAGTGTTTTGGACAGGTCAGGAAAGCTGCTAGTCAATCCTGTGGATGCCTTGAACAGATGGAGGGAATATTTTGATGAATTGCTTAATGTAGGTGAAATGTCCAATGATGTGTCAGATTTTCAGGTAGAATGGGATAGGAACGACGATGGAAACAGGATCTCATTTGAGGAAGTGGAGAAAATGGTCAGTAGATTACAATGCAATAAAGCGGCTGGGTTGGATGAAATTAGCCGTAACTCCTCAAATACAGTAGAATATGAGGTCTCAAATCGTTACACAGGCGTGGGAATCGGGACAAGTTCCGTCTGACTGGACGAAAGCGGTAATCACGCCAATTTCCAAACATGGAAACAGAAAAGATTGCAACAACTATCGAGGTATCTCCTTAATTAGCGTTGTAGGAAAAATATTCTCAGGTATTGTTGAAAGGAGAGTGCGAGTATTAATTGAGGACAAGTTAGATGAAAAACGGTGTGGGTTTAGGCCACTTAGAGGCTGTCAGGACCAGATCTTTAGCCTACGGCAGGTAATGGAAAAGTGCTATGAGTGGAGCAGGGAATTGTATCTATGTTTCTTAGATCTGGAAAAGGCTTATGACCGTGTTCCTAGGAGGAAGCTACTGTCAGTTCTTCAAGATTATGGTATAGAAGGCAAACGTTTGCAGGCTTAATCTATCCTTTCTGAACACGGCTAGATCTTTTGCAAACACTTCTGCTGATATTATTTCCGGCTTGGGCCAACATTCACTGCCTACAATGATGTGTGTTTCGGTGCTTTCTATTAACGCTTGGAGTTCTGGTACTTTCCCGACACAGCTACGACAATTTACAATTGTTACACCGATAGTTCCCAGATCTACATTTCTCCTGCACCCTTTGAGATTGCCCATTTTGTTTTGGCCCGAAGCCCTTTATCCTAAAAAGCGCCCAGTCCACGCCACACAGCCCCCGCTACCCGTGTAGCGTTCAGCGGAACCCGGAAACCCACCACCCGATGGCGCCGGATCCGAAACGACACACATCATTGGCACCGACGTGCGCCATCACCTCAAGTTGGCTGCACCCCGTACCCTTCACGGCATCCGAAAGGACTCGTTCCACATCTGGAATGACTCCACCCGGTATGCAGACGGAGTGACGTTGGCCTTCTTCCTCTTCTTGACAGCCATCTCTCTAAGGGGCTCCATCACCCTCCTAACGTTGTAGCTCCCAACTACAAGTAAACTCACCCTCTGTGAAACCCCGGATCTTGCAGGCTGGCTGGTGACTTCAGGATGAGGAACACCATCCGACTGCGGAACACCATCCGACTTGTCCTGATCAGATAGCGCCTCAAACCTGTTCGCAAGACGAACCTGGCAGGCCTCACGATCGGTCCCCCGGAATGTCTTGCGCCTCCTGCCACGCACTGGAGCAACCTCCCACGCAACCACGGGTGGGCTGTCTGCCTCACTGCTAGCAGTATCAGGGCATGACGATGGCGCAGGTTTATCGGTGGAGACGACGGGAGTCCGTTCGGTCCACACTGCCGGCCAACAACAACGACGCCCCTCGATCGCAGCTTCCAACTGTGCAACCGAGGTTAACACAGCTTGAAGCTGGAAGCGAAGTGTCACCAGCGATCCATCACTACCATGAGCGTAATATGTCTGTGATGCAACGTTGCAGGTCTTCTCGTTGCGTCATTCCCTCCAGCATCCAGCGACTACAGATCCCCATTGGAGTTGCATGGTTAGGTCCGACACCATCACCGATTCGAGAGCAATACTGAATCTGTATACGCTCTTGTGTCGCACTCGCGAAGGAGATAGAAAGACGCTCGTCGATTTCTATCTGGCCCCCTGTCCCTTACGCTGGGTATCTGAAACAAATGCACGAAAGAACAATTCCAGGACGTCCACGCAGCCGTCTATTTCTCAATTGTACAGATAATGTCATTGACAACCAATGATTTACATCTACGTGAAATGCTGACGTGTGTATACTTGTACTTAGAGTTGCTTGGAGATGCCTGGGGCATTAATTTTACCACGCTCTCGGCTTCATGTTGGTGACGCTCCTGCTTTCAAGCAAAAGAAATGCCCCGCTAGATAACATAGTACCAGTGATTGTAGTGGACGAAAGTCACCTGCTTCGACCCCAGCTGAGTTTTACATAAACGAGGTTTACATGAAAAACCGTGCTCACCAAAGGACCAACCGTGAAATTTAAATCGCTTCACGCAATTCTGCTACTACTCCTCCATCGTGGTCAAAAATATTAAAAGGCAGTTGGGTTACAGCTACATTGTTATATTCATAATAGTATACGGAGTGTTGCATTTGCAATTTTCACCCCAAATATTTCTCTAAACAGAACAGTGGTTGAAAAACTACTAGCATGAGCAAGAAAGTACGGTGGTGCTTATGAAAATTAGTACTATGAGACAGTCTAAAAAGGAAACAAATGTGATTTTCAACTCAAAATTACATGGACATCCCATATTATTTCTTATGCAATCAGTAGCATGTAAATGACAAAAAGAATAGCATTTATTACATCTGAATACGTCAATTAGGTCCCGAGATATTGCGAAACGAAGTTGATGCTTGAAATAAACGAAGAGCGTTGTGCGCGATGGTGGGCAGTGTGGGGTTCCGCCTGTGCTCTGGGCATGCGCATTCAGTTCTTTTCAAGCGTCAACTTTCTTCGCAATTCCACGGGATGTTATTGCATATTGCTATATAACCAATGACGTTATTTTTTAAACTTTTCATGTTATTAATAGCATATGGGGTGTCTCATAGTCAGGCGATCCTCAGATTATCTGACTACAACATGCCTAGTGCTCATTTATTTCCATCAAGAGGGGAGAAAATAGTCACTGGACGAGAGCAAGTCTTCATATACGATGTTAACGCTGTGTAGTTGGAAAGTTCCTAACAGTCTCTCAGCACAATCTTGCACCCTCTTATAAATTTGCCCCGCTTTACCCTAACTCCTATTACCAGGGATGCATGCACGTATGGTCCTATTTTGCACTATGTAACGCATATTGCATGAGGGGCCGTACGTTTCACCAATTTTTCACACTGGTGAAACAAAGTTCTTTTTTTCTATTACTGACTTTAGATCTCGCAGTAGATAATGTACCACGTATTTTTAGCACACAGGTCGCACATTCTTGATGTCTGAAGCTAAAATGCTGTGAAAATGATTTAAGGGCTCTAAGTACGATTTTCTTCATCAAACACGGGATGCCAGTAGACTTTAAATTTATTCATCTAACTTTTACCAGACGGTCAGTAAAATCCAGCGGTGCATTGAACGATATTCACTTTACAATAAATACTAGTGCCATTATGGTAGATGTACAAGTTCCGTAATGAGACGAGGTGCCACGTGTCAGCAGTTGGAAGGTCGGCACTGGGCTGCGCTCGGCCAGGCGTGGCTGCCGGTCGCTGCCTCTGTCTTTCTGGCGCAAAACGAGCCTTCTAGACTCGTCGCTCGTATTTTGTTTATATAAATTACAGTGAACAAAGTACCGAATGGGTTCAAATGAAAGCTTATTAATAGAAAAGTGTTACATTTAAATTAGGCTATTATCTAAAGTTTATTTTCTGTAATATCAATAAATGAAATGTAGTAATGGTAGTACCGAGACGGGAGGCGGCAGCCAATCAGGTGACTTCTATGCTACACTGCCGCGCTTTCTCACCGTCCATACATGATCTGCGCCATCTGTTATGCTTTTCCCACCCCTTCCATCGATTGCATCATGCTACTTCGCCTACTTCGCCTACTGCCAGGCTTCTATAAAATTTACAAGTCCAAAGTAAGATATGAAAACTGTGACTACTACTATTAAAGTAATAAAGATATAAATTCAGACTTGTCGCATGTTGTGAGAGATTAGTTGCTTCTATCTCAACAACAAACTCGCTGGAAAGGAACTCAATGTTCGATTTCGAAACACCATTCTCAGGCACAATAGAACTCCTAAGTACTTGGGCATGACGCTGGACAGAACACTGCCTTACAAGAGCACCTAAGAAAGACTGCCGAAACAGTAAAGACGAGAAACAACATTATCCAGAAGCTGTGTGGCACCGCCTGTGGAGCAGCGGCCTCCACTCTGCGCACCACTGCTTTAGCAATCGCGCTCTCGGCTGCCGAATACTGTGCTCCGATTTAGCTACACAGCCCATATCTAACAAAGCTCTCGCGTAACACTCTCAGGATGATTCCTGGCGTAATTAAACGCAATGGCTCCCGAATTAAGCCACATCCCACCGCCACCCATGCGGCATACTGTCGCCTTTGTACGGGAATACAAAAACATCCTTGGAAATCGAAGGCTGCCAATCCACCAAGACATTGAGACTCCGATCTATGAGCCCGCCACCAAGCAATGACCTGTGTACAAACGCATAGTCTGAAAAATGGAACGCATGGCAAGATTATAATGTGCCTAAATAGGATGGGATCTCTTCAGCCGGCCGCGGTGGCCGAGGGGACTGAAGCGCTCCAGTCACGGTCTGCACGGCCACTACGGTCGGGGGTTCGAATCCCCCCTCAGGCATGGATATTTGTGCCGTCCTAGTTCGTAAGTAGTTCACAAGTAGTTTGTAAGTTTAGGGACATGACCCCGTAGTTAAGTCCCATAAGCTATACAAACATTTGAACATTTTGATTTTTGGATCTCTTCATGGCAGATGTGCTTACTCCCCTCAGTGTGACTACGGAGAGAATCAGACCATCAGTCACGTTGTTGAAGAGTGTCCCAGAAGAGGCTATAACGGGAGCCCAAACGACTTCCTGTTCGCAACCCCAGAGTCGAGAGGTTACATCAGTAGACATGATGTTTGTCTGTAATATTAGTGATTTTGGCAATTCTTAACAAAATGTTCAAATGTTTGTATAGCTTATGGGACTTAACTCAAATGTTTGTATAGCTTATGGGACTTAACTACGGGGTCATCAGTCCCTAAACTTACAAAGAACTTACGAACTAGCTAACACTAAGGACGGCACAAATGGTGTCGCGAATTCTGGGCCCAGTGAATTTTGGGCCCACTGGATTCTGGGCCCGGAAAAGGTCGGGCCAGTAATCCTCCTTCCCCCCTCTCCCCTTCCCCCCCCCCCCCCCCCCCCCCCCGCCGGGATGGGTGCCGGCCGGCAGATAGGCGAGTCGACTTCATTATTTTGCGCCGGTAGCTTGGTTCATGTAAACACACTCGGCCCTGAAATACTTTTCTACAAACATTACAAGGCAACAGTGACCGTCATTGTTATAGTACATGTGACTGCAATTCGAGTGGTTCCAATGTTGGCAGAAAACATTGTGGGCCAGTGTTGTCGGTAATAACAATTTTTATGGCCCGTGCAAACGTAGCTTTAGGTGCTGTACCGATGAAAGAGGTGTGGAAATGATCAAACAAGAACCAAAAGTGATACAGTTGGAAATGGTCATGTAATTTCAGTTTGACAACTTTTACTTATGATTGGATATTCAGAAGCTACAATGGAAAACCTGGAAACCAAATTACAAACATAGAATTTTAAAATCACGTCTGTTTGACAAAGAATATTTAAATTAATGTAAAATAAAATCTGTTCCACACTCATCGACCTGCGAATGTTAGACCTACATGTAATGTACATGAACCAGGAGTGTGCACGTACAGGTGAAATAATCTGCGTATTGCTTCGCATCTCACTCATAACGCTAAATGTGCATGGCCCCTACATATGACTTCGAAACAGGAAAACCCTTTCTATTTTGTAATTATAATCCTGCATAACGTTATTAGTATTGCCAGATGTAAAATATATAGAATCAGCAATATGAACTCGCGCATACAATAAAACGAGAGTGTGTGAACCATAAAATAGTTTACATAATAAGAGTGCGTGTTTACGGCTATAATGAATGGCAAGATTTTCCATACCATGACAGAGAATGCATCGTAAAACAAGGGAAAACAGGAAAAAATTAGAGCCAGTGCAATACGCGTTTAAAAGAGGGACTATCGTTGAGCATTATGTTAACATTCAACGTTGTTCTTCCGGCAGCAGAACATTTTGTTTCCGTTGGTGGTCATTTGAAGGGCGGTGTTAACGCGGCTCTGACACGACGGCATAACATAAATCTTAAAGTAGGCATTAGGAGAAAATTAATGTTGCTCATTTCTTTTTGCAATCTGTATCTCCAACGTAGAGTCGCTTTTGTGCACCATTTCCATTTGATCTTCAGTATTATATATGCTAAATTTCTCCTTGTCAAAATGCAAACGTAATGCAATTTTCTTGCTACCGTAAGTATTTTCTTCAAATCGCCACGTATGAAGGACCTTCGAGTCTGTTCAGTGGAGGGCTTCTCAGCGACAGGACATTCATAAACCCCGTAATTTGCATATTTGGCTTCTTATGTGGTATATTATCACGCAATCGCACTTTAAGATTGTGTCGTTCTGAACGCAGTTTTTACTCTTTGCTTCCAAAAATGTATGTTTTAGTTTTTCTGACGGCTTGCCAGTTGTTATTCTGTTTTGAAATCACGTACAGGGGATATGCGCATGTAGTGGTAGGAGCGGGAGAAGAAGCCATGTACAGCTTATGTCACCTACGCACTGTATGTGAATTATATCCAATGATCTTTAATTATGTGCATAATCCTACCATTTTTTGTACGCCATCATATATTATGTTCTTTACATTACATATACCATCCAGAGGTATGAGAAGTATATTATTTTATATTTATTTTAATATGAAGTCTTGTAAAGAAGAATAGATACGATTTTTAAATTACATTTTTGTAATTAGGTTTTAAGTTTTCCATTGTTTTTGGAGGTAGTTGACATTGGCTGAAACTGCTCATAAGTGAAACCTTTTCGAAGATTTAGGTTAAATGATTGCGTCAGAGAGACAATATATTACAAAAAGTCACAGTACTCCATATAAGAAATTCGCTTTTTCCAGGAAGTGATCATGTTATGTTTACGGAATTTTCGTAATAAACAGACTCCCATCACACTTTATCCAGGCTTTGGACTGGCTAAATGACTAGAATACATTGTCATTCAGGCGTATTTAAAATCAGTATTTTTATCTTTTTTTAATTTATTTTATTTCATTAACTTTTAAATTATTTATTTGTACATTTTTTCACATACGTTGTCTCAAAGTAGGCCAATGAATTTATTCAAAGTTTTGAAGGTAAGAGATCGCTTTCAAACAGGCCCTGATGTCACCATCCTCTTCGTACTTTTGTATTATTTTTGCCATCTTTTCATCGAGTTTCACATATGTTTTTTTTTTTTTTCTTTCGTTTTCCCTCCATACCTAACTCTGATCTCATTCAAACGCGTGCCGAGTGCTCTGCTTCCGTCTTCATGCACTTGATTACATCTTTAATTTTAGGATTCTGTTTCCCAAGCAAATTATTAATCTTGTTGTGCCAACCTACTGCAGCGTTGGTGGTACGATGGCGCAGGCCCATCTGCTTTGGTTCTCCTTATGGTATATGAGTAGCCGTCATATTACGCACATGGCTTACCACGGACGGTCGTTGACCCTTCCATTTCGGACTTAAAGCACACTGGGAGACAAGATGCACGAACTGAATACTACGCAAGCTAGAGTCGTACTGGCAGTCTGGCAGTGACTGTCTAAGCGATCAGCCACTGCGTTGGTCGAGACCTTCGGGCCGTGACTCGTGACAGGGGCGGGGGGGGGGGGGGGGGGCAGGGAGGCTCTGCCCTCACGCAGGTAGTTTCCAGGAAACCGGGCCCAGAATTCGCACATTTCTGGTTGGGCCCAGAATTCACTGGTCCCAGAATTCAGTGAACCGGCACAAATACCCATGCCCGAGGGGGGATTCGAACCCCCCACCGTAGTGGCCGTGCAGACCGTGACTGGAGCGTCTCAGTCTCCTCAGCCATTGCTTTATTTATCGTATGGCAATACAGAAATATAACAAACAAAAAGACAAATCACTAGTATAACAAACATAAGAACTGCAGCCGGCCGCGGTGGCTGAGGAGACTGAGACGCTCCAGTCACCGCGGCCGGCTGCAGTTCTTATGTTTGTTATACTAGTGATTTGTCTTTTTGTTTGTTATATTTCTGTATTGCCATACGATAAATAAATCAATTAATATGAGGTTTGAATAGGTCTGTGTCGAAAATTATATTTATTTACGTTTTGTACTGTCTCGTTGTAGTTATTTTCAAAAGCGTGTCGAACGTCAATGGCTGTGAAAGTCATTTTTTCCAATATCTACTGTTGTTGCAGATACATTAAGGCTGAGAAGATTAACTGGGGTATCATAAATACTTTTAAAATGTTCAAATATTTGTAAAGCTTACGGGACTTTCCTGCTGCGGCGGAGTGGTCGAACGGATTGAGGCGCTGTGATCCGATGCGTGAGGCCGCTCCCCGTCAAGTGTTGGAATTCCCTCCTCGGGCATGGATGTTTGTGTTGTCTTTAGTATAAGGTACTTCATAACTAGTTTGTAAGTTTAGGGACGTGACCACGCAATTTAGTCCCATAACCTTAACAAACATTTTTGGACTTAACTGCGGGGTCTCTATTCCCTAAACTTTCAAACTACTTACGAACTAACTTATACCAAAGACAGCACAAATATCCATGTCCGAGCGGGAATTCGAGCCTCCGCTGGGGAACGGTCTTGCGCATCGGAGCATAGCGCCTCATTACGCTCGGCAACTACGTTCTCCTTCAACAAAGTGTTGATATATTTCTTATCACTGATATACGCCTCGCTGTATTGCATTATTTTCAGGTGGTAAGTGTAAAGAATCCCCCTCCTCACGCCGGTTATTGTGAGGTGCGGTCATGCGGGTCCTTGTCGCGCCCTGCTGCCGTAGCGGTGACCTCTCTGTCACTGCGACGCCGAGGACCGTAAAAAAGTAATCAGTTGGCGAACTCTGGGCAGGCGCAGGGCTGGGGAGCGCCATCTGCAGCCGGCTGTCGCACTCTGCCACCTCTGCTGGGCTGCAGACGGCCAAGTTGCGGCCGAGGGGAGCGAGTTAGGCCGGCGGCGGCGGCGGCGGCGGCGGCGGCGGCGGCGGCGGCGGCTGGCGCTTCCAGAGACCTGCCGGCCCCCTGGGGCACCCACCGTGGCCCTTTCTATGCACACGACGGTACACGGACCGCCCATTCTGCTCGCCTGAAGAGCGCTTGAGCAGACGTTCACAGTGTTACTGCAAGTTTCACAATACTTCATCTTCCGATACCACCCGCCTGCTTTGACCCATGACGTCAGGCACCACGCCATGACGATAACCGACATTCATATTTCAATGCGAATGTAATGAGGCGTCGATAACAACATGAAATGAACAACTACACAACTAAAGTGTAAAATAATAATAATAAAAAAAGAAACAGAAAATAATGATTACCTTAACAACAGATCTTCGGTTGCGAAAGTTTTTATAAAATTTTTCACTTTACCATGCTTTCAGCTTTACAAGAAGTAAAACTGTTACATATGAATGTCTAGTCAGATGTGACCGATATGAGTCACGTTAAAAGAAGTTATTGGCTTTTGGAAGGGGAGATTTCAAATAGGGAAACAACATAAATAGTGATATTTGAATAAAAATGAAACATTGAAAAAAAAAAAAACTCATGCAATGACAACATTTAACTGTATGTAAATAGCACTTCCGGACAGTGTAGGGTACAAAATCACCTTGGAAACTGCTTGTTTATTCGAGTTCTTGAATACGATGTGGTATCAGGAGAGCTTTTTTCACAATTATCAAACTTTGATAGGAGATCACTCGCTTCAAATGTTCGAATGTTTGTAAATCTATCGGACCAAACTGCGTGGTCATCATTCTTTAGCTTACAAGCTTCTTAAGCTAAGTTAAACCAACCTAAGGACAACAGACACACCCATGCCCCAGGGAGGACTCGGGCCTCCGACGGCGAGTTACCGCGCGCTCCGCAGTGAGGCGCCTTAGACCGCTCGGCCACTCCACCGCGGCTCACCCGCTTCCAAAAATGTTACGAAAGTGAGTAGTGCCATGTAAGTCTTCAGGTTTCAGTTTATTAAAGAAAAAAAAAAATCTTCCGGAATGCAGACAGAACTGTATTTTATTGCAGTCACAGGAATGGCCAAATTCCAATGTTCCAATTTTTGTATAGCTTATGGGACTTAACTACGGGGTCATCAGTCCATAAACTTACAAACTACTTATGAATTAACTAAGACTAAGGACGGCACAAATATCCATGCCCGAGGGGGGATTCGAACCCCCGACCGTAGTGGTCGTGCAGACCGTGACTGGAGCGCCTCAGTCCCCTCGGCCACCGCGGCCGGCGGCCAAATTAATATGCTGTGTACAAGTACAAAAAGCACACCTCACGTGATGCGGTCAGATCGATGTTTAATAAGCACACAGACACGAACTGTAACTGTACTGAGAATGATTTTCAATGTGTCCGTGTAAATCTATAACTTCGCACTGATCTTGATGAAATTTTGCACAATTGACCTTCAAAACAAGAGGAAGGGTACTGTCACCATAAAATTTCGTTCAGTGCATGGTGGAGGGTACATATGGATTTCGCCAGAACCCACAGTTTTGCTCCGATCTTCATGAAATTTTGTACACTGGACCTTGACAACAATATGAAGGTTACTGTCTACATACAATTTCGTTCGGTGCATGGGGGAGAGTACTTTACTTACAGACTTCGATAACAATCTATATACAAGTAAGACGCATTTTTGTGCGCTTCTACAGAAAACCTTATTTTAAACCTGGGCAGCTACCAGTTCATATACCCGGTCGTATGTTCTACAGTAGACTAGGGTTCGAGTCCCGGCCGGTTTTTCCCATTCGCAGTGAATGTCATGTATTCTTTAAATATGAAAGATTAACAATTGTATGATCAGAAGTGACGTCTATTCCCTCGGAATAGACGCCACAAGTACATGTACAAAAGTCATCGTTGTTCCCGTATCTGTTAAAAAGAAGATTTGGTTTAAAAATTGCTTGTAGTTAGTCTTGAACCCAATACCTTCGACACAGCAGCCTCCTAACCACACGGCTGTTCTTGCTATGTGGAGATTTGTGACTTCTCTGATGTTCATGATCGGATCATTTGAAACCTTTTACAGTTGATGTGTTTTAACTTCTAAGACATTTTACTAAATATGACGTGGTTTTGATGAATATTCAATGTGCAAAAAGCAAATGTTGTCTTAATGGAGGCTTTGCCTATGGGCAAGATGAGATACGCAGTAGCTCCATTGTCTTGCTCCGAGACCATTCGTGCGTTAGCGCCAGAGTTCGAGTAGGCACGAGATGGCGTCTCTGCCAGCTCCACCGCCAATGTTAAAAACGGCGTTTCCCCTCGCCCCTCCTGCCTAAAGGGAGTTCAGAAGAGAATTTGAACCTTAGCCGCGCATGCGCATTCAACGCTGCGGCCACTGCTTTCTGTATTAGACAGCCGTGCTACGAATCGTATACATGCTGTCTCCTCATGCGATGAAAATACTTTGAATTTGCATATAAAATGATCTGATAGAATAACGAAACGAAGAATTATAGTTTAAAAACGCTTTTTATTTTAGTTATTTACTTTTTTTCACGGCCAGCTTTTTTCTGGGGGTTCACTGAACCAGTGATCACATAGGACACGCCGCCACTGAAAGAAATATTTCCTGTACAGTTGCCCACTGAAGATGCTTTCAAGTATAGCGAAACGCGTCTGGTCTAGGATAATTTACAGTTGCAAAAGACGTTCTCCTAACCTATACATACGGTGTAACTGCAACTGCGGAGAAGAACACCAAATAAAGAAAGAAGAATTATTTATGGCTACAGTCACTTAGTGTCTTTCTTCCACTTTTTTGGAACAGAAGTACGATCCACGATGAAACAGCGGTATTAGTATGTGGTGGCGACATGCAGGCGCAGATTCTAGCATCCATTCGGTCATACATTTGAAGAATACTGTCTCAGTATACATCGTTCTAACCTTCTCGACCTGTTGAGGTAGTTCTGCAAGAGTTGTGGGTTGACGATGCGTACGTGTCCGGTTTTCGTCCCCCTCATATCCCACGCATTCTCGTTTGGAGACAATTCCGGCTAACGTGTTCGCCCGTCTTGCAGAGCACGTTGAGTTTCTCATCCAGTGTGTGGACGAGCGTTATCCTGCGGGAAAATGAAACAAGGGTGGCAAAAGCGTGAGTGTTACAACGTTCCGCACGTGCCGGACCCCGGCTGTTGAAACCTATCGCACCAGACTCCATAACGCCCGGTGCGGGACAGGCGTGTCTCGGCGAACTGCGCTCTTCGCGAGGCCGGCTGTAATGGCAGGGGGAGGGCGGCAAGTCTTTGAATCCTTATGTTCAAACTGTGGATAGTGGCAGTACCTTGCATGGATGAAGAACGTCAGCAATTTCGTTTTTTTTTTTGTTTTTTTTTTTGTTTTTTTTTTTTTTGTTTTTTTTTTTTTTTGTTTTTTTTTTTTTTTTTAAATAAAGTAAAGGTCTCACCGCCACTGAAAATTGTCTGCGGTACAAACGAATATTGGACATTATATAGAAAGATCTCGTGAGTGGAAGAGCAGTTAAACGGAATGGACAGTGTCTTGAAAGGAAGGTGTAAGGTGAACATTAACAAAGAGATGGTAATGGAATGAAGTGTCAGAAAGTCAGGCTGTACTTAAGGAATTAGATTAGGTAATGAGACATTAAAAGTAGTAGATGAGTTTTGTTCTTTGAGTAGCAAGATAACTTCTGATGGTCGAAGTAAAGGAGATATAAAATGCAGAATGTCTAAGGGAGGAAAAGCGTTTCTGAAGATGCGAAATTTGTTTACGTCCAATATTAGTTTACCTGTTAGGAAATCCTTTCAGAAAGCATTTTTCTGTGATGTAGCATTGTAAGGGAGTTTCACACAAAAATATGATAGAAGCTCTCGAAATGTGGTGCTACAGACGAATGATGAAGATTAGACGGGTAGATCACGTAACTATTGAGGACGTGCTCAACAGAATTGGGGAAAAAAGGAGTTTCTGGAATCTCCTAAGAGATAGGTTGGTGGAACACATTCTGAGACATCAACTTAGCATTATAAGGAAATGTTTGACGTTGAGGGAGACCGAGGGACGAATATAGTAAGCAGACTCAAAAGGAAGTAGATTGCCGTACGTATTCTAAAATGAAGAGGCTATACAGGACAGGATTGCGTGGATAGCTGCATCAAAATAGTCTGTGGACTGAAGACCACAGCAACAACAACAACTTGTGACTGATCAGGAGGCACTAAACAGAATTTGGGAGAAAAGGGATTACAGGCATATCTTAACTAAAAGCAGCGATCGTCTGTTAGGATACATCAAGGAAACTTGAATTCGGCTTTGGAGTGAAGTGTGTGACTTAAAAATCGCAGGAAACAGAGAGACGAATACAGTAAGCACATTCAAATCGATGTGGCTCACGGGAAAATTCGAGTGAGCCCCGCGAAACATATCTCGCTCCGGGTGTGACACTGATCCGCTTGGTTGACATATTATTTGAGTAGTTATTGATTAAAATGCATAGAATTGCAAACGTATCAATCAGGCTGCTTTGATCTTAAGACATGTTTGTGACACAGACGTATGACTAGGATTTGTGAAAATAAGGCGTCATATATGATCTAAATTGTGCGAAAACTCGACTATGTCTAATAATGCTGGAGAGGGGTTGGAGTGGGGGGGATTGCTTGAAATGTTCGCAGAGAGAGCCCTCGCTAAGCTTTCATCGTACGAACTAGGGCATTCACTAGCAGGCAGAATTTATTCTTGTCACTAAAGATCAAGTGTCGCCTTCCCAAGTGAATGGAAGACTGGCTAAAGCTGTGCGAGGGCGCCATAGAGGTACAAAGACGAGAGATGCTGTTGGTATTTTGGTGAACAAAATATTTGCTCTGTGCACAGTGAAGTGAACTAATGTGTGTATATATTCCATGGTTGATATAAATGTTCTGTGGTCTCTGTTATATGTTCTGTGTGTATTATGTATATGTGTATGTTGAATGGATGGGAACACATGAATTAAATAAAGTACATGTTCCTAAATTAGTATTTCAACATATTTTGCTGTGATATAAAACCAACAGGTTATGGGCCCAGTGTGGTTTACTTAAAACTAAGTTTAACCAGTGAATGGTAGAAAATATTAGTGTTTGATGCCAGTAATAATTTTCAGTAATTATATTGAAACTGTGCAAAATGTCCACTGCCCAGATACCACAGATTGAGAAGCTTATGGGTCGAGAGAATTATGCTACTTGGAAATTTGCAGTAGAAGCTTATCTGCAGTTAGATGAGCTCTGGAGTGTTATTGATGGAACATTAAAATCCACAGATGCAGATTTCCAGAAGAAGGATCGTAAAGCAAAGTCCAAATTAATTCTTCTAGGTTGATCCTGTAAATTATGCACATATAGAAAAGGCTAGCACAGCAAAGGAAGTATGGGAAAATCTAAGAAGAGCATTCGAAGATGGTGGGCTGACCAGGAAGGTGGGTTTGCTGAGAGAACTCATCACTACACATTTAAATGAATGTAAAAATGTGGATGAGTATGTAAACAAAATCATCTCCACTTCGAATCGCCTAAGAAATATAGGTTTTGATATTGCTGAAGAATGGATTGGTACCTTGCTGCTAGCAGGACTCCCTGATAAGTACTCACCAATGATAATGGGTCTAGAGAGTTCAGGAATACCAATTACCGGCGACAGTGTGAAAGTAAAAATATTGCAAGATGTTAAGAATGTACAAGAATATCCTTTTCAGGACAAGGAAATGGCTTTGTATTCAAAATACAAAAAGAAGAAGCCTATTCGATGTTATAAGTGTCAAAGAAAGGGCCATTTTGCATCACAGTGCATGGAAAAGGCAAGTACAGTTAAGGATCCAGAAAGGAAGGCAACTAATAAAGGTAAGGCACTTACTGCATTTTATTCTCATGATAAAATTGAAGATAAAACTGCAGATTGGTATCTGGATTCTGGGGCATCTATGCATATTACAAAAGATCAATCAATTTTATATGATGTTTCTCCTAAAACTCATGTTGGCATTTCAACAGTGGATGGTTCTCAATTACAGTGTGAACTAGTAGGAAAAATTAATTTCAATTTGAATGACAAAGGTGAATCACAAGATATTACAGCGCATGATGTACATTATGTGAAGAATATTGCTACAAACTTGCTTTCAGTAAGCGAAATAGTGAATAAAGGCAACAAAGTAATTTTTGATTGAAATGGTGCAGAAATAATTGATTACAGTGGCAATGTGATAGCTACAGCGAGTAAAGAAAGGGGTATTTATAAATTAAATGTTTTGCAAGTTAGAAATAGTTACCCAGTATATTCTGCAAAAGATTTTTTATGGCATCGAAGATTAGGACGTCTTAATAGAAAGAGTATGGTTTTGTTAAAAGATATGAGTACAGGGGTAAAGGAATGTAAGAGTTGTAACTCTCCTTGTGAAATATGCATACAAGGTAAACAAGCCAGATTACCTTTTAAAACAAGTAAAAATAGGTCTACTGAGCTTTTGCAACTAATACACACAGATCTCTGTGGGCCTCTGGAAGAGGAATCTATAGGGGGTAGTCATTATTTTCTAACCTTCATTGATGACTTTTCAAGATTTACGCATGTATATTTTCTTAGAACCATGGACAAAGTAAATGAGATATTTGCTAGTTTTTGTGCCAGGGTTGAAAGAGAGACTGGTAAGAAGATAAAAGTTCTCAGATCAGACAATGGTACCGAATACGTAAATAACCAGTTTAGGCATCAGTTAAGTGAACTTGGGATCAAGCATCAAACTACAATTCGTTATAGTCCTGCCCAAATTGGAGTAGCGGAGCGGGCTAACAGAACAATTATAGAAAAAGCAAGAAGCATGTTACAGGATGCAGGATTACCAAAAAGCTATTGGGCAGAAGCAATATCAACTGCAGTGTATCTAAACAACAGATCACCTACTAAAGCTGTACCACACAAGACTCCATATGAAGTTTGGACTGGAAACAAACCTGATTTAAATCATTTAAGAATTTTTGGATGTAAGGCCATGATAAAAATTCCAGACAAACTTAGAAGAAAGTGGGACTCCAAAGCTGAAAAATATATTTTCATTGGATATTGTGAAGATCCCAAAGGTTACAGATTTATAAATCCCAAAAACAAAAGAGTAATAACTAGCAGAGATGTGGTATTTTTAGAATCAAGTGAAAATGAAATAAAGGCTGAAAATAAATGTTTAGATATCAATCACGAAGAAAGTGTTCAAGAACATGCAAGGGCACAAGTAAATTTAGAAACTACAGAAGAAAAAGCTTTTCAGGATAATTCTGATATGTTTATTGAAAGTGAAACAGATGATGAGATTCAAGAAACTCCAGTGACAGAGAACATTAATTTACGGCGTTCATCGCGTACTATAAAACCCAAGTTATATCCAGATTATGAAACTTATATGGCTGCTCAAACATTCAACAATGAACCTCTGACAGTAGAAGAAGCCTTGGCCAGTCCAAATGCAGATGATTGGAAGAAAGCAATAGAAAAAGAATTGCAGTCTTTTTCCAAGAATGATACTTATGAATGGGTTGATAGACCACAAGGAAAGCAACCATTACGAGTGAGATGGATCTTCAGAATTAAAAACCCTGAAGAAGCAGTACCTAAATTTAAAGCTCGTTTGGTGGTAAAAGGTTGTTCCCAGAAAGAGGGAAACATTTTCACCTGTAGTGAAATATGCCTCTTTAAGATATCTTCTATCTCTTGCTGTAAAAGAAAATTTGTTAATCCACCACATGGATGTAAAGACTGCATATCTCAATGGAGAATTGGAAGAAGAAATTTTTGTGATTCCACCAGAGGAAGCCAAGAAAATTCCTCACGAAAAGAATAAAATTTGGCGCCTAAAAAAGAGTATGTATGGTCTTAAACAGAGTGGATATTGTTGGAATCAGTGCTTACATAAATCCTTGACAAAAATGGACATGAGTCAATCAGTAGCTGATCCTGGTCTATATTACAGAAGAGATGGAAAGGAAACTATCATTGTGACTGTATGGGTTGATGATATTTTTATTTTAACAAAAAGTGAAGATTCAATGAAAAACTTCAAGAAACAACTTCAGTCTGATTTTGATTTGCATGATTTAGGTTAAGTGAAACAATATCTTGGGATGAAAATTCTAAGAAATAAAAATGGGGATAAATTGTCAATTGATCAGTCAGTGTACACAAAGAGAATACTGGAAAAATTTGGCATGAATGATTGTAAAGCAGTTTCCACACCTATGGAACAGGGTGTAAAGTTGTCAATAACAGAAGAAGATAAATTGTGTGATGAGAAAACACCTTATTTGGAGGCAGTGGGAAGTCTTTTACATTTAGCTCAAACTTCGAGGCCAGATATTGCCTTTGCTACAAATACTGTGAGCAAATTCAATAAAGATCCTAGAACTAAACACTGGGCTGCTGTTAAAAGGATATTTAGATATTTAAAAGGCACTGCTGATTACAAATTAAGTTATCACAAGACAGGAAACTGGGAGCTTGAATGTTATAGTGATGCTGAGTGGGGTAATGAACTGCATAACAGACATTCTATTACAGGTAGCTGTTTCAAATTGATGGGAGGATTAATATCCTGGTCCTGCAAGAGACAAGGAACAGTGGCTTTGAGTACTGTTGAGGCTGAGTATATGGCATTGTCTTCCACCATACAAGAAGTGTTATGGCTAAGGACTCTGATAAGTGAAATCGAGCCATATACAATCATGAAGCCAACCAAAGTATTTTGTGACAACATGTGTGCTATCAAGTTAGCACAGAATCAGCTAACAAGTGTGCGTTCCAAGCATATTGATATTAGGCATCATTTTATCAGATATCATGTAAAAGAGAAGCATATTATTATTAGTTATCTATGCACAGAGGATATGCTTTCTGATTTGCTGACCAAACCTCTTAGTAAGGAGAAATTCAAGAAATTGGTGACATTATATGGTTTAACATGAAGTTTTATGCACAGTGCTACAAGATAATGCAGTGTTCAAATGTTTGTTCAAGGGGATGTGTTGGTATTTTGGTGAACAAAATATTTGCTCTGTGCACAGTGAAGTGAACTAATGTGTGTATATATTCCATGGTTGATATAAATGTTCTGTGGTCTCTGTTATATGTTCTGTGTGTATTATGTATATGTGTATGTTGAATGGATGGGAACACATGAATTATAAAAATACATGTTCCTAAATTAGTATTTCAACATATTTTGCTGTGATATACAAACCAACAGATGCTATTACGTCACAAACTTCAAGCTGACTGAACCTAGCTCAGCCATCACAGTTTGTTAAAAACATTAGTTTTTTGTTGAGCTACTGTGCAGAGTTGTTGAAGATGTGCAGTTGATAATGCCTGTTTGCGTTGTTTATGGTTGTACTAACCGTTTTGACAGCACTAATAAGTTGAATGGGATCACGTTCCAATTGTGTCTGTGTGTCTTCTGAACAAACATGGCTGCCGTCGGGCTTGAATCGGAATACAGCAGAGCCCTTCTTTTACCTCCATGGTGACCGTAGTCCCACTGCCAGGAACCGGCCAGCGAAAGTCCGTGCTGACACTTCTGGTCTGACATAAACACACCCATCTGTGCTATGGTAGTTTTACGAGCTGCCACTATGCTTCTTGGACGTACAGGACCTTCTTTATGGGTGTGAGAACGTTCACGAGACCTCTGAAATCGTAACAGTTGCACAACTGATGAAGTACGTCCAACAGGTATATAAGTAATTCGGAAAAAGCATCCCCCAACTCGGAAGGCCGCAGTTAGACTCTTTACAAAATCGCTCAGTTTGCTCTACGAAGCACGAGAGCGCGTGACGCGCCGGTTGTTTGCTTCACGCATTGACGTAACACAGAGCCTTATGGCTGTAAACATTCCTTATGAAATATACACAAATATTCTTAAACAGAGTGCCCCTCTGTCACGCAGATTCACTGTTACGAACACCCAAAGCGACTCACATTCAAGAGTGATCCAATTTGCTTACCGATGTTCAGTCTTGCACAGTGATTATTTGCTCGGCATTCTCGAACACGTGGTAAGTTCAGAAAATTTCCGTGTATCTCACAGACTGGTCACTGACATGATGACCATTGTCTTGAATGTCTCCTGCAATTCAGATTTTTTTCTCCATTCATCTCCCTTCTTAACTTCCCCAAAATCTGAGGTTGGCATTCTCCAATATCTGTAGTGTTCTGTGCCTTTCGGGTAATACTAGAGGTCCCTGCTTCATATAAGACTACAGGGTGTATTATTGCCCCGTTGATTTTAGTCTTTTGGAACTTTAGTAGCATTTCCAGAGCAAATCTTGACCTGTTCCCAGCTTGTGTTCGTGCGGTAATTTCTGGTCTATCTCGTTCCTGTCATTGAGTCTTTTATCTTTTGAAGGACTTTGTCAACCACATTTAGATGTCTGTTACCATTTTCTCTGCTAACTACGAGGTTCTTGGTCTTATCCACATTCAACTTCAGGCATGTTCTCATCGTCTCTTCTATTAATGCTGTTGTCATCTGAACCAGGTCTTGCTCGCTCTCTGCAATCAGAACAACATCGTTCTCATAGACCACGGTTTTGGTCCTCCTTTCCAATTCTGCTCCTGTCTTTAGGCTTGCCACTGTTCTCAGAGCTCTCTCCATCATAAGGTTAAACAGAAGGGGAGAGAGACAGTGTCGTACTGCAGTCCTAACTTTGAACTTCTCTGACGTGTTTCCGTCCACTTTCACCATACATGTTGTTTCTTGGTTGCATACATGTGTTTGTTTCATGAGTTTGCCGGGAACTTGATGGTCAGGAAAAACCTTTTTGTAATGACGATACAAAAGAGATCCAGCTTTACTGTTTAATATCTTCTTATAACTTTTCAAGGAAATACTGGTACCAGCAACAAGGAATACCCTGTAGTTGTCATGGACGTATTGTATGTAGCTTTATATATATTATATGACTGATAAGTCAAAGAGTAAATTCTAATATACAAACCTTTCCCATGTGAAACATGTGAAAATGTTTGATATGAGAAGACTGTTCTTAAAGTGATCCATTGTGTGCTTCAGACTGAGACAGGAACTGGTGATCATTCCAGAAACTACAATTTTCTTTTAATGAAAAAATGGATTAGAAGGTGTTTTTGAAGTCAACTAATTAATATTAAGATATGCCTTGAAAATAACATCTGAGAACCATTGTAATGATGATGGTTATCACATTTAATAACAAGTGATGTGGATAATACTGTAGTTCCTAAATATGTCCAAAGTATGTGGATGAAAATAAACAATAATGATCAAACCATGATAGCGTCAACACATTTTTAGCATACAAAGAAAACTGATGCGCGATAAACGTTATATCTATCATGTTAATTGCACACGAATTTATTCTGGTTAGTCGATCAAGCACACAGCATTCAGTGTAAAAGAATTACCCTCGCATTGGTCCATCAGGAAATGAGAGCATTCCGACTGTTTCTCCCCGGCCACGACTAAAAGGACAGCGTAGTTCATTACAAATATTAAACCGGGACACGGCCAGAGACGCACGCTTTTCAGAATTCTGAAATTCATGAGGTACCAAGGGTGCAAGGTAGCACGATATGAAAAGGGCCTTTTGATGGACGCTGAAATTATAAACAGCGCCAACTGAAAGGCCGTTGGTGGCCCCTCAGTGCATAAAGAGGGCGCGCAGGTGTTCAGTGGCTGGGCCTCTGATGGCGTGGATTCCAAGAGCAAGGCATAGGCTGCCAGTGTAACAGTGAGCACACCGACAAGACCGAAGAAGGTTAAAAGAGGAATCGAGTGTCGTGTATGGCGTCAGAGAGGTATTCATTCACCCCCGCGAAACACATTTAGAGGACTAAAAGCTTTAACTTCTATTGGATATCCGCTTTGCAGACATTTATAGAAACTGTAAAAAACGTGTCGATGTCTTCAGAAGTATTTCTTGGAATTCAGTAAAATCTTCTCTGTTTACAAGCAGCCGGACGTCCAATAACATTCGCAAGATTTCGATGGCGATGCGAAGTTTCCCATGGAGGGCTCGAGAATTTTATTCGACATCACGCGGCTTGTAAAACGAAAAGACTTTACTGAAGAAAAAATGTTCAAATGTTTGTATAGCTTATGGGACTTAACTAAGACGTCATTAGTCCCTAAACTTACAAACTACTTATGAACTAACTAATACTAAGGACGGCACAAATATCCATGCCCGAGTGGGGATTCGAACCCCCGACCGTATTTACTGAAGAATACAGCTGCAAAGTACCTCAGTGAAACATATTTCTTGCTGTATTCGAATTATGTCCTCGTGCTAATTTCAGAACAATATTGCCGGCCGCAGTGGCCGAGGGGACTGAGGCGCTCCAGTCACGTTCTGCACGTCCATTACGTTCGGGGATACGAATCCCACATCGGGCATGGATATTTGTGCCGTCATTAGTATTAGTTCGTTCATAAGTAGTTTGTAAGTTTAGGGACTGATGACCCCGTAGTTAAGTCCCATAAGCTATACAAACATTTGAACATCAGAACAATATTATTCCTTTCAGATCAATAACACTTCCCGTAAAAGTAATTTTAATATTAAATTAGTATTTCGTAATCCCTTTAATCTTTTTACAAATATTGAGAATACTGTTTTAAAACAACAACAATGCGTAAATGAATATCAGCATTAAAGGTGTAAAATGCAGTCTCGTGTAATATTCCTCCATATGAACGGACGTAGGATTTCTCTGATACCTCCAAATCACTTATGAAACCCTGCATGCGAAATTTCGACGATTTACGGCCCATATCTCGGGTTCAGTTCATCACAGAGGTACGGTGTGTGTGTGTGTGTGTGTGTGTGTGTGTGTGTGTGTGTTTGTGTGTTTGTGTGTGTGTGTGTGTGTGTGTGTGTGTGTGTGTGTTTTTGGATAGCCCTTGGCCTTGTAATCACTTGTATTAATTTTTCAAAATTACATTCCACGTTGCAGTACTGTTTCTTTAATTAATGACCGGTTTCATGTACAACGCCAGTCGTCTTCAGAAGGTAGGCTTTCCTACGGCAAGTGTTGGCTTGTGAAATGCACAGATGCAGACACCGGTACTGCCACGTGCGCTAGGCAATGCCTACAGAAGAGACGTCTGGACACAGAAATTTTTTACGGAGCTGCCTTTTTGGGGTTACAGGAAACAGTGGCTTTTGGAAATTATTGTAATTCTCCAGCCAGTCTGCGTAACATTTGAGTCATAAATTACAGTTTTGGGATTAGAATATATATAATCTTTTTAGATATATTTATTTGAACTGTTCACACATTGTATCGCATCCTTCCCTTAGTTTAGATATGAAGAAGGCTGAGAAATGAGTTGTAACTTGTTATCTTTATCAATAACACATGCGGTCAAGACTGTAGATATTATAAGTACTCGACTGAAGGAAGTTATTACATTATTTATAGGATTCCTTCAGGCTGCTCTTCTGCCCAATTCTCGTGAATACAAGATGCCTCTGAACTCTCGAGTTTACATCGAATGCTTACCCGTGACAGAGGCTGCAGTACAGAGGTTAAAATTTGCTTCTATAGCATTTCAACGTGGTTTCTTCACTTTCTTCGCACAAATTGTTTAGTGTTTCACTACCGATGTCTCTTACTTAATTTTGATTTGATATCGTCTGAGGAAAGATTGCAGCACTTATACTTCACACGCATGTTCCTTACATTCATATGTCTTAAAAATGTATGAAATGAAAATTTCGCTAGGTACATATTTTGGGTAGGAATATATACGTCCGTGACTTACGGTTTGTTTATAGCCATGTCCTGCAAGTTTCTGCAGTCAGTATGTGATAACGTCACTATATCGATAACTGGATCAATAAAGCGTAGCGTGCCGATTGTTTGAGACAGAGACGTGAATTAAAAAGTTGGCGGTGGGTCAAGTTTCCCGTGTAATTTAGTCAAAAGAAGGCTGCAGTTGCTCACATTTCGTCCAGAACCGCGCTGGACATTTTCAGAGGCGCTGTTTCTCAATTGAATCTTGCCAATAATTGGCAAGATTATTGTGGCAAGATTATTGCGGGTCAAGCCTCTGAGAGCGACATTCACAGCCTAGAAAAGCAGATGGATACCTACCCTTTGGTACCAGCATAACAATTCCGTTCGACTTCATAGCGGTGCCATTTTTGTACCGCGGGCAACTTTAGTGTCTCCCAGGATGTCGAGAAGAATGAGGGACACAGTTTTGTGCCATGCTCTACCAAACAGTGGATAATATTATTTTCAGTTTTGAGATGAAGTCTTGCAGGAGGTATGTGCCAATTATGATGAATATCCAGTATTTAGTGCTGATAAAGAGAATGTTGCTGAAATAAGTTTTCATAGCGTGTTTCGATTTCATTATTGGTATGAGAATGCAGTGTGTAAATATGTGAGTATTGAACCCCTTTTTCAAATCCATGTATTTCCGTAAGTATGGCTACGTCACAAAGGAGATTCAAATAATTGGTAATTCCGAAATGCGTCATTGATGTCGCATTGTATATAAAGTGTGGACTACAATAAAAAAATTGCTATCTAACCAGCTTTTCGCAGCTCTACCAGTTCATGAGAATCTAGGCCTGGGGCAAAATATTACCAGCTGAAAAATGCTCCTGCCGGAGCACAGAATAGGCAAATATGTTCTCTGACACAAAAGCGTGGAAACAGCTGCCTCAGTCCTCATTCCGACTTCCTCACCAAAAATTTTGGCATGCGAACATATTCGCGCACTTTTAGCGCAATACTTTTTCCTAGTTAAGCCGTCATAGTCAGCAATGTCGTCTCACTGTCAGTGTCTATATATGTCTCTGTCCGTTTGTTTGCTGTCTCTCCCACTACCGCTTTCTGTCTGTGGCAGACATTCAATGTCTTCATCACTTTCCCCACGAGATTCCTCACTTCTGCCTGTTTCTGCCACTTTTATCTTCTCTCTGCCCCAATGACGTTGTCCCATTCACTTCCTGTCCTGTTGCCAGTATCCTTTCTTTCTCTCCCACTGCCACTTTCTGCCCTTCCTTTCGTGATTCCTCACTTCTGTCTGTTTCTACCACTTTCATCGTCTCTCTGCCCCAATGACATTGTCCCATTCACTTCCTGCCCTGTTGCCGGTATCCTTTCTTTCTCATTTAGAGTAGGCTTTCATTGTCTTCAATCACGATTGTCTCCTTTACACATATGTCCATGGAGAGCCGGCCGCGGTGGCCGAGAGGACTGAGGCGCCCCAGTCACGGTCTCCACGGCCACTACGGTTGGGGGTTCGAATCCCCCATCGGGCATGGATATTTGTGCCGTCCTTAGTCTTAGTTAGTTCGTAAGTTGTTTGTAAGTTTATGGGACTGATGACCCCGCAGTTAAGTCCCATAAGCTATACAAACATTTGAATTTTGTCCATGGAGATGGTTTACTGGGGTTTGACCTTTAGACAGGAAAACTTTAGTACGCGGTTACTGGGGATGGGAAAAATTGGGCAAATTGTTTCGTGCTGTAGTAAGGGAGAGCCGCACGCTCATGCTTTATGTACGGTACCATTCGTCTCAGTTTCCCACTCTTTTCTCTTTTGCTACAATTGATACTATCTGTATCTGTCTTAGTTTGATGTTGCCACTGTTCCTGACTTCCGACATCTCGTTTCGCTTCCCACTGCTGATTTCATGCAAAGACCTTTCTTCTGAACTGACACTTTCTCTGTTCCATCATATATGGCTGTCTCTGCCTGTTGCACAGCCTCTGTCCTATTCATATTCAACCAAAAAAAGAGCTAATATTTTCGCATGCCAAAATTTTTGATGAGCAAGTCCTAATGAGGATTGAGGCAGCTGGTTCCAAACGTTTGTGTCAGAGAACATATTCGCCTCTTCTGCCAGATCATTTTTCAGCTGGTTCCCGTCTGTTTCCTGTTACTTCAGAGTGCACTGCTTATATAACATGAAATCAAAGGTGAGTAACATTTGGATAGTATTTTATATACCTTGATGCATTTGTACGAACGTCAGACTAAATTGTCTATGTAGTAGTTTACTTTCTAAAAAGAGCTTCACATTCAGATGATTGCTAAAAACCCTTGACAGACGACTGTCTGTCGTCTTCCATGTATTTGTTGTATATTTCTATAAAGTTATAATTTATTTAATATCGCTAAATTATCATTTTGTTAGAACTTGAACCCCACTCTTTTCAAGGTTTGAGTACTTTTATTTCTTGTGTTAAAATATTTGTTAATATTGCTAGATTATTGTTTTTTGTTGTTGTTAATAAGTACGGCTTCTCTGCTCCGCCACTGTCCCTGTGAGAATGTGCAGTTGTTTTAATTTTCAGTGTGTGCGACAGTCTATGGCTGTTTGAATGTGGGGATTGATAGCTCCCTTTGCGTCGTTCTCTCTGGCTCAGAGTCGATAGCTGCTTACGTTACCAAAAAGGTTTCTACACCCTTTGTGAGCTAGTTAGCGATCCTCCCCTCCAGTGCGAATGTCGCTGTGATCATGTGGCAGAGTATAAAGTCTTTGTAAATACTTTCTAGCTTTGTGAGGCCCGATTTCTAATAGGTGATATGTTCATTTTATACAGTGGATGTAAAATGTTTCGTTTCCTTACGTGAGTGATATGTGTCCCACGTGGTTGTTTCATAGAACTTCCACTCTTGTTTCTTCCATGCCCATCAGACAAATAATTAGGCGGGTACCCTTCTGGTTTCAACTAATATTTCGCGATCTTCTCTCCCCGCCTATTTTAATCTTGCTGTTTCTTTTCCGACTGGAAGTACGCACACTGTCTTTGTCAGTAATTCTCTCTGAACCTTGTACAACCTCCTTCAATAGCTTCCTTATGTAATTCTAAACATTTCTATGGTTTGGATGCCGTGGTTCTTAATTTTATTTTTCCGACTTAGTAATGTAGCTGTATTTCATTGGCTTCCTTTTATAATTGTAAACATTTCTATGGGTTGCATGCTGTAGTTAATTTTCTTTATTTTACGGAATTTTATCGGTTTACGGAACCACTTGGGTCCGAGTTCCGATATCCGGGGTTTGCAGCTAGCCGTCTGAGTTCACGCCACTTCACCAGTACCTAGATCGATTTTTAAAAGACTGCAAATTAAGAATCCACCGTGATTTAGTATAATGAATCCGATTTTCAACCACTTAACATTCAGTGAAGTGCGTTCACGTAACGTAGCCGTGTGTCGGCGTTAGCGTGTTTACTCGCGGTCCAATTCAGATATAATTTAACTTCGCTATACCCGCGCACCATCTCAAAACAAGCACGACAGACCAGAGCCAGCTTCAAAGTGATTTTCTATATTTGTGTTTTGTGCTACCCCCGACCTGCTGAATGTCGCCTATGATAACGACGCTTGTTTCCGCCTCGTCTTAACACACTGATTTTGGTGAGTTTCGCTGTGGCATTGCGTGCGTGGGAGTGAATGAGTTTTGTTTGTGAATCCTTCCCCCCCAGTAGCGTTAAATCATGTATAATTTAGGCTGGGCACCGTTCGCATTAATCCATGTAAAAGATGCATTTTATTGTGTTAACTTCATTGGTTCCCCATTTTTCTTGTTTTCTATCTGAATAAACAAGTTTATGTTCAGCATAATCCGTAAGTTGCCTATAAATTACGGTTAGAGCACCTTTCCTCTTTTATTTAATATTGTTCTCCATAAGTGCTGAGAACAAGCTAAGATGCAAATTTTCTTAAGTATAAATTCCGTAGCGCCATAAATGTTTTCTTAGGCACCTTTCTAAGATAGCTTTAATTATGCTGGCTTGCTTATTAATGTCTGTGTATAATAACGTGTGAGCTGCTATGTATATTGACCACTGTAGTATTAACGTCCTGTAATTGAAGTAATTTGAAACGTTCTCAGTTTAGGCCAGGGAACAAGGCTTTGTAGCAGGGAGTAACCAGTAGTTCACACGGACCTCATTTGCTAATTTTAGCGATAAACAAAGCTCTTGTTGTGTACACTAGTCGACTTTTATCTGGCTTACCGCTCTTCTATCGGGTCATCTGCTTAATGGAATATACTTGGAAAAAAAAAAAAAAAAAAAAAATTTCATTTCTCTCTCCTCCCAGTGGTTGTGTGAGATTAGCAGATATTTCATTTTATGTTTTCAGCACATCTGATCAGTGTATTTTTTTGTGTGTTTTGGAAGGGTTACTTTCTTTAATAGTATTTCTAAAAATAGCACAGCCGTAGTGCATTGTGTGTGAAGGTATTAGTTTGGGTTTCGTTATGCGTTCTTTTTTTTGTTAGGCTAATATTGTGTTTATTACTTATGTTCAAAATTACTTGTGACGGTGGAGAATAGTTCTGCCTTGTCCGTTTCCACTAGCTCTAGGCGTTTAAACCAAAGTGAGGATTGTGAAAAGTCGCCTAGGTCAGATCTATCGACCGAAAGTGAAAAAGTAGCGAACACAGACGGCCACGTTCCCATTAAAAACGCTACTTGTTTAAAGTGGACGCAACCGGAAGTGAGGGCAGAGGCGAAGAAAGAGAACCGCATACAAATACGCCGATTTCTGCTACTGCGCAAACTAGTTCAAACAGTGTTACTAGGCCCATGTACGTTTCTGGTACGACACTAGGCGACCTCATAGATTTCATGAGAGACCTAAAAGCAGAAATGGAAGCAGAGGTAGGTTCCATAAACGAAGCGCAAAATGCTACTTTTCTGGAATTAAAAGCAGGGATGGAAGCGCAGAATGCGTCTGTTCAGGTATTAAAAGCAGGGATGGAAGCACAACTTGACGAGGTTTCTGCACAGTGCAGTGAGGCGCAAAGTAACACCATTCAGATTATTAACAATAATCTGGATGGGTTGCGCACCGATATAGTGCGGCTAGTTCAGGAACTGCATGAGGTAGCAATGAATGGTGTCGTAGAAAACGCGACAAAAATTGAAGGGAATGCGGAAGCAATATCTCCGCACTCCGACCGTGTAGACACGAATATTCACACTCTGGAGGAGAGATTTAATGTGAGAGTCGATTTGGTAGACGGTCAGGGAAAAACACGAACCAATGAACTAGGCGCATGCAGAGATGAACTAGGTGCACGCACCGATAAACTAGGCGCACGGACCGATGAACTAGGCGCACACAAAGGTGAACTAGGCACACGCCTTGAAGAACTGTCCACCTCGGTGGCGCAGCTTCTACAGACCGGGGAGATGGCGGCAGAAAGCGCAGTTCCCGCTGTTGTAAGTGAATCGGCTGAAGTTCGCGACTTACTCCGATTCAAGGAACAACAGTGTGAAATTAACCGTAGGCGTCGCGATGTAGCGACCGTGTTAGAAGAACGCGCCGCTCATCTGGAACAAATCTCCGTTCCACCCCCGCCTCCCCCACAAGTAGGAAACGCCTGTCGTTCCGACCGCGGAGATGATTCGCCTTTAGAGTAGGTGGAGATCGAACCTCTGAATGCCTGTCCTCCCATAAGAGAAAGAAAGAATCGAGTGCCTGTGCGAGAGACAGTGCAGGCATTTGATTATAACCACTTTCTCACTGTAAAAGAGTACCAAGTCTTCCGAAACTCTGCAAGCGTGTACACCCGCGTTCGTGGCTAGAGCAATTCCATTACAGACGCCTCTGAACTGGACAGAAGGACAGAAAATCGAGTATGAGTCCGGATATCTCAAGGGGGAGCCTGCCACACGGATGCGACATCTCTTAAGATATTGCCACTGCCATGACGATTTTAGGGAACTTTTGCTGTCTGCCTACTGGTCGGAGAGGCAACAGGGAGTGAAAAACAGCATTCTAGTGATGCCCCACTTTGCTAACAGCAATTGCAGGAGTCTGGGATAATTCTTCCCAGGAATGATGTAGAGAAATCAATTCCTCGACTACCCATACCCTCCGCGTGTATTGATAAGAATTTGCGCATCGAAGCTCCCACGAAATGTGTGCAATGCCATCCTTGCTTGCAGCTGCAAGGAAGACATTGAGACCTTCCAGGCTTACCTGAAGGACTTAGACTATGACGAAGATTACGGATCTAGAAGAGACGGCAACGGCTCTCCAAGGAGATGTAATCGTAGTGCTAAGAGTGCTAGGCACGACTGCACGGAAATCAATAGCAGCGCAGAGTCCGCTCCTTCCAACGCTCAGAATCAGCAACAGTGGAGGAACGGGCACGGTTATTTGGCGTGGCAAGCGAGAAGACAAGTGGCGAAAAGTTCGGGAACGGTAATAGGAGCTAACGACCTGATAAAGGCCCGCGAAAACCACGCGACCCGGCAAGTGAAGACGTCGAGATTAGGTCTGCTGATCCGAACAATAACAAACCGAAGGATCCCAGTCCTAGCAAAAGCCAGCAGTAATTTGCTGTAGTTGATGGTCACTCGATCAACCTGCTCGGAAAGGAGCTCATACAACCTAAGCTTTCTTTAATTTTGTGTTGCTAAGGTAAATTTGAATGATATTCTTACCACCCATGTCAATTGTGTTTGTAGATTTATGCTGTATTTTGTATGCTTTTGTAGTGTTTACATTGAGTGGTTTGTTTTAATAGTGTATTTTATTATATGTGTCCTTTGTATATGTATCTGTTTGTTGTACGATTTCATTTCAACACAACGCATCTTCATGTTGTATGCATGGTTTGTGTACTATAAGGTACACGCCGCTATTGGGGTGGATAACAGCAACTTGCCAGTTCCATCTGGTCGGCTGTTCAACATACGTTACATTGACGCTTCGTTCTGTACATAAAAAAATTATTATTGTGACATGTTTAAGTGTCTCTGTTATCTATAATGCTACCTGCCTCACATGGTCCCTTTTTTTGTCCATGCTTTTATCTTTTTGTTTCCATCGTGAGGATTGATTGTGCATCATCTAAGTTCTTTACGCCATGTTAAGTATTTTATTGTGTATATTTTGTGTATATGTTGTTTATGGTAATTTCTGTCCCTGCATATCGTTTTAAGTGTGTGTGCTCATCTTCACTGTGCGTGAAACTAGCCTCGTTTAGCAAGTGCTGTAGTTCCCACCTTTACTGTAAATTTTATATCAGCAATCTCCCCGTTAGGTAGCATGTTTATAAGACGCCATGGTAGGCGCCAACGCCGTAATTCACAGGATATTTAGTTGCAAGTAGATGCACTGTGATGTTGATGCTCAGAGGTCTAGATAATTTTGTCTAGGGATTCTCCGTTCGAATAACAGGAAGTGTGCGATTCGACTGGAAGACGGTCACGATAGAGCACTAATGAAGGGGTTCATCAAAATTTCATTGACAATATACACCCTGGCTTATTAATACATTTTTCAGATAAGTTTTTGAGGTCAATTTTGTAAATAAAACAACGGATCGTGATCTATAGAAGAGGCCAGACTCACATTCATAAGAGGGCAGAATCACAGATGTGAGGTAATACAAACAAAAATAAAGGAGCTGAACAAAGGCAACCTCCACGTCAAAGAACTGTCCATACTATATGTACCATGAGGACACCTGAATTTCTAACGGTAAACCGCTAATCTTCCTTCTTAACTTTGCAGCATGATGGTGGTAAGGATACGTTACATTGTAAGTCAATTTTACCTTAGAATATTTTATTAATTTCGGATTCTGCAACTGGTGTGGGTTTCTAGTGTTTATTTTATATGTTTTTACATTTGATCGTGTTTTAAGGTTATTCATTTCCCAGATTATTTGTTAATATGTGTCATGGTTTTATCTGGCCTCTGCGTGAGCGATTTGTGTAAGACTGTTTCCAGGCCCTAATCACGAAGTTGCGGCGTTGGAACCAGACTGACGGGCTCAAAAAAACTCCCTCCTCCCTTCACGCTGTAGTTAGTTGGGTTGCACCCGGGCAGTAGGTTGGTAAGCAGTAGTTAAGTTTGAAGAGCTTGACTTCTTCTCTCTCTCTCTCTTCTTTTTTTTTTTTTTTTTTTTTTTTTTTTTTTTTTTTTTTTTTTTTGCATAGCGCTACATGCTATGCTGCATGAGTAGAAGTATCTCTGCATCACTAACACTAACCCTGAGAGTCCTGACATAAAATTTAAGTTATTTATTATTAATATATTATGCTTAAGGTTAAGTTAAAAGATAAACCATTATTCTGCTTTTATTATGTGTTATTTCCATGTAATATGTCAATTTTAGTGTTTTGGTCGTCAATTGTAGAATCTTTTATATATATATATCTATGAACATTGTATTCTTAATGTTAAAATATTTATTAAGGACTAAAGGCCTAGGCGTTCTATTCGCCATATGGATAATTTAAGTGAATTTTTTGTATGAAACTCTATTGAGGTTATTTGTATTTTTGTTAAATATTTTGTTTCATTAAGAACGCACTCCGCATTTGTTACATGATGGAGTTCCTCATAAGTTTAATATGTCCTGTGGTAACGAGGTGCACCAAAGTGTTGGCAGATATATGAGGGTGTCTGAGGCCCAGACGAAGGCATGCGTCCGTGGACTTCACGGCCACTTCGCGCCAGGGAGTGGTGCGAGACCGACCTGGGAGTTGGCAGGGTCCACGGGGAGACAGAAGACGAGCAGCTGCCCTCCCAGCACAGCTAACTGTGTCTGGTCGTGCGGTCCCAGCCGGGTACACAATGCTACCGGCCCTCGGCGCACACAAAAGAGATGGGTGATTAGCAGCAACACACAAGCTGCACGACCGCCGCTGGTGCACAGCCGTCCTGCTCCCGGTCGCTGGTCCGCTAATCTGTTCCGGTGGCGAGCCTCTCGCCGACGCCCCGCACTTGTCAGGCCGCCTGTCATCATGTGTGCAAGGGACACCAGGCCCTGCCGGCAGGTGCACTAACCACAACCTCCAATGCAGTTGAATAGCTGAGAAAGAAACACAAAAGTAAAAGCTTCCTCCCAATAACTTCTAGAAGATTGTCTCCCCCCTCTTCAAAGACCCTAGTCGACTATTCGAACTAATGGGAACAGTGTGTATTGACTTAAAAAACCAGTATTGAGTGCATGACAATGTGATGGACAGGATCATGTTGAAAAGGGGTGTGAGTAGTGGAAACAGTGAAAGCTCAGAGAGTGCAAAATACGATTCAACTGCTAAGACGACCTTTTCCTGTAGCGACCCTGGTCGCCCTCAGCAACTTAAAAAAAAATCTCTCATCAACATGAACATATTGTTTTTTCCTAATTTGGAGTGATTTTAAAAACATTTTATTCCTTTTTTTTTAATTGAGGAACTGTTTTAGCATAACAGGACACATTCAAAATTGTGATATTATTTTTGTGTTTCAACCTCATGTGTATTTTATATTTACGATTTATCTATCTATGTCTTCTTGTAAAGTTTGCATTGTTATTCAGGTTGTCCCAATCCCGTGGTCTTACCAAACACAACTGCATCTCCATTGTTTGTTTTGTGGTATGTTTTGTTGTTGTATCTGCTGTTTTTGAGTGACGTGTCCCAGATGTCTGTGTCGCTCATAAGGCAACCACATGTTAGTTTTGAAAAGTTTGCTGTATATGATGTAATATAAATACCTCAGCCTACATCAAAATTTTCAATTATATTTCTATAAAGTTATAGTTTATTAAATGTCGCTAGATTATCATTTTGTTAAAACTTTGACCCCACTCTTTTCAAGGCTTGCGAAATAGCATTTTTATTTCATTAGTTAAAATATTAGTTAATATTGCTAGGATTTTCTTATTTTTTGTTAATAAATTATTACTATTTTAATCGTTGTGGCATAAGTACGGCTCCTCCGCTACGTCACTGTCCTTGTGAGAAGGTGCAGTTGTTTTACCTTTAAGTGTGTGGGAGCATCTATGTCTGTTTGAATGTGGGGAGTGATAGCTCGCTTGGCATCGTTCTCTCTGGCTCAGCGTCGATAGCTGCTTAGGTTACCAAAGAGGTTCCTACACCCTTTGGTTGCGAGCTAGTTAGCGACCCTTCCCTCCAGCGCAATGTCGCTGACCGTCCCCACCACCGCTGTTCTCATGGATTTTCCAGCTGCCGGTGGCTTCCCGCGTCTGGTAGCAGTTTCCCGCGTCATGACTGCTGGTTCTCCTTTCTGTACTGGGCATCAGGTGAGGTAAGGTTGGTTCTGCTCTTGTTTCTGGAGATGGTAGCACGTTTCCCTTAGATTCGTAAATATAGAATCTTTCTCTCCTTTTTTTTCCTAGTTGCAGTTTGATAACGACCTGATACGTTAAAACCTTTTGTGATCATGTGGCAGTGTATGATGACCTCTGTGTAAATCTTTTCTAGCTTTGTGGGGTCCGATTTCTAATAGGTGTAAAAATTTTCTCATCGTCTCCTTCCTTGAGTGATATGTCTTCCACGTGGCTGGTTCATAGAACGAAGCCTTCGGCTTCGACTTTTGTTTGTTCCATACCCATCAGCCAAGTAACTATGCGGGTACCCTTCTCATTTCCACAAATATCTCGTGATCTTCTCTCCCCGTCTATTTTAATCTTGCTGTTTCATCTCTGACTGAAAGTACGCTCTCTGTTAGTATTTCTCTCTGAGCCTTCCTTACGTAATTCTAAACATTTCTATGGGTCGAATGCCGTAGTTATTAATTTTATTTTTCCGACTTTGTAATTATTTCACTTTCATGAGTTTTGGAGACTGGACTTCATCCGTCTCTGTAATCAAATGTTCAAATGTTTGTAAAGTCTATGAGACTTAACTACGGGGTCATCAGTCCCTAAACTTACAACTACATATGAACTACTTACGAACTAGGACGGCACAAATATCCATGCCCGAGGGGGGATTCGAACCCCCGACCGTAGTGACCGTGCAGACCGTGACTGGAGCGCCTCAGTCTCCTCGGCCACCGCGGCCGGCTCTCTGTAATCACTCCCTATCGCGTGTAGCTGCATTTCTTTCGCTTCTTCGTGTAATTATGTACATTTCTATGGGTTGCATGCCGTAAGTCTTATTTTATTTTTCCGACTCTGTAATTATTTCATTTATGTGGTTTTTCTGAGATAGGACCTCATCCGTCTCTATAATCTCCGCCTATCACCTTTAGCTGTATTTCATTGGCTTCCTTATATAATTCGAAACATTTCTATGGGTTGCATGCTGTAGTTAATTTTTTTTTATTTTACGGAATCTGAATGAATTCAATTTTATCGGTTTTCGGATCCACTTGGGTCCGAGTTCCGACTTCCGGGGTTTGCAGCTAGCCGCCTGAGTTCTCATATAAAACTAAATCAATTTCTAACAGACTGCAAATTAAGAATCCACCGTGATTTAGTATAAGGAATCTGATTTCCAACCTCTTAACATTCAGTAAAGTGCGTTCATGTAACGTAGCCGTGTGTCGGCGTTAGCGTATTTACTCGCGGTCCAATTCATACGTAATTTAACTTGGCTATACACACGCACCAAAACAGACCAGAGCCAGCTTCAAAGTGTTTTTCTATATTTGTGTTTTGTGCTACCTCCGACTTGCTGAATGTCGCCTATGGTAACGACGCTTGTTTCCGCCTCGTCTCAGCACGCTGTTTTTGGTGAGTTTCGCTGTGGCATTGCGTGTGTGTAAGAGAATGAGTGTTATTTGTGAATCCTTCCCTCCCCCCTCTCTCCAAAGCATTATTCTAGCTAAGAGATGCATTTTTATTGTGTTAAAGAAATAGGTTCCTCATTTTGCTTGTTTTCCATCTGAATAAACAAGTTGATGTTCAGCATAATTCATAAGTTAGCTATAAGTTGTAGGTTTAGAGCAACAACGCTCTTTTATGTAATATTGTTCTCGACAAGTGCTGAGAACAAGCTCAAATGTAAATTATCTTATGTGTGAATTCCGTAGCGCCATAAATATATTCTTAGCCACATTTCTAATATAACTTTAATTGTGGTGGCTTGCTTATTAATGTCTGTGTGTAATAACGTGTGAGTTGTCATGTATAGTGACCAGTGTAGTATTAACTCCCTGTTATTGAACTAATTTGAAACGAGCTAGTTCTCAGTTTGGGCCAGGGAACAAGACTTGGTAGCAGGGAGTAACCAGTAGTTCACACGGACCTCATTTACTAACTTTAGTGATAAAACAAGGCACTTTTTACGTACAGTGGTCGACTTTTACGCTTAACTATTCCAAAGAACATTGTTTTACACTATTAATATCGATCTACAAAAACAATGTAAAAACTGCCGAGAGACCCCACATTAACCGACTGCCGGCGCGGCGCAAGGGGCAGCGTCACGGTTTGCGCTCCTGAAGGTCGTCCGTTCAATCCCGTCCAACGGCAAAACTTTATTTCTTTGTAATAAACATTTCCACGACCTTCTACGTGTTTCTTATGTTCACTTGTAATTTCTACTTGTTTCTTATGTTAACTAATCTTCTAATCTCTGGTACATTCTGTTGTGTATAAATAGCAGAGCACTCTGCCGGAGAGATAGTCAGGGCTGTGTGTACGTTTCAGTTCACAAAAAATCCACTATCAGTGTAAGTGCTGTGTTCAGCCGACAACCCTGCCTTTGAAGTCGAGCCTGCTTCCATTTCAACACGACATTGATTGGTGGAGGCGCCGGGTATCCTGTGCAACAGCTGCATCATCGTGGCTCCGATCAGGCAACGTAAAAGCCGTCGCTTACACGGACTAGAACCAGAATACAAGGGATATAACGAGAATATCCTTCCAAAATACCATATCTTCAGAAGAATCATGGACACCAAACCAGCAGTAAGCCAGCTGCATATCAGACAGCCATCGGTGTTCTCTGGAGTCGCTGGACGGGATCCCAACGAATATCTAAAACGGTTCGACCGAGTCGCCAAGTATAATAGGTCTGATCATACAATGTGCTTGGCCAATGTTTATTTCTACCTGGACGGAACAGCCCAGAATTGTTTGAAAACAACGAAGAGAAGCTGAACGATTGAGAAACGTTCGAGACGGAACTTAAGAAGACGTTTGGAGACCGCCAGCGACAAATACGTTCGGCGGAAGAACAACTGAGGCGCTCCAGTCACGGCCTGCACGGCCACTACGGCCGGGGGTTCGAATCTCCCTCGGGCATGGATATTTGTGCCGTCCTTAGTGTTATTTAGTTCATAAGTAGTTTGTAAGTTTATGGACTGATGACTCCGTAGTTAAGTCCCGTATGCTATACAAACATGTGGACATTTTGTTTGAAGAACCGGGCCCAACGACGTGGTGAGCCGAGACAGTCATAAATACAGAATGTTTTGGCCCTGTGTAATATAGTCAATCCGAATATGACTGAGGCCGACAAAATCACGCACCTGTTGGAGGGTTTTGCAAAAGGCATGTACCAAGCTCTTCTGATAAAAGACGTCGCTACGACGGAAGAGTTCATCAAATGGTGCCAGCGTATTGAAGAGATGCAACAAATGATGGTTGCACGAAATAAGTATGACAGACTTCCGAATGTAGTACCTATGGCCTTTGCGGAAGACCAGCATGACTTCGCTTCTCTTATACGACAAATTGTGAGATAAGAATTACAACAATTCATGGCAGACGGGACAATTAGACCGAGCGAGCATCAGATTATGGCCATATAACTCAGGAGGAAGCCGACGCCGCTGACGAAGAGGTATTCCAGACATTAGCACCTGACCGCCTAACCAGTCGTACCCGACGTGAAGAATGGCCTCGCCGTACAATGAGGTACGCTGCAGACGCTAAATGGCAGCCTATGAACCGACCGCGTCGGCCACAACCAACGTCCCCGGCAACTATGACGCCCCGCAGGAGTACAGACGTCCGGAGGACAGAAGACAACACACCACTGTGTTTCCACTGTGGGCACCTTGGTCATGTCGTACGTTACTGCAGAGAGAGAAGGCGAGTATTCGACGATTAGTTTGCCGCAAGACGTCAGCCATCAGAGCAGTTTTATCCCAGGTAGTCATAAGCTGATTAGTTCACTCGACCTATGGGAAGAAGCCCATCGCCGTACCCTGGACGAGTACGCTCCCCGACGCGCCGCAGCTGTACACTGTCGCCGTACCGAGGTACCAGGAAAACTAAGCGAGGCGACCACTACGGAGGTGAGGCCGCCGCAGAAGAAAATCCTCCATGGACGACATTCGCCTAGATGTCGGGAAATCTCATCGACGTCATAATCGACGACTAACCTGCCCGGGCACTGGTTGATTCAGGAGCTTCTTTCTCTATGTTGTCAGATAGTTACCGCCGCACACTAAAGAAGGCAATGTTCTGTGATACGGTGGCAACTGTGCTGAAGGTAGCAAATGGAAAGTAATTCCAGCCAGCAGAAACGTGTGTTGCAAGATAACATCAACAACAGCACCCAGCCGTTTGAATTTGTCGTTTTAACAGAATGCAGAGATAATATCATCCTCGGGTGGGTCTTCCTTCAGGCATCCCAAGCTATCATCGACTGTGGAAGATCTGAGCTGCAATTTGAGGAAGTAGTTTCCCTGGGTACACGTAATACAGAATATTCTGGGAGGTTATTTGCCATTGGCAGTGTGACGATACCGCAGTTGACAATTCGAACAGTTGCAGTCACAATCACAGATGGCCGGTTAATTGTGAAGTTCTTGTTGATAGTAAAAAGTTTATCAGGTTCACCAAAGAAATTTACATACCAGCGGCTATCATAAGCATTACCGGTGGTCGTGGAAAGATTTGGATCACTGATTGTCACGAGCAGTCACGACGTATCCTCAAAGGACTGTGTATTGGCACAGGTGAACCAATCCAGGACGGTGAGCTCAATGTCATCAGTGAAGATCCACGATCTGCTGTTACTGCGGACAACACGCTGGAGGAACTGCCAATACAGCCCGAACTGACCAAGGAACAACACCAGCGGGTGTTAGCTATACTACGCTAATTTTCGGGTGTATTCACACCTCAGCAGGGGAAACGACAGACGAAACGGCCCATGATAAGGCACCGTATTAATAGTGGGAATCATCCACCAATTACCCAGCGTTGGTATAGAGTGTACTCAGCTGAAAGACGGATAATTCGAAAGGAAGTTGAGAAGTGGTTCCGCAATGACATTATTCAACCTTCAGACAGTCCTTGGTCGTCTCCGGTGGCCCACGTGAAGAAGAAGGATGGTACGTGACGATTGTGTGTCGACTATCGGCGGCTGAACAAAATCACCGCGCATTGACGACACCTTAGACTGCTTGAAAGGAGCTACATACTTCTCAACTATGGAAATGCAGAGTGGTTTCTGGTAAATCGAGATTGACGAAGCTAACAGGGAGAAGACGGCTTTTACTACACTTGACGGCCTCAATGAATTCAAATTAATGCCATTTGGATTATGTAATGCTCCAGCCACATTAAAACGCATGATGGACCTCTTGCTTCGATACCTTAAATGGACGACGTGTCTTTGCTATTTAGATGGCATTGTCGTTTTCTCGAATACATTTCAAGTACATCTAAGTCGCCTGTCCACTGTTTTGAAGTGTGTTCAGAATGCAGTACTTCACCTCAATCCAAAGAAGTGCCTCTTCGTCGCCAAAGAGATTAAAATTCTGGGGCACCTAGTCAACGGAGATGGTGTCTGTCCTGATCCAGATAAAATAAGGACAGTCACAGAATTTCCAACTCCTCAGCACATTCGTGATGTGAGAAGTTTTCTCGGGCTGTGCTCATACTACCTACATTCCATAAACGGATTTTGAAGGAAGGTACGTCCATTGCCAGAACTTCTGCAGGAAGACGCCAAGTTTTATTGGAATGAAACAAAAGAAAGAGCTTTCCGGGCACTTAAGGAGTCTCTAACTTCCGCACCAGTGCTAGCCTTGTACGACAGAGTGCGGAAACTGAATTTCACACAGACGCCAGTGGTTATGGAATTGGTGCACTGCTTGTACAAGTTCAGGAAGGTGCTGATAAGGTGATAGCCTATGCATCAAAAGTACTCTGAAAGTCCGAGATAAACTACTCTGCAACTGAGAAAGAATGCCTCGCAGTTATCTGGGCTATCAAACAAGTTCCGAACGTATTTATTCGGTAAACCATTCATCGTCTTGACAGACCAACTTCTTTGTGTTGGCGGATTATATTGAAGGATCCATCAGGAGAACTAGCAAGTTGGGGACTAAGACTCCAAGAGCACGACGTCACAGTAGTTTTCAAGAACGGCGGCAAACACAAGGATGCCGACTGTCTTTCGAGGAATCCATTAGTGGAACACGACAGCATGAATGAAATTTCATCCCTCACTGAATTAGGTGACGTTACAGCTGAAAAGAGGGAAGACCTAGCACTATTAAAAACCATAGAGATCTTGGAGAAAGGCGAACCGACCAGTGAAGAGTTGCAACATATAAACGGAACATTGTATAAGAGCAACTACGATCTACTGGGCCCCAAATGTCTACTGGTTGTTCCAGCTCATCTCCAGCCAGCTATTCTCAAGTAATTCCACGATGCTCCAATATCCGGTCATCTGGGATTCGTGAAAACCCTGACAGACACAGGTATTACTGGAAAGGCCTCTACCGATCTGTCAAGAGCGCCAGCGACGGAAGCGTGTGTCGCAATTATCTTCTGGAGATCTCGTACCGATTCCACCTGCAGCAGCTCCATTCCATCTAGTTGGGATCGATCTTTTAGGGAGTTTCCCGATGTCGACAACTGGTAACCGATAGATAATAGTCTGCACTGACTACCTCACACGCTACGCTGTCACCAAACCTGTGCCGACTGCAGAAGCTCCAGAGATCGCAAAATTCCTCGTAGAAGACATTACTCTGAAGCGTGGATCACCACGTGTGATGATATCTGATCGTGGAAAAGTGTTCCAGTATCAGAGGTAATGTCACGGTGCGACATTATCCACAGAATAACAACTGCATTCCATCCTCAGACAAATGGTCTTACAGAAAGTTTTAACAAGACGTTAGCAGATATGCTGCCGATGTACGTCGCTGTAAAGCAGAAGGATAGGGATACAATACTGCCAGTCGTGACATTTGCTTCCAATAGGCCGTTTTTCCTGGTCCATGGCTGTGAAGCTGAGACGACAATGGATACGCTGTTTCCGTTCCAACAGGAGACACTCAGGATGACTATATGAAACAGCTCATCACCAGGGTCGAAGAAGCAAGACAACTGGCTCGCATACGGACACTGGATGCCCAGGAGAAAGACCGTCAGCGGTATAACGACAAGCACCGACCTGTTGTGTACAGCTCAGGAGATCTGGTATGGATTTTAACCCCTGTACGGAAAGTTGGACTATCAGCAAAGTTATTGAAGCGATACTTTGGTCCGTATCGTGTCATACGCTACCTGTCAGACGTCACATTTGAAGTTGAGGATTATGAGACGTCAAAACGACATAAACCAAGAGTCATTGTTCACGTCCTCCGCATGAAGCCTTACTATGATCCTGAAGAGCAGATGGTAATGATACTGATGAGGCCACGACAGGAACGTCTGTTATCGATAATCGTGCAGAAGGGAAGGATTCTCCAGAACTGCCATAGAGAGAACCCATGACAATATCAAGATCCAGGATAATGCAGCGGGCTCCAAAGGGAACCTAACAGCGGGTCGCTGTTCTTTCAGGAGAGGGGGCAATGCCGCGAGACCCCTCATTAACCGACTTCCGGCGTGGCGCAAGGGACCGAATCCCACAACCATAAATTTTTAGAAGCGATCATATAAGGAATCGCTATGTTGAATCCCACAACCTTCAATTTTAGTCTGGCCTCTGCGGCCGCGCGGTGAGGTCGCGTGCTTCGCGTCACGCCGTCCTTGTTGTCGTGCGCGAGTTTGTTTACTTCCTTAGAGCGCGAGTAGTTCTCCTACACGTTCACTGGAGCGACATGGCTCACTTTAGAAAGAATACCGTCAAGAACACATTCCAAGCTGAATATTCAAGACCACGAGCTTACGAAGTAGAACAGTTTCTTCGCGAAGAATTACGACTAGATCAACAGCAAAATTTTGGAATACATATCTCGATCAGTGCAAGTGTCGCCTGCGTTAAGATGATTACCGAAGAAGCATGCAGGGAATTGGTTAGCGGGGCAGCAGCAAAACTACAGTTCCGACACTCAGATGGTCATATAGGAGCGGTTACTATTGAACTTGCAGGACTAGGTATAAAGACCCTCTGAGTATCTGAACTACTCTTTGAGGTAGCCGCCGACCAAGTCATCTCGGCACTTACGCCGTACGGAGCAGTCATCAACCACGTCGCGGAAAAATGGCAGCCCTTACGACGTATTCCGTACTCAACGGAGTACGGCAGGTCAAAATCGATCTCCGCAAACGTGTCCCCTCCTACCTAAATATTGCCGGCTGCCGTGCCATTATCATGTACGACAACTACCAAGAACATGCTCCGGATGTGGACAAGAGGGACATGTCCTCTATGAATGTATGCCGCGACGTATCATCCAGATTCCAACGGGCGAAGAAGTTCAAACATCCCCACCATCGATACTGCCTGTGACATACGTGCAGCCAACGTTACCTAGGACGACGGTTGGAAGTGAGCAAGAGACACAATCTCCGCTGCCTGACGGACACGTTGTCGCGGAACATGACAACCCTCATATGAACGAGACCACAGACGGTTCCGGAGACAAACTGTCAGAACGAAAAAATAATTCAGCACCATACGAACGAATGGGAGTCGACCCAAGAGTAGTATCGACTGAAGCTTACCTTTCGGGAAGCACTGAAAGGTTAGATACACCAGAACACTCTGACTCGGAGACGCACGTTCGAAAACAAAAATCGCCTCGCAAGCACAAGAAACGCCGACGCACACCGTCTGACGAATGTCTTGAAAAGAAGGACGCAGTCGATCAATCCAAACAGGATTGTGACGTGACACATCGCAACAGCGGCACCGAATGTCACTGGTCCCCTCTCAAAACTGACAAGATGAAAATTTCTATCAAATCATTCCACTTGATGATGGAAAGTGCGATGGATTACCGTCCCACCTTCGAGAAAATACGGAAGGGGAGCCCTTAGCAACCGATGTCACAAAACCACAGCCTCTTTCCAATGGCCCGTGGCATGAAGAAGTGGAAGAACAAGACTTGATGGACATTTTACGTAAAACAGCAAGGGAGCACACGCCCCTACATCCACTTCAGATGGAATGACTCTAAGAGAGGGTGGCACCTAGGCGATATCACTCGTCTCCACCACCCAAACTGTTGCCTGACGTGGATTTACAGGGTGAGAAGCAGTCATACCGATTCGCGGTTACCAACATCAACACAATTAGGTAGCAAATGGAGCTGTTACTGTTCCGTGTCGCACTTCATGCGGCTGATATAGACGTGGCCCTTTTGCAAGAAGTGTATGTGCTTGGTTTCTCAGACTTATTTGGATATACCGCATACATATAACATGCGTCCGATACGGGTAGCAGAGTTGCAGTACTTCTCAAAGAAGGAATAATAGCCACTGATCTACACTATCTACCTAATGGCAGGGGCATGACTCACGGTGTAAGGGATACACGCAGTAAATGTTTACACACCGTCGGATACAAGCAAGAGGTGTGAACGTACGGTCTTTTTCGATGAGGACTTAATGCAACTATGTCAGGGCAGAAACGATGATATGGTTATCGGGGGGAAATTTTAATTGTACATTAACCGCGAAAAGACAAGCTTGGAGATGGCGCTTACGATGACGTGAAGCGTGCACATCAGTTTTACAGTGGTGGCTGGAATCTGCCAAACCGATACTTGGTCGCACATTGATGACCTTTAGTATGGCAGCTGCTGCAAGGAGACGCAGCACCACAGAGTTTTACTACGCCATACTGAGGGAGAACATCAGATGATTTCCAACATTGCGAAAGCAAAGATTGTAACTTTGACATGTCGACACTTGGAAGGAACGATCGTTCGTACACGCCAAACAATTGGAATCAACTACTCACACCTGAATACAGAGGAGAGATCCGATCCAGAACCCATTGATGCTGTCAATGGTTTACTACATAACACGATCCCTCTAGAGCTCCAACAAGAATTGTTAGAATCGATCTCTGAAGACGAAGTTGTGGATGCCATTGGAAAAGGAGCACCCAACAAGACACCAGGACTGGATGACTTACCGCTGGAATATTATAGGGCGTTTCAGGGACTTCTGGTATCTACTTTGACGATTATCTGCCAAGAGCGTATGACGCCTACGATACAACTTCCAGCTGCTTTCACGGAAGATGTCATTATCCCGATTCATAAGCCGCCTGGATGATCGCGTATAACAGACTACAGACCACTAACTTCGCTGAACTGTAATATTAAAATATTCACACGTTTATTGGCGGCTCATGTACGGCGCACGGTATGTCATGTTTGTCGGCGGATCAGACATCGATGGCCGGGACCCATAATATACGCGCCGCCCTATGTCGCTACAGAGACCTCTTTGCCTTTGCCAAGTTGCGTCGCATACCGGGAGCCTTAGTCAAGCATTTGATCGAGTCAATCACACGTACTTAACTACTGTTCTGCGGAAATTACACTATCCGGATACCTTCATTGAGGTGGTACTGCGTCTTCTTCGTAGTGCATCATCAAAAGTACTGTCAGACTCCTTACCAATCCAACGCTCTGTTAGACGGGGGTGCCCACTATCAACGATACTGTATGCGCTGGCCTTGGAACCTTTGTTGTTTGTGCTGAGGAATCGCCAAACAGAATTGACTCTTGGCGGCTATGTTTTTAGCTGCAGCGCGTACGCAGATGATCTAGTGCTAACTCTTCGAGACGCAGAATATGTACAAAGAGCTATGGAGTGGCTTACCATATATGGTGAAATCGGGGAGCTGTGTAAACGCACAAAAATCTGTCGCACTGAATATTGGCACCGGGATGACACCGGAAATCGTCGCTCCATTCAAACTGTGCGACACAATTCGCTGTCTTGGTATCGAATTGACAAATTACATCTCACGCACGGCGGTGCTTAATTACCGAAAACTATTACAAAATATCCGTGCCAGACTTGTGGATCACCGTCTCCGGGCTTTGGACATACATCAACGAACCGAATTTATACATGTGTATCAAGCATCCTGACTGCCGCATGTGGCGCAGACATTGAAATTCCAAAACACATAGCAAGGAGCCTAATTGCTGCATACGGATAATTCGTTAGATACGGAATGATAGTGAAAATAATGTACGAATCCCTCACCCTGCCAAAGGAACGTGGCGGACTAGGACTTGTTAATGTTCATGACCGAGCGATATCTCTCTACGTAGGTATGCACCTCAAGCTGTGGAGCTTACTGACATACCGACAATATTTTTATCTAGAATATAGCTACATTAAGGGCGCCCTACCTGTTACTCGCTTACCATTGGCCAGAGACATCTGCCGCATCATGGTGCAGCGCCAGGAACCTAATATTATGGAAATGAAACATCCCAATGTGCACTGGAGAGTGGTTTGGCGCACAGTGAATGCACCAATGCTGGACTCCGACGTACGATCGACTTGGTACGTGACGGTGAACGATAAACAGATGACTAGAGAGAGACTCCATAAGATTCATCTAACTGATTCGCCAATGTGCGTGAAATGAGACGTACCAGACACTGACGAGCACCGATTACTTTGCGGGCCGGCGGAAGAGATCCGGTATTTTGTGCGCCAAATTCTGGTTCTCTTTTTACGGGTGTCACCAACTGCTGTCGATTCACTGATATTATTCCATCCGGATGAGGCCTACTACCCAAGGACAAAACACAATGCTGTCACGTGGATAAGAGGCCACGCAATCCATTACTTGTTTGGAAGTGGTGTCATAGGGGTGATGGATTTCTGGAACAACCTCAACGAACGTCACTCTGCAGTTTTGAAAAATTCGAAGCACGGTCAATATCCCCGCCCCGCCCCGCAGCTGCATTATTCAAGGCAAGAGATGAAAATGAAACGGTCAAACAATAACATTTGGGAACATGTTAACAGTAACTGCAAAACATTTCGAGGAGACATGCTATGAATATTTGGCAGTGGAATTCTTGGCTCTAGGAAAGGTCATTTCTTTTTCATAATAATGTTCTCCTATTAATTGTTTCAAATGTTCAAATGTTTGTTATGCTTATGGGACTTAACTACGGGGTCACCAGTCCCTAAACTTACAAACTACTTATGAACTACTTACGAACTAGGACGGCACAAATATCCATGCCCGAGGGGGGATTCGAACCCCCGACCGTAGTGGTCGTGCTGACCGTGACTGGAGCGCCTCAGTCACCTCGGCCACCGCGGCCGGCTCCTATTAATTGCCTTTCACAGCAGAAGCCCGTCATAAACAGATGTTTTTATTTTGTTAGAATTACAAACACAATATAAAACAAGTAAATAAATAAATAATAAAGAAAGAAAGAAAATATCCTCTTCAACACAAAAGAAGTAAAAAAAAGGAGAGCGTCACAAATTGCGGTGCTGAAGCTCATTGGTTCAATTCCGTCCACCGACAAAAATTTCTTTCTTTGAAATTAACATTTCCAGAATGTTTTACATATTTCTTATGTTTACTTGTAATTTCTGCTTGTTTTTTATGTTAACTATTCTTCTAATTTCTGGTATATTCTGTCGTGTATAAATAGCAGAGCACTCTGCCCGAGGGGCAGTCAGTGCTGCGTGTACGTTTAGTTCGCAGTGAACCCACTTTTAGTATAGTATAAGTGCTGTGTTCAGTCGACAACGCTGCCTTCGAAGTCAAGCCTGCTTCCATTTCAATGCGGTAATATTTTCGAGTCCAGCTGAGAATTTAGTTTTATATGATGTTGCTATTTCATGATAATTCAAATCGTTCACGTTGATCCAACCATTACGATGACGAATTTCCACGTCCAGTTGCCTGAAAGACGTGAATGTTGATGAAATATAAAGGAATTAATAACAATGAATATATATATATATATATATATATATATATATATATATATATATATATATATATATATAAATGTACGATGATTTGTAACTTTTATAAACGTTATCGGTGAATAAACGACGACCAGAAACACAGGTTCGTGACCTCCAAATCAAGAACCCTTGCTGTACGTTCGGTACGTTAGTTAAAGCCATAATTACACGTCAGACCGGATATTACATGCATATTGATCATGAATATGTGCGGTAACTTGGAATCTATAGACCTCTCTGATGGATAGTATTACCGGAAAGACTTTCAAAGCTTTCCGGAATCATAATATTAGAACGCATCGTAAAAATTTCGACTATTTGCTTTGAATAGAAGTGTAGATTTTTCCAATGCACGCAGTTGGTTCTTTTGATAACAAAAATTATGTTTTTTGGAGCGAATCATGATAACGGACACGCATTTCCAAAAACGGGGAACGGATTTTGCAGATAAACACCTAAACAACAAACGCATAACATTTTAGTCATTTCCTATTCCTCAAGATACGTTACCTCACAATCAGAAATAGCGTTTTAGAACCTATTACTGTCGCGTGATATCATTCACGGACCGATATCTCAAAAACCACATAAGATATCATTCGGATCTAAACTTTAAATAAAATTTCGATATGTTATCTACATTTCATATGCAGCTATGTGTAACCTAAAATCAACCATACGAGAAGTCTACACAATGTGTTTTTACCTCTTCAAATTCTTTAAAATGCAATAGGTAACTAAACCGGATTCTGCATGTTAACTGTAAAGAGAACGAAAACAAAAATCACCCCTTCATCGACTGAAGATATCAATCTTTAAGATGTTCGAAAATCAAATTTTTCCACCGAGTACCTTTTTTCAACGATATCGAAAAAATTTAAAAACGGCCTAGAGAATATCATCATAAGGACATATGGTAAAAATTTCGAAGATTTGAGATGAATAGAAAGTATCGAAGTGACCATCCCCACAATTCGGTTTTTTTTTGTACTCAAAAATCATGGATTTTTGAGATTTTATCAGGAACCGCCCACCATAGACTACACGCCATGTAGAAAAGCCAACTGATTTGCTCAATATGGATGGCCTCCAGGAAGTGTGTAACTATGAAAATTTTGACGTTGTACTGTATGATAGTTATAGTATAGCCATTCTTCTAATATGTACAGTCGGTGACAGAATTCGCGAGACCCCTCGCCTAATCGCTATACACAACTGCAAAGTTCTGCTGCTTGGTGGGAAGTATATTCAGCTAGGCAACACGATCGTACATACTGTCGATTACCCATCTGACACGAAATCTGAGAGGAAAAATGTTGTCTTCCAGTATCGCAGCCAGTTGTAACAACACGCGTGCTTTCTATGCGACGTGAAGGCGACTTCCGAAACTGATTTTAGAAACTGCTTTGCGTATTAGCCATAGCGTTTTAAGCTGTTCGCGACCGAAAATTTCCTGTCCACATTTCTTTTCTTATAGTTTCACTGAACAAAGACAGGAATTAGAATTGAGATGCTGCAGTCCGTGAATATTTTTGGACGTTACTGACACATTCAAATGGAAAAATTACATTTATAACATAAATTAATTCAATTACATGAATGGACTTCGTTATGAAGCTAAGTGTTACATGATGGTGCATCATTTTCCGAGTATCGCTGACGGTTTCCGCCCACCGCCTCAGTTGCGCTATAAAGACGACAACCGTTTGGCGCCGCAGATCGCTGATGGTATTTCCGAGAGTGAAGGTATCGTGTCATTTCCACTGGTTCTATTTCGGTTGATGTTGCAGCGAAGACATTAGCACAAATTTAACGAACATAAGCCAGCTGTGTCACCACAAATTACAGTTCTCCACAGATGTTTGGTATTTTTCCATACTCCTTGTCTTATTGAAATTACTGAGCTATTATAATACCAGGTACGATTATGTCAAATGAATGTGCAGAGAAGCAAACAAATGATAAAGATAAGCTTATTTATCTCGCCAAATGGCGATATATTTACAGACTTATGAACACATGATAATTGAGTAACAATCTTTATCGCAATTATTGTGAGGAAATTATTATTCCGTAACCATGAAAATATATTGATAATACTATATGAAACATGTGCAACAGAGAATTGTGTTGCATCAAATGAATTTCTTTAAACTATCGTATCCAACACATAATTGTATTTTTATTCCGTTTCTTTCAATAACGACGCAAAAGCTACGTTTTTCGTGCAAGCAACATTAGGAATATTAAATCGCTGTGACATTCAAATCCGTAGTCGTTTAATATAATCCTGTTTCAATCCAGACACTAGTACGAGAACAAGAATTCCGAATAGTGGCGAGCCCGGTGTTCGCCACTTGGCTCCCCAACGAGATCTTATGCCGTGAGTTGGTCACTGGAGAGTATCGAAGACGATATGTTTCGCATACTAATCAAAAATATAAACCCGCCAAACCACATCATGCAGGAATTAGACGTCTGAACAATCGCCTTAGAATGAAGTCGGTCATCTATTCGAAGAAGCAGGCATTAATTTGATAATGCAAACAGCAACAAACAGTAGATTGAATAATTTGTAAAATCTCAAACCTAAGAGTCGACTTTTGGTGATCATCTATCGTAGCAATTAGAGGAGTGAAAGATTCTAAAGCTAATTCCTTGGTTTTAGAAGCCGCAGCCGTTTACTCTGTAGTAGGACAGCATTACACACCGGTGGGTTTCAGTTACTGTGCAGAATACAAAACCACGGTTTTTCGTCAAAAGCTTGCGTAGTTTCCTGCCACTTATGCATAGGTAGTAGACCTATGTTCCTGCAGAGATTCGATAAACGGCTATGCTATAGGATGTGTGGGTGGCGCTGGCATAAATGTGCAGATGCGTAACACGAGGTCCTAGGATCGATCTGACATCCGCAGCACTTTTATTTTTAATTATTCACTCATTTTCACGAGTTTCAATCCGTATTTTTCACATACGTAACTTTTCTGCTCAGTAACAACTTTGGTAGCGAATATAGTATCAAAAAGTTTTAACTCTTCGTTCAGCCAGTTGATATGATGAAGTTTTGAATGAATGAACGAAATAGACAGTCCATTTGCGTCAGATGTTGTGAGCAGATTGACACTGCCACCAGAAAACAGATCGTGTGAGTCATAGCGTAAGTTTTTCCACAGACAGATAATAAACGTTGCTTTATGGATTTATAAATATCAAACAATATAGTAGTCACAATTTATTAGCTGAAATAAGTGCATACTGGTAAACGTTGCCATTATGTGGGTTCAAAACTTGACAAGCACATACCAAGAGTGTAACAGCTACAACGACAATCTCCGAATGCGAGTGTCTTAGGCTAATAATATACCCTTATACGTTTGCATGTTGAAAGTCTCAACACTAGGGATCGCTGGATGGGTCTCACCTACTTGGACCAATCTGTGCGAGAAGAAACACGAATATGAACCTTTTAAATTCCTACAATATCTCCCCTGTGTAGGCCATAGGAAAAGAGAAAACTCACGCCAAATGATCCAACTACAGATAGGTGCAATATCAGCTAATATTGAAGCTCACCATTGCTGATGACGGTGTTTTCGGTGTTGCGAAGTAGCTAAACGATTAGATTTTGAATGAAACAGCACGGGTTTGAATCCCGTCCCTTCCAAAATACTTTTCTTATATTAACCCTTGTAGTTTTAATTATCAATTATAAAAATTTCAATGCATAGTATATATATTTGGTTTCGTTATAACTAATTTAATTAATTTATATATGTTATTTCATCATTTAATTTTCATAATTCGATGAAGTATTAAATGAAAATAATGTTTCAAAAATTGTAGCACGTATTTATATGCCGAAGTTATATTACATTCCTTAGGGTGTTCATCGTCAAAGAAAATCTCCACACTATGCAGACTTTACCAAAGTATTTTAAGCGAGAAATTTTATCCGAAATGTGCTTCGGTGCAAAGCATACTTATTCACGTTTTGAAGTAAATAACTTTTCACTGTTGATTTTTGTGCATACCAAGTGTATGGATGGGAATTGTGGCACTGAACTGATCCTCTTACAGCGACAAATTGTGGGAATAAAGTTTATGGAGTAGTTTCTGTTAATATTTATCAAGAAACTTTCCGCTGTAGCTACGAATGCCTGATCTACGAAACAGCAACGAATCTAAATCATTAATACGGACGTGTTTCTGACGGCATTTTGACTCGTGAGTGTTCTATAGTTCACAGGCACATGCGGTAACTTGAGAGTAATTTTGCGAAAAATTTGTAACAAAAAGTGAGGGAGACGTATGTCGACCACGCTACTAAACACCCACATGCAAGGTCTTGGTATTGTGGGGTGTTCATTCTACTATCAATCGCTGTATTATGTCCTCTGACTTTATTAAAAGCAGTACTTTTTTTTTTAATAAATGAAGCATGTCAAGTTACCAGAAAAAGGTGGTATTATTTTTGTCACCCTGATTTCTTTCATGAACAGTTTCATATTAACAACATACCTAACGCAAGAATCATTTATGAACGTCTGAGACCAACTGAATAACAGTTGGTAAGATTTAGCTGTAGTAGATTGTCGCGTAAGGAAGTTTGTTTACACGCGATAGCCGTGCTGTGAAGTGCCCCGTTTACTTCCGTTCAAACCTCTGGCCGGCCACAAGCACTGACTGGAGGACGAGACATTAGCTGTGATTGAGCAGAGGCATGCCTCGCCTCTTCTCCTGCCCACTGATGTGTCTGAACCTGTCTTTTCTTAAATGGACTGTTTGCCTTATGATGCCTGGTTATCCGGATACCGATCTCCTAATGGATTCTCGTCCTAGATTATATTATCGTGCACTGAATTAAAAATTTTATTATTGGATGGTTTCAGATAGCCCGCCTGTTAGTTACCATATTTAGCGGCAATTCTTAAAATGTTCAAATGTTTGTATAGCTTATGGGACTTAACTACGGGGTCATCAGTCCCTAAACTTACAAACTACTTATCAACTACCGTATACTAAAGACGGCACAAATATCCATGCCCGACGGGGGATTCGAACCCCCGACCGCAGTGTCCGTGCAGACCGTGACTGGAGCGCCTCAGTCTCTTCGGCCACCGCGGCCGGCGGCAATTTTTACTTTATTAAACAATAAGTCTATAATAACTTCTTTATATTTGAACATTAACATGTCGTGACGCTGAAAAGAAAGGTGTGTATGGTCTATTAAAATTGTATTCTGTTGAATGTGTAGCACATTAACCTTGTAGCAACTACAAATTATATTTTAATAATGACATGGCCGCGGAGAAATGGCCGAGCACATTGTGGCGCTACGCTACGATGTATAAAATCCATTCCTCCACGACCCAAGTTATTGGCGCTTACCTTGTATGCTATCGATATACACGGAATATTACTACTATATATCGTACAAAGAGCTTTGCAAGCTACTTCGAGCCGGCCGCGGTGGCCGAGGTGACTGAGGCGCTCCAGTCACGGTCAGCACGGCCACTACGGTCGGGGGTTCTAATCCCCCCTCGGGCATGGATATTTGTGCCGTCCTAGTTTGTAAGTAGTTCATAAGTAGTTTGTAAGTTTAGGGACTGATGACCCCGTAGTTAAGTCCCATAAGCTTAACAAACATTTGAACATTTGATTTGAAGCTACTTCGAGAAACCTACTGGAAACCTCTGACCTGAATAAAAAGACATGTCGTTTATGGCTGCTTACCATAAACAATAATTATGATAAAGGGTTTTATTGTGTTTTATTTTTTATTTGGCCTTCATCGCCCTTCCAGACGAACCTGCTCCTTCCACAACGATTTTTTGTACTTGCTTCGTCTTCTGTACTATAATTGTTTACAATATGTTATTCATTTCCTAAAATAATGTTTAAAAGTAATACTGTTCTCCCTCATTGAAAAAAAGTACACAATATTAAAATGAAAACATAGATTAGAACGTTAAAACATACTACATCCGCTTTAAAAGAAATATACTAAAAATGATTTCATTTCGTAGGTGAATTTTTTTCTATTCCTTTGAACCTCGGTGTTTCTCAAGCAGTTTGACTCGTTTGTTTCTTTGCCAATTGTAGCCAAACAGTGGGTCCTATGAGTAGCGCTCCTATACTGTTACATACCGAATACGAAACTTTTAAATTCCTACAATATCTTCCCCGTGTAGGCCATAGGAAGAGAGAAAACGTTTGTCAAAAATTTTCCAACTACAGATAGACGCATTATCAGCTAATCTTGAGGATCGGCATTGGTGCGTAGTGGCTAAGCGTTTAGCGTTTGAATGAAACAGCACGGGTGCGAAACCCGCCCCTTCCAAAATATATTTCTTATATTAGCCTTGCAAACTATTAATTATGAATTTTCAGTGCAACTAATTAAATTAATTAATATACCTTATTTAATTTTCATAATTCTATGAAGTTTCAGATGAAAATAATATTTCCAAATGTTGTAGCAGGTATTTATATATCGAAGTTTTATTTCATTCCTTAGGGTGTTCATCGACAAAGAAACATAAACTTCACACTATGCAAAATTTATGAATGTATTTTTAGGAAGTAATTTTATCCGAAATATGCTTCCGCGCAAAACACACTGGTTTGAAGGTTTAAAGGAAATGACTTTTCATTATTGCTTTTGGTGCATAAAAAATGTATCGAATCATTGCGGTGGAAACAGGGGCACTGAACTGATGCCATGCGATTGAATGTGTTTTAATTGAGTCTCCTTTCGACGCCAACTTTTGTGGAACACTGAAATGTTTATGTAAATTTAAATTTCATAAATAAAAGGTTAACATTGCGAGTGGTAACACAAAATGAACACGATTCTACGAAGTACCGAGAATCGAAACTGGGCCGCAACTTTTGCAATACCAAGCCCTTGTCCACCACGCTATTCACATTTGACGTAGACTGGGACTCAATAAGCAGCTTAGATAACACCTATTTCTATGTGGGAAACTTTTTCGACCGTATTCGCTTTCCCTTTGGCCAAATCGCGCGAGATATTTTTGGGAATTTGAAATGTTTCGTCTGCTTTCTTCTTTTCGCAGAGTTTGAACCAAATCGGTGAAACCCATCCCGTGATCTACTTTGGTCATTCATAAACAGTATGCAGTATAAAATGAATGACGTTGGAGTCCTTGAGGGAAAGTTCGCACCCCTCCTTGTGAATGAAATTCCAGGACTGAGAACACCCTCGCCTATGGTCCACGGACGGAGATGCATTATGAATGCGAAACGCAGGGTCCTCTTACACCTACAGTTGTAAAAATTGTGTGAATAAAGTGAATGGAGTTGTTTGTCTCTTTATAAAGAAGCTTTCCGCTGTAGCAACGAATGCCAGATCTGCGAAACAGCAACGAATCTAAATCATTATCACAAACGTGTTTCTGTCGGTATTTTGAGTCGTTGCTGTTCTGTAGTTGAAAGGCACATGCGGTAACAGGAGAGTAATTTTGCGAAAAATTTAGGACAAAAAGTGTTGGATACGTATGTTGACCACTCAGACCTTAATAAATGAAGCGTGTCAAGTTACCACAAAAAGGTGGCCAGATGTTATGACACCCTGAGTTGTTATTTAGCAGTTTCCGGCAGTTACCGGCACACAGAATCATTTTTGAAACGTCTGAGGCAAACTGAATACCATTGGGAAGGCTTAGCTGGAGTAGGTTGTCGAGTAAGAAACTTTATACGCGCTCGCCGTGCTGTGAGTGCCCCGTTTACTTCGGCGTAAACCTCTAGCGGCCCCAAGCACGAGACATTCGCTGCGATTGAGCAGAGTAGAGGAATGCCTCGCCTTTCCTCGACTGCTCACGGATGTGGCCGGACCTCTCTTTTCTTATACGGACAGTGCCTTATGGGGCCTGGTTTGCCTCATACTGATCTACTAATGGATTGTCCTCCTGGTCTATATGCTTGTGCACTGAATTAAAAACTATATTATTCGTCGGTTTCGGATAGACGTCCTGTTAGTTACTATATTTAATGGTAATTCTTACATTGCTAAACAACAAGTGTTGTTTTAACTTGGAACAGTGACAAGTTATGATGCTTTAAAAAAGGAGTGTATGTTTTACTAAAAATGTATTATGTTGAATGTGCAACACATTAAGCTCGAAGTAGCTTTCAAATTATTTCTGAATGATGACATGGCAGTTACCGATTGATTTGAACATTGAGGTCGTTTGTTGGTTTTAAAATTTTATTTTAATAATTTCGATAGGTTTCGCTGCAAGCAAAGATCTAACGTACAGGAAATCTGATGGTGTAACAAAGTTTGCTGTTTGTGTGACAAGAAATACAATAAGTTTTTAACCTCTTGTCATGGTCTGTCAGCTGGTTCAGAAGTGCGTCTTGGACACGGCTTCAAAAAGAATTTAAAAGCAATTTCGTGTAAGTTCCATTGCGTGACGACCAAAGTTGGTGACGATTACCTTCTATACTATCGATATACCGAGAATATTACTACTATATATCGTACAAAGAGCTTTGCAACCAACTTCGAGAAAGAAACACTCGGAAAACCTCCGACCGAAAGAAAAAAAAAAAAAATCAGATATCGTTTATGGCTTCTTACCATCAACAATAGTTGTGATAAAGAGTTTAACTTCTGTTTAATTTTTTTAATTTTGCCTTCATCACCCTTCCTGACCAAGTACTTCGTCCATAATGTTTTTTTACACTTGTTTCGTCTCCTGTACTATAATTGTTCACAATTTGTTAATTTCTTTATTCCCTAAATTAATCTTGAAAGTTTATACTGTTCTTTCTCGTTGAAAAAATACACAATAATAAAATGAAATCATAAATTACAACGTTAAAACATACTTCATGTGCTTTAAAAGAAATAAACTAAAAATCGTTTCATTTCGTTGGTGAGACCTTGATTCTGTTCTAGTGAACCTCAGTGTTTCTCAAACTGTTTGAAACCTTTGCTTTTTTGCCTATGGTATATAAGAGGTGGATCTTATGAGTAGCACTCTTACACCGTTACATACTTAACCATTCTAAATAAATAAACTTCTCCTGCTAATGTTGCTCTGAATCACGTATAACCGCCTTCTGCTTCCGCAACGATTCGAAGCTGATTGGGTATTATCGATTCTTATTATATTGGCGTGGTGTCTTTTGTTTCGTGCTATCCGAAGTAACAGACACAATACCAATATAATTAATAACGACACGCGAAGACGGCGTTTCTTCAATCACTTCACAGCATGATAGGGGAGCTACAGCCATAGCGTGCAACTTGTGGAAGTTTGAGACGGACGCGGGGCGAGCACCGGGATCCACGTGGTTAGGTTCACCGCTGGCCCGAAGCTGGAGACCCAGGTTCGATTACCGGCCTGCTTCACATTTTCACTTGTCGCCATCGTTTAATTTCAATGTCCTAATGTAGCACTATCGATCCTTTTTTTCCTAATCCTTATTCCGTCACCTACTTCACAATTGCTTACTACGCAGACTACTCTCCACTGGACCATCACACCACTAGCGATTAAGGCGCCTCCACGTCACAAACTTTACTTCAGCTTCTGTGTTCCAAAGAATGTTGGAACAACTGCCAAGGCTCTCCACGCAGCGAAATAGAGAAGTAAGCATGGAGGTCTGTGTTCGATCCCTGACCGCACCACAAATTTTAATTCAGTGCTTCACCTTTATCTTTAATGTCTTTGAATGTTTGAGAAGAAAAACCGTCACAGGATTCGTGTATTTGCTTTTACATTGATATTCCTTCATAACTACTTGAAAATTCTTGTTTCTTTTTGTTTGGGCCTCTCTATCTCCCCTTCTAGGCTGAACTTCCCTCACAAATTATGCCTGCATCGGCGATCTTCTATATTTAAACTTTTCGCTGATGTTTTAAATACAATTCTGCACAACCATGTTTGTCTTAGAGATTGACTAAATTTAGAAAATGAGTACTTCTTCTCTCGGAAAAATAAATAATACGATTCCTGATGAAAATTAGTCTGTGCGTCCAGTTTAAACTTACAGATTTCTGGGGCACGGCCCACCGCCTCACAGCGGCCGGCCAACTAGCTAGCCGGCCAGCCGGCTCAGGACTGCTTACGTCAGATGACGTGCGCGCCGGGGCCTGTCTTTCTCGTAGGCAACGCTCCACGGCTGCAGACGTAACGCTGACTGGTGAAGCATGACATTCACTATCGAGTCGCCACCAGGTTTCTCATGAGATTCACGACTCTTGGAACAAAATCCGCTTCGACTGCAATTAACTTTATTTAAAGAAGCACTAACGGTTTCGCGTCCTGTAGACACATCATCAGGTGCTAAAATTCCTTAGAAAAACATATCTGCCATTTAGCCTTCCCCAGCGTTCACGTTAAATTTAAAACAATCGAAAGCTTCACGTCCTCATTAAAAAGTATAAAACTTGAACGCTGTTGCGTTAGTCCTAGTTTTTAAAAGTATACTGGGGCTGGAGGGCAGGTGAAACCATGCCATGTGGAAGCGGGGTTGGCGCGAAATCGACCGAGGCATTACTCTTGGAACCAGTTACTTGAATGTCCATGTTACGTGATTAGAGTTGCGGGTTCACTGCCCGACGGACGTCGAGTCGTCTTTGAGGCTGAAGGAGGATATACGGGATGTTGAACAGTATTAGTAGAGTTTCTTGCCCGGCCGCAGTGGGCGAGCGGTCTGCGGCACGCCAGTCAGGGTCTGAACTGCCACTACGGTCGGGGGTTCGAATTCCCCCTTGGGCATGGATATTTGTGCCGTCCTTAGTATTAGCTAGTTAATAAATAGGTAGTAAGTTTAAGGACTGATGACCCCGTACGTAAGTCCCATAAGCTCTACAAACATTTGAACATTTTGATTTGATTTATTTCTTATAAAGAAGAGTTATTTTCTTTTATTTTAAGGGAAAGGATTCGTAATAATAATTTTTTATTTTTCAGTGAGAAGAACTATTCAGTTTCTAGATTCAATAATATTAATAATAAAACATGGGTGTGCAGAACTGTATTTTAAACATCTAAACATCTGCAAAAAGTTTAGAGTACAAGATCGCCGATGAGGGCGTAATTTGTGAGCGACGTTCAGTTGAGCCTAGACGAGCAGATAGGGAGGTCCAAAGAAAAAGAAACAAGAACTGGCAAATATTTATGAACGAGGTGAAGGAATAAGAATTAGGAAGGAAAGGAATGATAGTTCTGAAGTAGGGCACTGAAATTAAACAATGGCGATAAGTGAAAATATAAGGCGGGACGGGAATGGAACCCGTGTCTTCCGCTGCGGGCCAGCGGTGAACTTAACCAGGTGGCTACCGATGGTCGCCCCGCGTCTGTCTCAAACTTCCACAAGTTGCACGCTATGGCTGTAGCGCCCATATCGCGCGAGGTCGAACGTATGACCGCATATGCGGTGAAGTGATTGAAAAAAACGCCGTCTTCGCAAGTCGTAATTAATTATTTTGGTATGGTGTCTGTTACTTCGGATATGCCCGAAATAACAGACACCACACCAATATATTAAGAAACGGGAATACCCAATAGGCTTCGAATAGTTGCGGAAGCAGTATTAGCAGATGACGTTCATTTATTTATAATGGTTTAGTATGTAACAGTATAAGAGTGCTACACATAGGACCCACTGTTTGGCTACCATTGGCAAAGAAACAAACGAGTCAAACTGTTTGAGAAACACGGAGGTTCAATGAAATAGAAAAAAAAATTCACCTACGAAATGAAATCATTTTTAGTATATTTCTTTTAAAGCGGAAGTAGTATGTTTTAACGTTCTAATCTATGATTTCATTTTAATATTGTGTACTTTTTTCAATGAGGGTGAACAGTATTACTTTTAAACATTAATTTAGGAAATTAATAACATATTGTGAACAATTATAGTACAGAAGACAAAGCAAGTACAAAAAATCGTTGTGGAAGGAGCAGGTAGGTCTGGAAGGGCGATGAAGGCCAAATAAAAAATAAAACACAATGAAACCCTTTATCATAATAATTGTTAATTGTAAGCAGCCATAAACGACATGTCTTTTTATTCAGGTCAGATGCTTCCAGTAGGTTTCTCGAAGTGGCTTGCAAAGTTCTTTGTACGATATATAGTAGTAATATTCCGTGTATATCGATAGTATACAAGGTAAGCGCCAATAACTTGGATCGTGGAGGAATGGATTTTATACATCGTAGCGTAGCGCCTCAATGTGCTCGGCCATTTCTCCGTGGCCATGTCATTATTAAGATGTAATTTGTAGTTGCTACGAGGTTAATGTGTTACACATTCAACAGAATACAATTTTTATAGACCATGAACATCTTTATTTCAGCGTCACGACATGTTAATGTTCAAATATAAAGAAGTTATTATAGACTTATTGTTTAATAATGTAAAAATTGCCGCTAAATATGGCAACTAACAGGCGGGCTATCTGAAACCAACCAATAATAAAATTTTTAATTCAGTGCACAATAATATAACCTAGGACAAGAATCCATTAGGAGATTGGTATCCGGATAGCCAGGAATCACAAGGCAAACAGTCCATTTAAGAAAAGACAGGTTCAGACACATCAGTGGGCAGTCGAGAAGAGGCGAGGCATGCCTCTGCTCAATCACAGCTAATGTCTCGTCCTCCAGTCAGTGCTTGTGGCCGGCCAGAGGTTTGAACGGAAGTAAATGGGGCACTTCACAGCACAGCTAGCGCGTGTAAACAAACGTCCTTACACGACAATCTACTACAGCTAAATCTTGCCGTTATTCAGTTGGTCTCAGACGTTTCATAAATGATTCTTGCGTTAGGTATGTTGTTAATATGAAACTGTTCATGAAAGAAATCAGGGTGACAAAAATAATACCACCTTTTTTTGGTAACTTGACATGCTTCATTTATTAAAAAAAATACTGCTTTCAATAAAGTCAGAGGACATAAAACAGCGATTGATAGTAGAATGAACACCCCAGAATACCAAGACCTTGCATGTGGGTGTTTAGTAGCGTGGTCGACATACGTCTCCCTCACTTTTTGTTACAATTTTTTCGCAAAATTACTCTCAAGTTACCGCATGTGCCTTTGAACTATAGAGCACTCACGAGTCAAAATGCCGTCAGAAACACGTTCGTATTAATGATTTAGATTCGTTGCTTTTTCGTATATCAGGCATTCGTATCTACAGCGGAAAGTTTCTTGATAAATATTAACATGAACTACTTCATAAATTTTATTCCCACAATTTTTACGACTGTCGCTGTAAGAGGACACTGTATTTCACAAAAACATCTCGTCTCAGTCCGTGGATCATGGATGAGGATGTTCCTACTCCTAGAATTTTAACCCTCAAGGATTGGGAAGGGGGGGGGGGGGCGAATGTACTCAACGATTCTATCTTTCAGTTTATACTGTAGAATGTTTATGACTGACAGAGTAGTTTGAGGGATGGTTTTTAAAGATTTTGTTCAAACCCTGCGAGTAGGAATTTGACAAACGTTTCAAATTTCCAAAATATCCCGTCCGAGTTGGCTAAAGGGAAAGCGAATACGATGGCGAAAATTTCTCACAGACAAATGGGTGTTATATAAGCTGCTTATTAACATTTAGTATTTGAGGAGTGTGCTTAGCGTTGTGGACAAGTGCTTAAACTGCAAAGTTAGAAGTCAAGGTTCGATTCCCCGGTACTCCTTACATTTTTGTTCATTTCATATTACTCCTCGCAATGTAAACCTTTTATTTATGAAATTTAAATTTACTTAAACGTTTCAGTGAGCCACGAACGTTGATGTCAAGAGGTGTCTCTATTAAAACGTATTCAATCCTACAGGATCTGTTCAGTGCCACAATTCCCATCCATACTCTTGGTATGCACAAAAATCAACAGTGAAAAGTTATTTACTTAAAAACTTGAATAAGTATGCTTTGCACCGAAGCACATTTTGGATAAAATTTCTCGCTTAAAATACTTCGGTAAAGTCTGCATAGTGTGGAGATTTTCTTTGACGATGAACACCCTAAGGAATGTAATATAACTTCGGCATATAAATACGTGCTACAATTTTTGAAACATTATTTTCATTTAATACTTCATCGAATTATGAAAATTAAATGATGAAATAACATATATAAATTAATTAAATTAGTTATAACGAAACCAAATATATATACTATGCATTGAAATTTTTATAATTGATAATTAAAACTACAAGGGTTAATATAAGAAAAGTATTTTGGAAGGGACGGGATTCAAACCCGTGCTGTTTCATTCAAAATCTAATCGTTTAGCTACTTCGCAACACCGAAAACACCGTCATCAGCAATGGTGAGCTTCAATATTAGCTGATATTGCACCTATCTGTAGTTGAATCATTTGGCGTGAGTTTTCTCTTTTCCTATGGCCTACACAGGGGAGATATTGTAGGAATTTAAAAGGTTCATATTCGTGTTTCTTCTCGCACAGATTGGTCCAAGTAGGTGAGACCCATCCAGCGATCCCTAGTGTTGAGACTTTCAACATGCAAACGTATAAGGGTATATTATTAGCCTAAGACACTCGCATTCGGAGATTGTCGTTGTAGCTGTTACACTCTTGGTATGTGCTTGTCAAGTTTTGAACCCACATAATGGCAACGTTTACCAGTATGCACTTATTTCAGCTAATAAATTGTGACTACTATATTGTTTGATATTTATAAATCCATAAAGCAACGTTTATTATCTGTCTGTGGAAAAACTTACGCTATGACTCACACGATCTGTTTTCTGGTGGCAGTGTCAATCTGCTCACAACATCTGACGCAAATGGACTGTCTATTTCGTTCATTCATTCAAAACTTCATCATATCAACTGGCTGAACGAAGAGTTAAAACTTTTTGATACTATATTCGCTACCAAAGTTGTTACTGAGCAGAAAAGTTACGTATGTGAAAAATACGGATTGAAACTCGTGAAAATGAGTGAATAATTAAAAATAAAAGTGCTGCGGATGTCAGATCGATCCTAGGACCTCGTGTTACGCATCTGCACATTTATGCCAGCGCCACCCACACATCCTATAGCATAGCCGTTTATCGAATCTCTGCAGGAACATAGGTCTACTACCTATGCATAAGTGGCAGGAAACTACGCAAGCTTTTGACGAAAAACCGTGGTTTTGTATTCTGCACAGTAACTGAAACCCACCGGTGTGTAATGCTGTCCTACTACAGAGTAAACGGCTGCGGCTTCTAAAACCAAGGAATTAGCTTTAGAATCTTTCACTCCTCTAATTGCTACGATAGATGATCACCAAAAGTCGACTCTTAGGTTTGAGATTTTACAAATTATTCAATCTACTGTTTGTTGCTGTTTGCATTATCAAATTAATGCCTGCTTCTTCGAATAGATGACCGACTTCATTCTAAGGCGATTGTTCAACGTCTAATTCCTGCATGATGTGGTTTGGCGGGTTTATATTTTTGATTAGTATGCGAAACATTTCGTCTTCGATACTCTCCAGTGACCAACTCACGGCATAAGATCTCTTTGCGGAGCCAAGTGGCGAACACCGGGCTCGCCACTATTCGGAATTCTTGTTCTCGTACTAGTGTCTGGATTGAAACAGGATTATATTAAACGACTACGGATTTGAATGTCACAGCGATTTAATATTCCTAATGTTGCTTGCACGAAAAACGTAGCTTTTGCGTCGTTATTGAAAGAAACGGAATAAAAATACAATTATGTGTTGGATACGATAGTTTAAAGAAATTCATTTGATGCAACACAATTCTCTGTTGCACATGTTTCATATAGTATTATCAATATATTTTCATGGTTACGGAATAATAATTTCCTCACAATAATTGCGATAAAGATTGTTACTCAATTATCATGTGTTCATAAGTCTGTAAATATATCGCCATTTGGCGAGATAAATAAGCTTATCTTTATCATTTGTTTGCTTCTCTGCACATTCATTTGACATAATCGTACCTGGTATTATAATAGCTCAGTAATTTCAATAAGACAAGGAGTATGGAAAAATACCAAACATCTGTGGAGAACTGTAATTTGTGGTGACACAGCTGGCTTATGTTCGTTAAATTTGTGCTAATGTCTTCGCTGCAACATCAACCGAAATAGAACCAGTGGAAATGACACGATACCTTCACTCTCGGAAATACCATCAGCGATCTGCGGCGCCAAACGGTTGTCGTCTTTATAGCGCAACTGAGGCGGTGGGCGGAAACCGTCAGCGATACTCGGAAAATGATGCACCATCATGTAACACTTAGCTTCATAACGAAGTCCATTCATGTAATTGAATTAATTTATGTTATAAATGTAATTTTTCCATTTGAATGTGTCAGTAACGTCCGAAAATATTCACGGACTGCAGCATCTCAATTCTAATTCCTGTCTTTGTTCAGTGAAACTATAAGAAAAGAAATGTGGACAGGAAATTTTCGGTCGCGAACAGCTTAAAACGCTATGGCTAATACGCAAAGCAGTTTCTAAAATCAGTTTTTGAAATCGCCTTCACGTCGCATAGAAAGCATGCGTGTTGTTACAACTGGCTGCGATACTGGAAGATAACATTTTTCCTCTTAGATTTCGTGTCAGATGGGTAATCGACAGTATGTACGATCGTGTGGCCTAGCTGTGTATACTTCCCACCAAGCAGCAGAACTTTGCGGTTGTGTATAGCGATTAGGCGAGGGGTCTCGCGAGTTCTGTCACCGACTGTACACAAATGATCGTTAAGCCAAGATCTATCCAGAACACCCCTTCCCCCTGAGATAAATAGAACCTGAGATTTCGGCCCCTAAAGAATAACAAATTCGCACGCGCCGTTTAGGAACATATGAACACCGCGCACTGCCGTGCGTGATGTGATTCTTAAGCATACAGTGTCATGGCCCCATTGGATTGTAATCCAGTGGATTCTACAGATGTTGAAATCGAAACTCGACAATAAAATATTTTCACCTGGGGGCCATACAGTTTAGAAACAGCTTTCGTATTAGCACAGTTTATATATTGAGGATATTAAGGCAGTATGGACTTCTTAGTTCATTAGGATTTCTTTCTTTCAAATGGTCTGTAATTCCATGAATTACTACATCAGTTACAATTCATTGTGTGCTTTTCCTAAAATGGAATTTTTGATTACATAGACAGGACATAAAAATCATGAATAGATAAAAAATTCTTCGTCTGTAGGCCTACTTTTCATGTTTCGTTAACAAACTTTTTTGCATCTAAAAACAAAACAAACTGTAGATTTATATTATTACAGACCACTGATTATGTTTTACTGTCATTAAAACGAAACGCGCCTGGTGAGAAAAATAGCGCTTTATGTTTAAACGGACAAACACTGCCATTCATAATGATAAAAATTTGTCAGTTATACTTTATTGTTAGCTAATATTTCGTCCGAGTAAGTTCCTTCATTATTGCCCTTAACATATTCACCATGGTATAATGAGCTATACATTTTCGACAATTTCATCACCGACATTGAGACGTTTGTCGTAGCAAATAATTAATTTTAAGATTTGTAAGAATACTCTAAAAATGTTGAAAAAATAAATATATATTTTTGAAAGTTGCCAAGTTTATAAGGATATATTTTAAAATATTTCCGTGGTATTTAGTTTGCCAGCTAGCTCAGCAAATGGATGAAACATAAACCTTCTCAGGGACGTGATTATTCACGTTAAATTTTAGTTGAAGGTCTTCAACTGGTGCGAGTATTCTTACAAAATAGTCCCGCATAAAATGCTTTAAAAATAACTTTCAATTGCAAATGAAGTCAATATGGAACCAATCCTTTATATTAAAATTCTGAATATTATTCTCAGTTACGTATATCATCGAAACTTTAATTGAATGTCCAACTCGAAGTAAAATCGCAATGTCTGAATTCAGTGGAGCTAAATGAAAACTGTCTTTTAACTTTTAAAGCTATGGCTATCAGAAAATTATTTAATGAAATATTCTTCACTTCTCACTCAGAATAATAATAACAGTAAATCAGAATATTTATGCACTTTGTATCTTTGTAAGATACCACATTTTACCATACATTACCACATATGTTGGAGTAATTTTTATATAAGTGCAGTTTGGTTTTGCAGAGCTGAAATAGAAAATTATGTTTTTTATTAAACCTTATTTTCCACCCGTCCTTGCTTTATCAGTTACGAATTCTATATTTGCCACGTAATGGCGGCGGTTGATGCAATCTGTGTCGTTAGTTTCTTGCTGAAACAAATGCTAATAGCGTCCTTTAGCATGACATTTCTAACTAATTAATGTTCGTACACATATTTCATTTAATACATATATTTTAAGACTTTGAATATGTTCAAACACATTTACAGACTTCATTACAATATTTCCTTCATTTTTATCAAAAACAATCTCGTCACGATTATGAATCGACCAGCGCAAGACACAACCAGACACAAGACACAACAAGCTACAACAAGATTACTTTTTAACATTACATATATTTATATATTTTAATTGTACAAAGATAATAACACACATTAAAATAATTATTCGTTGTTAGGAGTGTGGACATAGAAACCTTTTGTTACATGATGCGTCTATATTAGTGGTGCCACTAAACTTTTCAATCGTCGATTTCGGTAAAAATTGGAAGGACATTACAGATTCCACTCTGGTGTAAGTCGGACCCACCAGATGCAACGGATTGTCGTATAGCCATTTCCACGCTTAACTTCAAATAACACTATAGCCATAGGCTTTCCTGTGCTGAGTAACACTTTGTATTTTTATTCACTGCTGAAGTGGGTGACTCACGACATTGAAGCGGTCTTTGCTCTGGGTTAAAGTGGTGCTTCCATGTGTCACAGCCTGTGATGAACTCGTGTGGATTCAAGTAGGGTTTCTTTGTCACCTGCTGTGCCATCATCTCTTTCAGAAACTGCGATAACTTGCTTTGTAAACGTTCCCCTTACTAGTGCAAAGTGAAACCAGTGGCACAACGGTTCCTATTTCACAGTGCATTGACATCACTGAATTCGTTTCAATTAACTCGTTTTCTTTGGATAAGGATTGCTGTGACCAAAGTTAGTAAAAATTCCAGATAACTTAGGAATTGTTTTCGTGGCCTCCTAGCCTAAGACGGCTGTTAGCATAGAAGAATAACAGATGAATTTGCGATGGATTGATTTTATTCGATTTATGTTATGGTTTCACAACTGGAAATGTAACACAAACGTGTAATTTACCTAAGCGTTTACTCAACATTAAGATGAATTGAACTTCTTTATATTTTTAGATAATGCTATACAAGTGGTTTATTTTCGTAAAATATGGTGTACAAGCACTTTTATAGAACCATATTTGGAAGAAAAGCGTCATGATGAAATAACAGATATATTCTTATTCTTCTACAAGAACATCTACTTTCGACCAACACTAATCGATCACACAAGAACAAAGTTTACACGGCCCAAATATCAAAATTTACAGCTGACGTTATTAGTTGCGATGTAGTGAAAACGAGAAATATATGTGAAGTACACTTTATACTCTTGTTAGGTTATATTAGTTATTAATTAAAGTATGTTATGGAATAATTAATAATTCCACTGTTTGTGGCTACTGCAAAGTATAACAAATGTGCAACATACATGCTCGTTCTCCACAAATTTTACGCTCAAGAAATTTTTCTCGCAATGCGTTTCGAGTTCAAGGATTGAAACCTGCAGCATTCCTACATTTCATAACGAAAGGAAGCGGTCCGAAGTTAAACAAATTCAGTACGATAACTAGATTCCAGTCACCGTGTGATCATCATATTCATTGCTTAAATAAATAAATAAATAAATGCCCTTGAGCTATATATAGATCAAGGGCATAAGGACGTTAATTTTACACTATAGCAGTTGTTTTCAATTACTATAAATGTTTGTTAAGCTTAAGGGACTTAACTGCGGCGTCATCAGTTCCTAAACTTACAAAATACTTATGAACTACCTTATACTAAAAACGACACAATAATATATGCCCGAGGAGCGATTCGAACCCCCGACGGGAAGTGGCCTCGCGCATCGGAGCATAGCGCCTCAACGCGCTTGGCCACTCCGCCGCCGCAATTACTACAACGGTGTGTGTAGCAGTGTGGTATCCAGATACGAGGGTCTGGTGCTGCGCTCATAGAATCTTAAAATTTGTGTCATCGTGCCGTTTCGAAATTTTTTAGGATAAACCAACAGTTTATGCAGAGCAAACCACCAATGGGTTTTACAGTGGATAATATCCATAGATAAAATAAACCTTTTGTTTCACTCGACCTTTACATAGAGACGAAACAGCTGTAATTAGGTGTGGAGATTATGTAAAGGAAGAATGCTCAATTCCACTTATTTCATTCAATGCATATATTCAGATAGGATACAATGAAGTTAAAGGAAAGATGCAGAATAGGAAAGGAGGTGGGTGATAGAAGAAGAATGAACTGACATGCTTCGATTTGCCGACGGTATTTCAGTGGCAGCGGAGAATGATAATGAGTTAATATCTCTGTCAGTGAAATGAATTCAACGCTGAGAAAGTATGGAATGAAGATCAATAGAAGCAAATTTTAAAATTTTAACTGTAAACAAGTACGGAACCCATTAATGTATTGTGTTCGAAGGTGCTCCCCTTGAGAACGTCAATCAATTTACTTACTTGTGTATCAAGATGACTTCAGATGATAAAAGTAGAATACGTCAAACAAAATTTGCCTTCCATAAGAAACGTAAACGTCTCACTTCCAACAACATGAACATCCATTTGAGCAAGCAGTTGTTGAAGAGTTTTGTATGGAGTGTAATGTTGTATGGAAGTGAATCTTGGACAACAGGAAAACCGAAGCATCGAAAGATAGACCGTTAGAGGTGTGGTGTTACCGTAAAATGTTGAAGAACAGCTGGGCTGATTAAGTAACAAACGAACAGGTTTAGCAAAGACTTGGTGACGGGTTGTCTCTGAGAAGAACTCTACGAAAAAGGCAAGTATCTGGATTGGTCATGTCTTGAGGCATGAAGGATTGCTAAAAATAATCTTGGAGGGATTGGAGGAGGGAGTGAACTGTAGAGGAAAACCCAGGCTGGAGTATATGAGGCAAGTGATGGACGATATGAACTGTAACAGCTACAGGAACTTTAAACAAATACCATGTAGAAGGACACTAAGAACAAATGCTGCAATGCAACCTTCGGGTAGATAACCAAGCAAGAAGGCGTAGAAGTACAAAGCAGAATATTCTTCTGACTGATCTGTATTCTCGGTGCGTCAACGTTTACGAGAATCCTAACATTTATTCTCCCATTACGTGTTCTAACACTAGGTCTTGATAAACCGCAACGGGTTTAGTTAGTATAGTTAAATACGGTTTAACGAAATTTCATAAATTAGTTTGGAAATAACATTAATATTGCTCCAAAGACTACATAACGGATTTATTTCAAACTCTATACAAAGAACAAATAAATATAAAACACTTCGTTTCACGTGTTACCATGCCAGGGCTGGAATAGGATTCAGTCCAGATACACTACTGGCCATTAAAATTGCTACACCAAGAAGAAATGCAGATGATAAACGGGTATTCATTGGACGAATATATTATACTAGAACTGCATAGATCCTGAGAAATCAGTACCCAGAACAACCACCTCTGGCCGTAATAACGGCTTGATACGTCTAGGCATAGAGTCAAACAGAGCTTGGATGGCGTGTACAGGTACAGATGCCCATGCAGGTTCAACACGATACCACAGTTCATCAAGAGTAGTGACTGGCGTATTGTGACGAGCCATTTGCTCGGCTACCATTGACCAGACTTTTTCAATTGGTGAGACATCTGGAGAATGTGCTGGCCAGGGCAGTAGTCGAACATTTTCTGTATCTAGAAAGGCCCGTACAGGACCTGCAACATGCGGTCGTGCATTATTCTGCTGAAATGTAGGGTTTCGTAGGGATCGAATGAAGAGTAGAGTCAAGGGTCGTAACACATCTGAAATGTAACGGCCACTGTTCAAAGTGCCGTAGATGCGAGACGTGTAACCAATGGCACCCACACTGCGACTAGAAGAGCCTTCGTCCGGCGTGATTTGTTCTGCGTGTGTGTTTGGGGCAAACGCACTGTGAGAGAGCGTGTGGGGCCAGACCGCGTCAGAGCCCTGCAGCCGCCGACTGCTGGACAAACGGCCCCATCCGTCAGCCTGGCTGCTCATCGACATGCCGTCAGTGGCGGTGAAACCGATCCTCCCCGCCTCATCAGCTTAACGACACAGTCTGGCGGAAATAAAGTGCTGCGCAACACGAGTTCTGGCGGCCTCACACACAACCAATCTACCTCTGTGCACAGCCGCGCAAGAACGCATGACGTCGGATTTATTAAGTTACTCAAAAGTTACAACAATCAGCAATTCATTTTCATAGAAGTGAATTCTGGGAAATGAGAAAAAGCTGTAGAGGAAGACATGAAGCCGCAAAATAGCAACTGAGAAGAAGATATGTTATGGCGGAGGATTACCATTAAAGAAACCAGTCAGCGACTAATAACTCTCGCGGAAGAAGTTAAAACACTGAGTTTAAGATGATATACAAATGTTATGAGAATAATAGAGAAATTATGTTAACCTTTGTAGGGAGACAGGTGACAATAAAATAGGTATATTTACGTAGGAGACTTGTCTGAGTAGAAAGAGACAGAACGAAGCCTGCTAAATGACTGACTATTCACTCTTGTGGTACGTCTATATATCACCGTTAATTACTCTGGAAATAATGACTCTACATCAGTGTCTCGCATTTATATTCCAGATCCTAAAGTATCATACACTGAAGAATTCGCCATGTTTGACATACCACGTTTCTTCTACGTAATGATACTTAAGGTATATATATTTTAAAACAGATATATGCGCATGTATGTTTGTATGTATTAACGTTACACATCTCCTAAGATATTGGACAGATTTCAGCAAAATGTCCTACACATATTCCTTATTATCAACACCAATATCTGTGTAGCTAAGAACCACCAATGACAGTTGGTTCACGAGATATAACATGATAAATAAGAGTCCCCAAAAACTGCCACGTCACGTGACGAGAATTTATTCATACAGTATATACGAATGAGAGAACTTAGCAACTTGCAACAAGTTTCAAACGTAATTTTATGATGCTTCTTCTCACTGACCTTCATAGGATGTGTTTCTGTATGAGGGAGGAGGGATTGTGTAAATACATGTGCAACTTTGTCATAATTTTTATAACATCGTTCCCCCATTATACATTTTATACACGTGCGTATATGACGTACAATAAAAATTAGGATGCCTACTTAGAATCGGGCGTATAACAATGAAACTTTGTGTCAATAATAAATAAATGAGACTAGTCAACTGCTACATTCGACAGATTTATAAGAGTGTAGGTGAGATATTGAGGTACGGAGGGGGAGAGGATGTGAAAAGGGAGATTATGATAAGGAGATGGGACATGGAGAGGTGGGAGGAGCAGATGCACGGACAGAGGAACGTGGAGGATATGCGAAAAGAGGTGGAACCGAGGAGAGGGACCGAGAGAGACAGGTGGAAGGGATAGGTGTATGGGTAGTTGCTGTACACAAAGAATTATGGAATCTTACATAGACTCTGTCCACAACTTATTGGTCATAAACTGTAGGCTGAAATTGAAAAAAAAAAAACTGCAGAAAGGTAGGAAAATAAGGAGATGGGACTTGGATAAATTGAGGGAACCTGAAGTTCTTAAGAATTTCAGAGGGACCTTTAGACAACAATTGACAGAAGCTGGGAGAAATAAAACAGTAGAAGGGGAATGGGTAGCATTGAGAGATAAATTAGTGAAGGCAGCAGAGGGCAACATAGGTAGAAAAGCAAGACTTCCAAAAAATCCTTGGATATCACAGGAAATATTAAATTTAAATCATGAAAGGAGAAAATATAAAAATGCAGTAAATGAAACTGGCAAAATGGAGTACAGACGACTAAGAAATGAGATTGGCAGGAAGTGCAAAATGGCTAAGAAGGAGTTGCTAGAAGCCAAATGCGAATCTGTGGAAGAATGTATAAGAAGCGGAAAAGTAGATACTGCCTACAGGAAAATGAAAGAGGCATTTGGGGACAAGAGAAACAGCTCTACGAATATCAAGAACTTTGATGGAGAACCAGTTCTCAGCAAACAAGGGAAAGCTGAAAGGTGGAAAGAGTACATAGAGAAGCTCTACAAAGGAAATGAACTTAGAGACAATGTTGTAGGAAGGGAAGAGGAAGTAGATCAAGATGGAATATACTATACTGAGAGATGAATTTGACAGAGCCCTCAAAGACCTAGGTCGGAAGAAGGCCCCTGGAGTAGATGACATTCCCTAAGAGCTACCAAAGTCTCTGGGTGAGCCAGTTATAACGAAACAATTTTACTTGGTGTGTAAGATGTATGAGGCAGGTGAAATACCCTCAGACTTTAAGAAAAACGTAATAATCCCCATTCCAAAGAAATCAGGCTCAGACAGGTGTGAAAATTACAGACCCATCAGTTTGATAAGTCATGGTTGCAAAATTTTAACACGAATTACCTACAGGAGAATGGAAAAGCTGGTAGAAGCTGACCTTGGGGAAGATCAGTTTGTATTCAGGAGGAACATAGGAACCCGGGAGGCAATACTCACTTTATGACTTATCTTAGAAGATAGATTAAGGAAAGGCAAACCTACATTTTTAGCTTCTGTAGATTTGGAGAAAGCTTTTGACAATGTTGACTGGAATACACTCTTTCAAGTTCTGAAATCAGCAGGGGTAAAATACAGGGAAAGGAGATATATTTACAACTTGTACAAAAGCCAGACCGCAGTTATTAGACTCGAAGGGCATGAAAGGGAAGCAGTGGTTGGGAAGGGAGTAAGACAGGGTTGTAGCCTTTCTCCGATGCTATTCAATTTGTACATCGAGCAGGCGGTGAAGGAAAAATTTGGAATAGGGATCAAAGTTCAGGGTGAAGAAATAAAAACATTAATTTTTGCTGATGACATAGTAATTCTGTCAGAGACAACAGAGGACATGGAAGAGCAGTTGAATGGAATGGACAGTGTGTTGAAGAGGGCTTATAAAATGAACATTAACAAGAGCAAATCAAAGATAATGGAATGCAGTTTTAGAAAATCGGGCGATGCAGAAGGAATTAGATTAGGTAACGAAACAATGAAGGTGGTAGATGAGTTTTGTTACTTGGGTAGTAAGATAACATATGACGGTCGCAGTACAGAGGATATAAAATGAAGAATGACAATGGGAAGAAAAGCATTTTTGAAAAAGAGAAATTTGCTAACATCGAATATTAATTTAAGTGTAAGGAAGTCTTTTCTGAAGGCATTTGTGTTTTTGAAGATTAGGAGGGTAGATCGCATAACTAATGAAGAAGTACTGAACAGAATTGGTGAGAAAAGGAATTTTTGGCATACCTTGACTAAAAGAAGGGATCACTTGGTAGGACACATTCTTAGACATCGAGGAATAGTAAATTTAGCATTGGAGGGAAGTGTGTGGGGTACAAATCGCAGAGGGAGACCAAGAGACGCATATAGTAAGCAGATTGAAATGGATGTGGGTTGCCATTCTTATGAGGAGATGAAAAAGCTTGCTCAGGATAGAGTAGGATGCAGAGCTGCATCAAACCAGTCTCCGGACTGAAGACCACAACAACAACATCTCATAAAATACGCTGTATGTGTGTATGTATATATATTTATATGTATGTATGTATGTATATTCCACATCTCCTCCTAAACTGTTGCACCGATTTCAACCAAATTTGGTACACACATTTCATACGTGAGGTAACAACTGCTGTAGGAGTTTGAATAAGGTACGACGCATGGTTCAGGAGATTTAAGGTCATTAACAGTAGGAATCGCAAAAAAACTGCTACATAATGCACTATTTATAAATACACTGTATCAGAATGACAGTACTTGGCTACTTGCAACAAACTTTAAACATAATTTCAGACCTTTATTAAACTTTTTCTCGCAGTCAATCACATCAAAATAATAAAAGGAAAAAAGTTTCTCGCTTACTACTTTTCTGCTGTTCATGGAGCAAAACTATGGCATTCGATATAACGTTAGAATTTATAATTCCTACACTACCAATTGTACTCGCAGGAAATTTTGCAGACAGAATACACACTTAAAGCTGAATGTACGTTTGAAATTGTATCACAGTACGACATGTAGTTCATGAGATAAGAGAACGAGATTCATGGAAAACCACTCCATCAAGCATCACGTTTTAATCTACTACTTCTTCACTACTAACCATATTCGCAACACATTTTATTGACATACAGCACTTAAACAAATCAATATATTCTTGCAAAATTTTACAATTGTACAACACATCTATAATAACAATAAATTTGTAAATGTAGCCCTGTCGCTGTTTGCTTCAATTTTCAAAACTACTGGACGAATTTTGATGCGGTTTTCGCAGGTAACATGAGCGAAGATTGGTTCAGGATCTAGGCATGATCTCATCAAAATAGAATCGCGAAGTGTTTTCATAGACCGTCGTGTCTGTCTTTACGAATTCGCATGGGGTAACTTCAGCGTACCTTGGGACAACATAGATACTTAGTTTCATAAAAATCTGATCACAGAAAAACATCACAATTTAACGTTTTTCATCGTCATGTCTATCTTTCTCTATCATCTCCAAAACCAATTGACGAATTTTCAGGGGGTTTTCGCAGGAAACGTGAGGGTATCTTGCGGTTACAGAAACGCATCATTTCACAAAATCAGAAGTATCACCATATTAAACATTGCTCTCAAAGCAATCGCATGTATCTATTTGTAGAGAGTACTCTCCAAAAATACTAAATGAACATTCATGGCGGTATCACAGATAAATAGATAATATCCTGGGGCAACATATAGGCTTAATTTCATCAAAATCAGATCAGGAAAGCAAGAGTTATCCTAATTTGAAGTTTTAGGTGTATTTCATGTTTGGAAAGAACGGCGCAATGCAGCAAAGAAGTAATACATAGCGTTGCGGGTGTTCGTGTGAAGTTCGGGGCAGCGATCGGATTATTACCCTTTGAAAATACTACTTACTCTTTGACTTTTCAAATGTACCATATTTCTGAAAATCGTTTTGTGGGTTGCTACGTTCTACGAAATATGATTCTACGCAATGAATATAAAACTGATACAATCCTCGTCGTGTTTAATCCATATATTTACATACCGATATAACAGTCTAACGTATATGAACAACTGCTATGGAAGTTTAAGTCTCACGCTTGGAGCGACACTAGCGCATCTAACAGAAAGAGAGCGAACCGCAAGAATAATAATTGTTTTCAGTGATATTTCTTCTTGATTAAGGAAATACTTATTACTTATTATACTTCAGTTTTCCATGCCTCAGCCCATTGACCACAGATATGAAAGATCGTGAAGTGTTTAAATGGCGAATATAACTGATGTAAGGTACATCATATTCACGAAGAATGCCTATGTCTAAGACGTTTCGCAAACGTATTAAAAGAAAACAAAACTACTAACACATTTTATGCGGTTTTTACCAGAAATATGATACATCGCAATCTTAAGTGTTTTCAGTAACTGTCTGTGCATCTATTAAAAGTTCCTACTCTCCTAAACTACTTCACAGATCTGTATGGAGCAACTTCGTTTCATAAAAGTGGAATCAGGGAAATTGTTTTAGATGTAGGTTATGCTTGAAGTATGGCTTGCGTAGAACAGCAAACAAGCGATAGAGGCGCTGTAGTGCACCAAAGAACTAATAAACACCGCTGATGCATAATAAGTATGGGGTAGTACAACAAGGAAGCGAACGTCTGTGACAGAATTAAGCAATCTTATGTCTACGAATAACAACAAACATTGAACATAGTGTTACTGATTTCTCTTCGTGTGTGAAATACTTAACGAGATTTCTTTACTTATTTTGGCACGTTTCACTTTTTGTATAAAAAACTTTATGAAGATACATCGTTTCGGACAATGACTTTTACTTGTTTGACATCTTGGCTAGGACAACTGAGTTTAAGGACAGAGCTATCCAACAAGGATTCTGTTTATACTGACTGAGGTCCGGAACCCTAAAAAGCCACGCTACGCACAGGTCCTCCTTCAACAACCGTTGCGAAGCACGGGCGTATAAGCTAGTTAGCGATATTATAAATGTGCGCGTTCTCTTTTACTTTCTACTACCCGGCGTCACCCTGGTACTCACTTACTCCAGTCTCAAATTCGTCCCTCTCCTCTTCTCTCTCTGTCCAACTGCTCTTCCCTTCTCTCATTGTCTATTTCCTCCTCTCCCTTCTTACTCTCTGTTCTTCTTTTCCTCATCCTCCGCCCCCCCCCCCCGCCGGTCACACAGTGATAATTTACTGATCTTCCCCCCCTCTTTCCATCTCATTCTTCCCCTTTCTCAGCCAATCACCTCCTCGTCTCTGGTCTCTATAGAATTCCTCCTTCACCTGCTCAGTCCCTTGTCTCCTCCATCTGTGAAACATTATGCAACACAGTCAACAACTGGCACGGTGATCCGTGAAGTGGTGTCTAAGTTTATTACAGGCTACCCTCCGCCCCTAACGGTGTGAAATCTTAGGTAGACGCTGATGTTCCTCTTGTTTTGAAAGTTAAGTGCGCAATATATAATTAAGTTCGGAATAGAACAGTAGATTTTGTCGAAATTCGTAGGGAAAGTAGGCTCTGCCAGGTACCATAGAGAATTTTACGTAGACAGTGACTTTTCTCTTGTTTTGAACATCAAGAGTGTGATGGTTGATCGCAATGGGATGAACGGTAAGGTAGCGCATAAAATATGAACGAACATTATGAGGCAGTCTCCCACACGTAGTAGTGCTTATGACGTCGTATCTCCATAATTTTGTACGTAGATTCATTGTCATCAGTGGACACTTTTTAAAAATATGTTGCGAATACATTTAGTAGAAAAGAAATAATAAAAATAACCGACATTCATGCGGCAGATTTTCACGCATCTCAGTGTGTGTGACGTCGTTTCACCAACTATGATTCGTACAGTGATATAATTATGCCTCTAACCTTCACGGAAATGCATGCATTATGCTGAAGTTTCATTGCAATATGACGAACTATACGGCAGCGCATAAAATATGAAATACTTACAAACATTCATTTCTATATGTATTAGACTGTAAGGTACCCTCCGCCACGCACCGTACGGTGGCTTACAAAAGGTACCCCATGTATTAATGCAGGGTATAAACCTCTCCATAACAAATTCAAATCTGTCCTTCCCTTTCAGCATGAAGCAGTAGCAAACATCTTAAACCATTGTGAGGTACCCTCCGCCAGGCACCATACTGTGGCTAACGGAAAGAAGCCCGTGTATTAATAAGGATATAAGCTACCTGTGTTCCAAATTTCATTCATACCGCTGCAGTCACTTCAGCGTGAAGGCGTAAGGAAATAATGAACTAATTATGAAGCATCCTCCACCATGCACAATACGAAGCTAATTTTACTATAACCTTCATGCGACTGGAAGCAATGAGTTGACGAAGTTTTATCGCAATCGCATGTAGATATGGCCATGCATTAGATATGAACAAAAAGGCAAACAAACAAATATTAATTTTTCTATATTAGATCTATGTATTTATTTACAAGGTCGCAGATTCGTTCATCTGGTGGTTTTCACTCCAATAATTCGGGGTTTAAGAATTTCATCAGGATCGAAATACAACTGTAGAATCTGACGAAGTCCATATCCTCCATCATGCACGATCCAAAATTTTATGTAACATTGTCCTTTCTCTTGTGTTGAAGGTCAAGTGTTCAAATTGTCATGAAGATTTTAGGATGAATAAAGTTCAAATCGGCACTTTTCCGCGCAATGCACTGTTCATTACGTGATATCTCCTGAACTATTTGTTGTACGGTCAATTTATGGTGCCTATGACCATCGTGAAAGTCCAAGCAATATGTTGACAACCTTTCATCACAATCGGTTGAACGGTACGACCGCAAATAAAATACGAACACACAAACATTATTTTTCTATATAATAGATTTAATCCGAAATTACCCACAGTAAGGCGTGGCCGGCTACAGCTGGTATTTGCTAACGTGTATCGCACCACGCTGAAGAAATAACCCAAATCAGGTGAAATCTACAGCATTACCCACAGTAAGGCGTGGCCGGCTACAGCTGGTATTTGCTAACGTGTATCGCACCACGCTGAAGAAATAACCCAAATCAGGCGAAATCTACAGCATTCGTTTGTGGCGACGTCAAAAGCATAGGATCGGCATTTCAGAACGGGTGGACAACACGGCCGCCCGTACCGGCTCCTGCAAGCGCTGTATGACAAGGGGGACCAGTCTTGTGGTTGTCTTGCGCAGACAACTGCAGTTTGCCACGCAGAAGACAATGCGCATCGTTCGATCGTTTTTGGAGTTAGACCGTAGAAGAATATTTGGCCATAGGATTTGTAAATTATCCTTTCAGACGTAACCAAGCAACGATGATACCGATCCGAAATCGCAGGATTCAGGACTGAATGACGGATCGACGGTACGGCTTTCAGCCATCTCGCTTGTGATCAAATGATGAGAGGCTTATTGCGTCCCATCACCCGTGGATCACTATCGCACATCATATAACTCATCAAGGCAAATTAGGTCTGCAGCGTATCAAGCAGTGTTCGCGCGTCGTTTTCCGCGTAGTGCACTGACCGCAAGTGCACCGTACCCGCTCCCTGTGGCCAGCTCGCTGCTCCATTTACTACAGAAGAGAACGCGTCTCTGGGTGAACTGGCCCTGTCTGTCAGTTTATCCGTTCGCTCGTTGATGTTAGAAGCGAGCAGATTCGCCTGATACTGTAAAGGCACCGTCTTAATATCTGGATATTTACGTCAACTTACAAAATATAATCAGCCCTTGTGCATCTTTTACAGGTTAATGTCCCTGAAATACGGAATCGCGACTAGCCATTTACTACGATCACTGCGGAAGGCCGCGAGCTACGCTGGAATCCGACAGACAAAAGAAAATTTCTTTAAGTGTTCCTGCTTCTCACTGCGTCCCTTGAAGGACATTCAAAATTAAAAACATCAAGCTTCAGGCTTCCTTAACATTACTAAACCCACTGTGGGCCATTTTTTGAATCATAGGATGGGGGCTTTCTTACAGAACTTATGATCAGGATAATGCAGAGAAATAAATCAGAGTTTAAACAAGTTTATTAATTAAAATATGGAAAACACATTATAAAACAGTCTGAAACAAATAGGCACATTGTAAGGATGTCCGATAAGCAGACAATATTAGATGAAACACAATAAAATGAACATGTTGCCCATGATCCTGACAAATCTACTGAAATTATTCTCTAGTCTGTGAAGCAGACTTGCTCTATAATTGCATACATAGTAACACATCTACCAGGCACAGACACTACACATTATGTAAACTGGTCTGTGAAGCAGACGCTACTATGAAATAGAGATCAAAATGTTCAAATGTTTGTAAATCTATCGGACCTAACTTGTGGGTTATCAGTCCGTAGCTTACAAACTACTTGAACTAAGGTAAACTAACCCAAGAACAACACAAACACCCATGCCCTAGGGTTTACACGAACCCCAGACGGCGAAAGGTCGCGCGCACCGCAACACAGCGCTTCAGTACGCACGGCTAATCCGCCGCGGCTAACTTAAAGATCTCTAACGATTCTGTGCCATGCTTAGGGACATAGGATACACTTTCACTCAGTCTGAAATTTGTGAGCATACATCTACACAATCTAACAAAACCAAACACAGCTACTGAATAACGCTAACTACCTAACGGAGCATTTGAAAATAATAACTGCTTAGAGAACAATAACCCACAAATAAAATAAACTGAAACAAAAGGACACATAAATAAGAAAACCTGTAACAAAAGCACACATAAATTACTCCTCTTACCATGAGGCACATGTTAGGCCTCCAACTGCCTCGTACATGCAGTCATTACGTCTAAGAACTTTACCAGAAATAATGGGAAATTTCACCACACCTCTGTAACGTGATTTCTGCAATCGTTTTGCAGCAACCTTGAGCTCACAAATTAGTGCCTCGCTTACCCGATAATTTAATACAGAGCACGAGCGACTGAACGGACATGGGCTTTCATTACAAATGTTATCCTACCGTTCAACGATGTTCTCTTTGGAGGGGAAGAAAGGTTGTTTTCCCGAGGAGTAGTCTGGAGCTGACGCCTGCCAGGGCAGTGGCCACCCAGCGTACAGCTTCCGGGTCCACTTAACTACGGGGTCATCAGTCCCTAAACTTACAAACTACTTATGAACTACTTACGAACTAGGACGGCACAAATATCCATGCCCGAGGGGGGATTCGAAGCCCCGACCGTAGTGGCCGTGCAGACCGTGACTGGAGCGCCTTAGTCCCCTCGGCCACCGCGGCCGGCCTCTCCGCGGTTTCCCGCGCGAAACCACCCTACTGGCAACCAACCAGCAGACTCTCTTTCTCAGATCGCAGTCATTGTCTCTCTCAACACTATCGATATTCACTACAAACATCTTCCAATGCCCCCTTAAACTAATCTTTTCGTAAATATTACTGATAATGAACTACGAAACCATCTATTATTTTATGCAAAGAACTCACGGGAGGAGAACGGAGGACATAAGGAAATACTGTAAAAAAATAAATAAACACATTTCCCTTTTGCATTCTTTGTCAACGTCTCTGTATTTAGAAATGTAGTCTTGCGTTGTGAGTGTTTCAAAATTTCAAAAAGTTCTTCACCGATTCACCGCAAATTTGTCACAACGTTGCACTGTAACACTGGAAGGTTTTTGGATACCTATTTATTTAATATATTATACATAACCTATATATATATATGACATTTTGCGAATTTGGTAACAAGTTTTCCCACATTGTAAAATTTATAAAAATTCATATATGACATATATTTAAAAAATATGTATGTAAAAACATGCGCGTATTCCAGTAGTACGTTGTATCAGTATTTCAAAGCATTCGGTCAAGAACTTGAGCATAACACCAAACATGATTCTAAGTCAGAGTTCTAAGACGAGGCACAGGAAGGGAAGGCAATGACGAAGAGGGCTAGGGGAGATACGTAGATTTTTAATTGTAACCAAGACCCCAAATATTTAAAATTTTGTAGTTCACACTTCAAAACTAACTCAATAGCAGCATTTTCAAAAACCTTCTCATCTCCTATTTCACCCCCTTAATAGCTGATTTTCAGAAAAGTCCGTAAGACGCCTTATTTAAATTATAACCAAGAATCCATATACCAATTGATGTAGGGACAGCTCCAAAATTGACTTGACAACAGCGTATTTTCACAAAACAGGGACCGAATATAGAAAAATCGCTTACCAAACGACGCGAACTGTGTAAGATGAACATCGTCTGCAAATTTCAAGTTTTCATCGTGGTTTTGGCTGGGCGATGATAAGTCATTCATTTTATTAGTCAGTCAGTCACTCACTCACTCTGTCGTCCTCCATATATTTTTTTTGTATATATCTGTAAAGTTATATATTTTTTAATGTCACTATATTATCATTTTGTTAAAACGTGAACCCCACTCTTTTCAAGGCTTGAGGAATAGCATTTTTATTTCATGTGTTAAAATATTAGTTAATATTGCTAGGTTTCTCTTATTTTGTTATGTTAATAATTTACTATTATATTGATTAATGTGGCATAAATGTGACTTCTCCGCTACGCCACTGTTTTACTTTTAAGTGCATATGCGAGTGAGACCTCATCCGTCTCTGTAATCGCCCCCTATCGCTTGTAGCTGTATTTCATTCGCTTCTTTATATACTTCTAAGCATTTCGATGGGTTGCATGCTGCAGTTTATTTTCTTTATTTTTCGGAGTCTGAATTTATTCAATTTTATCGGTTTTCGGAACCACGTGGGTCCGAATTCCGACTTCCGGGGTTTGCAGCTAGTCGCCTGAATTCACGCCACTTCTCGTATAAAACAAGTACCTAAATCGATTTCTAACAGACTGCAAATTTAGAATCCACAGTAATTTTGTATAATGAAGCCGATCTTCAACCACTTCACCTTCAGTGGAGTGCGTTCATGTAACGCAGCCGTTGTGCCGCCGTTAGCGTGTTTGCTCTCGATCCACGTCAGATATAATTCAACTTGCTATACACACGCACCATCTCAAAACAGGAACGACAGACCAGAGCCAGCTGCAAAGTGTTTTTGTGTATTGTGTTTTGTGATACCTCCGACTTGCTGAATTTCGCCTACGACAGCGGCGCCTGCTTCCGCCTCATCTCAACACGCTGATTTTGGTGAATTTCGGTGTGGCATTGCGTGTGTGTGAGCGAATGTGTGTTGTTTGTGAATCCTTCCCCCCAGTAGCGTTAAATCATGTGTAATTTAGGCTGGGCACCGTCCGAATTAATCCAAGTAAGAGATGCATTTTATTGTATTAACAAAATTGGTTCCCCATTTTGCTTGTTTTCTATCTGAATAAACAAGTGTAAGTTCAGCATAATCCGTAGGTTGCCTATAAATTGTAGTTTTAGAGCACCTTCCCTCTTTTATTTAATATTTTTCTTCAGAAGTGCTGAGAACAAGCTCAGATACAATTTTTCTTATGTCTAATTTCTTTGCGCCATAAATGTTTTCTTAGCCGCCTTTCTAAGATCACTTTAATTGTGGTGGCTTGCTTATTAATGTCTGTGTTAATAACGTGAATGTATATTGACCACTGTAGTATTAACATCCTGTTATTGAAGTAATTTGAAACGAGTCATTTCTGAGTTTGGGCCAGGGAATTAGAGGCTTTGTATCTGGGAGTAACCAGTAGTACACACGGACCTCATTTGCTAATTTTAGTGATAAAACAAAGCTCTTGTTTCGTACCATGGTCGACGTTTAAGATGTTACTAGCTGTTGTGATATCTCTCGAAGGAGCGGAGCGCAGCTGAGACGCCTATTAAACCACCTACCAAGTCGGAAGACTGGTAGTACGATCCCGCCGCTGGTAGAACCGATGCACGGTGAACATCCATTCCATGAGTGACAAATAATAGTCATTCCTTGTGCAAAGAATCGCTTCAAGGTAATGAACGCTCGTATCATGAGGATAACTAAGTAACTCAGGCCTAGTTATCTGTTAAATTGTGAACACAAAACCTTGTTCCCCTCAGCCTATGTTATTGGTTGCTCGGTTAAATTTGACTTACGATATCAGCAGCGTAGAGTGGTTATGTTGACAACGAAATGTTTAGTTTACAAGGATAACTGATGTATTAATCGGACAGTGGTTTGTACAAGAACGTGGTTACGACAGAGCAGGAACTGCTTTAAATGCTTATTTACGGTCAACAAAATGATTCATTTTATGTGATTAGGTTTCCAAAGAGCTTTGACGGATTTGCTAACCTCATTGATTTACTTCATGGTCTACACGGAAGAATATGCCAATCATTGAACGTGACTGGATTCATTTGGCGACCGCTGCCAACTTCAGCACACTAGGCCGCCTTGCCGTAAGTACAATTTTATCGTTTACTGGAGAAGGAAAAAGTGTGCAAAATAAAATACAGATATATATATTCCACTATTTAGTTAATGTCTTGGCGTCTTGAACAATATCAAAATTTTACTATACTATCAAGTAGAACCTTCAAAACAGTATGTAACTGAGTTTCGAAAGAGCAGTCAAGAGATTTTGGCAACATCAGCCGCTCCCGCAATCATTATACAAATACATCAACTTGAAAAATGACGTATCGATTTTCGATTATAATTATACAGAGAGGCAAATGAAACATAAATAATTTAAAAAGCGCTTTGCCATAGGTAATATGAAATTCTTAGGTATACGTAGCCAAAATGAAGCAGATGTTTTCATATCACTAGCTCTGACCACGCTTTAAATTCTCCAACTGCCAAATAAGTGAGCGTCGAAAATTGAAGTGGTAAAACCATCTGCCTTGCGTACCGGTCACGTGGCATGGTAAAAATGCGACGCGAAAGTAAAAACTTTCCGTAGACACGCATTTTACATACGTTCATGTTTAGTGGTTAATTTCCACTAAGTTCGATCAAGCTATTATCAGTGGAAATCAAAACACCATAGAAACGAATTCTGAACAAAACGTCGCTTATGGGCATCGTTGTTTCGTTTAATTGCATGTAACAGTAACTTTGTGATAGATTCCAGCAGACGACACATAATTCGAAGCAATTCCCTAATTTTTAATTTCTGCATTGTATATAGTTATGACGACCGAAAGACGATACCGGACACAGACATAGATGGAGGAGGTTGTGGAAGATGGATGGAAGGAAAGGGAGTGATGAACAAAGACCGAGGATTAGAAAGAGGGAGGATGAAGAGGTAAATAGTGGGGAAGCAGGAATACGCATAGCGAGTGGAAAACAGACGAACAGAATATAGAAAAAATATGTTTTGTACCAAGGTGAATTATGCGGCACATGGTCCAGAGCCGACAAAGTCATCTGTACGTTTGTGGAGCTGTAATGGTTTTAAAATAATGTGTAACTGCGAAATTTTTATAACTTTCGTTTCACATAGCCACAGTAGCCCAACGAACGATATTGATTTGATTGAAGCATTCTTTTGGTGATTCTGTGTTCACATGAATTACAGTATTTCCTACCGCGATGGAGTAGCCGAGCGGTCTAAGGCGCCTCGCTGCGGAGCGCACGGTTCCTCGCCGTCGGAGGTTCGAGTCCTCCCTGGACCATCGGTGTGTGTGTGTTATCCTTAGGTTAGCGTACCTTAGATTAAATAGTTTGTAAGCTACGGGCTGATGACTACGCAGTGTGGTCCGATAGATTGTGAAACATTTGAACAGCTCGTTAAATATCAGTCAAAAGAGAGAGTCATCAAACGGCCTGATATTTATTCAAAATTCAAGGAAAATTTACTCGAGCAAGAGAAACTCACTGAAAGTGACAATAAAACCGAGAAATTGAGAAAATGAAATAGTGAAGCGAAACAGTGGTTTCACTTCACAAGGCGTCCGTTGCTGCGTTTACTACTGAGTCAACGTCACAGACGTGCGATTGACGACGGATATACACAACCGAATGGAAAGATACTGCTATTACAGACAAATCGCGATTTCACGTGCACCACCACAACTACAGAAGACGAAGGAAATATTCCTAAATTCTAATCATATGAGTAATTTAAAAGTGGATACCCCTGGAGTATCAGAGCACCTTAAAGTCACTCAACAAAAGTAAGTCTGACCCCGATTGTTCCTTTCAACGCTGAAGCAACATCCCCATACGCCGCTATCATATACAACCGCTCGCTCAGCGAACGTTAGGTACCCAAAGACTAGAAATTTGGACACGTCACTCCAATATTCAAGAAAGACAATAGGAGTGATCCACACAATTACAGTCCTATATCATTGACATCGGCCTGCATCAGGATTTTAGAATATATAGTTTCCTCACATATTATGAACTACCTCGTAGAGGTACTCAATACTGATTCACAAAGTATCGTTCTCGTGAAACACAACTAGCTCCTTACTCACATGACGTGAATAGTATTATAGACAAGTGATGTCAACTAGATATCGTATTTATAGATTTCCGAAAGGTTTTTGACACTGTCTTCTAATGAAATTGCGTGCTTATTGAATATCACCACAGTTGTGCGAATGGATTCATGACTTCCCCCTCAGAAACGACACAGTACGTTCTACTTCACAGTAAGTCATGGAGCAGAACAGAAGTGATATCTGCCGTTCTGCAGGAATGTGTTATAGGGCTCCTGATCTTCCTAATTTTTATAAGCGATTTAGGAGACAATCTGCGTAGCTATCTTGGACTGTTCGCGGGTGATACTGTCATTTATCGGTTAGAAAAGTCACCAGAAGATCAGAAGGAACTGCAAAATGATTTATATATCTGCAAGGTACAATATTGCCAATTGAGCCTTTATAATGATAAGTGTGAGATCATGCATATGACCACTAAGAGAAATTCGTTTAACGTCAGCTACACAACAAATCAGTCAAATCTACAGGTCGTCCATTCAAGTAAATACCTAGGAAGAAGAATTACGAGCGACATAAATTGGAAATAGCAGATAGAAAACACTGTAGAGAAAGCGATCCAAAGACTCCGTTTCAATGGCAGAACGCTTAGAAGATGCAACAGTTCTACTAAAGAAATTGCCTACATCACACTTGTGCGTCCTATTTTGAAGTATTGCTGTGCATTGTGCATTGTGACAGACGATTTATAGAAAGTACAGAGAAGTTCAGTACGTTTTGTATTATCGCGATATAGGGAAGACAATGTCACGGAAATGATGGAATAGTTCGGGTAGAAATCATTAAAAGAAGTCGTTGTTCGTTGCGACGATATTTATTTGTGAAATTTCTTTCATCTACTTCTTCTTCTGAATGCGAACGTACATTGTTGGCCCCCTCTTACATATGGAGACATGATCATCGTAATAAAATAAATCAGATCGAAAAACGAAGTTTTAGGTGTTTCATTGTCACCTGGAGCTATTAGAGACTGGAACTATAGAGAAATATCGTAAAAGTGGTTCCATTAATTCTCTACTATCCATTTCATTGTGACTTGCAAACAACACATGTAGATGTAGATGAATAGTCGTATTAATGTCTGTAGTCACTGTGTTGTTGGAGTGTTGGACTATTTCTAAAAACTTACGGGTATGCAGCCAGGTATCAAAATCGACCACGGTCGAAATTTCGGAAGAAGATAACTCTGCCTTTGTCAATGTGAAACTACAGTGAGGAATCAATGTGCAACGATCTTTAAAACCTCGACACCAACGAATACTGATTTGTATTTGCAAGTATAGTTGTCACCATCCAGCTCAACGTGAAGGGGTTCTTCGAACCTTAGTTCATAGGGCTCACGTCATTTCTGACCCACTGAGATGTCCCATCTGGAGGTAACTTTTCGACAGTATGGCTATAGTGAAGGGCAGATTAAAAGAGCGTTGCGCTATCTACCACATGTGCAACGGGCTAGTGATGATAGCACAGAGTCAACACCCACGTCAGTGGCCTCTCTACCATACGTTGGTAGCACTTCCAACAAGTTTGGCCGCATTTTGTGTAAAAACAATGTAAAACAATCTAAATTTAAGGAGCTGTTGGGATGCGCTAAGTATGATCTCGGTTTGCGCAAGGCGGGTGTCTGCCGTATCACATGTAGCTGCGGCATGTAATACATTGGTCAAACTATGAGGACTGTTGAGGACCGTTGTATTGAGCGTAAACAACACACACGTTTACAACAACCAAACAAATCTGCTGTGGCCGAACATTGTCTTGACACAGGTCACCCTATGGAGTACAAAAATAAATAAAGGGTTCTGCTTAAATTCTTCTTTTGATCCTGGTCTCTTACTTGTCAAAAAACAGTGGAACAAAACTAATGCGACCTCATCCATCGAGAACGAATGTTTAATTACCGATATCCTCACCGGTTTCATCTTTGGACGTGTCGGCACTGTGTGCTTGCTTGCTCGGTGTGTGTAGTCTTTCTTGTTTACTAATTGAAAACCGAGGTTTTAAAGATCTACATCTACATACATACTCCGCAATCCACCGTAAGGTGCGTGACAGAGGGTACACTGTACTACTATTACGCATTTCCTTTCCTATTACATTACCAAATAGAACGACGAAAAAAAGAATGCCTATATGCCTACGTACGAGCTGTAATTTGTCTTTTCTTGTCATTGTAATGACTACGCGAAATGTAAGTAGGTGGCAGCAAGATCGTAGGACAATCAGCTTCAAATTCTGGACCTCTAAATTTCCTCAACAGAAATTCACGAAAAGAACGTCGTCTTTCCTTCAGCGTTCCCCAATTGAGATGCAGGACCATTACCGTGACATTCGCGCATTGGTCGAACCTATCAGTAACAAACCTAGCGGCTCGTCTCTGAACCGCCTCTATGTCTTCCTTTAAACTGATCTGCTGCGGGTCCCAAACACTTGAGCAATACCCAAGACGTGGTCGTACAAGCGTTTTATACGCGGTCTCCTTTAGAGATGAAGTACGTCATCCCAAAATTCATCCAGTAAACCGAAGTCGGCTGTCCGCCTTACTCACAACTGTCCTTACCTTTTCCTTCCATTTCATATCTATCTGCAATGTTACGCACAGATATTTGAACGACGCGACTGAATCAAGAAGCTCACTGCTAATACTGTAATCGAATATTATGGGATTGTTTTTCCTACTCATGCGCATCACCTTACATTTTTCTACATTGAGGGCTAGCTGCCATTCTTCGCACCAACTAGAAATTTTGTCTAAGTCATCCTGTATGCTATTACAGTCAGTTACAGACGACACCCTCCAATACACCACAGCATCATCATCAAACAGCCGCAAATTAGAACTTACTCTGTCCATCAGATCATTTATATAGATAGAAAATAGTAGCGGTGCTATCACACTCCCCTGGGGCACGCTTGACGATACACTTTGTCTCTGATGAACACTCGCCGTCGAGAACAACGTACTGCGTTCTACTACTTAGGAAGTCTTCCAGCTAGTCACAAATCTGTGAACCTATTCCATAATCTCGCATCTTTTTTAGCAGTCTGCACGTTGCTTCCTCACTGCAGTTTCACCTTCGCCTTGCAAACGGCAAGGTGGTCCCCTGCCGAAATATTGGCCTACGTCGATTTTGATACCTGCCTGCATACCCGTACGTTTTTCGAAGATGTTATTATTCGCCAGGAGAAATAAAGAAATCGTGTTGGACTATTGTCTTATGCTGCACCCGCTATTATTGTCTGTGATGGTACCGTTGTGCCGACTGCAGTTCCGCAGTTATAGACCGGTTCCCGCCAGATCACCCATGTTAAGAATGTCGGCCTGGTGGCCTTGGGGTAAAGCGCTCTAGTGGAAACCCAAGGGACGCGGATTCGAAACCCCTGCCGGACCTCGGATTGTTTCAGTCTGCTCTTTAACCCATCCTTCACTTCTCAACGATGTGAGTAATCGCCAAAAACTACACGTGGTCAGGATTCCACGTTAAGGTCTCCTTTCCCCGGTTGGATAACTAGAGTAGGCTAGTGACACGCAAGTCGCCGAAGTGGCGTCCAATTGAAAGACTTACACCAGGCCAATGAGCCACACGAAATTATTATTATTACCGATGTCAAGCATTGTCGACCATGGCTAGAACTAGGATGGGTCACCATTAAGCTCATTCGATTGCTGTTGGCCAGTGGTATGCTCTCAGTCCTTGTGACGCCAACGCAGGGCCACTAGGAGTGGCGACTCCGCCCAAGGAAAGCGACGCGAGGGCCTGGAGGGCGGGCGCTGACCTCCCGCCACCCCTCAGCGCATCCGCCGACGGCTGCGGACGGAGGACTGCCTGGCGGGCGCTCGCTACATCTTAGACCTCTCCAGGCTTGTAGGACGGAGTTTACTGTTTACAGTGTTGTATTCCACTCACCGAACGCCTCTCCCTATAGTATTCATTGCCGGGAATCGAGCCAGCATAACAACTGTGAAATGTTGTGGCCTGTTGATTTTCGTTAACTTAGGGGGTTGCCAACATCCGTATAGTGTGTGATGATGCGTGGCATGCGATGATCAAGACGTCTCCGTCGCCTGTCGTACTGCATTGCTTCCTTGACCTCATTTCTCCTAACGAAAACGTCTGATTGATGAGGTGTGAACAACCGCCCAGGGATATACCAACCGCTGCTGCACCTGTTCCACTTTATCTATACTTAACAACTGTCCTTTTATTACATAGGACAGGCAGGAAGAGCGATCAAGGTGCGCTATAAAAAACATCTGCTAAGGAAGACAGGAAGCAATGTGCATAATTCTACATTTGCCGAGCATTTACTCATGTTCGATCATGTTCCTAGATCGTTAGAAGTCACTATAATTTTACATAAAGCGGCCAAGGAAATGAAACTAGAATTAGGGGAGGAATATCAAATTTTCATAGACCCCATCATTAATGACGGCAATATGTTTAATGATCAACTGCAACTTGCAAAGTAGACAATACCTAGAAGCCCTGAAACCAATGCTGTGTGTTGAGAATTGTTAATCCAATGTTTGTTACTACGCTGTGTTGTGGTTCTCAGCATTCTGTTTTTGCACTTGTTTGTATTTTTTCTAATGTGTGATGCATAACGTTTATGCCCCTCGCCTCCCACAGGCTTCATGCTGTATGTTCTCAGTTTGTTTACTGCAGCATGTATCTGGTCACTGTATAATATTCTAACATTTCTTTCTTTTATTCTTTCGTGTATACACGCGAATACATCTTGCCCCGCAAATGACTCAGCTCCAGACAACTTAAATTGGAAATAGCAGGTAAAAAACACTGTAGAGAAAGCGAACCAAAGACTTGGTTTTAATGGCAGAACGCTTAGAAGATGCAACAGTTCTACTAAAGAAATTGCCTACACCACACTTGTGCTTCCTATTTTGGAATATTGCTGCGCATTGTGGGATCCTCACCAAGTGGGACTGACAGACGATTTAGAGAAGGTACAGAGAAAGACAGTGCGTTTTGTACTATCGTGATATAGGGGATACAATGTCACGGAATGGATGGACATAAAGTCTCATCTGATTTCCCATCTTTCTTTACCTCATCTGTTTCCTGCCAGTGTTACATGCGCGCAGTTTTCTTCTCCCCTCGCGACCGCGCGCACGCCCACCAGCCCCCTCGGCGCCACCTAGTATAGTGCGGGCGCTCGCCGCTGGTGCTGGCGCTCCTACACCTCTGCCAGTACGCAGTTCTCACTCCACCTGTGTGCGGCCGTTCTCTACAATTTTATGTTGCAGACATTAGTTTCAAAGTTTTACATTTTATTCCATGACATGGAGTCAGCCACATTTGCCCACTTCATTTTATTTAACAACTATTTTAATGTGATCTAAACGTAAGTACATTCTCATCTAATGCTCAAATTTTAATTTCTTACTGATTTTAGATGTTGTTGTTGTTGTTGTTGTTGTTTGGACGTTTAAGGGGGACAAAAGTACAATGGTCATCAGTCCCCCAATACATCACAAAGCGTCAAAAGTAATACTGTGGACGCGAAAGAAATGCGCCCAGACATTAGGATGGCACTGTGAGAGAGGACTCCCACTGAGTCCGTAAAACATCATCAAAAAACGACAAGAAACAAAACGAAGAGACACGACCACACAAAGACACCTTACAACAAAGAAGCCGATGGCTGTGGTTGGCCGACCATAGGAGTAAAAAAGGAAAAGTCAGCCACTCGGCAGCACAAGGAAATCTCCAGTTACAGAGACTGATAAAAAACCCCAGCTCGAATAAAACTTAAAATTGAATTTGCTGTTGAATCATCGTCACGTAAAGCATCTGATAAAACGTCAGGGATGTTAAAAATAAGCCGCAAAGGGGCTAAAACAGGGCAGTCCACCAAGATGTGGACTACTGTCTAACGGGAGCCACACTGACACTGGGGTGGGTCCTCACCACGAAGGAGATGTCCGTGGGTGAGCCACGTATGCCCAATGCGGAGTCTGACGTACCCGGTGGCGCAACAATGAACGGAGATCAGAAGCCAGGAGGACGATCTCCAGAATGGACGCAATGACAGCCTGCTTGGCGAGTCTGTCAACACGTTCATTGCCTGGGATGACCCGAAGACCAGATGAACACCACCGATCGCCCGGACGCAGATGGCACAAAACGTCTCCTGTATGGCCAACAACAGGGGAGACCGCGGGTAACACTGGTTCAGAGCTCTAAGGCTGCTCAGTGAATCGCTGCAAATAAATAAAGACTCACCTGAGCAGGTCCGGATATGCTCGAGAGCTCTGTGAATGGCCACCAGCGCTGCAGTGTAAACATTGCAGCCATTCGGCAGAGAGTGCTGTACCACACGGCCACCATGGATATAGGCAAATCCCACGCGGCCATCAACCAGAGAACCGTCGGTGTAGATCAGGTCATAACCAGGGAACTCCGCTACGACAGCCGAGAAATGGCGTTGGAGCGCCTCCAGGGGAACCGAGTCTTTGGGCCCATGGGCCAAGTCCAACCGTGTAGACGGCCTTGGCAAGCACCACAGGGGTGTATGTGCATGGACCCGATAGGGCAAAGGCAAAGGCAATCGTATGACCTGATCTGAGGTGGCACTGATGGGGACGGACGACCACATCAAAAGTAGAAGACGACGGTTCGGGTGGCCTCTGGAGCAATAGACATTGGCTGCATAAGCTGCGAGGAGGTGTTGGCGGCGTATCCCCAAAGGTGGGTACCCAGCCTCCACAAGTAAGCTGTTCACCGGGCTGGTCTGGAAGGCACCCGTCGCAATGTGAACCCCACAGTGGTAGATGGGGTCCAACGGGTGCAATGCTGAAGGCGAGGTGGAACCGTAGGCAATTCATCCAAAGTCAAGCTGTGACTGTATCAACGCTGTGTAGAGTCGCAACAGTGTGGAGCGATCAGCACCCCAAGAGGTATGGCCCAGGTGGCGAAGAAAATTCAGATGGCACCAACACTCCTGCTTCAGCTGACGAATGTGGGGAAGCCACGTCAGCCGGGCATCGAAAACCAGCCCTAAGAATCTATGTGTTCCCACCACTTGAAGTAATGTTTGTCGAGGTAAAGTTCGGGGTGTTGGTGAACAATCCAACGGCGACAGAAGTGCATAACACTAGTCTTGGCCGCAGAAAACTTGAAGCCGTGGGCAACAGTCCCTGGACTGTGCCTTTTGAATCGCTCCCTGCAGTCTGCGTTCAGCGACTTGGGTGCCGGAAGAGCTAAAATAGATGCAGAAGACGTCAGCATATAGTGAAGGGGACACGGACGATACAAATGCTGTCTCTAGACCGTGAATGGCTACTAAAAATAAGGGAACACTCAGAACAGAGCCCTGAGGAACCCTATTTTCCTGCACATGAGAGGTGCTTCACGAGGCACCAACTTGAAGTCTAAAAGAACGGAGAGCTAAAAAGTTTTAATAAAAATCGGAAGCGAACACCAGAAGCCCCACCCATGTAAAGTAGTATGTGGTGTGGCCACATTGTATCGTCTGCGTTGTGCATGTCAAATAAGACGGCTATAAGATGTTGTCACCTGAAAAAGGTTGTGCGGATTGCAGACTAGAGGTACGCCTGGTTGTTGGTGGTCGAGCGATCCCGGTGGAACCCACTCTGGGATGGAGCCAATGAGCCCAGAGTCTCGAAGATCCAGCACAACCGTCTACTGACCATATGCTCCAACAGTTTACAAAGGATATTGGTCGATAACTATCCAAATGAACAGGGTTTTTGCCTGGTTTAATGACCGGTATGATTATACCCTCCCGTCACTGCGAAGGGAATACCCCGTCGCACCAGATCCAGTTGACAACAGGGAGGATACTTGCCAGGCTTTCTGCGAGCGTAATGCTGAGAAAACATCTCTGCAAGTGTGACTGGATCCGTACATATGACTCCATTCACGGAGATCCCAGGGACTCTTGCTGGTGTTGGTTATCCCCATAAACGCCGAATCCGGCTCCAGACCTGGGAGGTGGAGATAACTGACCCAATAGTGGAGACGTACATCTCCCAACACTCCCATTTCCATCTTCTAATTAAATGGCGAGCATGGGCATGGAGCCTTTTAAATGTAATGAGCTGCTCAAGAGAGGGGTGCCACCTGCATCGCTGTCTACGGTCTTTAATGGCGTTAGCGACCTCCAGCGACCACCACGTCACCGTCTTAGGACATGGGCGCCCCGAGGAACGTGGAATGGTAGCTACCGCAGCAGACAATATGCATCGCGTGGTACTCTCAACCACCACATCGATGGTATCGAGTGGGGGATGGCCAGGGATGGCAGAAAGGTGTAGCCTTCCCAGTGAGCCCTGTGAAGAACCCACCAAGGAGGGCGTGCTGGGGACTGACGTCGTGGGATTGACAAAAAGATCGGGAAATGATCACTGACACACAAGTCATCGCAGACACTCCAATGGATGGATGGCTGAAGCCTATGGCTGCATATCGACAGATCATTGGCCGAGAATGTGGCGTGTACCACACTGAAATGTGTGGGGGCACCTGTATTCAAGAGGCAGAGGACGAGTCAAGAGAGCAGGTCCTTGACAACTCTGCCACGGCCAGAGATCGTAGAATCACCCCACATGGGATTGTGGGCATTAAAGTCCTCCAGTAGCAAAAAAAGGTGGCGGGAGCTGCGAGATAAGTGCAGCCAAGGCAGCTATAGAGACATCGTCATCTAGAGGGAGGTAGCCTCTGCAGACAGTGATCTCTTGTGTTGTCATTACCCTGACAGTCACAGCTTCTAACGGTGTCTGAAGGGGCACAGGTTCACTATATACAGAGGTAAGAACATACACACACACTCCACCTGACACTCTGTTATACACGCTACGATTGCAGAAGTATTCCCTATAGCTCCGAAGGGCAGGGGTCCACATTGCCGGGATCCAGATACCCTGGAGGGCAATGCAGAGAGCATGTGTGACACTAAGAAGTTGTAACTCAGCCAGTTGGGTGGAAAAACTGCCACAGTTCCATTGGAGGATGACAGTGTCCGACAGCTGGGAAGGCATGAATGAGGAGATGTTACTTATTTCACCTCCCCCTTTTCGCGGATGGATTTCTTAAGACCGTGCGGAATTAACGTGTGTGTGTATGTGTAAGTGTACGTGTGTGTGTGTGTGTGTGTAATTCGGTTTCTTCATCGTAAGTAATTAGGACCGACGATTCTTCAGCGAAATTTCCATCCTGAATGTTAGATACCCGACCTCGTTCACCTGAATGTTCTCACGTCTTAGAAGTGGCCTCACAAGAACAGGAGCCGCGTCAGAAGACTGCTTTGGCCGCTGTGCCTCTCCAGACAGCCCTTTGTCTCACAGACGCGCGCTGCTAATAGCCTGGTGGGTGCCCTGCCCGCAGCACACGACAGTCTGCCGCTAGCAGACCAGCACGTGCAGGGACCGCTCACAGAAAAGCACGTCAAGTACTTGCGCTTGTAGGAAGTGGCGGACCTTTGCATCGTTTAATGGCGTGAGTGCTGCAGCTGCGCGTCCAGCTGCCACAGTCAGGCCCGCCGTTGCTGCCTACCTGCGCCGCGGTGGGTGGTGTGTGTGTCTGAGCCCCCACTCCACCGTTGTTGCCCTGGCTGACCATTTCTGAACCAGGCCGCGACATTCGCGCAGGGTGCTCGCTGACGTTACAGATAAACGTAATATAATGGCTCTCAATCTGGAATGATTGCTCGACAGACACAATGTACACTAAAAATGCTTACGATTCTAACATGTAACTCCAGGGTCATTCCATGAGATTGCCTGATTTCGGAACATTTTCCAGCTCGACCATCATGAGCAATTTTATGTGAACATTCGAACATGTCTCCAATGAACAGTCGTAAACTTTAAGATTCGTGGAAGCAATACTGAGATGTAGTCAGTTGAGTGATGACCGCGCAGTCTAGCCCCCTCTAAACAACAACGACAATGTAGACAGTTTTTTTTTTGACGCCATGCGCGACTTTACACAGAGCGAGAAAGAATTTCTAAAAACTTTCAGTCGTTATAATTCAGGCTATACTCCGTTGAAAAATATAAGATGCGGCTATCATTTATAACTGTATGCGTTCTCATAGGGAAAATATTGAAAAGAATTTTACGTGCTATATTTAGCCAGAAAACTTCAAAGTTGGTAAAAACACAGCGACCAAATAACTTCAACGTTTGGCGTGTTATATTTCAGAAACTAAAGCTATAACAAACATGAAAGTTGTCATGTTGTAAACTAATAATACAAGGTTATGAAACGTGAAGTTTATGTGTCGCTTTCGATTACTAATAAAGTAAGTACAAAATTGAAAATTTTAGAAAAAGATTAAAATGTTGTATTTACTACCTTATTTTGCAAAAAAACTATATTCTATAAAACTTTTCCAACTGAGGTGATTATATAGACCCTTATTGTTAATTACAATAAGGTGTATTCGGTCATCCAACACAGGCCAACAATGCTAGATGATTTAAATCAAAAGTTGTTGTTGTCGTCTTCAGTCCGGAGACTGGTTTGATGCAGCTCTCCACAATACCCTATCCTGAGCAAGCCTTTTCATCTCCACATAAGAACGACAACCTACATCTGTCTGAATTTGCTTACTGTATCCATCTCTTGGTCTTCCTCTGCGATTTTTACCCCAAAGACTTCCCTCCAATGCTAAATTCACAATTCCTTGATGTCTAAGAATGGGTCCTACCAATCTATCCTTTCTTTTAGTCATGGTATGCCAGAAATTTCTTTTCTCTCCAATTCTGTTCAATACCTCCTCATTAGTTACGCGATCCATCCACCTAATCCTCAGCATTCTTCTGTAGCACCATATTTCAAAAGCCTCAATCCTCTTCCTGTCCGCACTGTTTATCGTCCATGTCTCACTCCCATACAAGGCAACACTCCATACAAATGCCTTCAGAAAAGACTTCCTTAGGCTTAAATCAATATTCGATGTTAAAAAATTTCTCTTTTTCAAGAACTCTTTTCTACCCATTGCCATTCTGCATTTTATTTCCTCTGTACTACGACCATCATTTGTTATTTTACTGCCCAAGCAACAAAACTCATCTACCTCCTTTATTGCATCGTTTCCCAATCTAATTTCTTTAGCATCACCTGATTTCCTTACACTGCACTCCATTACTCTAGTTTTGCTCTTGTTAATGTTCATCTTATTTGCACCTTTCAGCACACTGTCCATTCCGATCAATTGCTCCTCCAGGTCCTTTGCTGTATCTGACAGAATTACTATGTCGTTACTTTAACTCCTTCTCCAAATTTCTGTTTGCTTTCCTTTATAGCTTGCTCATTGTACAAATTCAACAACATTGGAGAAAGGCTACAACCCTGTCTTACTCCCTTCCCAACTCTTCATCCCTTTCATGCCTTTCAACTCTGACAATCCATTAATAACACCACGAAAAAGTGTAATCTTTCGATTCTTATATCTCCTAATGCAAATGCATACTGAACATGGAACTTAATTATTCATAGCTTGGCAACACAGGGATGTGAACGAAAAAATTGCAGCCGCGAACTGTTTTCGAATAGTCTAAAAAATTGTCGAAAACATGGCGATTTTTGTGAGACGGTGAAATTAGTGTAGGCTCTATTTGACACATCTTTCACCAATACCAGATTCCAGTAAATTATGGATTTAAATTTCTGTTCTTGTGCCTGTGCCTACAATGAAATATAAGTCCTATCCAGTTTCACAATCGCACAACACGAATGTTTTGATCCCAATTTACTTCGTTTTGAAGGAATGAACTGTTAAAAAGATAAGTGTGCTTTGAACAATAATAGGCTGAAACTAGAAACGAAACAGTTTTCTTGAGTATTTCATAGAGACGCCAAGTCCCCATAAACAGGAAATGCGCGCATATTCCGCGTCTGTCGGACATAAGGCCCTGTGCCTCGACTATGAAATGAGTGATCATTCTCCTCTCAACATTAAATAAAATTTAGTTATCTCAACTACATTTCATCCTCAGCTTTGTATGTGCTAAATTAACTACACGCAAAATATACGGAATGCGGTGTTTTTGTCTGCGATCTCTTCAAAATTAGAGAATAGAATGAGAGCTCATTATCGAGCGAATATAACACTCTATAAGATCTAAAAAGAATCATTGAATAGATTTCTCAGAATCGGATGATACATATTCTAAGGGCTGGGAACGCTGTGGTGGTCAGCATGTAAGCAGTAGCCCAGAGCCACTATTAAAGTCCGCAGGCCCACAGGCAGTGGGAACGGCTGCGACATACGCCATCTTTAGTTAGCGAACCTACTCCAGCACAAATGTACTCACTCTCCGTTCCCACCACCGCTTTTTCTTGGATTTTACCGTCTTCCGGTCACTTTCCGCGCCCTGGTGGCCACTATGTGATTCATTCTGGGCTGGTCGTCTGGTGAGGTAAGGTTGGTTCTGCTCTTGTTTCTGGAGATGATAGCGTTTCATTGAATAGCATGTTTATCTTAGATCTGTGTACTTAGAAACTTATATATATATATATATATATATATATATATATATATATATATATATATATATATATTTGCACTAGTGGAGGAGACGGCTAACATGCAATATTAGTTATCCATACGGGCACAGCTGAAATAAATAATAAATGCACCAAGAGGAATGCAGTGGGCCCAAATTGTAATTAACATTTGTCGCCAAGAAGAGCTTGTGTTTGCCAATTGTTAAGTGCCAATAGTCTCCAATCAGCAGCACCACGTCGCACACTGAAATCAGTAAGATCTGTCCAGTTTGTCTAAGCATGTACACCTAATCAGCGTATTAGTGATAATTGTTCAATAGTGAACACTGTTATTTGAGAACCTGTGTTTAAAAATCATTACCCATACTCATTGTCCAGACAGGCTCCTTCCTCATCCATTGTTTTTCCGAGAATAATCACAAAGTTATAGAAAACTAAAAATCAAAGTCATTAAAGACAACGTGACAGTCATTACTAATAATTTGTTCAGAAAAGCATTACTAAATGTAACTTATGCCAGTGTTGCTAATCAATATGTTGCTAAGTGGAATGAAACTGCTAGAGTAACTTTCAATCTCATGAGATATTTCAATAAATGTGCGAAAGATTAATTGTTTTCCATTGCATATTATTTCTAGGTAAAGTTTTTACTTGCAAGTACTGATTAGTGAAAACAGTGATTATTTGCAAGTGTTTGAAATGCTAATAATTCCCGCTTAAAGAAAGAGCAAAAGTTAATCAGACAGTTAAATAGTTCATTTCTAAATATTCAGTGTCATCATGTCAAGTCATTAATTAATTTTTTTGAGCTTGCTATTAGTGCAGCTAACACTTAAGTTACAACTTGATTATTGCTAAAGCACATGGCATACTCGCTGTCGAATAATTTCTGGTACTTATATAAACAATTAATTATTTGAAGCTGTAAATAGCAAGAATTAAGGTGAGAGTTTTGCATGATCTGTTGCATGTGTCATTTGCGTGGCTATGGCTTGCATTTAGCTGTCTTACATTGAACCCCTGTGTTAATGAACTATTTCTCAGTAATTAGTATACTGGCAGTGTCTTTTGTACCGGATTTGATGCACATACTGTGATTTACTGCCCACCCAAATGTTTCGTAATTTTTCACGTTGTTAATTAACTTTGCTATTATTGAGATCCCACTAAATTATTTGCTCGTACAACGAGCTGGCGACCGTAAATCAATATGTTGTTCACTTTTTCCAAATTAATCCCAGTGTTCCGTATGTTCCGCATTTTTTCATTTAATCATTAATCATTTGTTTTCCAAATTTTACTTTCCACTTTCTTTATTCCTATCTATCGTAGTTGTCTACCAAAGAGGTACAGCAACATTCCGGTTATAGCCTTCGCTACATCATCGGCTTCATTACCGATAGCTTTTCCACCCAATTTAGATAATTAGGCACATGGGTCATTTTTCTAATTATCGTATACTAACTGGTGATGCAGAATGGGTAGGGTTATAAAGTGATACGCAAATTCAATTACTTGGGGGTGGTGGAAAGGGTGCGGACCTGGGCCGAGTGCATGGCCGTTGGAGGTGGGAGGCCGGCCGGGGGTTGTAACGGTACCTTGCGCATGCATCATGGGTAGAATCTCAGTGAGGTGATATTAGCGTCACCCCACTACTCTACGATTTCCGATTTACCACTCCTCTCGTCTACCCCGAAAAAAAATTTTGTGCGCGTCCCCAGTGCAGTTGCAAGCTGAATTTTACCGATAGGAACGTCTGGGAGGGGCAGATTTAGCCCTAGTGAACGTATAATAGGAATGTGTCTTTGCGAGAGCACAGTTTAATTACTTCATCACTTTTAACACGAACATTTTGGCCACATCATCTCTGCATCGTATATTCAACTAGAACATTACAGTTTCAACTATATGGTGTATGCTGAAAAGTAAAAATTGCAACCGACCACTTTTCGATTCAACTACATACTGAAGTAAAAGTAGTGAACTCCCAGTCGCCACTTTCTCGTAGGAGTCATCCATTTACATAGTGGCAATGGCCACTTAGCATTCGCCTACACTTCTCGCGACGGAGCAGAAGTATCCAATGTGGGGTAGTCTCGACTGTCAGCCTCCGTGACGAGCTACGTCTGTGATCTCGGTTGCTAATGTAGGCTCCGATGAGCGCGTGTGGAGACCCAGCTCGGGATTTCAGTAGTTGAGCTCGAGGCTGAGGCAAGTCCCATCCCCTCTCCCTCACCCCCACTCTCTGCCGTCGCGCTTCCCTGTGTGGTGGGGGAGGAGGGCGCATGCCTCGACCAGCGCGCGCTCTGGCGGCGGGACTCGGGACCCGCGGCGCGGCCTCATTCCGGCCGGCCGCCTCCTTTAAGTGTTCCGCAAACAGTTGCCTAGCGGATTCCATACGTCACGGGCATTACCGGCTCCCAACTTTGGTCCGCGGCGGCGGCGGTCGCGGTGCGCAGTTCTCAACTCTGCCTCCCTACCTCCCATCCCTTTATTTCTTTCTTTATTTCTCCCTCCCCACTCTCTTTTTTGCAATATTATGGCTGAACCTCTTGGCGTGAGTGCCCCGTTCGCCTTGCCTTCGGCATAAGGCAACTTCCTCAGCAGCGCTGCTCTTTTCCATTTCGGAGCGCCGTGGTCAGTTAAAAGTTTCAGCAGCCGGGTAATTCCAAGTTTAAAACATCTTCCGCTATTTTCATCTCATTCTGAAACAAAGCACTATTCCGAAACTCTCGGTGATTAAATCAGAAAGTTTCTTCTCTAATAGAAGTGTAGCATGATGTATAGTCTACATAAAACAACTAATCTAACGTGGTTATTGGGTATTATCAGTAGCTGAATTTAAGTACCAACATAACAAGTACAAAAATGACATTGCAAATATTGAGGCGAAATAGTCTGTTGCGAAACAGGCATGTTTTTTTAATTCCTGTATATTTTCCGCAAGTATCGGGAAATATGCTATTTTCCTCCACATCATAAATCTGACAAAACCTTACACACTGAATATTGAAATTCTGCTTTGCCTTCTCTTTCCTCAAATCTGGGGTGAATGTACAATTTTAAAATGACGATTCAATTATCACTAAGAAAACTATGACGTGAGGTCACATAGTGCATCGAAATTGGTAAAAAATACCAGAAAAATGACAAAAGCGAAATCTGAAAATTAACACACTGAATATACAGAAAACCAGCGAATATGGGATAAAATAGTTTCTTAAAATTGTCCACTGAATTCGCTGAAATAGATACTAATGTCTGATAGCTGTACTCTGAAACTGCAGAAGAGGTCAAGTAAGGTAAAACTGCACATGCGTAAAAGAGCAGATAGCGAAAGTGTAAAAAGAAAAAAAAAATCCTAATTTGGACAGAAAATAGGATTAAATGTGCAGAAAAGCAAAAAGGTACAAAAGAGGGAAGATGGAATTTGGATAAATTGAATGAACCAGACGATGTTGAAATTTACAGAGGGAGCATTAAGCAGGAAATTACCGGTTAAATAGTTCAATTTCCAGACATTTTAATTGGAATACTACCAATAAGTGAATCTTGAATGATTCTTCTATGTACATATAAGTGTGGTGACCGTTCTTTCGAAAGAACAGACACCACATAAATATACATAATTAACGAGAAGATGACAACAGATATAGCCTTTAGTGCAAATACACACTACGTCTGAACTCTTGAGGTAATCGGCAAAGTACCACGAGCAGTGAGCGCAAATTGCAAACGGCAACTACGTGAGCAGTGTGAGGAAGTTTGAGTCTTGTGGGTGACCACTACCTTAGTCGTACCAGGAAGATCATTCAATGTCTTTCTCGAGTGATCCGACACGAGAACATCTTGTGCACGCACGATGAAATGGCTTAATTACTTCTCCTACGACATGATGTCGAGAGTAGAAGTATTTATAGTGAGGGAGACGAATGGTTGGTTGCCCAGATACATAAAGACAATAATAGTAATCCACTGAGTTACAGATCCATTGTAATGATATCGACATGTAGCAGGACGTTTGAGCAAATTCTTTTTCTAGCAGTATAAAATATCTAGAAATATATCACGTATTAACACCAAACCGGCAAGGATTACTAAATCTTTACTCTTGTGATACTTTGGCGATACTATATCTGCATGAACTACTGAGTACTCTCAAACTAATCATATTTATAGAGTACCGAAACGATTTTTGGTATCTTCAGCCATAATCAACTTCGAACGATACCGCTTTCCTAAAGAGTATAGTCACAGTTGTGCGACTGGGATCGTGATGTCCTGTCTTCAAGGTTATATTATGCAGTAACTGAGGAGGAGTCATCTAGTGAAAAGGACGAGCCGACTGTAATTCTTCTTCTAGCAAAGTGAAGCAGACTTCTCCTTTTTCGAATATATATATTCTAAATATTTAATGAGCAATCAGAATATTGCTGTTAGATTTGATGCAGTTAATGCTGCTGACTACTAAACTCAGAAAAGGAAAGTCAATTGCGAAATGATTTTGAATTTTTATCTTCACGGCACTAATGGTGACAATCACCTTAAACATCAATATGCATTTGGCTCTGAACATGGATACTAAAAGTGTTTCGTCAGCATTCTAGATATCGATAAGCAAAGCAAATTTGAAGTTCATACATGTAACGAAATTCTAGGGGTGCAATTCAAAATAATGTTGACTGTGAGTAACACATGTTCTGGCAAAGGTGAAATAAACGGTCTGTTATTGACACATAGCCGGCCGCGGTGGCCGAGGAGACTGAGGCGCTTCAGTCACGGTCTGCACGGCCATTACGGTCGGGGGTTCGAATCCCCCCTCGGGCATGGATGTTTGTGATGTCCTAGTTCGTAAGTAGTTCATAAGTACATAAGTAGTTTGTAAGTTTAGGGACTGATGACCCCGTAGTTAAGTCCCATAGACTTTACAAACATTTGAACATTTTATTGACACATACTACAGGGGTTTCGAATGTGAAGTACCCACAACACAGCTACGTTAGTTTGGTTGCATTCAGCAGTGATCCACTTTTTTTGCTGTCAAGTGTACATATTACGGATCGTGCGGTCACTCTAGTCAAAGGTTCGAGTCCTCCATCGCACATGTGTGTATGTGTTGTCCTTAGTATAAGCTAGCTTATGTTGAAACAAGCTTGTTAAATTTCCTATAAATGATCTAGGGCAGTAGAGATCAGGAAATGCAAGTTAAAACGCTCACTGCTGCTCCAAATTATTTTGTGAGTGGCCACAGTACTTGCGCAATGGAAATTTATCTAACTGCTCACTCCTTATGGCAGCAGCCAACGTTTTAACAAACACAAATGACATATATAAAAAGGAATATATAATTAAACATGGGACAGGACGCATGAAATCATAAAGCAGAGATTTGATACTTTGAATTCAATAAAATGAAAAAGCAAAATGTGGGGAGATCAAATAAGTACAATGACGCACACACCTTTTACAGCAGTGAATTAAATTATAAAGTTACTGCACGTAGTGAAATAGTTTCTGCCCTTTTTGAATATGGAGGTAATATGGGCGGATATTTGCAGGGGATAGGGAAACCACACCCATTCATTCACAGACACGTGCAGAATGCTTGCGACACTCACTCAGGCGGGAACAATTCATAGAGCTGGCAAAACAAAGCGTCGGCGGCGTTTTGACAAGATGGTGGGCGTATTCAAGCACAGTTGAAATTATACTATGCACAAACGAACTCATGTGTGGGGAGGGGGCAGCATACTATCGTTAAGTACCACATGCTGTATGACCATGGTGAGTTACATAGAATTTACAAAAAGAAATTAACTTAGAATATGAAAGTAAAGCACAAGCTAGAAATCAATACGAGAAAGCCAGTATCAGTAAAAAGCATGGCTGAAGGTAGAACTAATGACCGTTATGGAAGCACATTGTGTAATCGGTATCAAGAAAGTAGAGACAGAATCAATCGAGAAATTCTGAGAGAGGATTTAGCATGCTTGCAAAAACAACACCACACGAAAACATTAATTAAAATCAAGGAATTTAAACATATTAAGTTTATGCAAAGGCTGAAGGCCACACATGTATTCTGTTATACTGGATTGGATCCAGATTAAAATTATGTACACAAAAATTAAAAGTCCATGTATTGTAGGCGTTGTGGGCAACTATGGGCATGCTTTATCAATGAAGAAATGAAGAAATGGTAATTTCAGAATCATTTAAACAATAACAATAACATAAGCAATCATTATAAATTATTTAAACAAAATTTAAAAATAGTAAAGAAGCTGGCGCATAAAATGGCTGGTCATCAATATTGGAGGTTAACAATAGATGCATAAACAAAAATTTAGAGAATTATACAATTTACAAAATAATTTTTGAAGCATATGCAAGACAATCATAATCAACTGTTCTTTCGGAACAGACGTCATATGTATATATATATATAATATGCCGGTGACGGGCAATGATCCGATCGTTAGTGGGGAGGGGTGGGAAAAGTTTGAAGCCCTTACTCTTACGGGAATTAGTTTCATAGCTACGAGTTTGAGTAGTGTGGGCAGGGTGAAGCTGGGAATTTGCATCTGACGGGAGGCGTGCTTAGGTAGTCCTTGCAGATGCGGTGATCACTGTGTCCCCAGTGGTGTAGGGGTCAGCGCAACTGCCTAGAAACAGTAGACCCGTGTTCGAATCCTGGCTGGGTACACATTTTCAGCTTTGCACAATCGCAGTTGATGTCACATATTCTGTGAATATACTGCCTGAGAAAATCATGAAAAGTTTGATTGTTTAGTGGCAAGCGATCATGTGTTAGACAAATAGTAGGTGGTGGGTGATGCCATGGCATCAGTGTCGTAATATCTGCAGCAACTGGCCTGGTTGTGACAGACCCCAGACACCTTTGTTATGCCCCTGCTGCTCTCGAGTGGCATGCAGCAGGGCCTGTAATGGTGCCAGACCTGCGCCGACCTCACCTCCCAGGGTGGCCCAGCTGTAGCCGCCGGCTGCATCAGGTGGGCGTTGCCCACCACGTAGACAGGAGCGCGCACCATCTGCCCCCTCCACCATTGGAGTACATGTCGCGAGCTGCGCAAATCTCGCCCGTCTCAGCGGCGGCGCGGTGGCACCGGTGACAGCCGACCAACTCAGCCGCACAGAGGCGCGGTAGGGCTGCCCGGTGACCTAGTGGCATCAGCGGCCTTGAATGTGACCATGTGCATTCCGGAGCTGCCGGCTGGCTCAGGGCCTTGCGGCGCATTCCACCCCCCCCCCCCCTCCCATCCCGCCCATGATGTAGGAGGCTGGAATCCCACACCAGCCCGGTTCTCGTGGCGATGCAGCTGGGGGCTGAGGACCCCAGCCCGTGCTTCTTGTAGCAGTGTGGCGTGGACGAACTCTTTCCTTGGTACTTAGAGAACACTTCAAGTTGTCATAACACATTTCGTTGTCTAGTGTTAGGAAGTCCTTTCTGAAAGCATTTGTCTGGAGTGTATGGAGTGAAACGTGGACGATAAGGAGTTCAGATAAAAAGATGATAGAAGATTTTGAAATGTGGTGCTACAGACGAATGATGAAAATTACATGGGTAGATTACGTAACTAATGAGGAGGTGCTTAACCGAATCGGGGAGAAAAGGAGTTTCTGGCATGTCCTGCCTAAGAGAAAGGATAGATTGGTAGGACACATCTTGAGACATCAAGGATTTGTCAACATAGCTTTAGAATGAAGCGTGTGGGGTAAAATTCGTAAAGGGAGACCGAGGAACGAATATAGTAAGCAGATTCAAAGGATGTAGGTTGCCGAACGTATTCTCAGATGAAGAGACTGGCACAGAATAGGGTAGCGTGGAGAGCTGCATCAAACCAGTCTGCAGACTGAAGACCACAACAACGGTGTTTTTCAACACACTGGTACAACTTAGTCACATCAAGAAAGAAATATAAAATTACACACATAGTTTATGAACGAGTAATTGAGAACATTAAAGTAAATTACAAAACTTTAAATAAAGTAGACTTCTTGGGTCCATAGGCTTTACAAAACGTGACCAAATACTATTAAAGATGGTTTTTAACATTTGAGACGTGCTTAAGAAATTTCATAGTACTATCACAGGGAGCTAATGTAGGAAGGTCGATTCCGTGGCCACATTATAACCAGAGACACACTCACTGTCACACACAACAGGAGGCGCTAGCGGCAAAGCGTTGCAGAGAAAAGCAGATTGCATAAGCATTGTGGCGCGGTGACATTGTATGAAATCAAATTAAATTGAGTTGACAGCAGGCCACGGTAACGCTGCTGTAATCTACCGCACAAATTAAATGTTCTGCCCAATCCTGTTGTAGGTCACTGGATTGCTTCTGGCTCTCCGGTGAGTATCTGTAGAATCTTTATGGAATTAAAGCCATGTTTTTTGTAATTAGTGGCGCATTACTTGCTTACTGTCTGTCCGGAATAGCAGTTGCAATATGTGATAACCTTTTATACACAAGATCTCGAAAAATCATAATCAAGAAATGAAAATACATATAGACCTGTAACAAGAAACAAAATAAGACACAGTTAATTAAGCCAGACATAAACAAGACATGTTCTCGTACCTCGCATGGCACCAAGGAGAACCAAATTACAATCTTCCTGTGAAAAACATATATCCAAAGACGCACTAGTAATTAGATGGCATTTTTCAAGGCATCTCATTGCATGAGCATCATTAAAACTGAAACATGTTACTTAGGTTCCAGCTAAAATTTACAAAAAGGGAGGGCATTTTAGAGTACATATTCCCTGCTTATATCACTTGTGGGTTTCCAAATTCGGGCACTCGTCTCGCGCTCTGGTCGCATTAATCATGGTCTTGTCATTTTACTTTTGGGCTGCGTACTTTATCTCGTCAAAAAAATTCAAGTGACCCTAGTAAGCTAGATTGCTCAGTATGTCCTTATTATCTGTTATATTGCGTTAATCACACTTTCCTGTCAAATACAACATGGAAACTTCGTTAGGGATGCACATAGTTAAGGTCGTCATATTAAAGCTTGCATTACAGATTCTTGATTAATTGGCAAATTAGATACACCACCTATTTGGCATTGCTATCCCTTGTCCTCAGATCACACGAAGTGTTCCTTAACGCCTTCTTCGCTTCACGAAGCGTAAACCCGTTTCTATCCGGCACGCGGCGCCGCTATGGCGACTTACAAAACACATTGGTAATTTAATGCTCACAGGGCGTAGCAGTACTAATCACCGTCCTCCCTTCCCTGGAGGAAAATGATTTTCCCATTCACTCACTGACGGTACTGGACATCAGTACAACTTAAAACACTAAATTTACGTAGGACAGCGGAAAAAAGTTACACCCTAAAATATTACATTTTGTTTTGGTACTAGTTGTACTTATATCGCATATCTGGTTCAGCAGTTAAATAATACACATTAACGAGTGAAAATTAAACCAAATTTACCAATTTACTCCGTGGTAAAGTAGCAATCAAACGTCTGTATAGCAGAGATGACATTACCGACGGTGTCCCAACATCTAAGTGCATGCGCCGAATCAACACGCCTCACACATCATCTGATTGCACAGAACTCACCTCAACCAACGCTGCATATACCCTTATGGAGGATAACCAATCAAACGAATGCATCTTCTATGCGACACGTTGTCGGCGCGTTTTTAACGTCGAAGAACAGTGGAAAACACATACAAAATATACAATAAATACATGGGACCTATAACCTATAGAAAATACACAAGAAAAACAATATACAATCATTCCTTAAAAGTCTAAGACTAGAAACATGGTGCACATCACGAGACTTTCGGGTCTGTATTGTTTCCAGTTACACTGCGTCCTCATGAACAATTCACCTTATGTGGAAGGGACCAACAAAACCTGGAAAGAACTTCCGCGTCAGACCTAGACGCTAGCTGGACAAACGACGGGAAGGAATTAAGACTTTCTGTTGAAAGTAACGTACTACACGATGCTTCATGTCATACTGGCGCCTTTTCTCAGCGACCTGTTTGATATATTCAATGGTACGTTTAACCACCTTGCTGTGCCGCAATTTGACTGGATAATCAAGGGGTACTATCTCCTGTACCTTGTCCTCTGCACATTCATTTTTTTTTAAAACGAGTCTTGGCGGCTTAGAGGTAGAATCACTCGGCAACTCGTTCATGACGTGCTGGAATCTCTGTGTATACTGATCCCAGGCACGATGACGTCGGTACAAGCGGCACAATTTCCCCAGTTCTTTCATTACGTACTTACATGGATTTTACTCCGGGTGATAAACGGAAATGAAAATAGGTTTGATGCGCCTCTGCTGGACCGTCCTCTTCTAGACAGGAGATCGAAACTGAGGGCCGTTGTCAGACAAAACCTTCCTGACGTACCCAACTTTGGACACGAAGTCTTTCGCAGTTGCATGTGATACAGACCTTCTCGTGGCTCTTTTCAAAGGGGTTAAAGTTATATGTTTCGTGTTCAACTCAATGGCAACGAATACGTAACTGTGTCGAGCAGCTTTCCGTGGGAGGAGACCAAACAAATCCACCGCAGTAATTTCTCATAAACGAGCAGGGATAATGGGGAACAGAAGAGCAAGGTGAGACACTGTGGGAGCCTTGGAATTTTGACATGCGTTACAAACAGCAAGAATTTTCCGGATCTGGATCCTGTTTTCTATGTTTGGAAAGTAACAGGTATCACAGAGCTTAAGAAAACATTTATTGGACCCATAGCGCGCATAGCTAAGGTGTGTCTACCAAATCTACATCTACATAGATACTCTGCAAATCACATTCAAGTGCCTGGCAGAGGGTTCATTAACCAATTTCATAAAATTTCTCTACCGTTCCATTCGCGCGGGAAGAAAGAACACCTAAATCGTTCCGTTTTCGATCTGATTTCTCTTAATTTATTGGGATGGTCATGTCGCCCTAAGTAGGTGGGTGCTAGCAAAATATTTTCACATTCAGAACTAAAAGTCGGTGATTGAAACTTAGCAAACAGATCACGCCGCAATGAATAACGTCTTTCCCACAAGGGGCAACAGTACTCCAGGAGAGGAGGCACAAATGTGATGTAGGCAGTCTCTTTGGTGGAGCTGGTGCATCTTCGAAGCGTTCTGCCAATGAAACGTAACCTTTTGTTCGCCTTCCCCACAATATTTTCTATGTGTTCTCTCCAGTTAAAGTTGTTCGTAATTGTAACTCCTAGGTATTTAGTAGAATCTACAGCCTTAAGGTTTGCCTGATCTATCGCATAATTGAAGTTCAGCGGATTGCTTTTAGTGGTCATGTGTATTACTTCACACTTTTCTTTATTTAGTATCAATTGCCAATTTTCGCACCATGCAGAAATTTTGTCTAAATCGCTTTGCAGTTGATTTTGATCCACTGTTGACTTCACTAACCGATAAACGACAGCATCATCCGCGAACAATCTAAGGGAGCTATTCAGATTGTCTCCTAAAGCGTTTATAAACACGAGGAAGAGTAGGGGACCTATAACGCTTCCCTGTGGAACGCCACAAATGACTTCTGTTTTACTCGTTGACTTACCGCCAATTACAACGAACTGTGTTCTTTCTGATAGGAAATCGTGAATCCAACCGCACAATTGGGAAGATATTCCATAAGCACGCAGTTTCATAAGAAGCCGCTTGTGGTGTACAGTTTCAAAAGTCTTCCTGAAATCTAGAAATATGGAATCGATTTGAGATCCCCTGTCGATGGCACTTAACACTTCATGTGAATAAAGGGCAAGCTGTGTTTCGCAAGAGTGAGACTTTCTGAATCCGTGTTGACTACGGGTTAATAGGTCGTTCTCTTCGAGGTAGTTCATTATATTCGAAAAAAGTATATGTTCCAAAATCCTACTGCAAATTGACGTCAATGAGATAGGCCTGTAATTTTGGGGATCACTCCTATTGCCTTTGTTGAATATTGGAGTAACTTGGGCAATTTTCCAGTCTTTGGGTACGGATCTTTCGCTGAGTGATCGGTTGTAAATGATAGCTTAGTACGGAGCTATTGCATTAGCATACTCTGAGAGGAATCTAGTTGGTATACAATCAGGCCCGAAAGATTTATTTTTGTTTAGTGACTTAAGTTGGTTTACTACTCCAGGAACATCTACTTCTAAGTTTCGCATGCTGGCAGCTGTTCTTGGATTGAATACTGGAGTGTTCACTTCGTCTTCTTTGGTGAACGAATCGGAAAGCTGTGTTTAGTAATTCTGCCGTAGCAGTACTGTCATCGGTAGTATTACCATTGCTATCCCGTAGTGAAGGTATTGTTAGTGTTTTGCCGCTAGTGTACTTCACATATGACCAGAATTTCTTTCGATTTTCTGCAAGATTACGGGACAGGATTGCGTTGTGGTAACTACTATTGGCTTCTCGCATTGAAGTCCGCGCTAGATTGCGAGATCGCCAGTCTTGTGGATTCTGTGTCTTTTTAAATTTTGCATGCGTTTTTCTTTGTTACTGAAACAGTGATCTGACCTGTTTTGTGTACCACAGGGAGTCAGCCCCCTCTTTTATTAATTTATTTCGTATAAATCTCTCGATTGCTACTGATATTATGTCTTTGAAAGTAAGCCACAACTGATCTACACTCGAATTTTTAGTTTTGAAAGACTGGAGACTATCACTCAGGAAAGCGTGAAGCGAATTTTTATCTGCTTTATTGATTAGATATATTTTTCGTTTATTTGTGGTGCATTTGGGCATTTCGACATTCAGTCTCGCTACTACAACTCGATGTTCGGTAATCCCTGTATCTGTTTTGATGCTCTTTACTAGCTCAGGATTATTTGTTGCTAGGAGATCAAGGGTATTTTCGCTACCACTTAGTATTCTAGTCGGTTCATGAACTAACTGTTCGAAATAGTTTTCAGAAAAAGTATTCAGAACTTGTTCGGACGATGTTTTATATTTGCCGCCGGTTTTGAATACGTAATTATGCCAACATATCGAGGGTAAATTAAAGTCGCCACCGATTATAACAGTAGGCTTCGGATACCTATTTAAAATGTGATTCAAGCTTTTTTTGAACATTTCGGCAACCGCATCGTCTGAGTCAGGGGGCCGATAAAAAGATCCAATTATTAATTTATTCCGGTTGTCAGGTATAACCTCTACCCAGACCAACTCACAGGAAGTATCTGTCTCAATTTCGCGGCAGAATAGACCGTTAGTAACAGCAATAAACACACCACCCCCTTTTTTATTTATTCTATCCTTTCTGAAGACCATCTGACCCTTTGAAAAATTTCGGCTGAACTTATCTCAGGCGTCAGCCAGCTTTCAGAACCTATAACGATATGTGCCTCAGTACTTTCTATCAGCGCTTAGAGCTCTGGAACTTTGCCAATACAGCTTCGACAATTTACAACTGTTCTACCAATGGTTTCTAGATCTACTTTCTTCCTGTGTCTGACCTGCCCCCTTTGAGACTGAAACCTATTTTGTGTATTCCCGAGGCCCTCTAACCTAAAAAACCGCCCAGTCCACGCCACACAGCCCCCGCTACCCGTGTAGCCGCTTCCTGAGTACAGTGGACTCCTGACCTATTTAGCGGAACCCGAAAACCCACCACCCTTTGACTTAAGTCGAGGAATCTGCAGCCCACACGGTCGCAGAACCGCCTGAGCCTCTGATTGAGACCCTCCACTCGGCTCTGAACCAAAGGTCCGCAGTTAGTCCTGTCGACAATGCTGCAGATGGTGACTTCCCTTTCATCTTGCAAGCAAGACTGGCAGTCTTTACCATTTCTGATAGCCACTCAAAAGCAGAGAGGATCTCTTCCGATCCAAAGCGACACACATCATTGATCCGGACATGAGCCACCACCTGTACTCTTCATGGCATCCGGGAGGACCCGTTCCACATCTGGAATGACTGCCCCCGTTATGAACAAGGAGTGCACATAGGATTTCTTCCCCTCTTTAGCAGCCATTTTCCTAAGGGGCTCCATCATCCGCCTAACGTTGGAGCTCCCAACTACTAGCAAACCCACCCTCTGTTAGTCCCCGGATCTTGAAGGCAAGGGGGCGAGTACAGGACAAGCGACACCATCTGATACACCATCTGTTACAGACAGCGCCTCGAATCTGTTGGCAAGACTAACCGGGGTGGGCCTCCACTTCGGTCCCCCGGGAAGTCTTACGCCGCCTGACACGCGCTGAGGAGACCTCCCAATCCACCACGAATTGGGAGGCTACCTCCTCGCGGGCAGTGAGCGGGCTGGCCACAGCCGCAGGCCGATCGGAAGGCACAACAGACACACAGGGCGTCTGCTGCACCCCCGCGAGCGGCCCACAACAGCGGCGCTCACCCACCGCAGTCTCAAGCGTTGCCAGCGAAGCCAACGCCGCTTGAAGCTGCGAGCGAAGAGTCACCAACTCTGCCTCCATCCGTTAGCAGCAGTCACAGTTCCTAGCCATTCTAAAAACCTACGTAACTACCAAGTAAGTACGTCTGAGGACACAGAAGTTTGAGAAACAGTGAGTTTCAAAAAATATGAAGCTAACACTAAACTGTTTATTAACGGCGGATCTGAAAAATATATACGCCAGCTAATAAATCAAGATAACAACTGAACCGACAACTAAACGCGATTCCAGTAAGTAAACACGCGATCACACTAAATATTTAAGAACTGTAAAAGAAAGCACACACGAAATGAAAATAAGTCGCTTCTATTAAGAAGCCGGTTATCTTACAGAGCAGCTGCTGGTCACGTGTGCACTGGCCGCCGATCACTGAGCAACTCAGTCAGGCGGGAACAATTCAAAACAGCGACAAAACGGCGCCGACGCTTTATGCGCGTTTCTGTGAATGGATGAGTGAGCTATCTTCATCCCCTGCGTATTTGCAAATATCCTCCCATGTTACCTCCATATTAAAAAATGGCAGGAGCTATTTTATTACGGACATAACATCTCCATATTAAAAAAGGGCACGAACTATTTTATTATGGGCAGTAACTTTATAATTTAATTCGATGTTGCACAAGGTGTGTGCGCTATTGTACTTATTTGGTCTCCCCACTTTTTGCTTGTTCATTTTATTAAATATATAATAATTTAAAGTATCAAACCTCTGCTTTATAATTTCATGCTCCCCGTCCCATGTTTCATTATCTCTTACTTATTAATTTATTATATATATTATTTGTATTTGTTAAAACGTTGTATGCTCCCTTAAGGAGTGAGCAGTTAGATAAATTTCTGTTGCACAAGTACTGTGGCCACTCGCAAAGTAATTTAGAGCAGCAGTGAGCGTTTTAACTTGCATTTCCTGATCTCTACTGCCCGAGATCATTCATATAAAAATTATCAAGCTACTTTCAATGTTATTTGTAAGTATAGGGACGTCGACAGTAGTTTTGTCCCATAGGATTACAAACATTTCAACATTTGGATCGCTAACCTCGCTTTCAAGAAAGACATCACGGGTTATTTACATGATTTAAATATAACATTGCAGGGTAAATATAAATTAATCGGTAATATATGTGACAATAGTGGAACTTCCAAATTGCAGGTTTTGCTTTCTATAATTCAGCTTCAAGAAGAAAATTTGGAAAATTTTCCCTCTCAAAAGCCTTTATTTTAAGTACGTATAGCCACATAAAGGAGTACACGAAAAGCGTTGCAATAATTGATGTCACTACGTAGGCTTTCCCGGCGTAATGATTGATAATATTGCCGCGGACACCATGCAAACCAAATGCCGGCATGGCGCAGGGGATAGCGTTCCCGACTGCGGTACTGAATGTCGCCGGTTCAATTCCATCCACCGGTAAAAATTTATTTCTTTGTAATTAACAATAGCAGAATTTTCTACATCTTTCTTATGTTCACTTGTAAATTCTACTTGTTTCTTATGTTAACTATTTTTCTAATTTCTTGTACATTCTGTCTGTGTGTAAATAGCAGAGCACTCTGTCCGAGGGGCAGTTAGTGCTGCGTGTATGTTTAGTTCGTATCAGTGTAAGTGCTGTGCTCAGTTGCCAACGAAGCCAAGCCTGTTTCCATTTCAACGCAACAT